>CM069163.1:27780571-28380571 GCA_035221665.1 Okamejei kenojei
CCTGCCTTCTCCCCAGAACCCCTGAGACCCGTACTAATCAAGAATCTGTCAATCTCCGCATTTAAATTATCCACTGACTTGGCCTCCACAGCCGTCTATGGCAATGAATTCCACAGATTCACCACCCTCTGAATAAAGTAATTGTTTTTTACAAAGTGTTATAAGATTATTGGACCCAAACAGAGTAGACAAGAAATAAGTAAAGCTTCATTCTCCATGAGTCCTTGAAAGATGCTTCTCTTTCATTTAGAGATACAACATTTACTTTAGAGATACAGCATGAAAGCAAGCCCTTCGGCCCATTGAGTCCATGCCAACCATTGATTACCAATTATCAATTCTTCTATGTTACCCCACCTTCTCATCCACTCCCTGCACATGAGGGACAATTTTGTAGAGGTTCGTCAATCTACAAACCCTCACATCTTTGGGATGTGGGAGAAAACCGGAGCACCCGGAGGAAACCCACGCCAAGGGAGAAGGTGCAAAATGCGCACAGACAGCACCCGAGACCAGGATTGAACCCGGGTCCCAGGCTCTGTGAGGCAGCAGCACTACCAGCTGCGCCACCGTGCCTCCCACTGGACCTGCAGTTATAGATTCACACAGGAGTGTACCGAAAATTAGATTTCCACGTAGAAATCTGCAGAAAACCAACTTACCACTGCAAGACTTGTAACAACCTTAGACAATTACATAATGTTTTATCGGTGAATTGATGGGCAAATATTTCCTGCTGAAAATAGAAAGAAATACAATTATGTTTAAAGGACCATTTATTGCCTAAGAACATACCGGTAACTTCACAGTCAATTACATAGTTACAAGGAGGTTCTAGACATAATTAAAGCTGGGGCGAAATCTGTGCACAGCTATCTTTCACACGTTGCAATTTGACAATGACAAATAATATATTCTTTTATTAATTCTGATTGAAAATAAATGTAGGCCAGAACATGATGGAGAACTCTGCTCTTCTTCAAATTAGACCTATGGGATTATGTCCAACCGAGCTATAAAATAGGACTTTAGTTTAGAGATACAGCGCGGAAACAGGCCCTTCGGCCCACTGAGCCTGCACCGGCCAACGATTCCCATGCACCAACACACGAGGGACAATTTGCAATTATACCGAAGTCAATTAACCTACAAACCTGTATGTCTTTGGATGTGGGAGGAAACTGGAGCACCCAGAGAAAACCCTCGTAAGTCACGGGGAGAAGGTACAAACTCCGTACAGACAGCACCCGTAGTCAGGATCTAACCCGGGCCTCTGGTGTTGTGAGGCAGCAACTCTACCGCTGCGACTCTATTTTAACATCTCAGACAAACAGTAGGATGATAAACAGATCCATATTGTGGATGATCAGCCATGATCACATTGAATGGCGGTGCTGGCTCGGAGGGCCGAATGGCCAACTCCTGCACCTATTGTCTATTGTTTATTGTCTATTGTCTATTGTACAGGTCCTCTCGTTTACTCCCACATCCAGAAGATGTTTGAGCTCACAGTTAACATAGAACGGAACAGATCAACTAACCTGTGTAGGAAAGAACTGCAGATGCTGGTTTAAATCGAAGATAGACACAACATACTGGAGTAACTCAGCGGGACAGGCAGCAACTTGAAGTTTGGCACTCAATCTTTCCACGAGACTGCACATCATTTGATCAGAGTCATTCACATAAAGGTTGGACAAAGTTTCAATGGTGAAAGCAGAGACTGTAATGGCTTTTAAAAGGAATGGTGGTGAATATTTGAAAACAGGAAAAGTATTCTAATGGCTTGAGCAATGGCTGGGGAATGGTAGTTAGCACTTTCAGAGATCCATTATTGAAGAGACTTCATCCATTTTGTCACATTACCGATTCCCGTGGACAATTGTCATTTCTCATCCAGACTCTCTGAAATGCCTGGGGAGACGCCAACTGTTGTTGAACATTAGGAGGGACCATTGCAAAATCATTGAGTCATAGAGTGATATAGCGTGGAAACCGGCCCTTCAAATACCTTGGGCGTGCATGTTTCCGAAGATATCTCCTGGTCCCAGAACACTGATGCAATCGTAAAGAAAGCACATCAGCACCTCTACTTCCTGAGAAGGTTACGGAGAGTCGGTCTGTCAAGGAGGACTCTCTCGAACTTCTACAGGTGCACAGTAGAGAGCTTGCTGACCGGTTGCATCGTGGTTTGGTAGGGCAACCTGAGCGCCCAGGAGCAGAAATAAAATCCTGTTGTGGCTGCAGCAATGCAAAAATGTCATTGTCCTCTCTGGAACACATGACAATAAACTCTCCTGACATGACTTACTCTTGATGTTAACGTACATCTCCCCAGCCTTTCTCATCAAGAAGGAATGTCCTGGGGGCGGATTTGTAGTCGGATTCACGGGAGGTTGATCTTGGAGGGGAGGATGCTCCTCAAACTGCGGAGCGTCCTGGACAATACAGCTCACCCCCTCCGTGACACACTGGTCAACCTGAGGAGCACCTTCAGCAACAGACTGGTTTCACCAAGATGCAGCACAGAACACCACAGGAGATCCTTCTTCCCGGTGGCTATCAATCTGTACAACTCCTCCCCCTTCTGTCGTGGGGTAGACTGACTCCCCCCCACCCCCCACCCCCCCCACCCCCCCCCCAACCTCACCCCAATCTTTGCACATCCCAATCCTGGACTTTCCACTCGTCACTTTAATTTTTATGTTTTCTGATATCTTGTTGCGTTTTACGGGACTACTGTTGGCATGACCTTCCTGGGATAAACAAAGTTCTATCACATCTTATCGTATTGAATCATCATACTTGCAAAGGTATTTTAGCCTGGGAAATTCATTCTCATGGTTAAACACGGTTCTCAGAAAACTTATAATAACAGTGAAGTAATCTTGCTGTATATCAAGATATTAAAACAAGGTCTCAATGCACGACCATTAACTCTGGGACTGTGGATCAGTGAATGCATGAAGCTTCTGTGAATACAAAGTAATACATTACTGGAAAACCAACCACCCAAGTAATCGCCACGTCTAAGAATGCTTTTTCTAAATCTTATCCATTTCAGCATGACCTCTTCCAACCTAGTCTGCTTTATGGGAGTAAATGGTTAAAATAATTCACTTGGTTGTTGAATTGGGTATGAGCGTAATTTGGGCGGCACAAAGAGTTGCTGCCTCACTGCGGCAGAGACTCAGGTTCGATCCTGACTGCGGGTGCTTGTCTGTACGGGGTTTGTACGTTCTCCCCGTGACCGCGTGGGTTTTCTCCCGGATCTCTGGTCTCCTCTCACACGCTAAAGTTGTACAGGTTTGTAGGTTAATTGGCTTGGTATAAATATAAATTGTCCCCGGTGCGTGTAGGGTAGTGTAGTGTGTGCGTGTAGGGTAGTGTTAGTGTGCGGGGATCGCTGGTCGGCGCGGACTCGGCGGGTTGAAGGGCCTATTTCCGCGCTGCGTCTCTGAACTAAACTATCAAACACCAGTGTAAACTAATCCCATTTTACTCTCTTCCCGATGAATGTGTGGGGTTTTCTCCGGGTGTTCCGGTTCCCTCCCACATTCCAAAGACATACAGGTCTGTGGGTTAATTGGCTTCTGTAAACTGCTCCGCAGTGTCTGGGATAGAACTAGTGTACGGGTGATTGTTGGTCGACCCAGATGTGAACTACGTGGGCGGAGGGGCCTTTTTTCACACTGCGTCTCTAAACTAAACAATTATGTTGGTGAGGATGGATGGACGTTAAAGCACTTTGCAATCACACAAGGACATAAAGTCATAGGTCATGTGATGGGCCTAGAATTAGGCCATTTGGCCCATCAAGTCTACTCCGCCACTCAATCATGGCTGATCTGTCTCTCTCTCCTAACCCCATTCTCCCCACAGCTTTCTCCCCATAACCTCTGACACCCGTACTGATCAAGAATTAGTCATGGCAGGCACGGTGGTGCAGCGGTAGAGTTGCTGCCTTACAGCGCTTGCAATGACGGAGACCCAGGTTCGATCCCGACTACGGGTGCTGTCTGTACGGAGTTTGTACGTTCTCCCCGTGACCTGCGTGGGTTTTCTCCGAGATCTTCGGTTTCCTCCCGCACTCCAAAGACGTACAGGTTTGTAGATTAATTGGCTTGGTAAGAATGTAAAATTGTCCAAGTTGGCGATATGCAGAGTGCTGTCCTGCTGACTACAAAATTCAGAAGGTTCAGAAGGTTCAGAAACTATCTATCTCTGCCTTAAAAATATCCACTGACTTGGCCTCCGCAGCCTTCTATGACAAAGAATTCCACAGATTCACCACCCTCGGACTGAAGAAGTTTCTCCTCTTCTCCTTCCCAAAAGAACGTCTTTTGATTCTGAGGCTTTGACCTCCAGTCCTAGACTCTCCCATGAGTGGGAACATCCTCTGCACATCCGCACAAGGACATCGACTGCAGAAATTTAAAAAAAAAAGGCAAGCCGCACAGAAAAACAATCTTCAATACGACAACCAGCATCAGCAATGAAAGTGTTAACTCTGTGAGTGAGTCACTTCAAGACCTAACGGCACAGCAATTGTCTGCTCCTTTCTGATGCTGCCTTGCTATTCATTTGCAGCACCATTAATGTACAAATGGCGACTCAGCCGTCCACTCTATTGTGTTCAGGCAATCTCACGCCATCATATTTGAAAGATATAGTGTATGGTTTATGAGGTATTTATGGCATCACGAGATATCAGCTTTGATCCAGAAAACAATAAGGGAAACATTTGCTGATTCTGAGCCACGTCTGGGTACTTGGTCTTTTTCAGTTCAGAGATACAGCGCGGAAACAGGCCTTTCGGCCCACTGAGTCCGCGCCGACCAACGATCCCCGCACACTAATGGGCCTGTCCCACTTAGGCGACTCTTTAGGCGACTGTCAGGGACTAGTTTTAATGGAATTCACCTACGACACACCTGGCGACAACCTACGACAGCAAAAACTGTCGCCACTGTCGCCGAAGATTTGTCATCGTGTTGAAAATGTTGCGGCAGTCGCCCGTAGTCGCCCAAAAAATTGCCCAAGTGGGACAGGCCCATAACACTATCCTACGCACATTCGGGACTATTTACAATTTTACCAAGCCAATTAACGGACAAACCTGTTTGGAGTGTGGGAGTATACCGGAGTTCCCAGGGAGAACCCATGCAGGTCACGGGGAGAAGGTACAAACTCCGTACGGACAGCACCCGCGGTCAGGATCGAACCGGCAATGTCTCTGGCGCTGTAAGGCAGCAGCTCTACCGCTGCGCAATAGTGCCGTTCCTAAAGCAAGAAGCAAGAAATACTGATACTCCGATATAACATTGGTCGCAATATTCTTTCGTGGTATTGGCAGCGCTGCTCAAGCTTTCTTTAGGAGTTATTTCTCTCACAATTTCAATATCTGCCTCTTTAATAACTGTAATTGACAGAATAATCACAGGGTATCGCCAACAGGACAACAATCATGTCTCCATAATGTGGCTGCGAGAAGCTAGGGTTGGCAGAGCTAAGGCGGATATTAACAAAGGATGGCTTGATATTATGAGTTTGTACATAAACATTCACTGCATTCACTGCGGCCTTTTTCACATTCGATCAGGATGAGGTCAACAGTCTATCAGTGATGCAGCACAGAATGCAACTACGCTCTACAGGATGTACTGAGTGTCATAGAGTCATAGAGTCTTACAACGTGGAAACAGGGCCCTCGGCCCACCTTGCCCACACCGGCCAACATGTCCCAGCTACACTCGTCCCACCTGCCTGCGTTTGGCCCAGATCCCTCCATACCCGTCTAACTGTTTCTTAAACTTAAGAATAGTCCCAGCCTCAACCACCTCCTCTGGCAGCTCGTTCCATACACCCACCACCCTTTGTGTGAACAATTTACCCCTCGGGTTCCTATTAAATCTTTTCCCCTTCACCTCAAACCAATGTCCTCTGGTCCTCGATTCCCCAACTCTGGGCAAAAGACTCTGTACATCTACCCGATCTATTTGTCTCATGACTTTAGACATCTCTATAAGATCACCCCTCATCCTCCTGTGTTCCAAGGAATAGAGTCCCAGCCTGCTCAACCTCTCCCTTTAGCTCACACCCTCGAATCCCGGCAACATCCTCGTAAATTTTCTCTGCACCCTTTCCAGCTTGACAACATGTGTAGGAGGGAACGTCAGATGCTGGCTTACACCAAAGATAGACACAAAGTGCAGGTGTAACTCAGCGGGTTAGGCAACATCTCTGGAGAGAAGGAATAGGTGACGTTTTGGGTCGAGACCCTTATTCAGACCCTGAAGAAGGTCTGTGAGTTTGGGTCTGAAGAATGGTCTCGACCAGAAACGTCGCCTATTCCTTTTCTTCAGAGATGCTGCCTGACCCACCGAGTTACTCCAGCATTCTGTGTCTTAAGCTTTACTGATGTTTGTGAGGATGAAGTAGGAAGTCTAGAATTTAGTGGGAATTTAGGAAAAGACAGATTCTTGATTAGTACGGGTGTCAGGGATTATGGGGAGAAGACAGGAGAATGGGGTTAGGAGGGAGCGATAGATCAGTCGTGACTGAATAAGTCATAAAGTAATTAGCCTACAAACCTGTGCGTTTTGGAGTGCGGGAGTAAACCGGAGCTCCCCTGGAAAACCCACGCAGGTCATGGGGAGAACGTACAAACTCCGTACAGACAGCACCCGTAGTCAGGATCGAACCGGGGTCTCTGAGGCTGTAAGGCAGCAACTCTACTGGACATGAATGGCCGAATGGCCTAATTCTGATCACTTATGTACTTTTGAACAATAGAAGTATATAAATATTATGAGCAGCATACTGTAGACAGTGTAGACCGTCAGAACCTTTTTCCCAGGTTGGATGCGTCAAAGACTAAAGGCTACGGCTTGAGAGGAGTAATGTTGGATGAAGATGTGGGGGGCAAGTCTTTTTTATACACAGTGGTTGATGCGTTTAGAGATACTGCGCAGTGGCCCTTCGACCCACTGGGTCCGCACCGACCAGCGATCCCCGCACATTAACATCCACTGCGGACATTTTTTTACATTTACCACGCCAATTAACCTACAGACCTGTACGTCTTTGGAGTGTGGGAGGAGACTGAAGATCTCGCAGATCATGGGGACAACGTACAAACTCCGTACAGACGACACCCGTAGTCGGGATCGAACCTGGGTCTCCGGCGCTGCATGTGGATATCAAGTCAAGGCAAGTCAAGTTTATTCGTCACATACGCATACAAGATGTGCAGTGAAATGAAAAGTGGCAATGCTGGCGAATTGAGCAAAAAAACTACAAAACAGAATGGAACAGAATTGCATATTGACATATTTCATACTCATGGGAGGAAAAAAAAAAGAAAAAACAGCAATTTAAAAAAGACACCACACAACAGTAAATTGGTTCAGTAAGTTAGTCCCGGGTGAGATAGGAGTTTACAGACCTAATGGCCTCTGGGAAGAAACTCCTTCTCATCCTCTCCGTTCTCACAGCATGGCAACGGAGGCGTTTGCCTGACCGTAGCAGCTGGAACAGTCCGTTGCTGGGGTGGAAGGGGTCCCCCATGATCTTGTTGGCTCTGGAGTTGGACCTTCTGATGTGTAGTTCCTGTGGGGGGGGGGGGGGGGCGAGTAGGGATATGCAGGGAATGGAGCCACATGGATCAGATGCTGACAGAGGAGATTAATTTAGCTGGACCTCGTGTTTGGCACGGATATCATGGGATGCAGAGACTCGTTCCTGAAGGGCTGTACGGTCTTCTATGTTCTTAAATTAATAAAGAGTGAGGTCTCGGGTGGAAATGGTAAGAAAAGTAATAGCTCAATACAAATGACAAATGAGAAGGAAAAGAATAAGCAGAGAGAAATCATGCCAGAAGCACCAAAGATAAAGGGAAAGCTAAAAGACAAATTAAGTCAATTGGAAGAAATAAATGTTTGAGCAGATGCAGAGATGAGAAGGCATTTGCTAAATGATATAATTCATGAAAGAATTATAAGTAATAACTTGAAGGACCGACGGTGCAGACTTGAATGGAAATGGCACTGTTGTAACTATTTCTGACACGAGGCTACAAATGATGAGGATGGGGAAATTAATATCTTCAGACAGCGCCAGAGACCTGGGTTGTATCCTGACGACTGCTGTCTGTCTCACGTTCTCCCCGGGACTTGCGTGGGTTTCCTCCAGGTGCTCCGGTTTCCCTCCCACGCTCCAAAGACGTACGGGTTTGCAGGTTAATTGGCCTCTGTAAGAATTGTAAATTGTCCCTAGTGTGTGCAGGATAGTGTTAGCGTACGGGGTGAATGCTGGTCGGCACGGACTTGGTGGGCCGAAGGGCCTGTTCCTGTGCTGTGTTTCAAATAAGGGGTAGGCCATCTGGGACTGAGATGAGGAAAGACTTTTTCACCCAGGGAGTTGTGAATCTGTGGAACTCTCTGCCACCGAAGGCAGCGATGGCCAATTCACTGGATGTTTTCCGTAGAGAGTTAGAATTAGTTCTTGGGGCTAACGGAATCAAGGGGTATTGGGAGAAAGCAGGAATGGGGTACTGTTTTTGGATAATCAGCCATGATCATATTGAATGGCGGTACTGGCTCGAAGAACCGAATGGCCTACACCTGCACCTATTTTCTACGTTTCTATGAAAGTCTGAAGTCTAAAGTTCAGCATGAGGGTGAAGGTAGTTAAGAAGAGGGGCAGCCTTGGACATTGAGAGTGAGACGTGAGAGATGCTGGTAGCTAGGTGCTGCAGACAATGTAATTTGGTGGAAAGGAACATGAAGGATGGGACTAAACATGAGAGGTGAGGTGGGCAGATGTCTACAGTGGAGAGGGTAGCGACAAGAAGAGTTTGTGGATAAGAGATTCAAGATTCAAGATTAAATTCAAGAGATTCAAGAGAGTTTATTGTCATGTGTCCCAGATAGGACAATGCCATTCTTGCTTTGCTTCAGCACAACAGAACATAGTAGGCATGAATACAGAACAGATCAGTGTGTCCATATACCATTATATAAATATATACACACATGAATAAATAAAACAGATAAAGTGCAAATAAACAGATAATGGGCTATGAATGTTCAGAGTTTTGCTTGAGTTGAGTTTAATAGCCTGATGGCTGTGGGGAAGTAGCTATTCCTGAACCTGGACATTGCAGTCTTCAGGCTCCTGTACCTTCTACCTGAAGGTAGCAGGGAGATGAGTGTGTGGCCAGGGTGGTGTGGGTCCTTGATGATGCTGCCAGCCTTTTTGAGGCAGCGACTGTGATAGATCCCCTCGATGGAAGGGAGGTCAGAGCCGATGATGGACTGGGCAGTGTCTACTACTTTTTGTAGTCTTTTCTGCTCCAGGGCGCTCAAGTTGCCGAACCCAGCCACAATGCAACCGGTCAGCAAGCTCTCTACTGTGCACCTGTAGACGTTAGAGAGAGTCCTCCTTGACAGACCGACTCTCCGTAATCTTCTCAGGAAGTAGAGGCGTTGATGTGCTTTCTTTATAATTGCATCAGTGTCCTCGGACCAGGAGAGATCTTCACAGATGTGCACGCCCAGGAATTTGAAGCTCTTGACCCTTTCCAATAGTGAGCAAGCAGGCTTGCATCCTTCCAAACACCGTGCTAGGCTTCTCTTCAGACTTCAGAGCTACAGAGCAGAAACAAGCCCTTCAGCCCACCGAGTTTGTGCCGACCAGCGATCACCCCGTACACAAACACTATCCTACGCTCTAGGGACAATTTACAATTGTTATCGAAGGCAATCAACCCACAAACCTGTACGTCTCTGGAATGTAGGTGTAAACTGGAAAACCTTGAGAAAACCCACATGGCCACAGGGAGAACATACAAATTCCGTACAGACAGCACCTGTAGTTTAGAGATACATTGTGGAAACAGGCTCCTCAGCCCACCGAGACCACACGGACCAGCGATCACCCTGTGCGCTAACGCTATCCAACACACTAGGGATATTTTACAGTTTTACCGAAGCCAATTAACCATCAAACCTGTACGTCTTTGGAGTGTGGAAGGAAACCAGAACTCCCGGAGAAAACGCATGAAGGTCACGGGAAGAACGTGCAAACTCCGTGGCCAGGATCAAACCCTGGTCTCTGCCGCTGCGAGGCAGCAACTCTACCGCTGCGCCAGCGTGTCGCCCCTAACTATGCATATCTTGAACCATGCACCTGCCACACCTTCTTTTATCCCCTCGTATTATCAATAGACAATAGACAATAGGTGCAGGAGTAGGCCATTCGGCCCTTCGAGCCAGCACCGCCATTCAATGTGATCATGGCTGATCATCCACAATCAGTACCCCGTTCCTGCCTTCTCCCCATATCTCCTGACTCCGCTATCTTTAAGAGCCCTATCTAGCTCTCTCTTGAAAGAATCCAGAGAACCGGCCTCCGCCGCCCTCTGAGGCAGAGAATTCCACAGACTCGTCACTCTCTGTGAGAAAAAGTGTTTCCTCAAGTCTCAAATCAGTCTGATTGTGGGGTGGAAGGTTGCAACCTTCACGTGGTCCGCCCTGTTTCGACTAATGCAATCAACTCGACGTGCACAAACGGAAGATCAAATAGAACAAGTTGTCCAACAACTTTAGGCTGTGCACGCCCTCCACACGAAAAAGAAGTCTGATTGTTCATGCCAAGCAAGAAATTACCCAGTATTAAAAAAAAATAGAGTGTTCAAGAACAAAAAATACTTCAGGGCACGTAATGATATATTAATCCGTACACGATATCACTCCTAACATTGAAATAATTCTCACCTTGGCAACTTGACCGGCTCATTTTTTGAAACTGTATGGATTTTGTTTGTGGATTTGTTTCTGCATTTGTACAAGATGTGTCAACTGTCTATCTTACTTCACCCCGTTCAATATAGATTTAAGTTGGCAACTGCGGGCACAGAAGGTGGCAGATAATTACTTTTATTTTAGCTCTGATCCTCCATCACCCTTCGAGCTGTTTCATCATAATCACCTCTGTTCATTTTCATTAGCCTCAATGTCTATGCGGCTCTTTTAATATCGCTGCTGTACTTTGGAGAGGCACAACTTTCTCACGTGATCTTAAAAGAGGATGCCGACTTTAAACAAGGATGCATTCTGAACCAGGGCAAATAAAAATCCTGCATTTTATAACTGTGCTGTCCAGCCAAACTTAGCATTGACCGAAGTGCTTAACTCATAGAGAGACACAAAATGCAGGAGTAAGTCAACAGGACAGGCAACATGTTTAAGAAGGAACTGCAGATGCTGGAAATTCGAAGGTAGACAAAAATGCTGGAGAAACTAGGCGGGTGAGGCAGCATCTATGGAGCAAAGGAAATAGGCAATGTTTCTGGCTGAAACCCTTCTTCAGGCAACATCTCTGGATAGAAGGAATGGGTGACGTTTCGACCCTTCTCAAAGGGTCTCGACCCGAAACGTCACCCATTCCATCTATTAAGACTTGCTGCCTGTCCCGCTGAGTTACTCCAGCATTTTGTGTTTAAGAAAGAACTGTACCTGCTGGAAGAATCGATGGTAGACAAAAATGCTGGAGAAATTCAGCGGGTGAGGCAACATCGATGGAGAGAAGGAATAGGCAACAGCAAGGTGCGATGTCCCAACTACTGTAGTCCCACCTGCCTGCATTTGGTCCATATCCCTCCAAACCTGTCCTATCCATGTGTCTGTCTGCTTCTTAAATGTTGGGATTGTCCCAGTCTCAACTACCTCCTCTGGCAGCTTGTTCCATAGTTTTTCACATGTTTTTGTGTGAAAAACAATCCTATTAAATCCTTAATTCCCATTAAATCTTTTCCCCTTCACCTCTGGTCCTCAATCCACCTACTCTGTGCAACAGACTCTGTGCGTCTACCCGATCTATTCCTCTTATGATCTTATACACCTCTATAAGATCACCCCTCATCCTCCTACGCTCCAAGGAATAGAGTCCCAGCCTATACAACCTCTCCCTATAGCTCACACCCTCTAGTCCTGGCAACATCCTCATAAATCTTCCCTGTACCCTTTCCAGCTTGACAACATCTTTCCTATAACACGGTGTCCAGAACTGAACACAATACTCTAAATGGGGTCTCACCAACGTCTTACACAACTGCAACTTGACCTCCCAACTTCTATACTTAATGTTCTATGTTCGAAAAACAAGCTCTTAATTCTCTGATTCTTTTACTGCTTAGAAATGCTACTCCTAACATTTCAATAAGTGGAACACCCGTTCATCACCATATGATTTGCAAGATTTATTCAAATGCTTGCCAGAACTCAATAAATCTAAGATTACAACATCACTTTTTTATCTCTGAACTGCAGTCAGATCTAATGCAAAAGAGGTGGTGCAGTGGTAGGATTTCTGCCTCACAGCGCCAGAGACCTGGGTTCCATCCCGACTATGGGTGCTGCCTGTTTGGAGTTTCTACGTTCTTCCTGTGACCTGCGTGGGTTTTCTCCGAGATCCCACAATCCAAAGCCGTACAGGTTTGTAGGTTAATTTTCTTGGTATAAATGTAAAATGGCCCGAGAGTGTGTAGAATAGTGTTAATGTGTGGGGATTGCTGGTCGACGCAGTCTCGGTGGGCCAAAGAGCCTGTTTCCATGTTGTATCTCTAAACTAAACTAAACTAACATTTAATTTAGTTCCAGCTTACTCAACCTCTGCCTAAAGCTCGGACCCTTGAGTCCTGGCAACATGCTTGTAAATCTTCTCTGTACCCGTTCCAGCTTGACAACATCTTTCCTATAACATGGTGCCCAGACTGAACACAATACACTAAATATGGCCTCACCAACATCTTATACAATTGGAACATGACTGGAGACGAGGAAACACTTTTTTCTCACAGAGAGTGGTGAACCTGTGGAATTCTCTGCCTCAGAGGGCGGTGGAGGCTGGTTCTCTGGATGCTTTCAAGAGAGAATTCGATAGTGCTCTTAAAAATAGCGGAGTCAGGGAATATGGGGAAAAGGCAGGAACGGGGTACTAATTGGCGATGATCAGCCATGATCACATTGAATGGCGGTGCTGGCTCGAAGGGCCAAATGGTCTACTCCTGCACCTATTGTCTATTGTCTATTGTCTATTGTATAGTGACTTCTACACTCAATGTTCTATGTTCGAAAAACAAGCTCCTAATTCTCTTATATTTTAATTCTCTGATATTTTACTGCTTGGAAATGCTCCTCATAACAGTGGAACGCACGTTCGTCACCATATGGTTTGGAAGATTTATTTAAATGCATGCCAGAACTCAATAAATCTAAGATTACAACATCACTTTTTTATCCTGAACTGCAGTCAGATCCATTGCAAATTAAAAATACAAGTCTCACAATGAATTCAAAGCTCTACCTCAATATATTCCTTAAATTCTATAAATATTCAAAAGTCAAAATAAATACACAGCCATGTGTTAAGGAATGGCAAAGCATCTTCCTGGTCCTACATGGGATTAAATGCCCATGATTATGATAGAGACAAAGTGCTGGAGTAACTCGATGGGTCAGGCAATAGGTCAATATATCTGGCAAATAAAGAAAGGTGATCTTTTGAGTCGAGACCCTTCTCCAAACTGAACGTAGAGGGCTTGGAGAAATCTGAAGAAGGGTTGTGACCCGAAATGTCAGCGACTCCTTTTCTCCAGAGATGCTGCCTGACCCGTTGAGTTTCTCATGAGTTTTCAGCTTTTATTAGCCTCAATGTATATGTGGCACTTTTAATATCTCTGCTGACCTTTAGAGGGACAAAGCTTTCTCACATGATGTTAAAAGAGGATGCCGACTTTAAAAACGGATACATTCTGAACCAGGGCACATAAAAATCCTACATTTTGTAACTGTGCTGTCGAGCCAAACTTCGCATTGACCTAAGTGTTACATCCACACACAGTAAGCATATTTGACATTTAACTCAGCAGGACAGGCAGCAGCTCTGGATAGATGGAAAAGGTGACATTTTTTACTCTTCTCATTAGCTTGAGCAAGGGCACCAGGAATTAGAGGTTTAACGCAAGAGGAGAGAATTGTAAAGGAGATCTGTGGAGTAATTTTTTCATATTCCTTCCCTCCAGAGATGCTGCCTGACCCGCTGAGCTACTCCAGCATTTTGTGTCTTTCTTCTGTGTAAACCAGCATCTGCAGTTCCTTCCTACGCATTTTTTTTGCATATCGTCAGTTTCGCCCTTGAACATATTGTCTTAAAAAGTGCTGTTACCACAGTACTCCGAGCGCACCTGCCCAGGCTTTACGCATAACTATTCACATCTTCTCCAAACTGGTAAAAAAAAATTAAAAATTGTCGGCACAGATATAGTCTGCCACCAAGTAAGAAAGCAAAACATCATTTTCATCATAATGCATCCAATTTAGGGCCACAAAACTGCAATAGAGTCGAGCTAATGGGACTTGATGTTTCAATTCCTGTAATAAGTCGGCACTCTTGCTATTTGCAGTGGGATTGGAGTGGTGAAAGCTCGGGACAGGTACGTCATCGGGGTCATCAGGTGGGCACCCTCCTTCTTTGACGTTCCATTCTTCTTCCTCGTGTCCGGCCATCTTCTATATCACGTCTTTCCGGTCGGCCGGTGACGGTTGACGGTCGGTGGTTGCAGAATTGGCTGCTTCAGTCAGTCGCTGTGGTACAGTCCCTGTTACCAGCATTGCCCGGGATGCGCCACGTGGAGGCTTCTGCTTGCATCCCGACGTTCCATTGATAAGCCCGCAACATCTCCAGAGGGATCAACGGTGATACCTGGCGACCCAGGTACACCCCCTACCCCCCCCCCCCTCAATTCCATACCCTCCAGTCTTCATCTTGCAGCCCAATTGTTATCTCTCCAGAAAGGTGCCAACCAAAATGTTGCAGGTTGATTCATTTTCCTTTCCAACCTTTTGCTTCAGTTGCATTTTGTGCTGTAGTGTTTCGTAGGTCAGAACCCCAGATAAACAAAGCATTCTACATGTTTCATGATAATGCACCAGAAACACATTACTGGGTAATAGCGCATCAGTAAACGTATAATAACACTGTAAACTAAATTCTGCGAGAAAATAATACCCCAGCTAATGGTCACATCAAGCTTAATAAGATCTCAGTATAGATTGGCTGCGGTCCTAATGTGGCTCGTGTAGTAAAACTGAAAATACTATCCGAAAGCAAATGGCACTGTAAACCAATTCAATATTTATTCTTAAGTAGCCTTTATCAAATAAAATGTATGTTGTTTGAGAGATAAAACTCCATTCCTGCATCAAACTTTGCTAACAACGGCCTGTTTCCTTCATCATCATTATTTTACAGTCCTTTCATTGGTTTGTTCTGTATCTCTCCACATCACCGTCTATATCTCTCCTTTCCTTTCCCCCTGACTCTCGTCTGAAGAAGGGTCTTGACCCGAAATGTCACCCATTCCTTCTCTCGAGAGATGCTGCTTGCCCTGCTGAGTTACTCCAGCTTTTTGTGCCTATCTTCGGTTTAAACCAACATCTGCAGTTTCTTCACATCAAAATTTGAACATTTTTTTCTGCCGTTAATCATATATCTGTCGATATTCCTCCTTCCATCTTATCACAACGTTACACCTGTTTCTTAGACTTGCTTTTCTCTCTTTAACCGTCTGTCTTCTCTGTGAATTAGAGTCAATCCATATTTGTCACAAGCTTCTTGTTCCATTTTACAACTGATTTTTCATTTTTATCGCTTGTTAAATTCCAAAAATGTTTACCATAACGAAAAGAGTGACGTAAGCATAGAAAATAGGTGCAGGAGTAGGCCATTCGACCCTTCGAGACAGTGCCGCCATTCAATATGATCATGGCTGACTATCCATAATCAGTACCCCGTTCCTGCCTTCTCCCCATATCCCTTGATTTTGTTAGCATGAAGAGTTATATCTAACTCTCTTTTGAATACATCCAGTGAATTGGCTAAATAGATTTAGCGGTTACATCTAATGGGCAATTGCTGGTTGGCATGGACTCAGTGGGCCAAAGGGCCTGTTTCCATGCTGTGTCACTAAACTAAACTAAACTTAACTGATTAATTAGTAGGACTGGATGTTACAATCCCTAAGGATTTTCACTACAATTGACATTTGGTATTCTTGGGGATGACCACTAGGTGATTTTGCTACCAATCAGACACATCTTCAGTTGTGTACCTCAACGTCACTGGGTGTTTCAGCCTTTTATCACAAGACACACTCAGTCGAGGCAGGCCCACCGCACGGTGATCAGACCTGGATGTGTGTGTCTTATGGTTAGCCTCTAGATGGTCACGTGGCAGCCTAGACAGCATCTTTCCTCTTCAGCCACAGCCAGTGACTGCTCCAGTCGGCTTTTTTCCTTCCATCTTCATCTCTACCGCTGACTGGTTGGGCTCTGGAAGGGACAGTACTTGGTTGAGCTGCGCCTGGGGTGGTGATTCCCTGTGGACTGTGGTGGTTAACCTGCCACTGGGCTTCACTCGACTGTTTTGGCCTACCTCTTAGAAAGTAGTGGTCAATGTGAGGCCCCTCTCCAAGGCACATTTTCCTGCCCTGGTGGATCTTGAGACCCTTCTCTGATGTTATCTTTTCCCAGCCACAGATGCAGCTTCAAAGCTTATGTCCTGCCGGGGCTGCTGCTCTGTCAATTGCTGTGCTGGTTGTCTTATTCATAATCGATTCCTTCTGTAGCAATATAAGGGTGGATCCAAAATGCTGATTAGCGATGGGCTAGCTCCCCATGCCAGCCCCGGTGGGGGGGGGGGGTGGGGTCTATTTGAACTGATAAGGTGCAAGACAAGGGAGTACACAAGAATTGGAAAAAGCGGTGGAGGAACAAAATGCCTCTGGAATGTGTGTGCACCCACTGATCCTTAACGATGAAGGGACAGGTTAGGAAGGTAGTTAAACATGCGCCTGCATTATTTTCTCTCATTAAGAGAAGAGAGATTTTGGTAAAACTCTATATAACTTTAGTTGCACCACAGCTTGAATGTGGCATACAGACCTAGACACTGCGATCAGCCTGAAAGAGAGACCTGACATGAAATGTTACCAATCCATGTTCTCCAGAGATGCTGCCCGACCCGCTGTGTCACACCCGCACATTGTGTCTTCTTTTGTTAACCAAAACTAGGGCGGCGTGGTGGAGCAGCGGTGGAGTTGCTGCCAGAGAGCGCCAGAGACCCGGGTTCGATCCTGACCACAGGTCCTGTCTGTAAGGAGTTTCTACAGTCTCCCAGTGACCGCGTGAGTTTTCTCCTGGCTGCTCTGGTTTCCTCCCACACTCCAAAGGCATGCAGCGTTGTAGGTTAATTAGCTTCTGTAGATTGTAAATTGTCCCTCGTGTGAGTGGGATAGTGCTCGTGTGCGGGGAACGCTGGTGTGCGGGGATGGCCGGTCGGCGTGGAATCGGTGGGCGGGAGGGCCAGTTTCCGCGCTGCATCTCTAAGCTAGACGAAGCATCTGCAATCCCTGAGTTTCGATAAATGGCCAACTGTGGCAGGACAACAGCAATATATTTTCTTTAACTTATTCGGAGCAAATGGAACCAGTTGAAATCGTGACTCACTGTATCTGAAGTGGCAGGCTTGCCTGAAGTACAGTACACCAGTGATAAGCTATATAGAAAATTGTTTACAACAGATAAGAAGGACAAAAAAAAATGTGCGCGGCTGATTTAGTATCGCTTTTGATCAATCGAGAATAAGACTTACCGTATATCCAAAGGTGGCAGAATAAATCCACACTTAAATAACCTTGGGCAATATCAAACTAGATAAGGATACGGGCAGACAGTTACTGAGCTAAGCAGCAGTCTGTGTCTGCAGGTAGTGTGGTGGGTGAAGAGATAAGAGTTAGTTTAGTTTCGTTTAGAGATACAGCGTGGAAACATGCCTACTGAGTCCGCACCGACCAACGATTCCCTTCCCACCCAAACCACCCGCTCCCCAGGTACTTTCCCCTGCAGCCGCAGGAGATGCGACACCTGTCCCTATACCTCCCCCCACGACTCCGTTCACGGACCCCGTCAGTCTTTCCAGGTGAGGCAGAGGTTCACTTGCACCTCCTCCAACCTCATCTACTGTATCCGCTGTTCCGGGTGTCGACTCCTCTACATCGGCGAGACCAAGCGCAGGCTCGGAGATCGTTTCACTGAACACCGCTCAGTCCGCCTTAACCTACCTGATCTCCCGGTTGCTCAGCACTTTAACGCCCCCTCCCTTTCCCATTCTGACCTTTCGGTCCTGTGCCTCCTCCATTGTCAGAGTGAGGCTCAGCGCAAATTGGAGGACCTCATATTTGGCTTGGGCAGCTTACATGCTAGCGGTATGAACATTGACTTCACTAACTTCAAATAGCCCTTGCTTTCTCGCTCTCTCCATCCCCTCCCCCTTCCCAGTTCTCCCACCAGTCTTACTGCCTCCGGCTACATTTTATCTCTGTCCCGCACAATCCCCTGATCAAACTGAAAAAGGGTCTCGACCCGAAATGTCACCCATTCCTTCTCTCCAGAGATGCTGCCATTCCCACCAAGATCAGTACCCCGCTCCTGCTTTCTCCCCATATCCCTCGATTCCATTAGCCCTAATAATACAGTATATCTAACTCTCTCTTGAATGCTTGAATTGGCCTCCACTGCATCTGTGGCAGAGAATTCTACTCTTTAGCAGAAAATATATGCGTATTTGTGAGAATGAGTATATATATATATATATATATATATATATATATATATATATATATATACACACATTGAACTTTATTTCTCTCTCGTTTATCATATTGCTTACAATGTACTATGTTTACTTATTCTGTTGTGTTGCTGCAAGTAAGAATGTCCATGACATTGGAAGATCAGCCATGATCACATTGAATGGCGGTGCTGGCTTGAAGGGCCGTATAGCCTACTCCTGCACCTATTGTCTATTGTTCTATCTGAGACATACGACAATAAAACACTCTTGGCTCTTCACTCTGGAGTTGGAAGATGCATCAGTCCTGTGCGTTGTGCTTCAATGCCATGGGCTGAGTGGCCTTTCGCCTGTCTTATCGCTACTCTGGCCATGAAAGATGTAGCATTTTCATTTGGCGTCCAGATCAGAAAAGTATTTTATCCTTTTTACTACATCTTGAATAGCCAGCAGATCGTTTCAGATTCTCCGTACGCATTTACTGTGATGGAGTTGGCTTGATTCATCTACTCAGTTCAGAATTCAGTGCAGCTAATCCCAGAATAGCCATCAGGTTTCCATCAAGCATGAAGCAATCATCCGTCATAGGACACTAATTATTGTCATTCGCAGGGCAGCACCTTACACCTCCATTGGATTCGCTGAAATATGGCCTGACACAGAAGCAAATAAGAAAAGTTTCTTTGAATAAAAAGCTTAAAAAGTGGGTTCAGTGTATGCCCAGAACTTGTGTTGACCGACTGCATCTCACTTCATGTGTAGGATGGAACTGCAGATGCTGGTTTAAATCGAAGATAGACACAAAATGCTGGAGTAACTCAGCGGGACAGGTGGCATTTCTGGAGAGATGGAATGGGTGAAGTATCGGGTCGAGATCACGTAATATCAAATGTTAAAAACAAGGAACTGCAGATGCTGGCGTTGACAAAATGCTGGAGTACCTCAGCGGGACAGGCGGCATCTCTGGAGAGAAGGAATTGGACCCTTATTTGGGTCTCAACGCGAAATGTCACCCATTCCTTCTCTCCGGAGATGCTGCCTGTCCTGCTGAGTTACTCCAGCTTTTTGTGTGCATCTCACTTCAGTTTAGTTTGTTGTCACGTGTACTGAGGCACAGTGAAACGCTCCTGATTAAATTTTATCTTAATGTGCCTCGTTGTCACCGTAATAAAACACAAAATGCCGGAGTAACTCAGCGGGACAGGCAGCATCTCTGGAGAGAAGGAATGGGTGAAGTTTCGGGTCGAGGCGGTCAGGGGAAGGGTCTCGGCACGATACGTCACCCATTCCTTCCATCCAGAGATGCTGCCTGTCCCGCTGAGTTACTCTGGCATTTTGTGTCCGTCGAAGTGTTTATCATGGATCTTCACTGAAACTGACCCAAGATTCACAATGTCCGACCCACCTGGCTCACGGAGAAAGTGCGCTTCACAAAACAAATTGAAGGAACACAAAGCAAGCAGACATCAATCTGATCTTTGCTTATCCTACTGCAGACACTTTGGTGCAGAAGGAATTTATTATGTGACAAACGTTAAGATCTCGCCAACCTGACAATGCACAAGTATTAATATTTGATTGATCACTTAAGCTGCTTTCTATCATCCCTATTTCTTTGCACACAGATCAAATATTTGATTGTCAACACATCAGCAAAACAAAACAATTGAGAATAAATGAGATGCTGATATAAGATTCTAATATCATCAAGAATGAAATGTTTGGAGAATAAGAATGAGGCTGATATCTCACTGAGTGCACACTCATCAGAGAGACGTGCGTAGGTCAGACAGATATTTTTGAACTAATTGAAAGCAATGTTTGGCGAAATGATACAAAGTGAAATAAACAAATAGTTGTTTTCATCCTCCGTACAGACAGCGCCCGTAGTCGGGATGGAACCCGGGTCTCTGGCGCTGTGAGGCAGCAACTCTACCGCTGCGCCACCGTGCCGCCCCGTTGAGCGACAAGCCGGGCATTATTTGTCAACGCCAGCATCTGCAGTTCCTTGTTTCCAACATTTGATATTATGTGATCTCGACCCGATACTTCACCCATTCCATCTCTCCAGAAATGCCGCCTGTCCCGCTGAGTTACTCCAGCAGTTTGTGTCTATCTTCAATTTCAACCAGCACCTGCAGTTCTTTCCTACACATTTTGTCTGCTCCACTGCGAAATCTCCTCAAGGTACATCTACTTTGAAGAAGTTCCCCTTTCTCCCAGCCACCAATGATCTACATTTTCCTTGATCTCCATTCCCTTTGTCCAATTTTCACACCTTACACTTCCTTATCTATGCATCTCCCTCTCCCCTGACATCAGTCTGAAGAAGTGTCTCGACCTGAAACGTCACCCATTCCTTCCCTCCAGAGATGCTGCCTGTCCCGCTGAGTTACTCCAGCAGTTTGTGTTTAAACCAGCAAATCTGCAATTCCTTCCAACACAACATTTGTCAAGGATGGTAAAATGTAGATTTAGTGTCTTGCATTTTGTTAATCGAAGAGGCGATTTTTACTTTCCCACATAGTGAATTGTTAACATCTGGGAGGCTGGTGGATGCAGAACGAGAGAGAGAAGTTTGCAGTGCTCAGGGGAGAAGCGGGCGAGTGGAACTAATTGCACAGTCGTGCGTAACATTGCACAGGGAGGACGGGTTAAATGGCTTCCTTCTGTGCGGTTTGATACCAAATTTGTGAACACCGACAGCCACTACCAAGATGTACTCATGCACATTAAGCATTGCAGCTGATGGCACATCTTCTCCAAACTCAGATCACACGCTCACACCTCACCACCGAGTTCATAGAGTCATAGAGTGATTCAGTGTGGAAACAGGCCCTTCAGCACGACTTGCCCACAACGGCCAACATGCCCCATCTTCACTAGTCCCACCTGCATGCGTTTTTGGTCCACATACCTCCAAACCTGTCCAGTCCATGTACCTGTCCAAACATTGGGATAGTCCCCGTCTCAACTCTGGCATTTATTTTGCCTTGCCAATATGAATACCAAGCACCTCACGCATTCATTGAAAATTAAAGTGATGCACAAGCACTGCCAGATATCAGAAATTACAGATCTGATGTTGAATATTTCAGTCTGAACATATTCCTCTTTGTAGAGGAGATATAGAGCAGCTCCTTAGATGCTGCTGCACCCGCTGAGTTTCTCCAGCTTTTTGTGTAACCTTCCTCTTTGTAGAACTGTGTTTCGAGGTTTCCAATGAATTTTCAGCCTTCCCTCCAACCTTCATGAAGTTTAGGGTACACAAAAGGCTGGAGAAACTCAGCGGGTGCAGCAGCATCTAAGGAGCGAAGGAGATAGGCGACGTTTCGGGTCGAGACCTTCTTCAGACTGGTTAGGGATCAGGGAAACGAGAGATATAGACGGTGATGTGGAGAGATAGAGAACAATGAATGAAAGATATGCAAAAAAAAACGATGATAAAGGAAACAAGCCATTGTAAGCTGTTTGTGGTGTGAAAATGAGAAGCTAGTGCGACTTGGGTGGGGAGGGATAGAGAGAGAGGGAATGCCAGGGCCCGAGGGCTGAGGGAGAGGTGGCTCAGCACTTCACCTCCCCCTCCCATTCCTTATCCGACCTCTCGGTCCTGGGCCTCCTCCATGGCCAGAGTGAGCAACACCGCAAGTTGGAGGAACAGCACCTCATATTCCGCTTGGGGAGTCTGCATCCTTTGGGCTTGAACATTGAATTTTCTCAATTCTGTTAACCCTTGCTGTCTCCTCCCCTTCCCACCTCTCCAGCCTTTTGTGTACCCTCGATTTTCCAGCATCTGCAGTTCCTTTTTTAACACTTCATGAAGTTTAGATTGGATAAGACTCTTGATTCATTCATTGTGTTAGCAAATACATTTCCGTTGTTTGTTGTCTATTCAAATCAATGCATTACGCTGGAGGAAAGACCTAGCTATTGCGAATATATTCCCCTTCTTCTTCTTATCGAGTTCACACACAAGATTAGAAGTCGTTCAGCCAGAGCTGAACAAATCTTCTCAGCATCTGCGTACAACGGTGTCTGTCTTGTCGCTTCTTGTGCGTGGTGGTGGGAAGATTGGTGGAAACAGGGTCGCGACGCAAACGCTCTTTCCTTGACCCTGTTGTGGATATTGGAAACCTGAAATTAAAACAGAAAAGACTGGGATTATGTATCATGACAGATAACACCCACTGGTGTGAGATCAAGAATTCTTCATCTCCCTCCATGGATGCTACCTGACTCACTGCATACTTCCAGGGCAAAATCATTTCACAAGTTAAAGGTTTAGTTCAGTTTAGAGATACAGTGCGGAAACAGGCCCTTCGGCCCACCGAGTCTGCATCGACCTGCGATCCCCGCACATTATCACTATCCTACACGCACTAGGGATGTTGCACCTGAGAACTGCAACGACCCGGTTCAGGAATAGCTACTTCCCCACAGCCATCAGGCTATTAAACCTGGCTCGGACAAAACTCTGAACATTAATACCCCTCCATCTGTTATTTGCACTTTATTAATTTATTAATTAATGTGTGTATTTAAGTATATAACTGTAGTCAATGCCTACTATGTTCTGTTGTGCTATGCGAAGAAAGAATTTCATTGTCCTGTCAGGGACACATGACAATAAACTCTTTTGACTCTTTGACTCTTGACTTTGACAATGTAGATTTACACCGAGCCAATTAACGTACAAACCTGCACGTTCTTGGAGTGTGGGAGGAAACCGAAAATCTCGGAGAAAACCCACGCAAGTCACGGGAAGAACGTACAAACTCCGTACAGACAAGCGCCCTTAGTCGGGAACGAATCCGGGTCTCTGGCGCTGTAAGCGCTGTCCGGCAGCAACTCTACCGCTGCGCCACCGTGCTGCCCTTAAGTAATCTCACAGGAGAGTCGAGGTTACTAAAATGACACAATCTCATGATAGTTAATTCCGTAAGTTCATGAAAAGACCACGGTAATGAATGCTCCAATGGCCCATAATGGTGAAAAAATAATTTCAATGAGAAGAAAACATATATTGATGTACTGTGCTGATTTTTGTCGATTCGCTTCAGGGGTAATTTTGGATAATTTATTTAACATTTTTCTTCGTAAAATTATATTCAAAGATTTAAAGAGTTTTCTCCAGTGATGCTGCATAGATTTCATTATTGATAGCTAAATGCCTGGAGCCAGTTAATACTCAATTGAATCGCTGGGTATGCAGATAGATTGCCTCAAGGAGAAATGGATTTGCCAATATAACTGTTCTCCATTGCATTTTTCAGACAATTCTTGGGGCCATGCACCAATAATGTTGGAAAGATTTCCATTCTGCAATGTCAGCAGAGATTTAGTTGGCTAGGGAATAAGAGAACTCGGATTCCTGTACATCTCGATGGAGGAAGCAGACTACCTCCTTCAAGATGGCAGTCTTGAACGGTTGCAATCAATTCGGAGTACAGAAGCAGGAGAAAGTCAAACTCTCATTTGTCACTGTGGCGCAGTGGTAGAGTTGCTGCCTTACAGCGCCAGAGCCCCGGGTTCGATCCTGATTACTGTAGGGAGTTTGTATGTTCGCCCTGTGACCGCGTGGGTTTTCTCCAGGTACTCCGGCTTCCTCCCACATCCCAAATACTAGTGGGTTTTGTAGGTTAATTGGCCTCTGTAAATTGTAACAGGTGTGCAGGATAGAACTAGCAGACAGAACTTGGTGGGCCGAAGGGCCTGTTTTCACACGGTATCTCGAAACTAAACTAAAATGTACTAAACAAACCATGTGTTCCTAAGATAGACACAACTCAGTGAGTCAGGCAGCATCTTTGGATAAAAAGAACCCTTCTTCAGACTAATAACATGAGAACATATTTAGTCTTCAACATATACCTCTCTTTAGAGATACAGCATGGAAAAAGGCCCTTCGGCCCAACTTGCCCACGCCGCCCGACAAGCCCCATCTTCACCAATCACACTTGTCCCATGACCTTCTAAACCTATCCTATCCATACATCCATCCAAACGCCTCTTAAATGCAGTCCCTCCAAACCAGACCAATTTTCCAAAATATGGTCTCCTTTCATTGAATTTCTTCAACAACATAATGGTTGAACGCAAATTCAAAACCGACGCTAGGGTCGGGTGAGCGGGCGTAGTGAAGGTAGTGGGATGTATCTCAACTTTTTTCACTTCTTCATTAGTTTAGGGGTTTTTCTAGTTTCTCTTTTGTGTCTTTTTCTTTTATTCTTTCTTTTCTTTTTCTTTTATTCTTTCTTTCCGTTTTTTGCCTTTTTCCTTTTTTTTACCGATTCAGTTATTAGTTTATAAAACGTTAAAATCGAAGCTGTACAAAAATTGTGTAATTGTTATGTCGAAACGTACAATTGCTTCTAATAAAATAAATTATTTAAAAAAAAAAAAAAAAAAAAATCTCTCTGTGTGTCAATGTGTGTGGGGAACTGTTTTAGCATCAAAGCGTCAAACAGAAACACACCACAAAATTTGTACACTAAGATTACCGAGAAGCTGGTATTGACATCAAACCCTCTGTAAATACTGCAAATAATTCAGCATTCTGTGTGCACACTGCCTCTATACACCCGGCAAACAGCTAACACTGACTTGCTTCCTTTATCATCGTTACTTTATTTTCATAGCTTTCATCCATTTGTTCTATATCTCTCTACATCATCGTCTATATCCCTCGTTTCCCTTTCCCATGCCAATCAGTCTGAAGAATATTCTTGATGCCTCAGCTCAATAGACAACAGACAATGTAGGCAAAAGTGCTGGAGAAACTCAGCGGGTGCAGCAGCATCTATGGAGCGAAGGAAATAGGCAACGTTTCGGGCCGAAACCCAGAAGTGTTTCGGCCCGAAACGTTGCCTATTTCCTTCGCTCCATAGATGCTGCTGCACCCGCTGAGTTTCTCCAGCACTTTTGTCTACCTTCGATTTTCCAGCATCTGCAGTTCCTTCTTAAAGACAATAGACAATGTCTACTGTCTATTGACCCAAGGCGGCACCCATTCCTTCTTTCCAGAAATGATGCCTGTCCCCCGCGGAGATGCTGCAGCATTTTGCGTCTATCTTGTGTATTCCACGTGTCTGTTTAACTGTGCGTTTACTGGTGCTAGAAGCTGCTGTCAGATTTCCACGCTGTCCTGACAAGCAGATTTTTCCCTCATTACAAGATCAAACCGCAGAACAGTACATTTCATTACGGTCCTCTTGCTGGCAGTTCACAGAGTCACTAAAGAATAATGAGAGTAGCTCGATGCACGGTCATTGCATTGTCACACAGATACTCAACAAGGCTTGGCTTTGTAATGAGTCTTATTTAATGTGTAATGGGCATGTACAGAGTCCTCACACTACTATATACATCTCAGTCATCGAGTAAACAGTGAGAAGCCATCATTTGAACAGTTGCCACTGGAACTAGTCTTCTCAGACAGCAGCTTTTAACATGTTTGAAATAAATTGAAAAGTAGTCTTTTGTGTGAAGCGTTTTCAGCAAATTAATATTATTAACCTCTTGGGTGGAAGATTGCAACCTTCACGTGGGCCGCCCTGTTTCGACTAATGCAATCAACTCGACGTGCAAACAGAAGATCAAATAGAACAAGTTGTCCTACAACTTTAGGCTGTGCACGCCAGAAGAAGATTAACCTAATTTCAATATTTAAAGAAAAATCTAGCCCAATGTGATTCTAGATAATATACACCATTGCAGTGTTTCCATCAGTTCATAAGTTCTCAGAGAAGAATTGGCCATTCAGCCCCTCAGGTCTACTCCGACATTCAAAATGGCTGATCTATCTTTTCAGCCCAACCACATTCTCCTGCCTTCGACATAAACTGCCTGACATCCTAATGGGCCTGTCCCACTTAGGCGATTTTCGACTAGGACAATGGATTTCACCGAAGTCAGCACCTGGCGACAACCTACATCACCTGGCGACAACCTACATCACCTGGCGACAACCACAACCACAATAACAGCGCCACTGTCGCCACTGTCGCCAAAAATGTTTTTTTGTTTTTTTTTGTAAATTTTTTAATTAGGAGTACATAATAAAACATAGTTGTACTTCTATATATATATTTTTATTTTTTATATAGATAGAAAATAATAGAGAAAGAGAGAGAGAAAAGAAACCCCCCCCCCCAAAAAAAAACCAGAAGGTATAATAAAAGAGAATGGAATAATTAACTCATTATACATCATTGGAGATTTGGCCAAAAATGTTTCAACAGGTTGAAAGTTTTTGGCAGTCGCCTGTGGTTGCCTAAAAAATTGCCGAAGTGGGACAGGCCCGTTACTGATCAAAAATCTGTCTTACAAATATGCATTGACTTGGTTCCACAGCGTTCCGAGCCACCCCCAACTCTGTTGCGACCATTGGTCTGAATCTCTGGGTGTCACGGAATATAAAAGTCTTTATTCAACAAAAGAACCAGACACTCACTTAGAGACCCACACAGTGCAATCTCCCAAACTCAAAGTACATCAAGTTTTTAGACTCTTCAGATCAAAGATAACATCAGGTGATTCAATACAATTTCAATAGCTCCAATTATGTTGTTTACTTTGATATTCTGAGTGGGATAAAAGTTTCCACCGAGTTACACATCTACAATGGAGCTGGCAAGACACCTCTGACTTTCAACAAACTTTAATGGTTCAAAGTAATTCATAAAGATGGTCTAAAAGCTTCCAAGAACAGAGAACCCAAATGCTCAAAATCAGTGTTGTGGAGGCCAACCCTCTTCAGTACGCAAGTATCCCACTTATTGATATATAGACGGAAACACGAGCACCCGGAGAAAACCCACGCAGGTCACGGGGAGAACGTACAAACTCCACACAGACAGCGCCCACAGTCAGAATTACACCAGGGTCTGGCGCTGTAAGGCAGCAACTCTACCACTGCGCCACCGTGCCATCCTTCTTGCGAAAACCAGGAAACGTGGACATATGACTAGGCAGTCTGGGGGGTTACACAAAAAGCTGGAGAAACTCAGCGGGTGCAGCAGCATCTAAGGAGCGAAGGAGATAGGCGACGTTTCGGGTCGAGACCCTTCTTCGAGACCCTGCCTTCTAGGCAGTCTGCCTCTTTGCAAAGTTGTCCTTTAGTCATTTCAAACTGGTTATTCCTTTCAATGTGTCATAGGACAATCAGGATAATGGTCCTTTAATGCCGAGTTGAGACTCTACACTTTTAACAAATTTGAAACTTGCTGGACACAAGATGGTGCTGGAAACGTTGCAACTATTGTGTACTGTCTCAGTGTAATCTACTGTTGATACAGAGTGTATGAAAGTACTGCAAATGCTGGTTTAAATTGAAGATAGACACAAAATATGGATTAACTCAGTGGGACAGGCAGCATCTCTGGAGAGAAGGAATGGGTGACGTTTTGGGTCGAGACCCTTGTTCAGTCAGAGAGGGGGAGAGAGAGGGGGGATAGAGATGGGGCGAGAGAGATGGGGCAAGAGAGGGGGAGAGTGAGTGAAGAGAGAGAGAGAGAGGGGGAAAGAGAGAGAGAGAGCGGGAGAGTGAGTGGAGGAAAGAGAGGGGGGGAGATAGAGGGGAGAGAAAGGGGGGAGAGAATCTGTATATAGTGTGAATATATGTAAAGAATATATGTAAGAAAAAACAGCAGATGCTGGTTTAAATCGAAGGTAGACACAAAATGCTGGAGTAACTCAGCGGGCGAGGCAGCATCACCTGCTGAGTTACTCCCTCTTTTTTGTGTAAAGAATATATGTTGGGTGTGCACATTGTACTGATTCAAGAAATGTTACTTCCCTGATGTAATGTTTCCTTATTTTAAGGCATCTGACTAAACAGAGAATTAATAATCCACTTTTATGTTTGCGTATCACGATTTTCTGAAGCCACTTTCCATTGCAAATCCCTGCATATCTCAACACTGAATTTGAATACATTTTCTCTGGTCTAATTTATATCCCCTGATAGAGAAATTTCAAGAAATCAATTTACCAGATACCCTAAACAGTCATCTGCATAATCCAAAGATTGAAACCGTTTCTTGGCATTCAGACAGGTAAATTGAGAAAGATGCTTTATGCTAACACGGCCCAAGTCCCTGTATCATATACAATCACACTTCTGGCGAGCAAATGGACTGACACAAACTTAATAAGCTGACCTACATTCAGAAATGGCTTTCTTTGAAAAATTGGCTCTCTATAGGTCTGTGTCTGTAATCGGAGAAAGTCAAATCTCCCCAGTTTACAATGCATCGCAATCTGGAAAATATTCAACATGGCTTCCTGAATTTTATATGCCTGCACTTGAAATGTGATCTTCTTGGGCAGTGGGACAACGCAAAAATAAGTTTCCTCCCCCAAATCAACCTTGCACAATACCCTATTCCATCCCAGTATTTGGCAGATTACATTGAAAGCCAGTCTGAGGAAGGGTCTCGACCCGAAACGTTACTCGTTCCTTCTCTCCAGCGGTGCTGCCTTTCTGTCCTCTGTCTCCTCCATTGTCAGAGTGAGGGTAAACACAAATTGGAGGAACAGCATCTCATATTTCGCTTGGGCAGCTTACAGCAAAGATCCTATAGAGGAGCAAGATAGACCACTCCTTCTAAATGCAATGGGCTGACGTGTAGTACGCAACGGAGCGGAACGTGGGTCTTTTTTTCATCCATTTCAGTAACCGGACCCGACCCGACCCGCAGTGTAATCAACGTTGCGGGGGAACAGTTTGTGTTAATAAATTATAATTCTGAAAATTAGGGGAAGATTTTTCCTTTTTTATAATACGAGGATGTTTCCGTAACCGGCTTCCGTCTCCGCACTAGTATCTTTGCTCCGCTACGGGATCTTTGGTGCGGAGATGAAAGCCGGTTACGGAAATGGGGCCGAAAATTACCCACGAATCTGCCCATGACCGTACTACGTCTTTTTCGTCGAGTGGTCTATCTTGCTCGCTGTAGGATCTTTGGCTTACAGCCCAGAGGTATGAATATTGATCTCTCTGACTTCAGGTAGCCCCGGCATTCCCTCTCTCTCTCTATCCCTCCCCCACCCAAGTCGCACCAACTTCTCATTTCACCCGACAAACAGCTAACAATGGCCTGATTCCTTTATCATCGTTAGATTTTTGCATATCTTTCATTCATTGTTCTTTATCTCTCCACATCATCGTCTAATTCATTGTATGAAGATGAAACAACGACAAGGCATTGCAGATGGTGGTCTATACACAAACGGACACAGAGGGCTGGAGCAACTCAGCAGGTCAGGCAGCATCTGTAGAGAACATGGATAAATGATGTTGGGACCCTTCTTCAGACTGATTCAGTCTGCTGAGTTACTTTGGTGCCTCTCGGGCTATCCTTGATCGGACTTTGCTGGCTTCAACTTACGCTAAGAATAAGGGGTAAGCCATTTAGAACGGAGACGAGGAAACACTTTTTCTCACAGAGAGTGGTGAGTCTGTGGAATTCTCTGCCTCAGAGGGGGGTGGAGGCAGGTTCTCTGGATGCTTTCAAGAGAGAGCTAGATAGGGCTCTTAAAGATAGCGGAGTCAGGGGCTATGGGGAAAAGGCAGGAATGGGGTACTGATTGGGGATGATCAGCCATGATCACATTGAATGGCGGTGCTGGCTCGAAGGGCCGAATGGCCTGCTCCTGCACCTATTGTCTATTATCTATTAAACGTTATTCCCTTTTCTTGTATCTGTACACTGTAGATGGACTGATTGTAATCAAGTATTGTCTTTCCGTTGACTGGTGGGCTTGCAACAAACGTTTTTCACTGTACCTCAGTACACGTGACAGGGCACTGAACCTAAAACTTTGCGTCTCACCATTTTGTGTCGTTTTCCCTTCTGAGCTTCTGCACTTTAAAGCTGCAGTGTGCAGGCATCCAAGTGTAGTTTGTCTGTAGCTGGCCAACAGTTCTCCATACAAACACCAGCATGATCTATTCCACTCCAATGACTACTCTCGCAAAGGGACATTGCATTTATATTATAAATCATGAACTATGCACATCCAGAATTTGGATTTGACTTGCATGAGATATTTCCAAATGGTTCCAATTGTCAAGAGGTTGTACTTAGCAAGCATTTCATTCTCTCTTTGAATTGGTCAATGTTGCATTAAATCAAACATCTACAATGAGTATTTGAAGGCATCTGTGCTGCCTCAGCAAGTATCAGTCCAGGAGAGATTCCCTTAGTTAAATCGTGAAATGAGAGGATTTTTTTAGCGGTGCAGCGCGGAAACAGGCCCTTCGGCCCATCGACTCCGTGATGACCAGCGATCCCCGTACACTTACACGCAAGGGATAGTTAGCAAATATTTCACCGGTGGGCGGTACGGTAGATTTGCTGCCTAACAGCGCTTGTAGACCCGGGTTCGATCCCGACTACGGGTGCTGTCTGTGCGGAGCGTGTACGTTCTCCCCGTGCACCACTTTGCCGCTCATAGAATCCTACAGCATGGAAACAGACCCCTGGTTCAACCCGCGGGCGCTGACCAACATGTCCCATTTACACTAGTCCCACCAGCCTGTGTTTGGCCCCTATCCATCTCAACCTGTCCTATCCATGTAATGGTGGTCTGTTTTGGTGTGTGGTCACAATTGTTATTATGTAGGTAGAAAAATGTTTTAAAGCGCACAGGGATCGCAGGTCAGCGCGGACTTGGTGGACCGAAGGGCCAGTTTCCACGCTGAATCTCTAAACTAAAAAATTAAACTGAAGTAACTCAAACTTGTTCTTAAAGATATATCGGAGACAAATCTTCTTGGCCTGTGCTCTTTCTAATTACCTGCATTAAGTGCTCAAATCATTTTTTTGCAATTCAAAAACCGTGGCTCACGAGGTATTCAGGGGATTTAAGAATAAATATTCTTAAATATATAAGTCGATATAGATGTTTGAATTTAAGTATCAAAAAAGAACAAAAACTATTGAAGTTGGGAACCAAAAATCTATTGAGACTAACATCTGAAATTAGATGTCCATAAATATATATATATTTTTTAATATTTTTTAATTACATACATACAAACCTTCTATTTTGTGATTTTTTTTTTGAAAGATAGAGCTGTAGAGAAAGAAAGAAATAGGAGAGAAGAAAAGAAAAAATGATAAACTAATAGAGAGGGAAGGGTAAATGTTAGATGTCCATAAATTCTAGGAGCAAAGTAGACCATTCAGCCTCTCAAGTCCACTCTGCCATTCAATCGTGGCTGATCTGCCTTTCCCTCTCTATTAGTTTATCATTATCCTGCCTTCGCCCCATAACCTCCGACACCCGCACAGATCAAGTATCCTTCAGTCTCCGTCTTAAAAATATGCTTTGACTTGGCCTCCACAAACGTCTATGGCAATGAATTCTACAGATTCACCACCCTCTGACGAAAGGAATTCCTCCTCAGCTCCTTTGTAAAGGAACGCCTTTTTATTCTGAGGCTATGCCTCTGGTCTAGACTCTCCCACTAGTGCAAACATCCTCTCCACATCCACTCTGTCCAGATGGATAATTACATAAATATTTTTATTTATTTAAACTTCAATTCTTGAAAAAAAACAAGCTTAAGTTTTCCCTAAAGGAGCTTCTATCATGTAACTCAAAAGGCTTAAATTTCATAATTTTAATGATCTTTATATTTTTAAGCACCAGTCCGTTCCATTTACATTTTTAACACTCTCAGAAAACAGCATATATATTTGCCATTGGGCTCCCAGTTTCACTTAGCTCATGGCAGGCTCCACACATCGCTGCCAATTGAAAGGATATGCAAACTGCCTCTTCTCCTCACCTCAAACTATCGTGTCCTCTATAAGTGGGCGATATGGTGGCGCAGTGGTAGAGTTGCAGCCTCACAGAGCCAGAGACCGGGGTTCGATCCTGACTGCGGGTGCTGTCTGTAGGGAGTTACATTCTTCCCCGAGACCTGCGTGGGTTTTCTCTGGGATCTCCGCTTTCCACCCACACTCTAAAGACGTACAGGTTTATAGGTTAATTGGCATGGTATAATTTTAAATTGTCCTTAGTGTGTGTAGGATGGTGATAGAGTGCAGGGATCGCAGGTCAGCACAGACTTGGTGGGCCGAAGGGCCTATTCTGAGCTGTATCTCTAAACTAAACTAAACTGAACTATATGTTACTGACAATGCATGCATTAAATCTCCACGGTAAATTCTTGGCCATGGATATGAGGACTGGTGTAGGTATGAGTATTTTTAGATTAGTTTAGAGATACAGCACGGAAACAGCTCCTTGGGTGCAAGCGCTGTAAGGCAGCAACTCCACCGCCCATAATAACATCCCATCCGATTACTCTTTGAAGGAGGTTGACGTGTGGGAAATTCTGGCAAAGCAGAGCAACAAGTCAACAGTCGTGCGAAGAAAACATTTGCCTCTTGAACTCTGGCCATCGTGTAATGGGAAGTGAAGCGATAGAGGCTAGCAGGGAATTGTTAATGACACCAGTCAGCATTCGAGACCGTGTTCTCCTGCTATTTTCCTTCATAAATGTTCTTGATGGTTTACACTTATGACCAGACCAGACCTGACGGCTCAGTTTCGAGACAGATCCTCTGTACTTATTGGAATATTTCCAGCTGGTTAAACACAGTTCAAAGACAGGGCACAGAAACTGGATTGCACTCGAATCCCAGAGTGCAGCTAACGGCTTATGGTTGAAACTAGGCTCATAAATAACAAAGTTCTGAAAACATTCGAGCCAACATACCAAGCAATTTTTTTTTGGTACCCATCTCGCTTGTCGATGGTATATAGATTTCTTTGTTTCAGATAATAAACCGCGCACTCTCCGCTCTCTTATTAGGAAGTGACAACGCAAATGGCATTGTTTTGAAGCAAGTTTGGCAGAGAATTGTCGACGCAGCCCAGACCATCACACACACAACCCAACATCCCTTCCATTGACTCCATCTACACCTCAAGGGCCTGTGCGTCACGCAGGTGGCGTGCAAAGATTTTGTGAATCCCAAAATCCTGGAGATCGGAGCATGACCCGCGTCACGGCCTACGCCACCACGCCTCACCACGCGCCTTGCGCGCGTAATGCACGCCATCGCGCTTCACAACACACGACCATACAGGTGTCAACCCGCGACATATCGCCTGTACGGACGTGAGTAGTCGCCCAAAGAGTCGGACCTATTTCAGGTTGCCGCTGGACTTTCAACATGTTGAAAATTTTCAGCAACCTGCTGCGACACGTAAATGGGACAGGTCCTTAACTCAGTGGGACAGGCAGCATCTCTGGACAGAAGGAATGGGTGACATTTCAGGTCGACTGGTTAGGGATAAGGGGAACGAGAGATATAGACAGTGATGTAGAGATAAATCTATATCTCTCGTTTCCTTACCCCTAACCAGTCTGAAGAAGGGTCTCACCTGAAACGTCGCCCATTCCTTCTCTCCAGAGATGCTGTCTGTCCCGCTGAGTTACTCCAGCATTTAGTGTCTATCTTCAGTTTAAACAGCATCTGCAGTTCCTTCCTACACATTTGGCGATTATCATGTTTGGCTACAAAACACCGGGAAGTTCTAAAATTATTAAAGATGTTAATTAAATACAAACTAGAGAGATTTTTTCCTTTGGCTTTTGATCACATTTGAGCTTCGTTGATTATTTAACAATGCCTTGGCTCTTTTACAGCTTTAATCTTACCTTAATCTTCCAGTAATTAACATACAGAGCTCGAGATAACGGCTTTCATTAAGGATCATTCTGCATTTATAGCTAAAAACTGCGATATGCTTTTGAATATATTTTGGTAATGACGGATCAGATTTCCCCCGGGCAGTGTGGTTTATTAGACAAACCGAATCCACATGAAAAGCAGTTTTATTTTTCATTTGGTATTCCATTAGAAACAGTTCAGTTCTAATGATGGCAAAGGGCGGACTCATTAGATTTTGGCCCACGTTAGAAATACAAATACGAAATGATGCCCCAAGAAATGGCAGACACGAGGAGGAGTAGGAATGAACTGCAGATGCTGGTTTACACCAAAGATGGACACAAAATGCCAGAGTAACTACCTCACCATCTCTATTGCAGGTGATACGCTCCTGACCGACATCCACTACAAACGAACTGACTCCCACAGCTACCTGGACTACTCTTCCTCCCACCCTGCTTCCTGTAAGGACTCCATCCCCTATTCCCAATTCCTCCGTCTACGCCGCATCTGCTCCCAGGATGAGGTGTTCCACACCAGGTCATCACAAATGGCCTCATTCTTCAGAGAACGGGGATTCCCCTCCCCCACTATTGATGAGGCTCGCACCAGGGTCTCCTCCATACCCCGCAACACTGCCCTCTCTCCCCATTCCCCCACTCGCAAACAGGGCAGAGTCCCCCTGGTCCTCACCTTTCACCCCACCAGCCGGCAAATACAACATATAGTCCTCCGCCAGTTTCGCAACCTCCAACGTGACCCCTCCACCCGCCACATCTTCCCATCTCCCCGCCTGTCTGCCTTCCGCAAAGACCGCTCCCTCCGCAACTCCTTGTCAATTCTTCCCTCCCCTCCCGCTCCACTCCTTCCCCCCGGGCACTTTCCCTTGCAACCGCAAGAAATGCAACACTTGTCCCTTCACCTCCCCCCTCCACTCCTTTCAGGGACCCAAGCAGTCTTCCAGGTCCGACAGAGGTTCACCTGCACCTCCTCCAACCTCATCTACTGCATCCGCTGCTCCAGATGCCAGATGATCTATATCGGTGAGACCAAGCGGAGGCTTGGCGTCGCTTCGCCGAACACCTCCGCTCGGTCCGCAATAACCAACCCGACCTCCCGGTGGCTCAGCACTTCAACTCCCCCTCCCATTCCACATCCGACCTCTCGGTCCTGGGCCTCCTCCACGGCCAGTGTGAGCATCACCGCAAGCTGGAGGAACAGCACCTCATATTCCGCTTGGGGAGTCTGCATCCTTTGGGCTTGAACATTGAATTTTCTCAATTCTGTTAACCCTTGCTGTCTCCTCCCCTTCACACCTCTCCCTCAGCCCTCGGGCCCTGGCATTCCCTCTATCTCTATCTCCCTCCCCCACCCCAGTCGCACCAGCTTCTCATTTTCACACCACAAACAGCTTACAATGGCTTGTTCCCTTTATCATCGATACTTTTTGCATATCTTTCATTCATTGTTCCTTATCTCTCCACATCACCGTCTATATCTCTCGTTTCCCTGATCCCTGACCAGTCTGAAGAAGGGTCTCGACCCGAAACGTCGCCTATCTCCTTCGCTCCTTAGATGCTGCTGCACCCGCTGAGTTTCTCCAGCTTTTTGTGTACCGCAGCATCTCTGGAGTGATGTTTCAGGTCAAGACCCTTCTTCAGACTGAAGAAGTTCTATGTTATCCCACTTTCTCATCCACTCCATACAGAGTCTTCTTCGGACTGAAGAAGGCTCTCGACCCGAAACGTCACCCAGTCCGTCTCTCCAAAGATGCTGCCTGCCGCGCCGAGTTACTCCAGCATTTTGTGTCTATCTTAAGGGCCTGTCCCACGATGCGAGTTCACCCAGGAGCTCGCTCGAGTTTAAACAAAAATCAAACTCGTGGTAAGTAAGTAGAATGTATGTAGCGGACACGTCGGAGCTAGTGGATGTCTCGTAGCGGCTCGTAATGCTAACGGCATGTACTCGGGAAATGCGGAAACTCATGAAGTATTTTCAACTGTGTGAAAAATTTCCAAGAGTAAAAAAATACTCGTGATGAGGTACCATGAGTTTGATTTTATTTTTAAACTCGGGAGAGCTCTTGGGTGAACTCGCATCATGGGACGGGCCCTTTGCGCATGAGAAGGTTCTCAATTAAGTGGACAAAGGTGGGGTGAAATATTGGAAAAGCACCGAGTGCTGGAGTAATTCAGTAAGTAAGGCAGCATCTCTGGAGGAGGTAACGTCACCTAACCTTACCTCTACAGATGCTGCCTGACCCATTGTGTTGGTCCAGCACTGTGTTCTACGTAAGATTCCAGTATCCTTGCCTCCCTTGAAAGAAAGATAAATGGTCTGAATAATTATTGCAAGTTAGCTGGTGGATAGCCAATATTAAAAGTTATATTCAAATTTAATACAATTTAACTTTGCAGAGGAAGCTAACCATGTTTTTTTAGAGATACGGCGTAGAAAACAGACCCTTCAGCCCATCGGGTCCGTGCCGACCTGTGATCCCCGCACATTTGCACTATCCTACACCCACTAGGGATAATATTTACATTTACCACGCCGAATAACCTACAAACATGTACGTCTTTGGAGTGTGGGAGGAAACCGAAGATCTTGGAGAAATCCCACGAAGCTCACAGGGAGAACGCACAAACTCCGTACAGACAGCACCCGAGGTCGGGATCGAACACGGGTCTCCAGTGCTGCATTCGCTGTAAGGCAGCAACTCTACCGCTGCACCGTATGTATGGTGGCGCATTTACAGTGCATTAAATAGTGTGAGGGATGGATAGGGTGAATAAACAGAGTCTTGTTCCAAGAGGGGGATGTCAAGAACCATAGGTTTAAACTGAGAGGGGAAGATTTAATAAGAACCTGAGGGGCAACTTTTTTTCACACAGACGGTGGTGGGTGAATGGAACGAGCTGCCAGAGGGGGTAGTTGAGGCAGGTACTATAACAACATTTAAAAAGACATTTGACCAGGTACTGCTCCTAGACTGTGGAACAGCATCCCTCTTCCCACCAGAACGGCCCCCTCCATCGACTCTTTTAAGTCGAGACTTAAAACTCGAGACTTAAAACTCATCTTTACTCTCAAGCCTTTCTGGACATCCTCTGAGGGAGGGCTATATGTATGTATTTATGCATGTACTTAATCTATGAACCACTGTTGTATAACGTTAGTACCTCCACCAATGTAAACTACTTTGGTCAACGAGAGTTGTTTTTTAAATGTGCTATAGAAATAAAAGTGACTTGACTTGGCATGGATAGGGGGTACACAAAAGGCTGGAGAAACTCAGCGGGTGCAGCAGCATCTAAGGAGCGAAGGAGATAGGCGACGTTTCGGGTTGAGACCCTTCTTCAGACTGGTCAGGGATCAGGGAAACGAGAGATATAGACGGTAATGTGGAGAGATAAAGAATAATGAATGAAAGATATGGTGTGAAAATGAGAAGCTAGTGCGACTAGGGTGGGGGAGAGAGATAGAGAGAGAGGGAATGCCAGGGCCCGAGGGCTGAGGGAGAGGTGGGAAGGGGAGGAGACAGCAAGGGTTAACAGAATTGAAAAAATTCAATGTTCAAGCCCAGAGGATGCAGACTCCCCAAGCGGAATATGAGGTGCTGTTCCTCCAACTTGCAGTGTTGCTCACTCTGGCCGTGGAGGAGGCCCAGGATCGAGAGGTCGGATACGGAATGGGAGGGGGAGTTGAAGTGCTGAGCCACCGGGAGGTCGGGTTGGTTAATGCGGACCGAGCGGAGGTGTTCGCGAAACGATCGCCAAGCCTCCGCTTGGTCTCACCGATATAGATCATCTGGCATCTGGAGCAGCGGATGCAGTAGATGAGGTTGGAGGAGGTGCAGGTGAACCTCTGTCGGACCTGGAAGGACTGCTTGGTCCCGGAAAGGAGTGGAGGTGAAGGGACAAGTGTAGCATTTCTTGCGGTTGCAAGGGAAAGTGCCTGGGGAAGGGGTAGAGCGGAAGGGAAGGGAAGAATTGACAAGGGAGTTGCGGAGGGAGCGGTCTTTGCGGAAGGCAGACGGGGGGGAGATGGGAAGGTGTGGCGAGTGGAGGGGTCACGTTGGAGGTGGCGAAACTGGCGGAGGACTATCTGTTGTATTTGCCGGCTGGTGGGGTGAAAGGTGAGGACCAGGGGGACTCTGCCCTTGTTGCGAGTGGGGGAATGGGGAGAGAGGGCAGTGTTGCGGGTATGGAGGAGACCCTGGTGTGAGCCTCATCTATAGTGGGGGAGGGGAATCCCCGTTCTCTGAAGAATGAGGACATTTGTGATGACCTGGTGTGGAACACCTCATCCTGGGAGCAGATGCGGCGTAGACGGAGGAATTGGGAATAGGGGATGGAGTCCTTACAGGAAGCAGGGTGGGAGGAAGAGTAGTCCAGGTAGCTGTGGGAGTCAGTGGGTTTTTAGTGGATGTCGGTCAGGAGTGTATCACCTGCAATAGAGATGGTGAGGTCAAGGAATGGTAGGGCGTGTTGGAAATGGTCCAAGTGTATTTGAGTGCCGGATGGAAGTTGGTGGTGAAATGGATGAAGTCAGTCAATTGTGTGTGGGTGCAGGAGGTGACACCAAAGCAGTCGTCGATGTAACGGAGGTAGAGGTCGGGGATGGGGCCCTGGTACGCCGAGAACAAGGATTGTTCGACGTACCTGACAAAGAGGCAAGCGTAGCTGGGGCCCATGCGTGTGCCCATAGCTACGCCTTGTGTTTGGAGGAAGTGGGAGGAGTCAAAAGAGAAGTTATTGAGGGTAAGGACCAACTCCGCTAGGCGGAGGAGGGTGTCAGTGGACGGGTATGGGTTGCTCCTCTGGTCGAGGAAGAACCGGAGGGCTTTGAGACCGTCCTGGTGGGGGACGGAGGTGTAGAGTGACTGGACGTCCATGGTAAAGATGAGAGGATGGGGGCCTGGAGAATGGAATGCGCGGAGCCGATGGAGAGTGTCTGAGGTGTCTTGAACATAGGTGGGGAGGGATTTAACAAAGGGGGATAGGATGGCGTCAAGGTATGTGGAAATGCGTTCGGTGGGGCACGAACAGGCAGAGACAATGGGTCTGCCAGGGCAGTCGGGTTTGTGGATTTTGGGGAGAAGGTAAAATCGGGCCGTGCGGGGCTGGGAAACGATGAGGTTGGAGGCTTGGTGGGGTAGGGAGCCGAAGCTGATGAAGTCGGTTATGGTGCTCGAGATGGTGGCCTGGTGTTCGTCAGTGGGGTCATGGTCCAGGGGTAAGTAGGAGGAGGTGTCCGAGAGTTGGCGCGCGGCCTCCGCTTTGTAGAGATTGACGCGCCAGACTACCACGGCACCTCCCTTGTCGGCGGGTTTGATAACCCAGTCTGGGTTGAACTCGGGGCTTGACATGGATAGGAATGGCTTAGCGTGCTATGGGCCAAATGCGGGCAGTTGGGGCTAGCGTAGATGGGGCATCTTGGTCAACATGGGCAAGTTGGGCCAAAGGGTCTGTTTCTGGGGTCACGGGGTATCATCTTCGTTACTCCAAATTGATTATGGCGAGGGCATTTAAAATATTTAGGAGAGGAATCTGCTATGACTCTAATGCTTCCACTCTTCAAGAAGTAGTTTCTGGCTGGGAATATTCAGACATTCATGAACCCAGTTTTCCCCTGGTGCTCCGGTTCTCTCCCACATTCCAGAGACTTGCGGGTTTGAGGGTTAATTGGCTTCAGTAAATTGCCCCCGGTGTGTGCGGAGTGGATGAGAAAGTGGGATAACATGGAACTCGTGTACAGGCGATCATTGGTTGGTGCGGACTGAATGGGCCGAAGGGCCTGTTTCCTCGATGTATCTCTGAACACTAAACTAACTAAAACCCACAAATTAAATACAGACATACGATAATAGATTCCGGGTGCCGTTTCTTTTAAGATTTTAAAAAGAAACCCAAGGAAATTAGCATTCAGAAATCTGAATTTTGTGACTGATCCAATCTGTACATCATGCTCCAAACTCCCTGATGTTTGCACAGCAATGGAGGTGGAGTACGTCAGGAATGGAAACTCATTAAAAATCATTTTCATTTCGCAAGCCTGCAGATCTGAAAGTTATCAAAGCCTTGAATTAGCAAAAAGCATCAGGCTCTGGGGAGTCCACCGTTTACTCTGCGCCGTCTAAGGCCCATCTTCAATGGAGGAGATAATCTGGAGCAACTCAAGGGTTCTTGCAACTACTTGAAAGGAGCGCTGACTTCCTTTACAGTGAACAACCACAAGACAAAAGAAGGGTCTCGACTCGAAACGTCACGCATTCCCTCAGTCCAGAGATGCTGCCTGGCCCGCTGAGTTACTCCAGCATTTTGTGTCTATCTGCAGTGTGAACCAGCATCTGCAGTTCCTTCCTGCATAAAACACTAACGTAGTTAGAACTGCCAAAATGGATCCCAATTTTTATGGATAACAAGAAATGTTGGACGGTTTATTGTTCTACAATCTGCTCGTTAGAAGGCATGATGTCCAATTAAAGTGAGGGAACTAAATTGATCCTCCTTCACAGTATATAGCTTGCATCGCATTTTCCCTAAGGCAGTTTTCGGTTTTATTTAAAATTGAAGAGCTACTTTCTCAACCAAAAACTGCTATATTTTTTGTTTGTATTTATAAAGGAGTATAAAATCATGAGAGGAATAGATCGGGTAGATGCACAGTCTCTTGCCCAGAGTAGGGGAATCGAGAACCAGAGGACATAGGTTTAAAAGGAATCTGAGGGTAACTTTTTCATACAAAGGGTGGTGGATGTATGGAACAAGCTGTCAGAGGAGGTAGTTGTGGCAGGGACTATCCATACGTTTAAGAAACAGTTAGACAGGTAAATGGATAGCACAGTCTGAAGAAGGGTTTTCGGCCCAAAACGTTGCCTATTTTCTTCGCTCCATAGATGCTGCTGCACCCGTTGAGTGTCTCCAGCATTTTTGTGTGCCAGTGGATAGCACAGGTTTGGAGCGATATGTACCAAACGCAGGCAGATGGGACTAATGTAGATAGGGACGTTGGCCGGTGTGGGCATATTGGGCCAAAGGGCCTGGTTTTAAATTGCAATCACCCCCTCTTCATTTTCTGCCCTTCACCTGCATTGAGATGAAGAATGCTGCTGGATTAGTACTAATTTGTAATAACGTGACAATAAACTAAACTGCCCGGTGGAGCAGCGGTAGAGTCGCTGTCTTGCAGCACGTACAGCGCCAGAGATGCGGGTTCGATCCAAACTCTGAGTGCTGGAGTTTGTACGTTCTCCCCATGCCCTTCGAGACCTTCAGTTTCCTCCCACATTCCAAAGACGTGCAGTTCCGATGGTTAATTGGCTTGGTATAAGTGTAAATCGCCCCTAGTGTGTGTAGGATAGTGTTAATGTGCGGGGATCGCTGGTCGGCGCCGACCCGTTGGGCCGAAGGGTCTGTTTCCACGCTGTACCTCCAAACCAAACTCAACTAATTGAGGGGGGCAAGTGTGGAGAAACTGATTGAGCTTTGCACTTCCCAACCGGTCTTGCCTGAGGTGTTCAGAAGGTGAAACAGGACTGCGGGCATTAAAGTGCAATGATTTGCCCCATTCTCCTTGTCAGAATTAATCACTGCGAGCATTAATTAATATGCTGCATAGAATGCAAATCTAATCCAAAGATTTGCAAGGGGGAAACAGCTATTCCTTAATCACAGCTTCAATTAAATAACCTGGATAGATCTAAATGATTGATGCAATCAACATTTAAGTAGCCACAGGCATAGACTTCATACTCCCCATCACTGATGTTGGTTCCCGTGATTCCCACTTCTATATCAATTTGCATCTCATTGAGAGAATTATCCTCCCAACTCTGGTTCAACTAGAGTCATGCAATTTAATAGTATTTCACTTTAGATGATTGGCCATTCCACATTGGAACTTCCTATTGGTTGAAATGTCTGTAAAGGGATGTCAATCACACAGAAATGGTCTTTGTCCAACTTGACGTGTGTTACTGTAAATGGGCATTTGTAAAACAGAATGCAAGTCTGCACCACCAGACTCAGGAACAGCTTCTTCCCCTCTGTTCTCAGGCTTCTGAATGATCCTTCCATAAGCTAGGGTACTGTCCGATTCACCTCTACCCCTTTGCGGACATTGGACTTTGTCTGTGGAACTAAAGGTGGACACAAAAAGCTGGAGTAACTCAGCGGGTCAGGCCGCATCTCTGGAGAAAAGGAATGGGTGACGTTCCGGTTGAGACCCTTCGAGCTGATGCGCTACAATGCTGAGAACAATATTTTGCACTCTATATCTTTCCCTTTGGTCTATCCATTGTACTTGAGCTGGCGTGATTGTATTCACTTATAGTATTATCTGATCTATGTTACAAGGAACTGCAGATGCTGGTTTATACCGAAGATAGACGCAAAGTGCTGGAGTAACTCAGCGGGTCAGGCAGCATCTCAGGAGAAACAGGATGGGTGATGGGTGAATCTGAAGAAGGGTCCCAACCCGAAACGTCATCCATCCTTTTCCTCCTGAGATGCTGCCTGACCCGTTGAGTTACTCCAGCATTTTGTGCCTATCTTCGGTATTATCTGATCTGCTTGGATAAATTTAAATGACTGGCTTAGCTTTTAAAATACTACCATGTCAATCGAGATGACTATCACTTGCGGAGTGCAGGGGCAATGGGTGAAGAAAAAGTACTACCCTTTGGCGATATTCCACAAAGTCTATAATTCAAATATCTTCCTTCAGCAAAAATATCCTCAACATGGGATTTGACTGCTCATTAGATGAAGTGCAAACACTTTGATCTTTCTGGACATATCTCAATAGATTCTCTAACTTTTTTCCCATTCAGTAGGATCTGCAAGTCCAGGTCACCAGAGAAAGCTATGTCTTTTTATACTGCTGTCAGCTTACAGTTTTTTCAATTGCCAACTAATTTTAAGTTCCATGAATTCTCTGACCAAAGTCGAGTTCCATTCTAGTGAGCAAATCAATTCTTTGCACCGTTTTCTGCTATGCTCCTGAATTCATTCTCATAATTACTGACCTGCAAATTAATAACTTTCTCTGTCACACTAACTGCTTATTTTTTATATTTTTTATACATTTTATACTTATTATATTTTTATATTTAGTCAGAGGGTGGTGAATCTGTGGAATTATTTGCCATAGAAGGCTGTGGAGGTCAAGACAGAGGATATTTTTAAGGCAGAGATATAGATAGATTATTGATTAATATGGATGTCAGAGGTTAAGGGGAGAAGGCAGGAAAATGAGATAGGAGGAGGGAGAGATAGATCAGCCAAGATTGAATGTTGTAGACTTGATGGGCCGAATGGCCTAATTCTATTCCCATTCCTTATGACCTTATAATTTGTATATTTTATATTTTTTATTACAGTCTATACACAAGTTAAAAAAAATTCCAACTAGTTTTTGTCTTTGCATTTGGTATGAAGTTAGTATGCTATCGAACAATGTAAAGATACTTTGGCGATGGTTCAATAAAGAGACAAAAGGAACTGCAGATGCAGTTTCCAATGCAATACACAAAAAAAAGCAAAGTGCTGGAGTAGCGGAGTAAAGGGCAGCACGGTGGCGCAGCGGTAGAGTTGCTGCTTCACAACACCAGAGGCCCAGGCTTGATCCTGACTACAGGTGCTGTCTGTATAGAGTTTCTAAGTTAATCTACATCGGTGTGGGCTAGTTGAGCCAAAGGGCTTGTTTCCATGTTGTATGAATCTATAATTCGAATAGCAGCCAGGATTGGTAATTCTACCCTAGCCTTCACTGTTAAAGGTCTTGGGATTTCTCCGGTGGCTCCAGTTTCCTCCGACAGTTCAAAGCCGTACAGGTTTATAGGTTAATTGGCTTGTAATTTATCCCTAGTCTGTGCGGGATAGTGTTAGTGTGCGGGTATCGCTGGTCAGCGCGGACTCGGTTGGCCTAATGTTGAAACTAAAACGAATCTGTAAAACTAAACTAAGCTCAATGGATCAAGCATCATCTCTAGATGACATGGATCGGTGACATTTATCAAGCTAGGACACTTCTCCAGGTTTAGCCAGGGCCAGAAAATCTCTGTTATTTTCTCAGCACTATATTTTTCAAAAACAAATGTTGATTTTCCACCCACATTTAAAAGTGCCCACTCCTGCAGAAGTGACTGAGACATGATGCTCTGCATCTCCATTCCTTTGAGCGCAGGAGGATGAAGGGTGCACAAAATCATGAGAGGAATAGATCGGGTAGACGCACAGAGTCTCTTGCCCAGAGTAGGGGGATTGAGAACCAGAGGACATAGGGTTAAGGTGGTGGGGGGGGGGGGGGGGGGGGGGGGGGGGGAATATTTAATAGAACCCTGAGGGGTAACTTCTTTGGGTGGTGGGTGTATGGAACGAGCTGCCGGAGGAGGTAGGTGTGGTAATACTAGGAAACAATTAGACAGGTGCATGGATAGGACTGGTTTAGAGGGATATCGGCCAAACGTAGGCAGGCGGGACCAGTGCAGATGGGACATGTTGGTCAGTGTGGGCAAGTTGGGCCAAAGAGCCTCTTTCCTTGTGGTATGAGTCTTTAATTCGAATAGCAGATAGGATTGGTAAATCTACCCTAGTCGTCATTGTTAACGGCCTTTGGAGGTGTGATATGGTGCAGAACACATCGGATGATGGGGAGTTAAGTTGTGGTGCTTTGCACATGACTGAGATGGATATGGGCAACTTTTCATCTTTAACTTACATACAGACTATTAAGGGCGGTGAATCTGTGGAATTCATTGCCACAGACGGCTGTGGAGGCCAAATCGCTGGATATTTTTAAGGCGGAGATTGACGGATTCTCGATTAGTGCGGGGAGCCAGGGGTTATGGGGAGAAGGCAGGAGAATGGGGTTGGGAGCAGAAGATAGATCAGCCACGATTGAATGGCGGAGTAGACTTGATGGGCCGAATGGCCTAACTCTGTTCCTGGGAATTATGAACTAAATACCCCATAACAAGCTTCATTACGGTGAGCGGGAAATGACAAATAAAGTGAATTATTGAACCAGAAATCGGTTGCATTTCATAGCATTAAACTAACCTCAAGGACATATGCAAGGTGATGAACATTTTAATTAACTTGGCAACCACTAGGCACTAAATTTGTGTCGGGCAAACGTTTTATTTCATTATCCAGTTCTTTGTTGCAATTTAAGTTTGCACACATTTTGCAGAGGTGGCAAGTTTTCCCAACCTTGCCTAATGTACATTCAGATTTTAATTGAAGTACAGTACATACTTTACATAACAATCCCATGCTATTCCCATGGGTTGAATGCATTATATTGTCCTGCTTGTGTGGACCCAGTTCCTGCTAGTGAACGAGGCTTAATCACCTGGATAAAAATAAAAGATTAAATAAAGTTAATTAAATAGCATATAAATGTAGAACATGGGTATACTGTAGGACAAGGTGTAATAAAATATGATCATTATGCTACTCAATCCAACTGTGAATAGTTACACCCGGTCTGAAATGCTAATTTAATCACCAACATGATTTAGAAAAATGATAGAAAAACATATTTTCCCAGCGATGTCTTATGACACGTGGGAAGAGGAAGAAATAAAAATAAGTAAGGACAAAGAAAACAATGAAAAATGAATGAGTGAAGGAAATTCAGAGAGAGAGAGAGGAAAGGGGGAGAGAGGGGAGAGAAAGGGTGAGACACAAAGAACCGCAGATCATGATTTACAAAAAAAAGTCACAAAGTGCTGGAGTACCTCAGTGGGTGAGGCAGAATCACTGGTGAACATTGATAGGTGACGTTTTGGGTCAGGGTCCTGCTTCGGAACGAAGATGATTCCCCAATCTGAATGTCACCTTCTGACAGCGCCAGAGAAGCGGGTTCGATCCTGACTTTGGGTGCAGTCTGTATGGAGTTTGTACTTTCTCCCCAAGACCTGCGTGGCTTCCCTCCTCCCCCCCCCCCCCCCCCCCCCCCCAATCCAAAGACGTGCAGGTATGTCGGCTAATTGGGTTCTGTAAATTATCCCTAATGTGTAGGGTAGGACGAGTGAACGGGGATCGCTGGTCGGCGCAGACTCGGTAGGCCAAAAGGCCCGTTTCCGCGCTGTATCTCTAAACTAAACTAAACTAAGTTTGAAGATAAAGTCAAGTTTGGAAAACTGGAGTAACTGGAGCTGTCTTTGCACATTGATTTGAATTATACCCACAATGGAAATGTTGCTCCCTGTAAAGCAGAAAGGAGGAGAGATGGAACTTTAATTCCATTTAGTTTATTGTCACGTCTACCGAGGTACAGTGAAAAGCTTTTGTGAGTGATAACAGCCAGCGGAAACAGCTGGGAAGAAACTGTCCCTGAGTCTGGAGCTGCGTGTTTTCACACTTCTATACATTTTGCCCGATGGGGGAGGGGAGAAAAGGGAGTGGCCAGTGTGCGACTCGTCCTTGCTTATGCTGCTGGCCTTGCCGAGGCAGCGTGAGTTGTAAATAAGTTTGTTAAGGGCTTGGACACACTAGAGGCAGGAAACACGTTCCCGATGTTGGGGTAGTCCAGAACCAGGGGCCACAGTTTAAGAATAAGGGGTAAGCCATTTAGAACGGAGACGAGGAAACACTTTTTCTCACAGAGAGTGGTGAGTCTGTGGAATTCTCTGCCTCAGAGGGCGGTGGAGGCGGGTTCTCCGGATGCTTTCAAGAGAGAGCTAGATAGGGCTCTTAAAAATAGCGGAGTCAGGGGATATGGGGAGAAGGCAGGAACGGGGTACTGATTGGGGATGATCAGCCATGATCACACTGGCAAATGGCCTGCTCGTGCACCTATTGTCTATTGTCTATTGTCTATTATCTAAATGGAGTCAATGGAAGAGGGGTTCGTTTGTGTGATGGTCTGGGCTGCAAGTTCTAGTGGTCTTGGATGGAGCTGTTCCCACACCGAGCTGCAAGGCAATGCGATAAAATGCTTTCTACTGCACATCTGTAGAAGTGTGTCTATGCTCTCTATCGTGCCTCTTCTTGCACAATGCCCTGAACACTTTGTAGTCAGTCTAATACTTCTAAATGTATTCCCTGTTTTGATTCCAAAGCCCAGCAGCCAGCGAGTTCCCAAGGCTATTGACTGCTGTGATAGCTGAAAAAAAAATTGCCAAACAAACAACATTGCTAATGAGATTCCCTTGATGCTCAAGCTGGCTTGGACACTGACTTCAATATATTTAATAATTAGTACCCATGGTGATGCAATTATTACTTGGCGGTATCATGCAGATTTCTTATTAAAATGATTTTTTTTTTACTATTAAGTGGAAGACTAGGAGGCACTCTGTTCCATTCTCTGCGCTCAATCATTAAGTGGCTACCAGAGTTTCTCATGAAATCCAGTTGGAGAGAATGGGGCTTCAGTACACTGTTAGGAATAAGAATGACTGATTATAACATTGCTACACTTTCTGAGACTATTACTAGTCAACAAGCATTTCTTCCATTATCATCAAGAAAGCCCATCAAAGCCTCATAGAGTCATAGAGTGATACAGTGTGGAGACAGGCCCTTTGGCACAACTTGCCCACACAGACCAAAATGTCCCTTCGACACTCGTCCCACCTGCCTGTGTTTGCCCCATATCCCTCTAAACCTATCCTATCCATATAGTAGATACCTCAACTAACTCCTCCGGCAGCTCGTTCCATACACCCACACCTCTACCACCTTAGGAGATTGAGGAGTCAACGAATACTCTTTTGAACTTCGACAGGTGTCCAGTAGAGAACACATCGACTGGGTGCATCACGGCCTAGTTCGGCAAAGTGAACGCCCAGGAACGAAGGAGATTATAAAAGGTTGTGAACACTGCCCAGCCCATCATGGATACTAACCTCTCCACCATCAAAGGGATAAGTTTTTTTGTTATTTTCCAATGTTTACATATCCGTTGTACTGCTGCAAGTAAGAATTTAATTGTTCCGTGTGGCAACATGGCAATCTGGTCTCTGAAAACCTCTGGTGAAAATGTGCCTTTGCAAAAAAAAATGCAGCAAAGCTAAATATTTTGATGACTGCATTTTAGATATTTCATTATCATTGATTGGTCAATGGGTTTTTAGATGCAAGGGGAATCAGGGGATATCAGATAAGCGGCACAAAGGTAGAAGGTCAATCATAATCTTATTCAATGACAGAGCAAGTAGCCCCGTCAAGTTTAGTACTATGAGAGTATGGAACGAGCTGCCGGAGGAGTTAGTTGAGGTATGTACTATCACAACATTTAAGAAGCATCTAGACAGGTGCATGGATAGGATAGGTTTAGAGGGATATGGGGCAAACACAGGCAGGTGGGACGAGTGTCGATGGGACATTTTGGTCTGTGTGGGCAAGTTGTGCCAAAGGGCCTGTCTCCACACTGTATCTATGACTCTATCAGGCATTGATGCCCATCAGCCCAATGGAGGAGACCAAGGACTGAAAGGCAGCATCGCTGGAGAGAAGGAACGGATAACGTTTTGGGCCGAGACCCTTCTTCAGTGCTAGGAGCAGAATTAGGCCAATTCTAAATCTTCCATTCAATCATGGTGGATCTATCTCTCCCTTCTAACCCCATTCTCCTGCCTTCTCCCCATAACCTTTGACACCGTACTAACCAAGGATTTATCCACCAATTTCCATCCTGCACTCAAATTTACTTGGACCATCTCCGACACCTTCACCCTTTCTTGATCTCACAGTCGCCATCACAGGAAATAGACTATTGACTGACGCCTATTACAAACCCACTGACTCCCACAACTATCTCGACTACCCTTCTCCCCACCCTGCTTCCTGCAAGGACTCTGTCCCCTACTCCAATTCCTCCGTATACGCCGCATCTGTGCCCAAGATGAGGTGTTCCATGCCAGAACATCCGAGATGTCCTCATTCTTTAGGGACCAGGGGTTCTCTGCTCCCATCATTTATGAGGCCCTCACTCGTGTCTCCTCGGTACCCCGCTGCTCTGCCCTTGCTCCCCCTACCCCTAGTCGCAACAGAGACAGAGTCCTCCTAGTCCTTACCTTCCACCCCATTAGCCGTCACATTCAACACATAATCCTCCAAAATTTCCGCCACCTCCAACTGGATCCCACCACTAGACACATTTTGCCATCTCCACACCTTTCCGCCTGCTACTGAGACTGTTCCCTCCGCAACTCCCTGGTTAACTCATCCCTTCCCACCCAAACCACCCCCTCCCCAGCAACTGCAGAAGATGCAACACCTGTCGCTATACCTCCTCCCTCTACTGTCCAGGGACCTCGGCAATCCTTTCAGTCTGGGCACAGGTTCACTTGCACCTCCTCCAACCTCATCTACTGTATCTGTTGTTCAAGATGTGGACTCTTATACATCGGCGAGAACAAACGCAGACTGGGCGATCGTTTCGCGGAACACCTTCCCTCAGCCTGCGTGAACCAACCTGATCTCCTGGTTGCTGGGCACTTTAATTCTCCCTCCCATTCGCACACAGACCTTCCTGTCCTCGGTCTCCTCCATTGTCAGTGAGGCTAAACGCAAATTGGAACAACAGCATCTCATATTTTACTTGGGCAGCTTACAGCCCAGTGGTATGAACATTGATTTCTCTCACTTCAGGTAGCCTCGGCATTCCCTCTCTCTCTCTCTCTCTCTCTCTCTCTCTCTCTCCCTCTCTCTATCCCTCCCCCACCCAAGCAAGTTGCACTATTCTCATTTTCACCCCACAAACAGCTAACAATGGCCTGATTCCTTTATCATCGTTACTTTTTTGCCTTTCTTTCACTCATTGTCCTTTATCTCCACATCACCGTCTATATCTCTCGTTTCCCTTATCCCTAACCAGTCTGAAGCAGAGTCTCGACCCGAAATATCACCCATTCCTTCTCTCCAGAGATGCTGCCTGTCCAGCTGAGTTACTCCAGCTTTTTGTGTCTATCTTCGATTTAAACCAGCATCTGCAATTCCTTCTTACACAATAATCTATCTGTCTCTGCCTTAAAAATATCCATTGACTTGGCCTCCACAGCCTTCTGTGGCAATGAATGTCATAGATTCACCACCTTCTGACCAAATCTCCTCCTCGTCTCCTTCCTAAAGGATCATCCTTTATTTCCACTTCCAGTAAAATAATAAATAAATTTACCTGAACGATTTAGTGTCACAAACGATGGATTTCTGCCAGGTTATAAACCTCCAGGTGATTATCCAAGGGTTTACACTTTCAGTTCAATCATTTTACATAATGACTATTGTGAGTTCCCTTTTAACGCAGAAAACTGAAGATAATTTGGAGTGACGGAATCCAAATTGAATTGAATCAGTTCCAAAAACAGCGACCAGAATGCATTAATTCACTGGCAGGGCCCATTGTCATAATCTAATAATGCATAATCCATGACAGAGGCAGCATGATTGCAAAGCTGCTGTTGGCCAAAGGGTCGCTCAGTACTTCACTAAGACACGATTAAAAGAGCAGGCATTCAGTCAAACTGCACTTTGTTTAGTAGGAGCAAAGAGCCGCAGATGCGGTTTACACCAAAGATAGACACAGGGTGCTGGAGTAACTCTACGGGTCAGGCAGCATCTCCTGAGATAAAGGAATGGGTGACGTTTCGGGTTGGGACCCTTCCGCAGACCCTTTGTTTAGTTTTGTTTAGACGTACGGCACGGAAACATACTGTATGGAGCCTACAGTATGGAGCATCAAAACATGCCAGTTGGCCCACCAAGTCCGCGTCGACCATCGATTGCCCGTTCACACAGGTTCCATGTTATCCCATTTCTCCATCCACTCTCCACACGCTATTTATTTAATATACAGAGGCCAATTAACCTACAAACACACATGTCCTTGGGATGTGGGGAGGAAACCGGAGCACCCGGGGGAAAACCATAACATCACAGGGAGAATGTAGGCAAACTCTGTACAGACAGCACCCTTAGTCAGGATCGAACCCCGGGCCCTGGCGCTGTAAGGCAGCAACTCTACCGCCGCACCACAGTGCCAAAGGGGACTTTGACCTTCTCCAACTTTTGTACTCCGAATTCAAACTCCACACAGGCGACACCCAAGGTCAGGATCAAACCATCTACCAGCTGTGCCACTTTAAATAGTACCATAGAAGTTGAGAGGAGCAAAGATGTGCGGGAAAGTATTTTTTTACAGAAGTTGGTGGGTGCCTGGAACGTGCTGCCAGAGATGGTGGTGGAGGTAGATACGATAGTGGTGCTCAGGAGGCTTTTCGATAAGCACGTGGATATGCAGGGAATGGTGGAATTCGGGTCACGCAGGGAGATGGGATTAGTTCATCTTGCCATCATGTTCAGCATAGACGTTGTGGGCCGAAGGGCCTGTTCCTCTGTTTCATTGTTCTATGTTCCATGTTTTAATCCCTAGCACAAAAGTGCAACACATCACCGTCATTGATTATATTTATATTCCATTAGTGTTCTTGATTGCAAAGATGTTCAATCAGTTTGCAATTGATAAGCAAAACCTCAATGATATGGAATTACTTCAATGATAAGGAATTTCTGGCAATATATAACAATACAGAAACATACCATTACAATCAATCCACAGAAACTTCTCGGCCTACACAGTAGGCTTATTATTTAAACTCGTATTTATATAAATAATTCTGTACTCACGACTACAGGGCAATCAAGGCAATTTGTGATTTCCACAACATCGCACAAACGCTCATGTTTACAGTGGAAACAAGCCGGCAATGGCAGCAGTGCATACCCAGAAAGCCATGCGTCGCAGAAAGTGCCCCATTGGTGAGATGAAACCCAAGTTTACAAGTAGATAGACACAAAAAGCTGGAGTAACTCAGCGGGACAGGCAGCATCTCTGGAGAGAAGGAATGGGTGACATTCCGGGTCGAGACCCTTCTTCAGACTAGTCAAGGGAAAGGGAAACGAGAGATATAGACGATGATGTAGAGAGATAAAGAACAATGAATTAAAGATATGCAAAATGGTAATGATGATAAAGGAAACAGGCCGTTGTTAGCTGTTTGTTGGGTGAAAACGAGAAGCTGGTGCGACTTGTGTGGGGGAGGGATGGAGAGAGAGGGAATGCCGGGGTTACTTGATGTTTGAGTGCCTGTGTTGTTTGCTCACGCACACCTTCCACGGGCTCATCTACTTCAGTTACTTTCACTTGCATCACTCTCCACCCAACCTCTTCCTCACGGGGCGGCAGAGTTGCTCCTCACTGCGCCAGAGACCCGGGTTCGATCCTGAAGACGGGTGCTGTCTTCACGGAGTGTGTACGTTCTCCCTGTGACCTCATGGGTTTTCTCCAGGTGCCCTGGTTTCCTCCCACACTCCGCACAGACAAGTACCCGTAGTCAGGATCGAACCTGGGTCTCTGGCGCTGTAAGGCAGCAACTCTACCGCTGCCCCATCGTACTTACCTCAGAGGGCCAGAGGACGTCAAACCTCTTACCTGACCTTCTCAAAATGTTGCATTTTGCATTGCGATTTCCAGGCATTGCAAAATTAATTTTTCAAGTCTTTATTCATACAGGCATTACCTTATTTGTAGAGCAGATACTTTTCCACTAAGTATTGCATTTGTATCAATAGTCTTCTTTCAATTCTTCATAAAAGCTCTAATTGCTATTATTAAGATTTATATTTGGTTACCATGACTTTCCTCTTCTACACGCCGGTGCTAAATCCTTAAAATCCATTCCCCTTGTCTGTTTAAACAATCTTATCAAATAAAAATAACTATAATATATCCTCCGGATCGTTGTGAACATTGCAATCTCTCAGCGTCAGGAAGGCACTGATAGAAGTTCATTCGGAATGATACTCCTTGACTGGCATTTATTTCAAGAAGGCTTACAGACCACAACAAGGATGTAGTGCTGAGGCTCTACAAGTCGCTGGTCAGGCTGCATTTGGAATATCGTGAGCAATAATCTGAGGTTGGATGTGCTGGCTCTGGAGAGGGTCCAGAGGAGGTTTACAAGAATGATCCCAGGAATGAGTGGGTTAACCCAGTGATTCCCAACCTGGGGCCATGGCAAATTTCGGGGGGGGGGGCACAGAAAAATTTGGGGATTTAAGGGGCCACAGGTTCAATGAAGGGGGCACATTTTTTCCGCTAATAATGTCAGGGGAGGCCACAGAAAAATTAAAGAGCCCAAGGGGGCCATGAGCTAAAAAAGGTTGGGAACCACTGGGTTAACCTACGATGAGTGTTGGATGACACTGGGCCTGTAATCGCTGGAGTTTAGAAGAATGAGGGAGGACCTCGTCGAAACATACAGATTAGTGAAAGGCTTGGATAGAGTGGATGTGGAGAGGATGTTTCCACCAGTGGGAGAGTCTTGGACTAGGGGTCATAGTCTCAGTATTAAAGGACCTTCTTTTAGGAAGGAGGTGAGGAGAAATCTCTTTAGTCAGAGGGCGGTGAATCTGTGGAATGCATTGCCACAGAAGACTGTGGAGGCCAAGTCAGTGGATATTTTTTAATGCAGAGGTAGATAGATTCTTGATCAGTTAGTACGGTTATGTGGAGAAGGCAGGAGAATGGGGTTAGGAGGGAGAGATAGATCAGCCATGATTGAATGGAGGGGTAAACTTGATTTTCCTAACAACATCTACAAGCTCCTGAAGGGCTGTGCGTCGAATCCTGGTGTCGTCCACCACAGAACCATGGTGCAGCGGTCGAATTGCTGCCTTAGAGCGCCAGAGACCGAAGGTTCAATCCTGACTACAGGCACTGTCTGTACGGAGTTTGCACGTTCTCTCCATGACCTCATTCCCCTACTTCCTCTTATTGAGGTGTATAAAATCATGAGAGGAATAGATCGGGTAGATGCACATAGTCTCTTGCCCAGAGCAGGTAAATCAAGGACCAGAGGACATAGGTGAGGGGGAAAAGATTCAAAATAATTTGAGGGGTAACATTTTCACACAAAGTGTGCTGAGCATATAGGACCAGCTGCCAGAGGAGGTAGTTGAGGCTGGGACCATCCCAACTTCTAAGACATGGATAGGGCAGGTTTGGAGGGATATGGGCCAAACGCAGGCAGGTGGGACTAGTGTAGCTGGGACATGGTGGGCAAGTTGGGCTGAAGAGCCTGTTTGCACACTCTATGACCTGCGTAGTTTTTCTCTGGGTGCTCCAGTTTCCTCCCACACTCCAAAGATGTGCAAGTAATTGTAACTTGTCCCCAGTGTGTGTAGGATAGTGTTAGTGTGCGGGGTTCTCTGGTCAGCACTGACATTTTCTAGCTTCTTTTTATCCACCCGAGTGCTATTGTTGGAGACATAAAGGTGCCGACACACCCCTTTAATATACATACATTTCACGTTTGAAATAAAATAATAAAATAATGGTGTTTAACTGATTGTTAACTGATGTTTATGTGCGGCACGGTGGCGCTGCGCTAGAGCTATTGCCTTACTGCGCCAGGGGCCCAGGTTCGATCCCGACTATGGATGCTGTCTGTACAGAGTTTATACGTTCTCCCCGTTACCTGCATGGGTTATCTCCGAGATCTTCGGTTTCCTCCCACAGACACTAAGACCTACGGGTTTGTGGGTTATTTGGCTTGGTAAATGTAAATTGTCCCTAGTGTGTGTAGGGTAGCGTTAATGTGCGGGAATCGCTGGCCGGTGCGGTCTGAGTGGGCCGAACGGCCCGTGTCTGCGCTGTATCTCTAAATTAAAGTAAACTAAACTCTTCAGAGATACCCCACAAACAAAACACACTGGTACTCCTAGTCTAGTTTCAACAACAGCATTCCAGTGCCATTTTTCGTGGCCTGTGTTTGGTGTACATTGTGAGCTGAAAGGGGATTGGAAACAACTGGAAACAATAAAATGCATGGCTAACATCCTAGCCAGTGGGTTGAGAGAAATCCCAGGGCACGATTCAAAGCAGGGCAGAGATTAATTCCCGTGACCTGCTCAACATTCATCTCCTGGAACATCCACTGGCTGTGTGGCAGAGTTGCATACAAAGTGGCTGTTGCATCTGGTGCTGTGGCATCTAACCAGCTTGAAATATAATCCTTAAATGTAATGCAGTTCAGAACAACAGGCCAAGATGACAAATTTGTCTTTTTTTTTTAATTTCTCCTCATTTGATCAAGTGCAGAGATTAAACGGGGAAATAAAATATGAATGAGGGTCCATGTGCCAATGGGAAATTATGGCTGAGGTTGTGGTGGGAAAGAGGAAGAAGGTTCTTCAGTTTGCTAAGAGCCGTTTTAGTAGTAATTGGTCTTTATAAATTAATAGTGTGTAGGAAATGGATGTGAAAGTGGGATAACTTTGAGCGAGTGTGAACGGGTGATCAGTGTGGGCACGGCGGGCTGAAGGGCCTGTTTCCATGCTGTATCTTTTAAACAATCAATCAATTAAACACACCTGAAGATAGACATAAAAAGCTGGAGTAACTCAGCGGGACAGGCAGCGTCTCTGGAGAGAAGGAATGGGTTACATTCCGGGTAGAGACCCTTCTTCAAACACTTTGGCAAAGTCATCAGAGAGGCAAAGCTTTAAATAATCACTATTCTTAAGTTTTTTTTTTAAACCTTTTCAAAATAAAAACAGTGGAAGCAAAGAGATGAGGACTTTTTTTTCCCCTGATTCCCATTCACAGTCTATGCCTGTTCATGCTGATTTGAGAAAAGCATCACACATCCCTACATGGATAGACACAAAATGCTGGAGTAACTCAGCAGGACAGGCAGCATTTCTGGAGAGAAGGAATGGGTGACGCTTCAGGTCGAGACCCTTCTTCAGACTGGTGTCAGGGGAGGGGGCGGGAAGAGATGAAAGGAAGTCGGAGACAGTAAGACTGGTGATAGAACTGGGAAGGGGGAGGGGATGGAGAGCGAGGGGAAGCAAGGGCTACTTGAAGTTAGAGAAGTCAATGTTCATACCATTGAGGTGCAAGCTACCCGAGTGAAGGTGGTGTTCCTTCCTCCAATTTGCACCTCATATTTCGCTTGGGTAGCTTTCACCCCAGCAGTATGAACATTGACTTCTCTAACTTCAAGTAGCTACATTCTATCTCTGCACTGCCAACTCCCCTGACATCAGTCTGAAGAAGGGTCTCGACCCGAAACGTCACCCATTCCTCTCCAGCAATGCTGCCTGTCTCGCTGAGTTACTCCAGCCTTTTGTGTCTATCTTCGATTTAAACCAGCTTCTGCGTTTATTCCCTACAAGGATGCCCATGTGTGTGGAAATAAAAGTAATTATTTACATATTATTCTGTCTGAGGTTTTAACACTTATTATATCCTGAAATTTGGAGATGACAGTCATTTCAACAGAATGTATGACTTGCCAGTAAAAAAAAGCCATGTTCAAACAATTTTACTTCATTAATTGACCTCCAAAAGGCAACTCTGAATAGGTTCTATTGCAAAAGGATTGAATTGTGAATCATGGCCTACTCACCGACGGTAACAATGTTTTATAGGTGGACAGGATTGAAGACAATAAATTGTAATTATTAATTTTTTATAGACAATAGGTGCAGGAGTAGGCCATTCGGCCCTTCGGCCCTTCGAGCCAGCACCGCCAATCAATGTGATCATGGCTGATCATCCACAATCAGTACCCCGTTCCTGCCTTCTCCCCATATCCCTTGACTCCGCTATCTTTAAGGGCTCTATCCAACTCTCTCTTGAAAGCGGTGTGGTCAGTGTGGACAAGCTTGGCCGAAGGGCCTGTTTCCACTCTGTGTGACTCTAAAGGTATGCCTGTGTGACATCACCTACACTTGCTTTTGGTGGACCAAAGGGCTTGTTTCCACGCTGTATCTCAAAGTCACTACTAAATAAAACATTAGTTCTAGTCAGGTACATGCAGCATTAACATGGCTCCAACCTTCTGCTAAGTTTTCCTGTCATCTGAAGTGTATCTGAACCAGTTTTAAAATTCATAGTATTTTTGCCGTTCACATGTATGCACGATAATCCGTATTACGCAGTGCCGAACATATATTGATTCCTTCACACGAAATGTGTAGGAAGGAACTGCAGATGCTGTTTTACACCGAAGATCGACGCAAAATGCTGGAGTAACTCGGCGGGACAGGCAGCATCACAGTATAGAAGGAATTTATGATGTTTTGGGTCCAGACCCTTCTTCAGACTGAGGAAGCTCCTTCTCGCCAGAGATGCTGCCTGTCCCGCTGAGTAACTCCAGCATTTTGTGTCTGTCTTTGATTGCTTCACAAAAGGGCAAGTAGGAAAAACCATCACATTGTTTTGTTTCACGGAGGCCAATTGCTTTCAGCAAATAATATATAACAGCGGTGTACCAGGGCCCCATCCCCGACATACGTTGAACAATCCTTGTTCTCGGCGTACCAGGGCCCCATCCCTGACCTCTACCTCCGTTACATCGACGACTGCTTTGGTGTCACCTCCTGCACCCACACACAATTGACTGACTTCATCCGTTTCACCACCAACTTCCATCCGGCACTCAAATACACCTGGACCATTTCCGACACTTCCCTACCATTCCTTGACCTCACCATCTCCATCGCAGGTGATACACTCCTGACCGACATCCACTACAAACCCACTGACTCCCATGGCTACCTGGACTACTCTTCCTCCCATCCTGCTTCCTGTAAGGACACCATCAGCTATTCCCAATTCATCCGAATACACCGCATCTGCTCCCAGGATGAGGTGTTCCACACCAGGGCATCACAAATGTCCTAATTCTTCAGAGAATGGGGATTCCCCTCCCCCACTATAGATGAGGCTCGCACCAGGGTCTCCTCCATACCCCGCAACACTGCCCTCTCTCCCCATTCCCCCACTCGCAACAAGGGCCGAGTCCCCCTGGTCCTCACCTTTCACCCCACCAGCTGGCACATACAACACATAATCCCCCGCCAGTTTCGCCACCTCCAACGTGACCCCTCCACTCGCCACATCTTCCCATCTCCCCCCGTCTGCCTTCCGCAAAGACTGCTCCCCTCCGGCAACTCCCTTGTCAATTCTTCCCTTCCCTCCCGCTCCACCCCTTCCCCAGGCACTTTCCCTTGCAACCGCAAGAGATGCCACACTTGTCGCTTTAACACCCCCCCCCCACTCCACTCAAGGACCCAAGCAGTCGTTCCAGGTCCGACAGAGGTTCACCTGCACCTCCTCCAACCTCATCTACTGCATCCACTGCTCTAGATGTCAACTGATCTATATCGGTGAAACCAAGCGCAGGCTTGGCGATCGTTTTGCCGAACACCTCCGCTCGGTCCGCAATAACCAACCCGACCTCCCGGTGGCTCAGCACTTCAACTCCCCCTCCCATTCAGTATCCGACCTCTCTGTCCTAGGCCTCCTCCACGGCCAGAGTGAACAACACCGCAAATTGGAGGAACAGCACCTCATATTCCCCTTGGGGAGTCTGCATCCCCTTGGCATGAACATTGTATTCTCTCAATTATGTGAACCCTTGCTGTCTCCTCCCCTTCCTACCCCTCCCTCAGCCCTCGGAGCCCTCCTCCTCCTTTTTCCTTTCTGCCACCCGCCTCCCCCCACCCCCCACTAGTCTGAAGAAGGGTTTTGGCCCGAAACGTTGGCTATCTCCTTCGCTCCATAGATGCTGCTGCACCCGCTGAGTTTCTCCAGCATTTTGTGCACCCTCGGTTTTCCAGCATCTGCAGTTCCTTCTTTAACAATATATAACAGCAGCCCACCTAACTGAGAATGAAAGGCATTGGAACGCAAATAAAGTACAGAGCTCGTTTGAATCGACATCATTGTTTTAAGATGATTTGCATCATTCTAGTTTCTAGGTCGACAAAGCTGTCAGCGGAGTCCGATTAAACCCTGCTACGGAGACAGTTGAACAGGGCAGTTAAATTACTTGTCAAATCAAGAATTTGCAACTAAAATCTTCCACTCACAATATTGGTGGGTGCAAAGCCTGAAGAAAGAATTAAGTTAATATTCAAACTCTAATGATTCTGGATTTGACTCTGTTGAAGCCAAGCATCTGGTAATGAAAAACAGCATCCACGAACTAGAAGATGGTGACAGAATGTACTGGAGATGTCCTGTCTCATTTCAATTGGGAAGCCTGATGTCAAAGGCATAACTGGCTGGTACAATGTAATGGTCCGAGGTTACGAGCATCAACAAAACTGGACAGCCTTCCGATCCCAGTACCAGCTCCTGCATGTCAGAAATCTAGGTGCATATCAATGAGCTACAACTGGACGCGAGTATATTAGGCCGGCAGAAAATAGCTAGCCTTCTCCACACAACTCTTACGCAGTGACTGTTTTTAGTAAACCCACTTTGCAAAAGTTCAACAGGGTTAAAAAAATAATAATTTAGTTTGGTTTAGCGATACAGCGCTGAAACAGGTCCTTCGGCCCACCAAGTCCGCGCTGACCAATCGATCCCCGCACACCAACACTATCCTACACACAACAGGGAGAATTTTACATTTTTACCAAAGCCAATTAATCTACATACCTGCACGTCTATGGAGTGTGGGAGGAAACTGAAGATCTCAGAGAAAACCCACGCAGTCACGGGGAGAACGTACAAACTCTGCACAGACAGCGCCCAGGGTCGGGATCGAACCTGGGTCTCTGGCGCTGTGAGGCTGCAACTCTATCGCTGTGCCATCGTGCCGCCATAAAAATATATTTTTCATTTAACAAATAATTTTCCTTTTTGCCAATTTCACTGTTTCCCCCGTCTTCTTCCCGCACACTCTAACTTAGCGTGAGCAAGAGCACATGGTGTTACAATCGGGATCGAGTGGCGTGGCACAATGGCACAACCGGTAGAGATGATGCCTCAGGGTGCTAGAGACCCAGGTTCGATCCTGACCTCGGGTGCTGTCTGCGTGGAGTTTGCACGCTCTCCTGTGACCGGGCGGGTTTCTTCTAGGTGCTCCTGTTTCCTCCCACATCCCAATGATGTGCGGGCTTGTAGGAGAATTTAAACTCAGCCTCTTGTTACCAGGTGCAACAGATTTTCACTATCCCTTATTCTGTTTGGCTCTTACAAATATAGTTTAGTTTAGTTTGGAGATACAGAACGGAAACAGACCCACCGTGCTGACCAGTGATCCCCACACACTAACTAACACTGTCTTGCACATTAGGGACAACTTATCATTTTTACCGAAGCCTACAAACCTGTACGTCTTTGGAGTGCGGGAGGAAACCAGAGCACCCTGGAGAAAACACACGTGGTCACCGGGAGAACGTACAAACTCTAGGCAGACAGAACTTGTAGTCAGGGTTAAAATCAGGTCACTGGCGCTGTAAGGCAGCAAATCTACCACTGCGCCCCCCCCCCCCCCCCCCCCATTGTGCAGGGAACTGGATGCGAAGGTTGGACGAAGTAGAACCAGGGTGAAGGATGGCTGACGTCGACTCGATGGGCCGAATGGCCTCTTTCCATGCTGCATCTTTCAATTCACTCAATCAAATGGCGAGGAACTGCAGATGCTGGTTTACACCGAAGATAGACACAAAAAGCTGGAGTAACTCAGCGGGACAGGCAGCGTCTCTGGAGAGAGAAGGAATGGGTGGCGCTTCGGGTCTAGACCCTTCTCCATCACTGTGATGCAGTGTGAAAATGGAACAGTGGCCTGATGTCCTGTGGGGAAAGTGAGAGTTCTGGAAAGCCTGTTCGATGAGGCAGAAGCAGGATTAGAATATCCCTTGGCCAATTATGTACTCGTTCAACGAACACTCCTTTAATCTCATGAGTTCACTTTCACTAACAAGTCTTTTATGCACTACTTAATCAAAAGCCTTATGAAAATCAAAAATCGCACATGAGCCACACTACCCTCATCAACGCTGTCAATTACTCCAACAATAAACTCAAATCAATTTAGTCTAACGCAATTTCCTTCAACAGGTCCCGCAGGCTTTTGTCTATTATGCCATGGTCTGGAAATTCATTGGATCAATGCTGCTAAAACAGGTATTGTTCAGGCGAAAGTCATACAACATGCTGTTTTACAGATGAATGGACTGGTAAATATTTTATTGCCACAAGCGAGAAATCACACTGAAATGTTTTGTTTGCGCACCCAAGGTATGTACCTCTGTCACGCAAACGACGGTGACAGAGGTATCCGTCCCATATCCCCCCTTGTACCCCCCCATCCCTCAACCCTCTGCCACCCCCTCCCCCCCCCCCCACCCCCCACGCCGGGTCCCCATTCTCTGTTGGTCTTCCCCCCACCTTGCTCATGGCGATCCCCCCACGCCTGGTCCTCTCCTTTCAGCAAAAACTTGCAGTTTAGGTTAGAGATAAAGAGCAGAAACCGGCCCCTTCAGCTCACCGAATCCGCGCCGACCAGCGACCCCCGCACACTAACACCACCCTACACACACTAAAGACAATTTACAATTTTACCAAGCCAATTAGCCTGCAAACCCGTACGTCTTTGGAGCATGGGAGTAAACCGGAGCACACCAGACAATAGGTGCAGGAGGAGGCCATTCAGTCCTTCAAGCCAGCACCGCCATTCAATGTGATCATGGCTGATCATGCACCTGGGGAAATCCCACGCAGGTCACGGGGAGAACGTTCAAACTCCGCACAGACAGCACCCGTAGTCGGGATTGAACCCGGGTCTCTGGCGGTGTGAGGCAGCAACTCTACCGCTGCGCCACCTTGCAGCCCCATCTGGAGTCTAGAGCTATGAAACCTGCTGTGTCCAAGAGTTCAAGAGAGTTTTATTGACATGTGTCCTGACAGGACAATTCAATTCCTGCTTTCCTTTGGCACACCAGAACACAGTAGGCACATGTTTAGGGCAAACAGGCATACGAGGGGGAGAACAATCCTCTGGAACATAAATAAACTGAGCGTTTAAGTGACAGATGGTCAAAGACAGTTTCAATCTATAAATTGCATGGTTTACTTCAATATTTTAGATGTGAACACTGGCTCCATGGAATAAGTGCTCCCGTCCCATTGACATGCACTGCTTTGCATATTCGAGATCTGCTTTGAATATTCAACCATCCTTGTTGTGACAAGGTGATTCACATCAAAATTGTTAAATGCCTCTGAGGAGAAAACCCAATTTCCAAAACATCCTCCTTGTGGATGGGGGATTAACTAGTCCAAATAGAAGTACCACACTAACTTCAAGTAACCTTGAACATTGAATTTTCTCAATTTTGTTAACCCTTGCTGTCTCCTCCCCTTCCCACCTCTCCCTCAGCCCTCGGGCCCTGGCATTCCCTCTATCTCTATCTCCCTCCCCCACCCTAATCGCACTAGCTTCTCATTTTCATACCACAAACAGCTTACAATGGATTGTTCCCTTTATCATCGATACTTTTTTGCATATCTTTCATTCATTGTTCTTTATCTCTCTACATCACCGTCTATATATCTCGTTTCCCTGATCCCTGACCAGTCTGAAGAATGGTCTCGACCCGAAACGTCGCCTATCTCCTTCGCTCCTTAGATGCTGCTGCACCTGCTGAGTTTCTCCAGCCTTTTGTGTACCCTCGATTCTCCAGCATCTGCATTCCTTCTTTAAAACTTCAAGTAACCCTTGCTTTCCCTCTCTCTCCAGCCCCTCCTCCTTCCCAGTTCTCCTACTAGTCTTACTGTCTCCGACTACATTTTATCTCTGTTCCGCCCACTCCACACTTGGAGTATTGCGTACAGTTTTGGTCCCCTAATCTGAGGAAAGACATTCTTGCCATAGAGGGAGTACAGAGAAGGTTCACCAGACTGATTCCTGGGATGGCAGGATTTCCATATGAAGAAAGACTGGATAGACTCAGCTTGTACTCACTGGAATTTAGAAGATTGTGGGGGGATCTTATAGAGACTTACAAAATTACATTGATGCTGCCTGTCCCGCTGAGTTACTCCAGCATTTTGTGTCTACCTTCGATTTAAACCAGCATCTGCAGTTCTTTCCTACCAAAATATATTGCCCCGTTTTCATTAGGTCATAAATGATAGGAGCAGAATTAGGCCATTCGGCCCAGCAAGTCTCTTCCGCCATTCAATCTTGCCTGATCTATCTCTCCTTCCGAACCCCATTCTCCTACCTTCTCCCCTTAACCTCTGACACCCGTACTAATAAATAACCTATCTAGCTCTGCCGTAACAATATCCACTGACTTGGCCTCCACAACCTTCTGTGGCAAATAATTCCACAGATTCACTACCCTCTGACTCAAGACATTTCTCCTCATCTCCTTCCTAAAAGAACGTCCTTTAATTCAGAGGTTATGACCTGTAGTCCTCGACTCTCCTGTTAGTGGAAACATCCTCTCCACATCCACTCTATCCCAGGCTTTCACTATTCTGTGGGTTTCAATGAGGTCCCCCCTCATTCTTATGAACTCCAGCGAGTAGAGGCCCAGTGCCGTCAAAGGCTGATCATGGGTTAACCTACTAGTTCCTGGGATCATTCTTGTAAACCTCCTCTGGACCCTCTCCAGAGCCAGCACATCCTTCCTCAGATATGGTGCCCAAAATTGCTCACAATATTCTTCACATTTTCCCACTACATAAGAGATGGCCGTATGTCACATGCACATTGTCCTGATATCAGATTGATTTGCATTGAATATTTTATTGTCACGAGACAAGTCACAGGTATGCAAGTGGTCGCTCATAAAGGGGGCTTACAAAATTACAAATCCCCCCGCGCCAGTTCCCCCTTTGTTCCCCCCCCCCCTCACGGCGGTCCCCCCACGCCGGGTCCTCCTTCATTCCTTCCCACGGCAGTGGCGTCCTCCCTTTCCCGCGTCCATCCACGTCCGTCGGCTGGCGCCACCATTGACCGCCGCACCGACCTCTCTACTATCGCCGCCGGGTCCTCTGCCAGCATGAATATCCTGATGCATGCATCTACGGAGACATCAAGAAATCATCTTCTCAGTTTCCAAAGCATATCTCTTAAGTGGCCTCTGACTGCGAGCAGGCACTCTGCTCCCTTCACAATGAACAAAACACAACTTGTTAGAGTAACTCTACTCCTCAGGCAGCACCTGCGGGGAGAATGGATAGGTGATTTTTCCGGGTCGGGAGCCTTCTTCAGACTTTTCCTATCCATTCCTTCCACAGATGCTGCCTGACCCGCCGAGATCCTCCAGCACTTTGTATTTTGCTCCAGATTCTAACATCTGCAGTTCGTTGTGTCTCCCTTCCTAACAACACTTGTTTGTCCATCTGCAATTACAAAACTGATTACTGCTTGTGCGTACATTTGGAAGTAGTTTGAAGCCTTAATTATTAATATTAATCAAATCAACATTCACTGCACAAAATATACTCTAACCACAGATTATTACACCCTGGCAAGGTATTTTCAGTGAATTACTAACAACCTACATGCTAAATCAACTGAAAGAAAATATTCTCTGAAATTCTATAAATTGCTTATTTACAATCAATCACCATCAATCCTTGAAAAGTAACACTTCCATAAACCTACAAAAATTCAAGTTTCACTGCACATCCCGTATGTGTATGAGACGAATAAACTTGACTTGACTTGAAATGCAGTCATTGACTTGTCATCTGCAAAGATATGTCAGCATTCTAAGAATTAATAATTTGACAAATTGCCCGACTTTTACCTGTTATGTCGATGCGGTGGTGCAGCGGTGGAGTTGCTGCCTCACAGCGCCAGAGACCCGGGTTCCATCCCGACTACGGGTGCTGTCTGTAAGGTGTTTGTTCGTTCTCCCCGCGACCCGCGTGGGTTTTCTCCGAGATCTCCGGTTTCCTTCCACACTCCAAAGAAGTGCAGGTGTGTAGGTTAATTGGCTTGGTGTAATTGTAAATTGTCCCTGGTGTGTGTAGGATGGTGCTGGTGTGCGGGGATCGCTGGTCGGCGCGGACTCGGTGGGCCGAAGGACCTGTTTCCGCGCTGTATCTCCAAACTGAAACACACAGAACCAACAAGTCGTGGTCCCAAGGGCAGATCATTTTTACTTAAAAAGATGGAAATTATCCAATTTTATAAACTATCTCACAAGTTCACAAGTTATAGGAGTAGAATTAGGCCATTCGGCCCATCGAGTCCGCCATTCAATCATGGCTGATCTCTGCCTCCTAATCCCATTTCCCGCCTTACGAGTTCACAAATTACAGGAGTAGATTTTCAAAGATTCTTGATTTTCTTTTTTTTTCACTTTAGTCTTTATTGCTTTTCTGCATACACAAATATAACACAAATATAACAACAAAACATACAACAAAACAGTGAAACGTACAACAGTGTAGCGGGGGGTTCAGTTTACAATTAATGATGGAGTATACAGAATTATTTTCTTATTAAAACATTTTCCAATAACTTACATTATTGTCAATAAAATGATATACCTAATCCATTTTTCCCATTTTCTGTTAAACTCGTCTTCTTTCACTCTTAGAGAATATGTCATTTTCTCCATGACAAATATTTCCTGTACTATGTCTAGCCATTGTCTAAGTCTGGGTGTGTCCGCTCCAAGCCAGTTTATTGTAATGGCCTTTCTGCCAGCTGTGAGTAGGATTTTAACCAAGTAATGATCTTCCTTCAGCACCACTGTATTTATGTTACCCAGGTATAAAATGGAACACTTCTTGGAGACTATATATCCTAATACCTCCTTTAATTCTGAATTCACTCTGTCCCAAAATGGTTCTATTTTTGGGCAACTCCAGAAGATATGTGTTAAAGAAGGAACTGCAGATGCTGGAGAAGCGAGGGTTACACAAAAAGCTGGAGAAACTCAGCGGGTGCAGCAGCATCTAAGGAGCGAAGTAGATAGGCGACGTTTTGGGTCGAGACCCTTCTTCAGTATGGAAGGGTCTCGACCCGAAACGTCGCCTATCTCCTTCGCTCCTTAGATGCTGCTGCACGCGCTGAGTTTCTCCAGCTTTTTGTGTAACCCCAGAAGATATGTGCATGGTTTGCGTCTGTTTGGCCACATTGCCTCCAGCATATTTGCTTCCTTAGAATTTGCTTGCTTTTCATGTTAGGCGTAATAAAGAAACAAATCAAATTTTTCCAATTAAATTCTCTCCATGTTTGTGAATTAGTGGATGTCTGTAGTGTTACACACATATGATGCCGTTCTTCTTCTGAGATTTTGATGTTCAATTCCTTTTCCCACTTAAATGTATCTATGTTTCTCCAGACTGAAACACACAGAACCAACAAGTCGTGGTCCCAAGGACAGATCATTTAATTTAAAAAGATGGAAATGATCCAATTTTATAAACTAATCTCACAAGTTCACAAGTTATAGGAGTAGAATTAGGCCATTCGGCCCATCCTGTTGACGCCGCCATTCAATCATGGCCGTTCTCTGCCTCCTAATCCCATTTTCCCGCCTTACGAGTTCACAAGTTATGGGAGCAGATTTTCAAAGATTCTTGATTTTCAAAGATAAAAATGCATGAACTTACAACTAAATATCCAGCAGTGTTTTCCCTCAGCCTTGCCTCGCCAGATGGTGAAATATAGATTTAATCAGTGGAATTCTCCCTCGGTGAACATCCATACTGCAATTCATTAAACATAATATTAGGTTGCATTTTTGTCTCAATTCACTCCACCACAACAACATGTCTCGCAAGCAAACTACCAGAGTTTAAAATAAGTGGAAAACATGCTCACATGCCAGTTCAGTAATGCAGCAAAATGGAAATGCATCTCTCGCGTTAATAAAACTTTCATGCCAATAGACCGGGAATCATCTTCTAGTTACCAGCAGATGGTGCAGAAGGTAACCGTGGCAACCAGGGAGTCCAGGTACCAATGACAAATCACAACCCAAGTTGTGCCCCTGTCCCACTTAGGCGATTTTTTTATGCGACTAGAGTCGACTAGGCTGTCGCCTGTATGGTCGTGAGTCGTCTCCTCAGTCGCCCAAAGAGTCGTCGCGTCTTTCTGGTCGCCGCTGGATTTTCAACACGTTGAACATTTTCCGGAGACACTCGGCGACTGTGGGTTTGACGCCAATGAGCGTTGCTTGATGTAAGTGCTGTCGTAGGTTGTCGCCAGGTTAACGTAGGTTGTCGCCGGTACTGATTTCGTTTTTTTTTCTTGTTAAAGTAATGATTCTATTTCAAATTTTATATTGAAGGGGACCGTTTTTTCGGCGACCAGCTACGACTGTGACAGATGCGGGCAGTCACCTAAAATAGCCTAAGTGGGACAGAGGCCCATAACTCAGCGGGTCAGATCATCTCTGGAGAAAAGGAATGGGTGATGTAACTCTCTCAGGGCGGCACGGTGGCGCAGCGGTAGAGTGGCTCGGACTATGTACAAGTTGGGAGGTTCTATGTTCTCCTTGTGACCTGTGTGGGTTTACTCTGGGTGCTCCGGTTTCCTCCCACACTCTAAAAAGATGTAAAGGTCTGTAGGTTAATTGACTTTGGTAAAACTGTAAATCTGTCCCTAGGGTGTGTAGGACAGTGTTAGCGTGCGGGGATCGCTGGTCGGCGCGGACCAAAAAAAAGAGGCAGAAAGGACAGAGAAAGAGACGAGATTTTTGCCGACGTTTCTCTGCATCTTTTTTCTTCTTCAACTCTCTTTAGTTTGGGACTATTCACAAGGTTGTAACGTTCACAATAATATCATTCAAATATACCCCGGAGGCCAAAGGAAGAGCACTACACAGTGGTGTAAACAAAAGAAGATGCATTCGGAAAACCAGTCTCTGTATCTCAAGGACATTTGTATACACGTGGCATTTCATGTCAATATATGGTTAGCCGAATTTAGCAGCAGAGGGGGCGGTGGAAACATGTTCCAGTCTATATTCCCCCACAGAAACGCAACCCCCTTGTGATTATATCTTATTCACATTTTTTTTCCACTAGTAAATTCACTGTTGTACATGTAACTAAAAAAAAACACACACACAAAGTGCTGGAGTAACTCAACAGATCAGGCAGTATCTCTGCAGAACATTCATAGGTGACGTTTCAGGTCGGGATCCTTTTCCAGTCTGAAGAAGGGTCCCACCTTGAAAAGTCACTGATCAATGTAATCCAGAGATGCTGCCGGACCCTCGGATTTATTCCAGCTCTTTGTCCTTGTTTGGGTTAATCTGCATCCTGTAACTCCTTGTTCATCAGTTCATACGTTCCAGGAGCAGAATTAGGCCATTCGACCCATCGTCCACTCTGCCATTCAATCACAGCTGTTCTATCTTTCCCTCTCAACCCCATTCTCCTGCCTTCTCCCCATAACCCATGACACCCGTACCAATCAAGAATCTATCTATCTATCTATCTCTGCCTTAAAAATATCCATTGACTTGGCCCCCACAGCCTTCTGTGGCAGTGAAGTGAGTATGTGTGTGTCCTTGTAAGTGCAACCCCCAGTGTTAACTACCGTAACTAATGTTGTTTGACCTCCTGAAATACAAATTGAAATTGTGATTTGTAATATATGAGGATTGTATCCATTAGTTAATACAGATACAGACAGAAGCAGATGATAGAACTAAGCCTTGTTTGTTCAGGTCAGGGGAGGGGAGGGTGCAGCAATGATTCCAAAACTGTATGAAAGAGAATCTGCAGTTTCACGGGCAGCACATTGGCTCAGCGGTAGAGTTGCTGCCTTACAGCACTTGCCAGAGACCCTGGTTCGATCCTGACTACGGGTGCTGTCTGTACGGAGTTTGTACGTTCTCCCCATTACTGCGTGGGTTTTCTCCGAGATCTTCGGATTCCTCACTCGCTCCAAAGACGTGCAGGTTTGTAGGTTAATTGGCTTGGTGTAAATGGCACCGTGAGGCAGCAACTCTACCGCTGCGCCACGGTTTCACCATAGAAGAAAATAATTTTGCCGTTTATTTATAACAGGAACCTCGGCACTGCTAATTCAGTTACCGGCCTTCTTTAACTGGGTAGAGGGTGTGGGAGACGAGAAGACAGAAAAGGGCTCAGAAAAGGTAAGGTGACAGGTGGGTAATCTTTCAACTTCACGCAAGTTGGTCTTAGTTTAGCCATTCAATCATGGCTGATCAATCTCTCCCTCCCAGCCCCATTCTCCTGCCTTCTCCCCGTAACCCCTGACACCCAATCAACCCAAACAACAAGCGAGAAGGAGCAGGCAGAACAGTAATAACACTGAACAAATAAAAACTGGTAAAATAAACTCCAGAATGAAAGGATTATTATCCTAAACCAGCACCAATATTTTCATTGGTTTTGATTGTATTGTTGGGTAAACAGATTTTTGAATTTTTGGGTTAATCAATTATTTGTCCTCTATCTACATATCCCGACTATGAAATCTAACCCTGTCATTCCTACATACCATCCTTTTCATATTTATATCAGTACCAATTCCAATATTGCTTCATTCTCCAAAGTATATGTAGCACTCCATCAAAGATCTCTGAATACAATGCTACCGAGGTGCATCACAGTTCAAACAGAAACTCTTGCTTTCCCTCTATCTCCAACCCTCCCCTTGGCTAACAATGCCTCGTTATTACCCTCCCCTGGAACAACAATGACCCATTCTACATTTCCCTTGGGTACACAAAAAGCTGGAGAAACTCAGCGGGTGCAGCAGCATCTAAGGAGCGAAGGAGATAGGCGACGTTTCGGGCCGAGACCCTTCTTCAGACTGGTCAGGGATCAGGGAAACGAGAGATATAGACGGTGATGTGGAGAGATAAGGAACAATGAGTGAAAGATATGCAAAAAAGTATCGGTGATAAAGGGAACAAAGCCATTGTAAGCTGTTTGTGGTGTGAAAATGAGAAGCTGGTGCGACTGGGGTGGGGGAGGGAGATAGAGATAGAGGGAATGCCAGGGCCCCAGGGCTGAGGGAGAGGTGGGAAGGGGAGGAGACAGCAAGGGTTAACAGAATTGAGAAAATTCAATATTCAAGCCCAAAGGATGCAGACTCCCCAAGCGGAATATGAGGTGCTGCTCCTCCAACTTGCGGTGTTGCTCACTCTGGCCGTGGAGGAGGCCCAGGACCGAGAGGTCGGATGTGGAATGGGAGGGGGAGTTGAAGTGCTGAGCCACGGGAGGTCGGGTTGGTTATTGCGGACCGAGCGGAGGTGTTCGGCGAAGCGATCGCCAAGCCTCCGCTTGGTCTCACCGATATAGATCATCTGGCATCTGGAGCAGCGGATGCAGTAGATGAGGTTGGAGGAGGTGCAGGTGAACCTCTTGTCGGACCTGGAAGGACTGCTTGGGTCCCTGAAAGGAGTGGAGGGGGGAGGTGAAGGACAAGTGTTGCATTTCTTGCGGTTGCAAGGGAAAGTGCCCGGGGAAGGGGTAGAGTGGGAGGGGAGGGAAGAATGGACAAGGGAGTTGCGGAGGGAGCGGTCTTTGCGGAAGGCAGACAGGGGGGGAGATGGGAAGATGTGGCGGGTAGAGGGGTCACGTTGGAGGTGGCGAAACTGGCGGAGGACTATATGTTGTATTTGCCGGCTGGTGGGGTGAAAGGTGAGGACCAGGGGGATTCTGCCCTGTTTGCGAGTGGGGGAATGGGGAGCGAGGGCAGTGTTGCGGGGTATGGAGGAGACCCTGGTGCGAGCCTCATCAATAGTGGGGGAGGGGAATCCCCGTTCTCTGAAGAATGAGGCCATTTGTGATGACCTGGTGTGGAACACCTCATCCTGGGAGCAGATGCGGCGTAGACGGAGGAATTGGGAATAGGGGATGGAGTCCTTACAGGCAGCAGGGTGGGAGGAAGAGTAGTCCAGGTAGCTGTGGGAGTCAGTAGGTTTGTAGTGGATGTCGGTCAGGAGCGTATCACCTGCAATAGAGATGGTGAGGTCAAGGAATGGTAGGGAAGTGTCGGAAATGGTCCAAGTGTATTTGAGTGCCGGATGGAAGTTGGTGGTGAAATGAATGAAGTCAGTCAGTTGTGTGTGGGTTGCAGGAGTCACGTTGGAGGTGGCGAAACTGGCGGAGGGACTATATGTTGTATTTGCCGGCTGGTGGGGTGAAAGGTGAGGACCAGGGGGATTCTGCCCTGTTTGCGAGTGGGGGAATGGGGAGCGAGGGCAGTGTTGCGGGGTATGGAGGAGACCCTGGTGCGAGCCTCATCAATAGTGGGGGAGGGGAATCCCCGTTCTCTGAAGAATGAGGCCATTTGTGATGACCTGGTGTGGAACACCTCATCCTGGGAGCAGATGCGGCGTAGACGGAGGAATTGGGAATAGGGGATGGAGTCCTTACAGGCAGCAGGGTGGAGGAAGAGTAAGTCCAGGTAGCTGTGGGAGTCAAGTAGGTTTGTAGTGGATGTCGGTCAGGAGCGTATCACCTGCAATAGAGATGGTGAGGTCAAGGAATGCATTAGGGTTAGGGTCCCACACTCCAAAGACGTATATGTCTGTAGATTAATTGGCTTGGTACAGACAATAGACAATAGATACAGGAGTAGGCCATTCGGCCCTTCGAGCCAGCACCGCCATTCAATGTGATCATGGCTGATCATCCACAATCAGTACCCCGTTCCTGCCTTCTCCCCATATCCCCTGACTCCCCTATCTTTAAGAGCCCTATCTAGCTCTCTCTTGAAAGCATCCAGAGAACCTGCCTCCACCGACCTCTGAGGCAGAGAATTCCACAAACTCGCCACTCTCGGTGAGAAAAAATGTTTCCTCGTCTCCGTTCTAAATGGCCTACTCCCTATTCTTAAACTGTGGCCCCTGGTTCTGGACTCCCCCAACATCGGGAACATGTTTCCTGCCTCTAGCGTGTCCAAGCCCTTAGGGTATAAATGTAAATTGTCCCTAGTGTGTGTAGGGTAGTGTTAATGTGCGGGGATCGCTGATCGGTGCGGACTTGGTGGGCCGAAGGGCCTGTTTCCTCGCTGTATCTCCAAACTAAACTAAACGAAGCAAGCAGAAATTTGCTGCTGATTTTAACTTGTCTCAATGACAGACTGCGTGAGGGTCAGGGTAGCGGGTTAGGAAGCCAAAGTAGGATACGTTGGCATAAATCCAGCTATGTTGAGCAAGCAGTGTTGTGCCTATATTTCCAGACCAGTGAGAGAGCTAGACTGGTGACATAAACTCAATACCAACAGTGGCAAAGGAGAATTTAATTACAGTTAATTATATAAATCCGCAGTCAAACAAAAGTTAGCATCACTAATATTGACCTTGAAACTACCAGGCTGAAAAAATGAAAAGAATCTGACATCTATATGTAGGAAGGAATTACACATAGATACAAAAAGCTGGAATAACTCAGCGGGACAGGCAGCATCTCTGGAGAGAAGGAACGGGTGATGCTTCAGGTCGAGACCCTTCTTCAGACTGGTTAGGGATAAAGGAAATACATGGTGGCGTGGAGAGATAAAAAACAATGGATGAAAGATATGCAAAAAAGTAACGATGATAAAGAAGGCAGGCCATTGTGAGAAGCTTGTAGAGAAGCTAGCGCGACTTGGGTGGGGGAGGGATAGAGAGAGAGGGAATGTCGGGCTACCTGAAGGGAGAGAAATCAATATTCATACCACTGGGCTGTAAGCTGACCAAGTGAAATACGAGATGCTGTTCCTCCAATTTGCCTTTCGACTCACTCTGACAATGGAGGAGACCGAGGACATCTTCTGCGGTTGCAGTGGAAGGTACCTGGGTGGGAAGGAAGGAAGGCAGAAAGGGGTGGAGATGGGAAAATGTGGCTAGTGGTGGTATTCCATTGGAGGTGGCGGAAATTTCAGAGGATTATGTGATGGATGCGACGGCTGATAGGGTAGAATGTAAGGGCTTGAGGGACTCTGTCAGTGTTGCGACAAGGCAGAGCGGGAGCAAGGGCGGTGCTGCGGGGTGCCGAGGAGACATGAGTGAGCTCCTCATCTATGATGGGAGCGGAGAACCCCTGTTCCCTAAAGAATGAGGGCACCTCGGATGTTCTAGTATGGAATACCTCATCTTGGGAGCAGATGCGGCGTAGACGGAGGAATTGGGAGTAGAGGACAGAGTCTTTGCAGGAAGCAGGATGGGAAGAAGGGTAATCGAGATAGTTGTGGGAGTCTGCAGATGCATGTTTAAACCAAAGACAGACACAAAAGCTGCAGTAACTCAGCAGGACAGGCAGCATCTCTGGAGACAAGGAATGTGTAGGAATTCAAAAGAGAGTTAGATTAGGGCTATCAGAAATCAAGGGGAATTGGGAGAAGGCAGGAACGGGGTACTGATTGGGGATGATCAGCCTTGATCACATTGAATGGTGGTGCTGGATCGAAGGGCTGAATGGCCTACCCCTGCACCTATTGTCGATGTATCTATGTATTTATTGAAGGAACTGCAGATGCTAGTTTAAACTGAAGATAGACACAAACAGATGGAGTAACTCAGTGGTTCAGACTGGATTATAATCAAAACCAGGACCACTGTTTCTCTGTGTAGGAAGGAACTGCAGATGCTGGTTTACACTGAAGATAGACACACAATGCTGGAGTAACTCAGGGGGTCAGGCAGCATTTCTGGAGAAAAGGAATTGGTGACGTTTCGGGCCGAGACCCTTCTTCAGACTGGCCCTCAGTTCCCTCTTTCTTCAGATCCTTCCTTCCAGACTGAAGAAGGGTCTCAACCCGAAACGTCACCCATTCTTTCTCTCCAGGGATGCTGCCTGCCCCGCTGTGTTACCCCAGCATTTTGTGTCTATGGTCTGACGTCATTGTCAGCTATTGAATAAAACTAGCCCTCCAACCCCCATAAAGAAAGAGTTTTAAAAAACTGCTGTAACGTACGTTTTGACTTTCTTCTTATTCATTCAGTTGATGTCGATCAGATACAATCAGTGATGCCATTACATTGCTGATTACCTCTATCACAGTCCACTGTATGCGGACTAATGGAGTGCAGGAAACCTTATCATAGCAATTATGTCTTCTTAAATACAAACGCGCTTTTGCTCAATTTCTCATTTCCCCAGTCGCAATCCACAACTCCGGTGGAGATCGCTGACCTTCTTCAAGGCACCATCAGCGCAACCGAGAACAAATCAGTCTGCTCAAAATGGAATCAGCCCTAATTTTATTTCCTTCCTTGTACAGAATGTGACCTAAGTGCCCATTTAGTTACCTGGCAGATAATGACTATTCTCATGACAGTAGTAGTTGATGAGGGACTTGCCAAAGGTCACGCCAACAGATTTTCCAGCAAATTTGGAAACTCTAACAAACATAGTCTGAAAGTGTGACTGCTAAGGTGAAAAGAATATTCACTGAAGCTTTTATTCAACAAATTTCTTGGCAGTGCCTTTGAACAATTAAAGCGCCACAACAGATCAACGGTGGACGCGATCTCGCTGGCCCTCCACTCCGCTCTGGACCACTTGGACAACAAAAACTCATATGTCAGGCTGTTATTCATTGACTACAGCTCGGCATTTAACACAATCATCCCCTCCAAGCTGGTTACCAAACTCGCAGAACTGGGTCTCTGCGCATCCCTCTGCAATTGGATCCTCGACTTCCTCATTCACAGACCACAGTCTGTTCGTATTGGTGGAAATGTGTCAGACTCGATAACAATCAGCACGGGAGCATCTCAAGGCTCAGCCACCTGCTGTACTCACTCTATACTCATGATTGCGTAGCCGGTCATAGTGCGAACTCCATCATCAAGTTCGCTGACGACACCACTGTTGTGGGACGTATCACTGATGGGGATGAGTCGGAGTACAGAAGAGAGATCGAGCGACTGTCCATATGGTGCCAGCATAATAACCTGGCCCTCAACACCAGCAAAACCAAGGAACTGATTGTGGACTTTGGAAGGAGTAGGATGGGGACCCACAGTCCTGTTTATATCAACGGGTCGATGGTTGAAAGGGTCAAGAGCTTCAAATTCCTGGGCGTGCACATCTGTAAAGATCTTTCCTGGTCCGAGAACACAGATGCAATTATTAAGAAAGCTCATCAGCGCCTCTACTTCCTGAGAAGATTACAGAGAGTCGGTCTGTCAAGGAGGACTCTCTCTAACTTCTACAGGTGCACAGTAGAGAGCTTGCTGACCGGTTGCATCGTGACTTGGTTCGGCAACTTGAGTGCCCTGGAGAGGAAAAGACTACAAAAAGTAGTAAACACTGCCCAGTCCATCATCGGCTCTGACCTTCCTTCCATCGAGGGGATCTACCACAGTCGCTGCCTCAAAAAGGCTGGCAACATCATCAAGGACCCACACCACCCTGGCCACACACTCATCTCCCTGCTACCTTCGGGTAGAAGGTACAGGAGCCTGAGAACTGCAATGACCTGGTTCAGGAATAGCTACTTCCCCACAGCCATCAGGCTATTAAACCTGGCTCGGACAAAACTCTGAACATTAATACCCCTCCATCTGTTATTTGCACTTTATTAATTTATTAATTAATGTGTGTATTTACGTATATAATTGTAGTCAATGCCTACTATGTTCTGTTGTGCTATGCAAAGAAAGAATTTCATTGTCCTGTCAGGGACACATGACAATAAACTCTTTTGACTTTTGACTTTGACTTTGACTTAATTCCCACTCTAGCTCAAGTTCTTTCACTTGCTGGCCATTTTATCTTTCTCTACTTGGTCGCAAAATCAAACGTGACTGATTCTTGCCAGCTGTGGTCAGGCAGCTGCACCCTGCTATCAACAAATGGAGAGCAGTGTGGAGGAAGGAACTGCAAATGCTCGTTCACACCGAAGATAGACACAAAATGCTGGAGTAACTCAGAGGGGGGCAGGCAGCATCTCTGGAGAGAGGGAATGGGTGATGTTTCAGGTTAAGACCCTTCTTCAAACCTAGAGATCGATCCCGAGCTACTATCTACCTCATCGGAGAACCTCGGATTATCTTTGAATCGAATTATACTAGACTTTACCGTGCACTAAATATTATTCCCTTTATCATGCATCTGTACACTGTGGATGACTCGATTGTAATCATGTATTGTCTTTCCGCTGACTGGTTAGTGCACAACAAAAGCTTTTCACTGTATCTTGATACTCGTGACCATGAATTAAACTAAAACGCTTAGTCATTTGTGTCCAGAAGGGCACGAGTTTTGATTCAGCAAGTCCATGCGATAGATTCAAGATTCACTTCAGAAGCCTGGGCTCATAATGCAACGTGATCCACGGTAGTGCAGCGGTTGAGTTGCTGCCTTACAGCGCCGGAGACCCGGGTACCATCCTGACCACGGGTGCTGTCTGTACATTCTACCTGTAGACACGTGGTTTTTCGCCGAGATCTTCGGTTTCCTCCCACACTCCAAAAACGTACAGGTATGTAGGTTAATTGGCGTGGTGTATGTGTAAATTGTCCCTGGTGTGCGTAAGATAGTGTTAGTGTGCGGGGATCGCCGGTCGGCACAGACTCGATGGGCCGAAGGGCCTGTTTCCGTGCTGTATTTCTAAACTCCCAGTGCAGTACGAAGATCATCGTGCTGTCTCTCCAGCAGGGCTAAACTGAGGCCGTACCTTCCTTTCCAAATCCTCACAAAGCAATTTTAAGGAAAATGCAGAGATTGGCTCTTCCCATTGCTGTGGCCAATACTTAAACCTCAACTGCTACCACCAGGATAAATGCTGTCTTTATTGATTAGTACCTGTACTATAGATCAGTAAGTGTGCCAGGGGTTATGGGGAGAAGGCAGGAGAATGGGGTTAGCATGGAGAGATAGATCAGCCATGATTGAATGGCGGAGAACACTTGATGGACCGAATGGCCTAATTCTACTCCTAACACTTATGAACTTGTACATTAGTCAAGTCAAGTCAAGCCACATTTATTTATATAGCGCATTTAAAAAACAACTCTCGTTGGCCAAAGTGCTTTACATTTGTGATAAGAATAGTACAAACAAACAAACTACATACATATATACAGAGGACATCAAGAAAGGCTTGGGAGTACAGATAAGTTTTTAGTCTTGACTTAAAGGAGTCGATGGAGGGGGCAGTGTGTGTTTTAGTGTGTGTTTGTCATGAATACATTGGTTGGCAAGATTCCAGTAATTATAAGACTTTTAAAAGTACTTGTCTGGAATTGTTGCTCTGCAATGTTGGGAACTTTATTCTGCTCTCTGTGTCTTTTCCTTTGCTCCACCTATTGCACATGAGTTTGGCTTGACCATATCTCTGCATGGTATTATCTGATTTGATTGAATAGCATCAAAACAAAGCTTTTCACTATACCACAGTGCATATGATGACACGTTCATACGTTCATAAGACATAAGAACAGAATTAGGCCATTCGGCCCATCACGTCTACGTTCTCCCCGTGACCTGAGTGGGTTTTCTCCGAGATCTTCGGTTTCCTCCCACACTCCGAAGATGTGCAGGTTTGCAGGTTAATTGGCTTGGTGTGAATGTAAATTGTCCCCAGTGTGTGTAGGATAGTGTTAGTGTGCGGGGATTGCTGGTCGGTGTGGACCCGGTGTGCCGAAGGGCCAGTTTCCACCCTGTATCACTAAACTAAACTTGAGAAACTCTGTGCAGACAAGCACCCATGGTCACGATCGAGCCATGGTCTCTGGTGCTGTAACTATACCGAAAAAAGTATTTAAAAAAAGCTGGAGAATGTATTTCTCAACCTTATTTCTTGAGCTGAGTTGTAATTCCAGTGTTAATGCTGGAGCGTCAATTTGCATGTGAGAGGCAGCTCGAGCAGATCAATGTGATGTTGGAAAGTAAATGAGGCAACACAGACCACCTTCACTGTTCAGCGGCCTTAATTGACTGGAAATAAATGTTGAGTTGGAGAAAGGCATCATGATGAGCTAGCAAAATGTACCTCTGTTTTATTATAACCTTGCAACTACCTCCAGAAAGTCAATGACAGAACCTGAGGAGATGGTCTGGCTGTCCATCAGCATTTTTCGGGCAAATTGGATCGTAAGCTCAAGTGAGAGGAGCAGAATTAGGCCATTTGGCCCATCAAGTCCACTCTGCCGTTCAATTGTGGCTGATCTATCTCTCCCCCCTAATCACGTTCTCCTGCCTTTTGTTCAGTCTGAAGAAGGGTCTCTATTTAGCGCAAAGATAAAGTCCGGTATAGTTCGATTCAAAGATAGTCCGAGGGTCTCGCATGAGGTAGTTAGTAGCTGGAATGCTCTCGAGGTTTGAAGAAGGGTCTTGACCTGAAACATCGCCCATTCCTTCTCTCCAGAGATGCTGCCTGTCTCGCTGAGTTACTCCAGTTTTTTGTGTCTACTTCTACTCCTAGATCCCTCTGCTCTACAATTGTGACGGTCCTGGCCTGATTAAACTTTCAAAGTGCAAACACCCCACACTTATCTGAATTAAATTCCATTTGCCATTCTTTGGCTTACTTGGCCAACTGGCCAAGATCCCACTGTAATTCTTGATAACTATCCTCACTGTGGATGATACCACCTATTTTATGTCATGTGCCAATTTACTGATTATGCCTTATACGTTCTCATCCAGGCCACATCTCTGGAGAAAATGGGTGACGTTTCGGGTCGGGACCCTTCTTCAGACTGGGACCTCATCCCCTCATCTTTACTATGTACGTTCTGTCCACTCTCCACAACCTACCACCACCTCCATGGAATCCTACCATCAAGCCACTTTTGTATCCAGTTAACTAGTTCTCCCTGGATCTCATGCAATCAAACCTTCAAGATGCGCCTACATGGTAAAGCCTGATCAAAGATTTTGCTGAGGTCCAAATAGACCACGTCTAAAGCTCGGTCCTCATCAACCTTTTTGCTTACTTCTTTAAAACGGAACAAGTTAATGAATCATGACCTCCCACAGATGGCGGAGGTGGGGCGCAGTTGTGTATGGCTGCTCTGCCTGCAGTCCGTCCTTTCACCCTTTCACCCTTTCACCCTTTTTTATTTTTATTTTTAGTCCTGTTAAAAAACAAATGTTAGTTGGAGGTCTTGTATGGGGGAGGGGAAGGAGGAAACTTAATTCCCTAGTCCCTACCTGGTCTGAGAGGCGGCTTCCCTCCGAGCTGCTTCTTCGCCCACCTTCTCGCGGCCTGCCATCGAAACTGGAGCGGCGTTTCCTGTCAGGACCGGCCGGGACCACAGCTTCGGCGGCAGGCCAGCGCCGGGACGCCATCACGGAGCGGGCGATGCTTTACCGGGTCGGCGTGCGGTAGGCTCCGGAGTGCTGTGACCGTTGACTTCCAACATCCGAGGAGCTGTGGCTGTGGGCGTCCAGCCGCGGGCGGCGCTGGATTTGGATCACCGCGGAGTCTGAGATCGCCAGAGTCGGAGCTCCAGCCAGCATGGCCTGAGGACTTTGGGTGCCGCGGTTTCCGATGGAGGAAGCGGCCGCTCCAGACATTCCAAGCCGCTGAATACCTTTTATTATTGCACTTTAATAACATATCTCAAAATGTTATTAGACTCTGGCACACTATATAGAAACATAGAAATTAGGTGCAGGAGTAGGCCATTCAGCCCTTCCAGCTGCACCGCCATTCAATATGATCATGGCTGATCATCCAACTCAGTATCCCGTACCTGCCTTCTCTCCATACCCTCTGATCCCCTTAGCCACAAGGGCCACATCCAACTCACTCTTAAATATAGCCAATGAACTGGCCTCAACTACCCTCTGTGGCAGAGAGTTCCAGAGACTCACCACTCTGTGTGTGAATAAAGTCTTTCTCATCTCGGTCTTAAAGGATTTCCCCCTTATCCTTAAGCGGTGACCCCTTGTCCTGGAGCCTATATAATGTCCTATTTAATGTCTATTTTTAATGGTATATTTTTAATGGTATTTTTAATGGTAGATTGTCTGTCTGTGTTATAAATAAATATTACTTGCACATTTGGAGTATGGGAAATGCAATTTTAATCCTCTGTGTAACTACTCGTTGCATTATTTGAATTGACAATAAAGTTGACTTTGACTTTGACTTTGAGTGTTCACCCGACGGCAGAGTTCCAGCTTTCCGGCAAAGAGGGCCTGCAAACATTGGGCTGGCTGCGGAGGCCACAAATAGGCCCCGACCTCGGGCGTTGCTCGGAGAAAGAGGACTGAACTTTTTGATGCCTTTCCCCAAATGGTAAATGTTGATTCTGTTGTGGGGGGACGTCCATGTTGAATTCTATAATGTGTTGTGTCATTTTTCTTATTTTTAATTTTTCTATGGATGTACGGAAACTTTATTTATTTATTTTATGTAAAGCATTTTGGTTTCAACGAGAGTTGATTTAAACGTGCTATATAAATAAAACTTACTTCACTTTACATACAAAACCATGCTGATTTTTCATTTTTCAAAGAACCCAAAATGAACAGGTCAGAGTATAAATTCCTAACTTGGAAGTGGGAGGTGAGCCCCGCACACTAACACTATCGTACACTCTTGGCTTATGCCAGGCCAATTATGTTACGAACCTGTACGTCTTTGGAGTGTGGGAGGAAACCAAAGATCTCGGAGAAAACCCACGCAGGTCACGGGGAGAAGGTACAAATTCCATGTAGACAGCACCAGTGGTCAGCATTGAAACTGGGTCCCAGACGCTGTAAGGCAGCAACTCTACCGCTGCACCACCGTGCCACTCTGCACTTCCTTCTTACATACCTGTTTCTTGGGAGATTTGAGGAAAAGAACAACAGTCCATGTAGCGAGATGATTGAAAGACAAAAAGTTCGAGAGAAATTGCCATCAATTTGACATTTTAATATAAGTTACAAAAGCATTTTCAGTTATACCACACAAATATTAAACTCAGCTGAAAGTATGTCACTAAACTGGCTTTCAGCGATCAATGGGAATCCATTACACTCTGCATTGTTTATTGAGGTTGAAGATGGTCCTATTAAGATCACGTCATGATATACAAAAAAGCAATTACCACTCACTTTGCAGGTTATATTCTAGATAAATGAGATCCAGCTTTGAATAAACTCAAGCAGGGTGAAATGCAGCCCCTACATAAGCTTTCCTTTCCATAAAATTATAAAATAGAATTTTCGCTCAAAAGTGCTAAAATTTGACTGTTCTCGTGCCTTAAACATTTTGTTCTTTCCATATCATTTACAAAAATGATAAGACATTTTTATTAACGTGTAATATTGAAGTCAAATGCGGAATTTGCCAGTAAAATATAAATGCATAAAGTAATAAATAGTTCAATGTGACCTCAAATGTGACAGTTTAACAATTATGCAAGATATACATAAAGTTTTCAAACTCACGAACTGGTTCACTGAATTTCCCAATTCAAATTGAAAGTGCAGCACCAACATTTGTATTGGCATTTCTATTGATGTTGGCTTATTATTGCAACGTTCCGAGATAGAGAGCAGCGACAGAGTTTCCGCCTCACAGCGCCAGAGACCCGGGTTCAATCCCCACTACGGGCGCTGTCTGTACGGAGTTTGTACGTTCTCCCCCGTGACGGCGTGGGTTTTCTCCGACATCTTCGGTTTCCTCCCACACTCCAAAGACGTACAGGTTTGTAGGTTAATTGGCTTGGTATAAATGTAAATTGTCCCTCGTGAGTGTAGGATAGTGTTAGTCGGCGGGGATCGCTGGTCAGTGCGGGCCCGGTGTGCCGAAGGGCATGTTTCGCATATTTTTTAAGGACATTTTTAGCATTGGTCAGATCACGCTCCTTGGAATCTCAAAGCTTTAGGCAAGCAAAGATAAGATGCAGAAATGTGTCTGATCGTAGCAGCGATCTAACAAAATCGCACCACATCTATCCTGTAAGTGGCTTATCATCCTTTTAAATAGCGTGGAAACGCCTGAGGTTCTTAATACGATTTAATATTAGATCAGGATGGATCGGAATGTGGTTTTTGATAATGCTAGCAATTGCACCTCACTGATTATCTTTGTCTGCCCATGTAGGCATTAGAGGCAGGCACATGAAACTGGTTGAACAAAACTGTGTTAAATTGGTACGTCATAATTTGGGGCGGCACGGTGGCGCAGCAGAAGAGCTATTGATTTACAGCAGGTTCGATCCTGACTACGGATGCTTGTCTGTACGGATTCTGCGAGGGTTTTCTCCAAGAACTTTGGTTTCCTCCCGCACTCCAAAGGCGTACAGGTTTGTAGGTTAATTGGCTTGGTATAAATGTAAAAAAAACAAACGTCCCAAGTTGTGAGTAAGATAGTGTTAGTGTGCGGGAATCGCTGGTCGGAGCGGACACGGTGGGCCGAAGGGCCTGTTTCCCCGCTGTATCTCTAAACTAAACTGAACTAAACTAAACTTAAATGTTGGAGAATAATGGGATGAGTGGTGAAAGGACAGGGGACACTTATGGACTTGGGAAAGAATATAAGAGCGGTATATAGATAGTATAATTCTTAGAATTTCTTTGTGGTCAGAGCAAGAAAAAGGAGGAAAACTGCAGGGAGCTGTCAGATCTCCTCACACACACTCTGCTGCTGCCTTCTTCAATTAAATTATTGATTGTGGAAAACGCTAGACAGAGTGAAGAGTACCGATTTGAAGTAAAAGGGTCTCTGAGCAACTCATCTTTGTAGCAAGGCAATTCATACTATTGATTACGTGTGTACTATATTGCAAAGCTTCTCTGATGGTTACTGAGGGGATTGATATGAAGTGGGGAATTGAGAACATGTAAGGGATATTTTCAGACATCAACCATCCACAAGTGACTTTTTAACATTTGGCAAAATGGAGATATTCCCCGCACTTCAATGGAATTCCAATTTAGAAGCATTTTCCCTGTGCCCTTTCACAGATCTGGAGAATCTGAATGTTGGCTCTGAAGATTTGCCACAGAGGTACTGAGATGGGAGATACCCAGCCTTATTAATCTGATCCATCGACAGATAATTTGTCATTGAAATAATAATGAATAATGAAAGGCATAAGAGTGGATAAGAGTGGATGAGGAAAGGATGTTTCCACTGGTGGGAGAGTCTAGGACCAGAGGACATAGCCTCCGAATTAAAGGGTGCTCTCGTAGAAAGGAGGTGAGGAGGAACTTCTTTAGTTAGAACCGGGTAGTTAATCTGTGGAACTCATTGCCACGGAGGGCTTTGGAGGCCAAGTCAGTGGATATTTTTAAGGCAGAGATGGACAAATTCTTGATTAGAACGGGTGTCAAGGGCAGAGGCAGGTAAATGGGATTAGGCAGCAGAGATCAGCCGTGATTGAATGGCAGAGTAGACTCGATGGGCCGAATGGCCTAATTCTACTCCTATAACATGAACTTGTGAGAACTGCTCCATGTGTGAACATGATCTGCATTTGAAGGTCATATAACCATATAACAATTACAGCACGGAAACAGGCCCTCTCGGCCCTTCCAGTCCGGCCAACCATTTGTTTTCCCCTAGTCCCATCTACCTGCACTCAGACCATACCCCTCCATTCCCTTGTCCTTCTCCTCCCCTTCTCCTCCATCAGTTTGTTCTGCTTTGCAAGGCCTCCCTTGGTCCTCCCAATAATTCTCATCTCCAAGATAAAGCTCCCGTAAAGCTGGCCATGTTTAGAACCAACATGTTTTAAACACATTTAAAATTGATAGTTAAGGTAATTTAGCAAGAGCCAAGGTCAACAAAAATGCTGGAGAAACTCAGCGGGTGAGGCAGCATCTATGGAACGAAGGAAATAGGCAACGTTTCGGGTCGAGACCCTTCTTCAGAGTGATGTGGGGGTGGGGGGGGGGGGGGTCGGGAAGAAGAAAGGAAGAGGTGGAGACAGTGGGCTGTGGGAGAGCTTGCAAGGGGAGTGGAAAGAAGGAGAGTGGAAAGAAGGGACTACCTGAAATTGGAGAAGTCAGTGTACATACCGCTGGGGTGTAAACTACCCAAGTGAAATATGAAGTGCTGCTCCTCCAATTTACGGTGGTCCCCACTCTGGCCATGGAGGAGGCCCTGGACAGAAAGATCGGATTCGGAATGGGAGGGGGAGTTGAAGTGCTGAGCCACCGGGAGATTAGGTTGGTTCTTGCGAACAGAGCGGAGGTGTTGGGTGAAGTGATCGCCGGGCCTACGCTTGGTCTCACCGATGTAGAGCCAAATCACTTCCTTCAGAATCTTACAGCTTTAGGCAGGTTCAGTAAAGATCCTAAAACACATTAATTTGCATCAGTAGTCTCCCAAAATAATCCAGCACCTCATCTATAAATAGTTTATGATCTGCCTAAATAATATACAAGTGCGAGACATTTTTATGCTCCATCATTGCACTGATTTAGCTTACTTTATTATAGTCACATCTACCGATGTACAGTGACAAGCTTTTGGTTGCGTGTTATCCAGTCAGCGGAAAGACTGCACATGGTTACAATCGAGCCACCCACAGTGCACGGATACAGGATGTAATGGTTAGTGCATGAATAATAAAATTAATAACATTAGTCCAAGTCCAATAAAGTCAGATTAAAGATAGTTCGAAGGCCTCCAATGAGGTGGTATGGGAAGTCAGGACGGCCTTCTCGTTGGTCACAGAGTCAGAGAGTGATACAATCTGGAAACAGGCCCTGCGGCCCCACTTGCCCACACTGGGCCAACATGTCCCAGCTACACTAGTCCCACTTGCCTGCGCTTGGTCCATATCCCTCCAAACCTGTCCTATCCATGTACCTGTCTAACTGTTTCTTAAATGAGGGGATAGTCCCAGCTTCAACTACTGCCTCTGGCAGCTTGTTCCATACACCCACAACCCTTTGTGTGAAAAAGTTACCCCTCGGATTCCTATTAAATCTTTTCCGTTTCACCTTGAACCTATGTCCTCTGGTACTCGATTCCCCTACTCTGGGTAAAAGACTCTGTGTATCTACCCGATCTATTCCTCTCATGATTTTGTACACCTCGATAGGTTCTCCCCTCATCTTCCTGCGCTCCATGGAATAGAGACCCAGCCTACTCAACCTCTCCCTGTAGCTCACACCCTCTAGTCCTGGCAACATCCTCGTAAATCTTTTCTGAACCCTTTCAAGTTTGACAATATCTTTCCTATAAAAATGGTGCCCAGAACTGAACACAACATTCTAAATGCGGTCTCACCAACGTCTTATACAACTGCTACATGACCTCCCAACTTCTATGCTCAAAGATGGTGAGAAGACGGTTCAGATTTGATTTCGCTTCTTGCAGCACACTATTAAAATAGCCAATAGTGCACCTGCAGTATTTTCCAATTCCCGCCAGCGGTGGGTCTCCAGTTGAATGAATACGCTTGTGTTTAGGACAACCACACACTCTGGCAAAACTCTTCAAGAGCTAATGGAATATTTTAGCAAGACACTCGGAGTTAAACGTGATGTTTGCAACTAATTTACATACAGCAAACAAATGAGCAAATAATCTGTGTTCCGCAGTGTTGGTTGAAAGAGAAATATTGGCCAGAAGGCATGCATTTAATCAGCTCTTATTTAAATATTGACTCAGAATTGACTGCATCTAACGAGACAGCCAGCAAAAAAAAACTTGAGTTCACAGCTCGTCTCTTAATGGTAACTTTTAAGGTACCGTCTAGAAGGATGAGGGATGAAGGATGACACCTCATTGAAACTTATCGAATAGTGAAAGGTCTGGACAGAGTGGATCTGGAAAGGATGTTTTCACTAGTGGCAGAGTCCAAGACCACAGGCCATAGCCTCAGAATGTACCTTTAGAAAGGAGATGAGGAGAAATGTATTTGGTCAGAGAGTGGTGAATCTGTGGAATTCAGGCAAAGTCAGTGGATATTTTTTTTAAGGCGGAGGTTGACAGACTCTTGATTAGTACGGGTGTGAGGGGTACTAATTAGGGTTGAGAGGGAAAGACGGATCAGCCATGATTGAATGGGCCGAATGGCCTAATTCTGCTCCTATAACATGAACTTATGAACCAGTACTACTGCAAGTCACCCAGTCCCCTCACTCTGCTCTGCCCACACACCACTAGCTCCTCAGTTTGAGGTCTCAGAATCACACAGCGTGGAGACAGGCCCTTCGGCCCACCTTGTCTGTGCCGACCAACATGCCCCATCTACACTAATCATGCCTGCCAGCATTTGGCTCCTCTCTCTCTAAACCTGACTGATCCATGTACTTGTGTAAATATTTCTTAAACGTTGTGATAGTACCTGCCTCAACTACCTCATCCGGCAGCTCGTTCCATACACCCATCAGCCTTTGTGTGAAAAAGATACCCTTCGGGATCCTATCTTACCCCCCACACCTTAAGCCCATGTCCTCTAGTTCTTGATTCCCATGCTCACGGTAAAAGGCTCTGTGCATTCACCCTATCTATTCCCCTTGCATTATAAGTTTGAAGTATTTCTGAAATTATATATTTCAATCAAAGCGAACAGTTAATGCAGATTGGATCATACCACATTTAGAGTATTGTGTCCAGTTCTGGGCACCATGTTATAGGAAAGATGTTGTCTAGTTGGAAAGGGCACAGAGAAGATTTACAAAGATGTTGCCAGGACTTGAGGGTCTGAGCTATAGGGAGAGACTGAGTAGGCTGGGACTCTATTCTTTAGGGCGCAGGAGGATGAGGGTTGATCTTATAGAGGTATATCAAAAGATGAGAGGAATAGATCGGGTAGACGCACATTCTTGCCCAGAGTAGGGGAATCGAGGACCAGAGGACATAGGTTTACGATGAAGGGGAAACGATTTAATAGAAATCCGAAGGGTAAGTTTTTCACACAAAGGGTGCTGGGTGTATGGAACGAACTGTCGGAGGAGGAAGTTGAGGCAGGGACCAATGAAATGTTTAAGAAACAGTTAGACAGGCTCATGGATAGGACAGGTTTGGAGGGGCATGGGCCAAATGCAGGCAGGTGGGATTAGTTTAGATGGGACATGTTGGTCGGTGTGGGTAATTTGGACCGAATGGCCTGTTTCCACGCTGTTTGACTCTATGAGAGGATGAGCGGGCTGGGACACCATTCCTAGGAGCGAAAGAGGATGAGGGGTGATCCTATGGAGGTGTATAACATCATGAGAGGAATAGATCGGGTGGAAGCACAGAGTCTCTAGCCTAGAGTAGATGAATCGAGGACCAGAGGACATAGGTTTAAGGTGAAGGGGAAAAGATTTAAGGGCCTGTCCCACTTACTCGATTTTATACGCCGACTGCCGACACCCGGCAAAGTCGCGGCAGGTCGCCGAAAATATTCAACATGTTGAAAATCCAGCGTCGACCAGAACAAGGTACGACTCTTTGGGCGACTACTCACGACCGTGCAGGCTTCACCCCGCGACATGTCGTGAGTAGTCGCCCAAAGAGCCGTCCCTTGTTCTGGTCGCCGCTGGATTTTCAACACGTTGAATATTTTCATCGACATGCCGCGACTATGACGGGTGCCGTCAGTTACACGACAGGCGGTTGGTGCGCGAAGATTTCGTTCGCTACAATATTTTGGAGCGCCGTGCGATACTGCGCACAACTACATACCCCTCCGCGCTTCTCAGTGGGACCGGCCCCGCGCGGCCACACGATGCTCGTGCGCCTCAACGCGGCGACGAGGTCGTGTAATTTGCGTGCCACGGACACGTAAGTAAGGGCCTTATGACTCTTTTGACTTGCCTTTATTTACTCTGCACTAGAGCACATATGCAGATAATGGAGCCTTTGTCAGCGAGACAGCTGATCTTTAAGAAGAAACAGTTGGGATACACTTCACAGGTTAGCACCTCAGCTACTTATTTTTAGTGTGGTAATGGCATTTTCAGATCTCGGCCCCACTTCCAGCTTTCGACAGTAATTGACATTAAATAACTCTCTCTCTACGTCAAATGACCTTCTCGCAGATAAATCACCGGCTACATTTTTGCGGCATGCATTTCAAATTGTCCAACCATGAAATGGAGCTGAAGTACATCAATTATCACTGCAAAAGACCAACACAACGCGATACGATAAAATCACCGCAGGAATTTGTACAACTGCATAATTTGCTGCCAAGGAGACACAACATACAATAATTTAAAAAAAACAATTCCATTTCACTTTTCAATCCATTTCAACCCTCATTGTAATTTAGCTTCTAGTTTTGTGACTTTCATCTTAACTTCAGCAGAGATCAAAAGGCACTCGCAGACGTGGGAACAATTCACCTCTTTAACTCGGGTTTCAAGCAGAGCGATGCATATTCAAAGTATGTTGCAATGTAACACAGCTCGGAGACATCAGTGTAATTGACATTTGACAATATGATTTACCATGCGAAACAATTTAAAATGTCATCGTATTTTCCCATTTACAGACTATGCTGTGAGCTGAGCTGATGCATAAACAGCTCTGACAAAAAGTCGGTGAAAAATGTAAAACCAGGGGAAAATACCGCAGGTCCCCCAGATAATGAACCTTTTCAAAGGAAACTTTTTCTCAGCAATTGTTCCCAAGGAAATTATCATAATAACTAAAGACGTAAGTAGTTCAAGAGGTAGAAACAAAGAACAGCCAGTGCTGGTTCACACCAAAGATAGACACAGAGTGCTGGAATAACTCAGCAGGGTCAGGCAGCATCTCTGGAGAAAAAGGATGGGTGATGTTTCGGGTCGGGACCCCTTCTTCTGGCTCTCCTCTGAAGAAGGGACCCCACTCGAAACGTTACCCGGGTGGCACGGTGGCGAGTTGCTGCCTCACAACGCCCGAAACCGGGGTTCAATCCTGACTACGGTTGCTGTCTGTACGGAGTTTTTACGTTCTCCCCGTGACTGCGTGGGTTTTCTCCGGGTGCCCCAGTTTCCACCCGCTTTCCAGAGACGTACAGGTTTGTAGGTTAATTGGTTTTGGTAAAATTGTAAAAGTGTCAGATGGTGCTAATGTACGGGAATGGCTGGTCGGCTCGGACTGGTTGGATCGAATGGCCCGTTGCTGAGCTGTATCTCTCAACTGAAGATTCTGCCTGACCCGCGGAATTACTCCAGCACTTTGCCTCTAACACAAGTAACTCAGCTTGTGTTTATTTTCCTGTGTGCAGATTTGGGTCCCATATCTGAGGAAGGATGTGCTGGCTCTGGAGAGGGTCTGGAGGAGGCTCACAAGAATGATTACAGGAATGAGTGAGTTAAGGGCCTGTCCCACTTGGCCGTCATTTGCGCGCCTTTTACGTGACCTGGTAGCGTGTGTGTAGCGCAGGACGGGTGCATGGAGTGGCGTGGAGGAGTGCGGAGTTGCGAGCGGTATCGCGCAGCCTTCCAGGATTTCGTTCTGCTCAAAAGTCTTCACACGCCACCGGTCTGTCACGTAAATGACGGCCAAGTTTGACACCCTGGCGCAACGTCTCACCGCCAACAGCAGCAGAAGCAGGCAAGCGATCGCCGAGCTCGGCCTGGGGCTGACGGCCGTTGCGGATCCGGATCCGCCCCCACTCCTACTCCCAGAGCGGGGCCAAGACGATTGGAGATAGGCACAAAATGCAGGAGTAACTCAGCGGGACCGGCAGCATCTCTGGAGAGAAGCAATAGGTGACGTTTCGGTCTGAAGAAGGGTCTCGACCCAAAACATCATCCATTCCTTCTCTCCAGAGATGCTGCCGGTCCCGCTGAGTTACTCCTGCATTTTGTGTCTATCTTCAAATGACGTCACGCGCTGGTTCACACCAGACGGCTGTGTGGACGCATGATGACGCGCACGACCGTCACGCGAATGTCGCGCGTCAGTCACTACCGGCCTGTCGCGTAAATAACGGCCAAGTGGGACACGCCCTTTAGCGTATGATGAGCGCTTGACAGCACTGGCCCTCTACTCACTGGAGTTTCGAAGATTGAGGAGGGACCTCATTGAAACTTACAGTGAAAGGCATTGATAGAGTGGATGTGGATAGGATGTTTCCACTGGTGGGACAGTCTAGGACCAGAGGTCATAGCCTAAAAATTAAAGGGCGGTCTTTTAGAAAGGAGGAATTTCTTTAGTCAGAGGGTAGTTAATCTGTGGAACTCATTGCCACAGAGGGCTGTGGAGCCCAAGTCAGTGGATATTTTTTAGGCAGAGATAGACATATTGTTGATTAAAATGGGTGTCAAGGGCAATGGAGAGACGGTAGAAAAATGGGATTAGGAGGCAGAGATCAGCCATGATTAAATGGCGGAGTAGACACGATGGATCAAATGGGCCTAATTCCACTCCTATAACTTGTGAACTTGTGAACGTGGAATCAATTAATCATTAGAAAAAGCTTTAATCAGACACTGTATTTTGTTTTATGATTGATGGGAAGATGGAAAATCAATTCTACTTATTTGTTGTGCAGTTTTTATTGATTGGAACATGACCAGGTTTACCGGCAGCTCCTATAGAGAAACCCCATGACCACAATTGCATTTCTGAAGGTGACTGACTTACAATATTGAGCAGACAATTAGAGGAATATATTCATCAGAAGAAGGAAAATCTATCTTCTCCAAATCATAATTACCTTCATGGAATTCTTTGCCACAGAACGCTGTGGAGGCCAAGTCAGTGGATATATTTAACGCAGAGATAGATAGATTCTTGATTAGTACAGGTGTCAGGGGTTATGGGGAGAAGGCAGGAGAATGGGATTAGGAGGGAGAGATAGATCAGCCACAATTGAATGGCGGAGTAGACTTGATGGGCCGAATGGCCTAATTCTACTCCTATCACTTGTGACCTTATGGCCTTCAAGATGCCCATTGAGCAGTCTCTCTTGATTTTGTGTACATATTAATTTCTGACATTATTTTGTTTTCATTTGTGCCCACATTCGCATTAATGAAATCATTTGACAAATCAGCAGTTGAGTGAAGAAAGATAGAATAGTTTCAAAGGAATTATTTACGTGCCAATAACAAATCTGTTCATTTTTGACAAATCAGATATCCTAACATTAATCATTCATAGGGATGGTATGCCTTGGAGCTAGTTCTGATATTTAGTATCAATGTGTCTACATTATGGGTCATAGATCTATTGTCAGGTTTAGCCTGTGTGATGGTGCCTATTTGGTTCATCCTTCTTATCCTTGCAGTCTCTGTGATCCAGCATGGAGCCAATAAGTCATAGTCATACTGTGGGTACAGCCCCTTTGACCTACACATGCCCACACTGACCAACCCTCCCTATCTACAACATCTACTCATCCCACCTGCCTGCGTTTGTCCCATATCCCTCCAAACCTGTCCTGTCTACTTAGAAACAGAGAAAATAGCTGCACGAGTAGGCCATTCAGCCCTTCGAGCCAGCACTGCCATTCAAGATGATCATGGCTGATAATCCAAAACCAGTACCCCGTTCCTGCTTTACCCCCATATCCCTTGATTCGATTAGCCCTAAGAGCTAAATCTAACTCTCTCTTGAATACAACCAGTGAATTGGCCTCCACTGCCTTCTGTGGTAGAGAATTCCACAGATTCACAACTCTGGGTGAAAAAGTGTTTCCTCATCTCTGTCCTAAAAGGCCTACCCCTTATTCCTACCCCTTATAAAGGGGAGGTAATTTAAGACTGAGGTGAGAAAACACTTTTTCACCCAGAGAGTTGTGAATTTGTGGAATTCCCTGCCACAGAGGGCAGTGGAGGCCAAGTCACTGGATGGATTTAAGAGAGTTAGATAGAGCTCTAGGGGCTAGTGGAGTCAAGGGATATGGGGAGAAGGCAGGCACGGGTTATTGATAGGGGACGATCAGCCATGATCACAATGAATGGCGGGTGCTGGCTCGAAGGGCCGAATGGCCTCCTCCTGCACCTATTTTCTAAGTTTCGTTTCTATGTTATCTACTTTTGAAACGTTGCAGTAGACCCGGTCTCAACTACCTCTTCTGGCAGCTCAAGCCATACACCCAACCAGGAATCACAGTTTGAGAATAAGGGGCAGGCCATTTAGGACTGAGAAGATGATTTTATTTTTCACCCAGAGAGTTGTGAATCTGTGGAATTCTCTGCCAATGGAGGCCAATTCACCGGAAGAGAGAGTTAGATTTAGCTCTTCGGGCTAACGGAATCAAGGGATATGGGGAGAAAGCTGGAACGGGGTACTGATTTTGGATGGTCAGCCATGATCACCATTGGGTCTGCCCTACACAAGTGTCCTCGGACAAAATAACCCAATTGTGATCTGGTTTGGGGCTGATAATTTGCACAAGGCAGGACCCTTGAGGAGGAAAATCTGATTTATTTTTTGTTCGTTTCCCAGCTCCCTCCCAGCAGGTTTATAACTTAATTTAAGCCGCACTTTTCACCATTGCTTCTTTTCGTGGATTCAAGGGTTTCAGGAGCAGCATACTGATTCCAAGTGAGGAATATAATGAGAATAGTGGTGATGCTGCAGATTCATATCTCCTGCAATCTGGTTTCAATCCTGTCCTCCCGTGCACTGTGTGTGGTTTGCATGCCCCCCCGATGATTGCATGGGCTTTAACCTGGGGTGCAGAAGGCCACCGAGTGCTGGAGTAACTCAACGGGTCAGGCAGCATCCTAACGTGGATAGGTGATGTTTCGATTCATAAGCTCACAAGCCATAAGTGATGGGAACAGAATTAGGCTGTTCGGCCCATCAAGTCTACTCCGCCGTTCAATCATGGCTGGTCTATCTCTCCCTCCCAACCCCACTCCCCTCATAACCTCTGACACCTGCACTAATCAAGAATCTATCCATCTCTGCCTTAAATATATCCACTGATGTGGCCTCCACACCCTTCTGCGGCAAAGAATTCCATACATTCACCACCCTCTGACTGAAGAAATTCCTCCTCATCTCCTTTCAAAAGGACCGTCCTTTAATTCTGAGGCTATGGTTACTCGCCCTAGACTCTCCAACTATGGGACTACTGGGTCCCACTGGAGTCGAGACCTGTCTCTGGCTTCCTCACACATCCCAAACAAGTGCAGATTGGTATATGAAAGTTAGTCCTAGTGTAGCCTGAAGAAGGGTCCTAACCGAAACACCACCTCTCCGCATCCTCTAAAGATGCTGCCCGACCCGCTAACTTACTCCAGCACTTTTTTTCTTTCTTGTAAACCAGCATCTGCAGTTCCTTGTGTCTCCTAAAGTATTTGCAACGGTTTAGTATTATCACGTGTCGCAAGAAAAAATGAAACGCTTTGTTTGTCGAGCTACGGAGTTGGATCATATTGTACACAAGTAGAATCGAGCAATGTACAGCAGGTTTTCAGAATTATGCTTCAAAAAAATAAACATCGACTCTTTGTTCGGAGTAATTAAACACAAACTTTGTGTAATGAGATAAGCTGAGTGTGTAAGGAGAGCGAGAGACAGAATAACAACAATATATATAATAGATAAGGAAAAAACAAATATTCATGCAGACTGGAAGCTATATTAATGTAGCAAAACGATGAAGATAGATTTTTCGGAGTAAAAGATTATATATGAAGAAAGGTAAAGAATTATGAAATGCTACAAAGAATGCCAAGATAAAGTATTAAAATTATAGACACGTTTGCTAAATTCAACAAAATAAACAGTTTATTTATTTATTTATTTGATTCACATGTTTAATGTTTAATGCTTAATGTTTTATGTGTCATTCCTACCTGTCACTGTATGTCACAGTGTCACTTGCGGGCGGAGCACCAAGGCAAATTCCTTGTATGTGATTACTTGGCCAATAAACTTATTCATTCATTCATTGTGGACATTGGACTTTGGTCTCAGGAAGTGAAGCGCTATAATAACCTACAATGCTGAGCACTGTATTCTCTCTTTGCCCTTTGCTCCATCTATTGTAGTTGAGTTCGGCCTGATTCTATCTATGTGTGGCATATCGGATCGGTTTGGACAGCGTGCAGAACAAAGCTTTCCCCTGAACCTTGGTTCAGGTGACAATAAAAAATATTTACCTAGACATTTCCACTCTAAAACACTTTGGCAAAGGTTCCAGTAACTGTACACATAAATTGGAAATCTTCCAATCGCATTCCACTCTTAAAGCAACTCATAAATTATAAATCTGTTACTCAAATATCAGTTTTGTGGCTTGCCAAGCCTGTAATTAGGGGATCATGTGTCTATAAACTTGGATAAATATGATCTAGCGGAGAGAACTAATATGGTTTTGTAACGTGGAAGTTATATCTTATAGGAGTGGCTGCAAATGATTGTTTTGTGGAAGTTATTTATGGCGACTTCCAAAAGAGGGTAGTTAATAAAAAATAAAGGCTTGTGGAACGGGGCAGGAGTTATCATTAGTATGGAGAATTGATTAAGAGATTAGAGATAGAGTGGTGATAAGATGGCCATAGTCCAATTGCAGAATGTGACAGATGGTGCTTCATATGGGTCTGGAACGAGAATACAACATTTCATTATATTTGTGTAGGAAGGAACTGCAGATGCTGGTTCAAACCAAAGATAGGCACAAAAAGCTGCAGTAACTCTGCGGGTCAGACAGCATCTCTGGAGAGAAGGATTAGGTGACGTTTCAGGTTGAGATACTTCTTCAGACTCTATCTTAAGTCGGAAGAACGGTCTTGACCCGAAATGTCACCTATTCCTTTTCTCCAGATCTGACCTGCTGAGCTACTCCAGCATTTTGTGTCTAATGGGCCTGTCCCACTTAGGCGATTTTTTCGGCAACTACAGGCGACTAGTTTGTCGCCGCATGTTCGCCGGTTGTCGCCGGGAGTAGTCTCCTCAGTTGCGCAAAAAGTCGTAGCGTCTTCCTGGTTGCCATTAAATTTTCAACATGTTGAACATGTTTTGGCGACAGTGGGTTTGACACCAATGAGCGTAGCTTGACTTCTCCTGACGTAGGTGCTGTCGTAGGCTGTCGCCAGGATGACGTAGGTTTTCGCCGGTTTTTCGGTGACCTGCTACAACTATGACAGTCGCCGGCAGTTGCCTAAAAAATAGCCAAGTGGAACAGGCCCATTTTTCATTATATTTATCAACCAACTGGACTACTGTCTAAACTAAGTCGTGAAAGTGGGAGCTGAAGATTCTAAAGGGACGTTGCTTGCATTAAATGAAGATATGAAACTGAGGAGTTCATTGTGGAAAGGTTGAATGATCAGTCATTTTTAGACCATAACGAGAAAAATCAGACTATGTTCCATGTAGTGAGAAATGAAGCACAGTCGAGAACATTTGGGGATTCAATTACTGGAAATCAGTCCAGAAGCCCAGAACTGATTGATTGATAGAACAGGCTTGAGAAGTTGTATATCTCTTCCCATACTCATGTTCACACAATACATACAAGACAGAGCAGCATTGTAGTCTATAATTTTATTTCGGAGTCACGTGAGTGACTACGTGAAGGCCCCGTCCAGCACGCATGCGCGACATTAGCGTTCATGCAGTGCACCCGCGACAAACGGGAGTTCAAGGCGCTCCCGCTACAAATTGACAAGTCGGGCCGACAGGTAAGTTTTACCGTGGCCGTGTGTATTTTTCTCTGTGGTCTGCTTGTGTTCCAGGAAGAATGAGCAAGACCAGAGGGAAGAAATCTGCAGCCCACCCTCGTTCGTCTTCCGTTGAGGAATATTCTTTGGAGGGGGGGCAGGCAAGAGGCGGCGGGAATAACTACCGAGCCGAGCCCAGCACCGCTAGCGCAGCCTGAGCAGCGGGCTGGAGGTACCTGCAGCCAGAACCGGGCGGTAGTGTCCGACGATTCGGATGAAGATGCCTCACCACTCGAGAGCGGCACAGGCAGCCGCCTAAGCTGAATGGAACGGCTTATGGAGCAATTACTCCAGCGAGATCTGCTGAGAGAGCAGCAGCAGACTCGCTAAGGGAGCTCAGGCACTCCCGCAGTGCCCATTACGGCACTGACTATTGCTTCACCTTCTTTTGAAGGCAGCATTGGCGACCAGGTCTGGGCTGGTAAAGAAGAGGGGTTGTTGGCTGAAGATGTCCGGAGTACGCAGGGTGTACAGGATCAGGAAGAGCTGCTGGTGTGGTCAACCGCTACGTGGTCATTCCACGAGCGGGTCGGCCTTTAGAGCCGAAACTTGCAGCCAGCATTGACCACCTGTCCTCAAAACCCCTACAAGAACAGGTGGTCAATGAGGCTCTTGAACTAATATGCTCGGTCCATAGATGGTGTGGACATATCCACAAATCAGCAAGATACATTAGCTCTGCTGTGCACCACTTAATATGAGATAAACAATTTACGGAAGGAAATCATCAAGCCTGCCCTAACCCAAAGTTTGCGGGACTTTGCAAAACACCGGGTTCAGAACCTCCAATTCTGCTCTTTGGAAAGGACCTTCCGAAAAAGGTGAAAGACCTAGAGGAAGAATCCAAGACCTTTGGTCTCGTGAGGGCAGGTTTGGGACCGAGCAGACCTAACAAACCCAGGCGGCAGTACCCCACAGCATCCACCAGTCGTCCACTACCATATGGGGCTGGTGAAAGCTCGGGGTCCGCAACTATTCCCCATAAGCCGTTTTAGGCCAGGGCCCAGAGCGGACCCCATGGAAAATGCGCCACCCCCATCAACATCAACATCAACATCAACAGCAGCCCTCTACAGCCCAGCAGACACCTCATCGTCCAGCGAAGAGGCAGAAGAAGCACCAGTAACCATGGAGGTAGGTGGATATCGCAGGTGGGTCTGGTTCCTCAACATATGAGCAAATAATGTTTAATTTAAGCCCGGGGGAGCTCTCTGTTTTTTGTTGTCATTAATAAATCTTTTTTGTTCACAAACAGGTTATTGTGATAACATACTTCCTCCCTCTAAGGTCTTCAGACAGTGAGTGAAGCATGAGCTGGTACATGGTTTGGAATCACAGAGCTTTGAAGTCTTCACGTAGTCACTCACGTGACTCCGAAATAAAATAGTAAGATTAAATGAGAACTTACCAGTTCGAAGTTTGATCTGTATTTTATGAGGAGTTACGATGAGGGATTATGTGCCCTCCGCTCCCACCCTCTATTATACAGATCAACTGGTAATTTAGTTCTTATTTTTTCTTTACTATATTTATTTCAATCGTTGTGTTTTTTCTGTGAATCCACACCGCTGCTTTGAAGAATGTCGCGCATGCGTGCTGGACGGGGTCTTCACGTAATCCCTCATCGCAACTCCTCATAAAATACAGATCAAACTTCGAACTGGTAAGTTCTCATTTAATCTTACTATTATATTGCATCCCAAAGGCCATTAACATTTTTGCAGTACATTTACACACACCTTACATTTGAGGAATATTGGTTTTTGGTTTCAAAAATATTGATTTTCTGATCATGCATCATAAAAGAGTAACAGTAGCGTATTTATGGCTCAAAGGAATAATTTTGCTGCTCAGTCTCGGATAACATATAAAGATTTCTTCTTAATGAATGCTTGCCTTTCATATGTTTATTGTGCAGTACGTCTGAATAGCAAAGATTGAAGTTCAGATCCTAATCAGCCCAGAACCAATTGATTGCTAGTTCTGGGGTGGAACGGTGGTGCAGCGGTAGAGTTGCTGCCTTGCAGCGCTTGCAACGCCGGGGACCCGGGTTCGATCCCGACTACGGGAGCTGTCTGTACGGAGTTTGTACGTTCTCCCCGTGACCGCGTGTGCTTCCATTTCCTCCCACACTCCAAAGACGCTCAGGTTTGTAGGTTAATTGGCTTGGTATGAATGTAAATTGCCCCTAGTGTGTGTGGGCTAGCATCAATGTGCGGGGATCGCTGGTCGGTGGGCCAATGGGCATGTTTCCGCGCTGTACCTCTGAACTAAACAAGAAGGGTCTCGACCCAACATGACACCCATTCCTTCCCTCCGGAGATGCTGCCTGACCCACTGAGTTTACTCCAGCATTTTGTGTCCACCTTAAACTGAACTAAACTCAGCTTTGAGGATGTTTGGGTTAAGCCTCCCATAGTTTGGCTAGATGGATGAGTGCACTGAATTTTACAGCATTTCTCGATGCACAAAAGGATTTCCATTTAAAAAAGTCAATTAATAAGATGAATGTAGCTTTTCTGTCGGATGAAGGGAAATAAATAAAACAGAGTCCTCTAGAAATAATGCTTCTGGAGCTGTATTGATAATGGATGCGCCCTTAAAGGATGGCTTTACTCATTAATTATTGGAAAAAAAAACATATCTGAATTGGGCAGCGAAAGTGCACCTCAGATTGAAAATGAACTGATAACAGGGTGGGTGAAGTAGCTGACTTCATCTTGAATACTGTGATGAATTGCGATTTCAGAGATACACCAAGGGCATTCAGATGGTGGAGACAATGCAGGCAAAAGCTGCGATCTAGGAATGTACATTGATCTTGGAACAAACGCTTCATAACATGGTGCTTTTCAGAGTTTAGAGTTTTGAGGTACAGCGTGGAAGCTGAGCCTTTGGCTCACAGAGTCCACGCCGACCATCGATCACACGGTCACACCAGTTCCACGTTATCCCACTTTCTCATCCACTCCCTACACACTTGGAACAGTTTTACTGAGGGCCAATTGACCCTAAAACCCGCACATCTTTAGGATGAGGGAGGAAACAGGAGCATCCCACGTGGTTGTGGGGAGAACGTGCAAACTCCACACAATCAGCAACTGAGGTCAGGATCGAACCCTGGCAAGTGAGGCAGCAGCTCTACCAGTTGGTGGCCAACTCATAAGGTAAACTCTGGTGGGGACTGATCAAAACAAAAAGATTCTCCCTTTACAGGTTGTTACTGTTAGTTTGTAGGTATTATTTGCAGATAGAATGCATATTGACTACAACTCAAACACTCAGGAATGGAAGGAGTTTAGTTTAGCTTAGAGTCACAGTGTGGAAACACGCTGACCAGCGGTCCCCGCACACTAAAACCCCTGTCCCAGAGTACGAGTTCTCCCGAGATTGCCCTGATCCGAACTCAGAGATTTACAGTAATGGCCACTCGGGGCTCTCGTGGACATTTTTCATCATGTTGAAAAATCTTCACGAGTCTTCCCGTGCTTACCTGCCGTTAGCGAGTCTTCCCGAGTACCTGCCGTTAGCGCTAAGAGACGTCCCCGAGCTCCGACGTACCCGCTACGTTCATTCTCCGTGCTTACCACGAGTTTGATTTTTTTTAAACTCGGGAGAACACTTGGAATGATCTTGCACCGTGGGACAGGGCTCTAACACTATCCTACACACACTCTGGACAATTTACAATTGTACCCTTACTAATCTATACTTATAATTCTAAATCTGGAAAAGTGTCTTTACCCGAAACGTCACCTATCCATGATCTACAAGATGCTACCTGACTTCCTGAGTTACTTCAGCGCTTTGTGTCCAAACGTTATAATTCTAACGCTCTCCGCTAATTCTAACGTTCTAACGCTCTCCTTTTTCAGACACCACTTTTGATATAATGTCTGCTTCATTTGCTGAGTGTGGAATTCTTGTTCACAGCAGCTTAACTTTCGTGTCCTTGGTCTGCTTTACAAAGTGGATTACAGCAATATTACAGCGAGATAAATGGTGACATTTAATGCAGCTCAACAATGGCCAGTAAAATTGCAAACAAAGACTTTTTAATGTGAATGTCTCGAACATTCCCACAGAAATATTGCAGAGTGTAATATTGTGGATGGTAGCTTTATGAACGCCGGACTCGTTAAAGATGACTGAAGCGAAAGCCATTAAGTTGACTAAAACTATCAACCAAAAAAAAGGAACAATTTGTTATAAAATAAAACACAATTTGCACAATAGATTTCCTTGCAGTTTTACTGAAGAGTTCAATTTAAAAGGACAAAAAAAAAGACCATTTGCTGATGTATAATCTGACAGGTCAAAAGAATCACTGGATATTTGAAAAGTTCATAAGTTCAACGTTCTAGGAGCAGAATTAGGCCATTCGGCCCATCAAGTCTACTCCGCCATTCAATCCTGGCTGATCCATCTCTCCCTCTCAACCCCATTCTCCTGCCTTCTCCCCATAAATGGCTGACACCCACACTAATCAAGAATCTGTCAACATCCGTTTTAAAAAATATCCATTGACTTGGCCCCCACAGCCGTCTGTGGCAGTGAATTCCACAGATTTACCACCCTCTGACTAAAGAAATTCCTCCTCATCTCCTTCCTAAAAGTTCCTCTTCTCTCTAAGGCCTACTTGGTGTGAGTGACTTCACTACATGTTTTGCAAACCTCAAGTGCACAACATGTGCCTGCTGTTTGATGCCACTCGCAATGCCTTAAGGCTTACAATTGGCAAACCTGGAACAAGGAGGGCACAATGTGTAGGAAGGACCTGCAGATGCTGGTTTAAACCGAAGATAGACACAAAATGCTGGAGTAACTCTGCGGGTCAGGCAGCATCTCTGGAGAGAAGGAATGGGTGACGTTTCGGGTCAAGATCCTTCAGTCCCGGTCTTGCCCTGAAACGTCACCCATTCCTCCTCTCCAGAGATGCTGCCTGTCCCACTGAGTTACTCCAGCTTTTTGTGTCTACAACGATGCCTTAAATGACGCCTTAAAAAATCCAGTTCTTGTCAAACATATTTGTTGTGCTGGTTATTTACAAAAAAAACAAAAGTGATAAATCCTGATCTCCCGTAGGAAGACTGAGAAGAGAAGAGTGAAATTCTGGCTGGATCTTATGAAATTCATGCCAGCAGTGAGTAACAGAGATGATGTTGATTTTGTGATGCATTCTTCAATGATGCTAAAATATCAACAATGTATGGGATCCGTTGGTTGAATCCAGCAATCGGGATCTTCATTGCCTCACAGATCTCGCTGAATGAACTTCCACACTGTAGGATGTAAAGTCACGTTGCAGTTCATAATGTGAAGAGTTTTTTTTTTCCCTGAGCTAATTAAGTCTTGTCGGAAGAAAACACAAAATGCTGAAGGAACTCAATGGGTCACGTTTTTTTACACACACGGTGGTCCTGTGATAGAGTTACTGCCTTGCAAAGCTAGGGACCCAGGTTTGATCCTGACTATACGGAGTTTGCACGTTCTTCCGGATGGATTTTCTCCAGGATTCCCGGTTTCCTCTCACACTCCAAAGAAGTACACATTTGTAGGTTAATTAGCTTCGGAAAAATTGCAAATTGGCCTGAGATGTTGGATAGAGCTAGTGTTTGGGGGTTGTTGGTCAGCGCAGAATTGGTGGGGCTTCTGTGCTGTATCTCTAAACTATACTAAACTAAACTCCACAAAGGACAGTGGGTGTATGGAATAAGCTGCCGGGGGAGATAGTTGTGACTGGTACTATCACAACATTTAAAAAAACATTTGGACAGGTACATGGACAGGATATGGGGTCAAATACAGGCAGGAGGGACTCATGTAGATGGGGCATGTTTTTTTTGTGTGGAATTTCTATGGTATATCCAATGAGATGGTCATTGTATGATCCAGGCCAGCATGGACATGTTGGGCTGAAGGGCCTCTTTCCATGCTCTATTACTCCATGACTCTATCGCCTTCCATTCCATAATCAATACAAAGGACAAAGGCAAGTAGCTTGGAATGAGTTGTGAAGAATCTTTTTTCTTTGAGTAAGTTGGAAAATGCATAATTTTCAACATAATTGACGGCCCGCTAAAAAAACAGTAGCTCAGAAATGTCAAGAAAATGAGATGGTGCTTCTGTAAATAAATCAATTATTCATTAAAGATTCATAAAGGCACATTGCCATTTAAAATGTTGTTCCTTAGGATGGTTTAACTTTGCTTCATTTAATGAGCAGCTTCAATCAATCCGTACATATCCGATATTACTGTTTCTCATTTCACTGCTGTAGAAATACAAGTTCCCAGTCTTTTACATGGGTAGTTTATGCATTGTTTGGGCAGCACAGTGGCGCAGCGATTGAGTTGCTGCCTCACAGCGCCGGAGACCCTGGTTCGATCCCGACTATGGGTGCTTGTCTGTACGGAGTTTGTACCTTCTCCCCGTGACCTGCGTGGGTTTTCTCCGAGATCTTCGGTTTCCTCCCACACTCCAAAGACATACCGCTTTGTAGGTTAATTGGCTTGGTGTAAATGTAAAGAATTGTCCCGATTGTGTGCAGGGTAGAGTTAAGGGCCTGTCCCACTTGGCGATTTCTTCGGCGACTGCTGGTATCATTGACTGACGTATCAGGTCACCGAAAAATTTGCCGCGTGATGACGTGATGACGTATTGACGTGCGGTGTTTTCCCAAGTGTCGCAATATTTCTTTTGTCGCTGCTGCATTTTGGAATGTTCAAAATCGTTTGGAGACCCTGATATTTCGCCGGCAGTTGCCGAAACAAAAATCGCCAACAATTGAAACATATAAGATTGTTAAGGGTTTGGATACGCTGGAGGCAGGAAACATGTTCCCGAGGTTGGGGAAGTCCAGAACCAGGGGCCACAGTTTAAGAATAAGGAGTAAGCCATTTAGAACGGAGACGAGGAAACACTTTTTCTCACAGAGAGTGGTGAGTCTGCGGAATTCTCTGCCCCAGAGGGCGGTGGAGGCAGGTTCTCTGGATGCTTTCAAGAGAGAGCTAGATAGGGCTCTTAAAAATAGCGGAGTCAGGGGATAAGGGAAGAAGGCAGGAACGGGGTACTGATTGGGGATGAATCAGCCATGATCACACTGAATGGTGGTGCTGGCTCGAAGGGCCGAATGGCCTACTCCTGCACCTATTGTCTATTGTCTATTGCCAAGTGGGACAGGCCCTACTGTGCAGTCTTCCACCCAGAGGAGTGCAATCAATAACAAGAGAGGATGGGTTTAAGGTGAGAGGGGAAAGATTTAATATGAATCTGAGGGGCAACTGAAGATTGTTCTTCAGCCTGCACTGGCATTAGACAGGCTAGTTATCTCTTCTCTTCCCATGAACTTTAAAAACCTGTTTGTCCATCATTTAACCTTTCCAATAAAAGCTGAAGACTTCTGTAAGCACATCACAACACAAATAGTGTCTGCAACATCTCAAGGGAAAGTGGAAAACAAGTACTTTTATTTTCTTTGCTGACAGATGTGGGTATATGGAATGAGCTGTCAGAGGAGGTTGTTGGGGCAGATATGATAACAACATAGTGGAGTTGATGCACATGTGAGAGATAATGTTACGAGGAAAAGAGGGGCAAAACCAGATGGTTCTTGAAGCAAGCATGAACTCAATGGGCCTCCAACTTGTAAGAAAATATAAGCATCAAGCACATTCAGAGAAAACTTTGAAAAAAAAACCTTGCTCCTTAAATTTGGTCCCATTAAAACCAGTGGAATAATATTACTAATAAAATAACGGGGAGTGTATACTCTCAGTAGAAGGTGCATTTTTATCCACTGACAAAATTAATTTTCCCATCCACAACAATTTAACAATTTTTGGTTGGCTTGTTTTAGAAGATCAAAGGAAAATAATTTGAAGATACAGTACAGGACAATTGTGGCAATGCTGCCAAAAATAATAATTTAGCACAATTGGCAAAAGTAAAAATAAGAGACAGATGTTTTCAATGTTCATGATAATAAATCATTTAATTTAATTTGATTTTAATTTAATTTATTGTCATTGTCTTCAATGAAGAGATTAGTATACAACCTTAAAGCACACGGCATTGGGGGTTCAGTATTGATGCGGATAGAGAACTGGCCGGCAAACAGGAAGCAAAGAGTAGGAGTAAACGGGTCCTTTTCACAATGGCAGGCAGTGACTAGTGGGGTACCGCAAGGCTCAGTGCTGGGACCCCAGCTATTTACAATATACATTAATGATCTGGATGAGGGAATTGAAGGCAATATCTCCAAGTTTGCGGATGACACTAAGCTGCGGGGCAGTGTTAGCTGTGAGGAGGATGCTAGGAGACTGCAAGGTGACTTGGATAGGCTGGGTGAATGGGCAAATGTTTGGCAGATGCAGTATAATGTGGATACATGTGCGGTTATCCACTTTGGTGGCAAAAACAGGAAAGCAGACTATTATCTAAATGGTGGCCGATTAGGAAAAGGGGAGATGCAGCACGACCTGGGTGTCAGGGTACACCAGTCATTGAAAGTAGGCATGCAGGTGCAGCAGGCAGTGAAAAAAGCGAATGGTATGTTGGCTTTCATAGCAAAAGGATTTGAGTATAGGAGCAGGGAGGTTCTACTTCAGTTGTATAGGGTCGGTGAGACCACACCTGGAGTATTGCGTACAGTTCTGGTCTCCAAATCTGAGGAAGGACATTATTGTCATAGAGGGAGTGCAGAGAAGGTTCACCAGACTTATTCCTGGGATGTTAGGACTGTCTTATGAAGAAAGACTGGATAGACTCAGTTTATACTGTCTGGAATATAGGAGATTGAGAGGGGATCTTATAGAAATATACAAAATTCTTAAGGGGTTGGACAGGCTAGATGCAGGAAGATTGTTCCCGATGTTGGGGAAGTCCAGGACAAGGAGTCACAGCTTAAGGATAAGGGGGAAATCCTTTTAGGACCGAGATGAGAAAGACTTTTTTCACACAGAGAGTGGTGAGTCTCTGGAACTCTCTGCCACAGAGGGTAGTTGAGGCCAGTTCATTGGCTATATTTAAGAGGGAGTTAGATGTGGCCTTTGTGGCTAAGGGGACCAGGGGGTATGGAGAGAAGGCAGGTACGGGATACTGAGTTGGATGATCAGCCATGATCCTATTGAATGGCTGTGCAGGCTCGAAGGGCCGAATGGCCTACTCCTGCACCTAATTTCTATGTTTCTATGTTTCTAAGAGACAACTAAATTATTTTTTTCCCTTACAATCATACAAAGAAAATAAAATTAAAAAAACACAAAACACAGAACAAAGTAGTCCACAACACAAACATCCCCACAGCAGCACCAAAGTTCTCCACTGTGAGGATAGGAACCAAAGTCCGGTCAACCTCCTCGCCGATGTTCCCCAATGTTCACTCATGGTCGGGGCCTCCCGACCACCCCGTAATCGCCGCTACGTGTGGCCCGATGTTCAGGCCCTCTCACCGGGAACCTCTCGTCGGCCACCTTCCACCGGAGTCCGTGGCTCCCGATGTCCACAGGCCGCGCTGAGCGGAGATTCGCTGGTGAGCCCCGGCAAAGGGTCCCAGGACTCCGGGTAAAAGCCTCTGTGCATTCACACTGTCTATCCCTCTTCGAGAATCTGGATAGAAGTTGAGCAGACCCGTGCTTTCATAAGGAGAATACGCAAACTCCACAGACAGCAACAAAGGCCAGGATCAAACCAGTGTCGCTGAATCTGTAAGTCAAGCACCACCTAGTCTGAATAGTGCATGGGATCTGGGCGATAAATTGCTATGTACTCACAACTCATGACCCAGCACAATTGGAGGAACGGCACCTCATATTTCACTTGGGCAGCTTACACCGCAATGGTATGAATATTGACCTCTAACTTCGTAACCCTTGCCTTTCCCTCTCTATCCATCCCTCCCCTTCCCAGTTCTCCGACCAGTCCCCTGATTATATTTTATCTCTATTTGCTTTGTTGTCACCTTCTCCAGGATAACAATGGTTTTCCTATACATTTTCCTCGATCTTCATCTCTCGTGATCTCTTACTCTTTCTTATCTCTGTAACTCCCTCTCCCCTGATGCTCAGTCTGAAGAAGGGTTCCGACCCCGAAAACGTCACCCATTCCTTCTATCCAGAGATGCGGCCTGATCCGCTGAGTTACTCTGGCATTCTGTGTCTATCTTTGGTGTAAACCAGCATCTGCAGTTCCTTCCCACACATGCCATTTTATAAATCGCATATAGCTAGCATCGCAATTTGATATGTGCAAAATACTTTGGCTTTACTATTCTAAGATACACTGGATATGCCTTCACGATTTCTATTCCCGATTGCGTAAATGTGATGCCCGTAAATAAAATTGCAGTTGACCCCTTGGTACACAATCTAAATTGATAAACTCAGTAACAACATAAAATACAAATTTTTATTGAGATGTAATTTTAGTCCTGACAGATTCAATAACTGTCAGTTCTGATCACGCATCAGGATTCTGATTTCAGCATCAGTTCAATTCAATTTGATTTGAGATGAATGTGAGGCCATTGTGTAACATGCACAAATCAGGTTATGTGCAGCTTTATTCTTCCTGATCAATTGCAAAGGGCAGCACTCCAATATGATGAGTAAAGTAACATCAATATGCAATTACCATATTATCCCACCATTAGTAACATTTTCATTGTTGGTGTCCGCTCTCGTTTTTCCAAACACTTCAGCTCATAAGATTGAGTTACGCAAATATATTTTAATCAATGCAGCTGCGTGTTATGTCAGTCAAGATCAGAGAAAGCCGAACTGCATCTTGCAATGTTCACCCATTTCGGAATTAAGGATTCAAGCATGAGGCAGTTAGTTGCATGATCAGAATCACACAAGAACCAGTCGCACCCCGGCCACTCCCTCGTCTCCCCTCTCCCATCGGGCAAAAGGTATACAAGTGTGAAAATGCACACCTCCAGATTCAGGGACAGTTTCTTCCCAGCTGTTATCAGGTAACCGAACCATCCTACCATAACTAGAGAGCAGTCCTGAACTACGATCTACCTCTTTGATGTCCCTCTGACTTTCTCGACTGGACTTTTGCTGGCTTTATCTTGCATTAAACGTTATTCCCTTCTCATGTATCTATATGCTGTAAATGGATTAATTGTAATCATGTATTGTCTTTCTGCTGACTGGATAGCATGCAACAAAAAGCTTTTCACTGTAGCTTGGTACACGTGGCAATAAACTAAACTGAACAGAACAGAACTGATTTAAGGGAATAGGATGCTGGAGTAACTCAGTGGGCCAGGCAGCATCTCTGGAGAGAAGGAAGACTGAAGAAGGGTCTCGACCCGAAACGTCACCCATTCCTTCTCTCCAGAGATGCTGTCTGATCCGCTGAATTACTCCAGCATTTTGTGTCTACCTTCGATTTAAACCAACATCTGCAGTTCCTTCCTGCTGATTTAGGGGAATGTACAGTTGTTGCACTGAGTTACTCCAGCATTTTGTGTCTACCTTCGGTACAAACCAGCATCTGCAGTTCCTTCTTAAGTTATGTCCAAGTTATGAATAACTCACTTAATGTAGGCAGTTTCTGCGTTTAATTGTGATTCAACAGAATAGAGAACTCAGTAACAAAGTTAGAGAAATGTTCTGACAACAGCAGTCATTTCTTAATCTGCAAGAGAAAAGGACTGAGCATTTCAGGTGTGATACAGGTTCAAGAACATCTCCTGTTGCGCGTAATCTCTGAAAGCATTTTGCTAAACGGTTCAATGGTTCAATTGTCTCATTTTGTTATTAATTGCAAGGTACATTCAAACCTCCTCCAACCTCATCTACCGTATCCTTTGTTTCAGGTGTGGACTCGTATATCGGTGAGATCACTCGAGGACTCGGCGATCGTTTCGCCGAACACCTCCGCTCAGCCAGCCTTGGTCTTCATGATCTCCTGCTTGCCAAACGCTTTAACACCCCCTCCCATTTCCACACTACCCTTTCTGTCCTGGGCCTCCTCCATTGTCAGTGTGAGGCCAAACACAAACTGGAGGAACAGAACCACATATTTTGCTTGGGCAGCTTACAACTGCGTTCAAGAGAATTAGATAGAGATCTTGTTTTCTCGGTTGTATGACTGCAGAAATCACATTTTGTTTGAACCTCAATGAGGTTCAAATGACAACATATAAATTGTATTGTAATTGTATTGTATCAAGAGAGAATTAGATAGAGCTCTTGGGGCTAACGGAATCAAGGGATATGGGGAGAAAGCAGGAACGCGGTACTGATTTTGAATGATCAGCCATGATCACATTGAATGGCGGTACTGGCTCGAAGGTCCGAATGTCCTACTCCTGCTTCTATTTTCTATGTTTCTATGTTTCTAACCCAGCGGTATAAATATTGATTTCTCTAACTTCAAGTAACCCTTGCATCCCCTCTCTCTCTCCATCCCACCCCCACCCTAGTTGCACCAGTTTCACTCTCAACCAGTTGAGTTTCATTGTCCGTATAACTCGTTATTATCTAGCCCACAGCCAACAATGGACCATTGTGGACTCCATCTTTCCTTGAACATCATTGCTGTTTTAGCATATCTTTGTTTAATTTGTTCTATATCTCTTTACAACACCGTCTATATCCCCCGTTTCCCTTTCCCCTGACTCTCAGTCTGAAGAAAGGTCTCGACCCGATTCCTTTTCTCCAGAGATGCTGCCTGACCCGCGTAGTTACTCCATCTTTTTGTGTCTCCCTACATTCCAACAGGTGACGGGATTGATGGAAACACTCGAAAATATTGTCCGCCACCTTTTCGAACAGTCATTGCAACCTTTAAAACTCTTGTCATTACAAGCCTATCCAACGTAGGTTTTTTTCCATTAAGAAATATATTTTACCATTCAATAATGCAGAGACATTGTATTATTTGTAAGGAAGCAAATTGTAAATGACAGGATGTTTTGGGCTTTTTCTGGTGTTCAGAAGACATTGCTTTAGCATTCTGCTCCAGAATTCCTTTTAAACATGTTTTCTCAACCAGGAAATTAAACATCTTGTGAAAGTGCTGTTGAAATTGTTATGCATTTGACCATCAGTTTGAATTCTGATCTTTGAAGGAACCAAAACGCTGATTATGGTGCCAATAGTTTACGGGCCAGTTAAGCTGACCACGTGGGCTACAATTTATGAAGTATTATGAGTTTGATGACTAATAAGATTTCCTGTACCAATTAGTTTTCAGAATAATCACAGCAAGCAGATCATTATCAGTCCTTTGGGACTGATTATAAAACAGACAGGGTCAAAAGGGATTGAACTTTTATGGATCGGTAAATTTGTGTGCAGCGTTACTTGTTAATCAATGCCAACAAGACAGCCAGGCAGCTTCCACAGAGCCAGCCACAATATTCTGCAAATCTATTGCACTTCATTGCAATGTGAAATTTCAGTGCAGGTGGTCACCACCTTCTGAGGTGTTTCAGTTATTTCTAGTATTGTTTAGTTTAGTTTAGAGATATAGCGAGGAATCAGGCCCTTCGGCCCACCGAGTCCGCACCGACCAGTGATCCCCGCACACTAAAACTATCCTACACACACTAGGGACAATTTACACATACACAAAGCCAATTGATCTACAAACCTGTATACCTTTGGAGTGTGGGCGGAAAACAAATATCTCGGAGAAAACCTACGCAGGCCACGGGGAGAACGTGCAAACTCCATACAGACAGCGTCCGTAGTCGGGATCGAACCTGTGTGGCAGCAGGTCCACCACTACGCTAGTGTGTAATGATAGAAAAAGTTTTCCGGAGATGACAAGGCAGCGTTAGTGGAGGGGTCGGTGCGGCGGTCAATGATGGCAGTGGCCGGCCAACGAGGACACACACACGGAAGTGAGGACGTCGCTGCAGGGGGAAGGAACAAAGGAGGACCCGGCGTGGGGGGATCGTCGTGATGGGGGGGGGGGGGGGGAAAGGAAGAACAAAGGGGGAACTGTCGCAGGAGAGGGGGGCAGGGGGATTTGTAACTTTGTATGCGCCCTTTATGGGCAACTATTTGCATACCTTGGCAAGGTATACAAGCAAAGAAAGAATTTCACTGTGACTTGTCACATGTGAAAATTAAGTATTCTATTCAATTCAATTCAGAGTGTTTGGGTGATCATTGGTTGGCACGGACTCGGTGGGCCGAAGGGCCTGTTTCCACACCATATCTCTAAACTAAACCCAACGTCAGTTCAGTTTATTGTCATGTGTACCGATGCGCAGAGAAAAGCTTTGTTGCGTGCTAACCAGTCAGCGGAAAGACAATACAGGATTACAATCGAGCCATCCACAGTGTAGTTACATAGGAGGGAGAGATAGACCAGCCATGATTGAATGGCAGAGTATACTTGATGGGCCGAATGGCCTAATTCTGCTCCTATCACTTATGAATGCATGGATATGACAACTAGAATAATGCGAATAATGTTTAGTTCAAGATAAAGTCCAATAAAACAGAAATTGCTGGAAATATTCAGTGGTTCAGGCAACAACTGTGAAAGAGAATATAGACACAAAAAAGCTGGAGTAATAGCCCTGTCCCACTGTACGAGCTCATTCAAGAGCTCTCCCGAGTTAGCCCTGATTCGAACTCAGAGATTTAAGGTAATAGCCGCTCGTAGGTACTCGGGGCTCTCGTGGACATTTTTCAACACGTTGAAAAATCTTTACGAGTCTTCCCGAGCTTACCGCGTTTCCTGAGTACCTGCCGTTAGCGTTACGAGCCGCTAAGAGACATCCTGAGCTCCGACGTTCATTCTACGTGCTTACCACGAGTTTGATTTTTTTTTAAACTCGGGAGAGCTCTTGGGTAAACTCGTACAGTGGGACAGGGCTTTTACACAGCGGGTCTGGCAGCATCTCTGGAGAAAAAGAATAGGTAATGATTTGGATCAAGACCCTTCTCCAGACTGAGAGTCAGGGGAGAGTGAAACTAGAGATATAGACGGTGATAAAGGGGGATGTAGAACTAATGAATGAAAGCTATGCAAATAAAGTAATGACAATAAAGGAAACAGGCCATTGGATCGTTTGTCGGCACAGATACGGTGGGCCAAAAGGCCTGTTTCCACACTGTATCTCCAAACTAAACTCAATTAGAACTCTGTTACTGGGTGTGTTTGTTATTCTTTGGATCGATGGAACATTTTAGGTTGGAATGTTACACAATCGAGCACATTAGCATTCTACATTTTGTTTCATTCTGATGGTCTCTTTTCCCCCCGCTTTCGTTTAGAGATACAGCACAGAAACAGGCCACTCAACTCACCTAATCCATGCTGACCAGCGATCCCTGCACACTTAACACCATCCTACACACAAGAGGGACAATCTGCCAAGCCAATCAGCCTACAAACCTGTACATCGTTGGAGTGTGGGAGGAAACTGGAAAGCCCACGCAACGCACAAGGCGAACGTGCAAACACTCTACAGGCAGCACCCAGAGTCAGGATCGAACCCAGGTCTGTGGCGCTGTGAGGCAACACCTCTACCGCTGCGCCGATTTGTCGCCCTTTCTTTACTGGTTTTTAACAGTAATCAGAAACTATTTAAGCAGTCCTCAGATTTTCACATTGACAAAGCCCAACAAGTTATTAGATGAAGAAAATTAAAAAAAAACTGCAGATGCTGGAAATCTGAAATAAAACGGAAAGACTGGCAGATCAGAAGAACAAACAGAACTAATGTTTCAAGTTGAAGGCCCATGATCAGAATTTGGATAGTCCTCTGGTTTTCGACCTAATATATAAACTCTATTTTCCTTTCTGCCTGCTGAAAGTTTCTAGTATTTTCTGATAATACCTTGCAGTAAAGTCTTTCACCATTCAAGAAAATGTGGATTATTTCTGATCTTTATTTTTACTCACCTGAAAAACATTTCAGAAATTTCAGGTTTAAGACGCAGGAACTGTTGACAAAGATGCACCAGGGATTTTTCAGACACTTCCTTGATCTGTAATCCTTGAGAAATAAACCTGTTAACACATTATTTGATTTAGTTTTTGTTCTGTAAGTTGCAGCTTTATGCTAATCCTGAAAAATGTACATTTGCAGTAGAAAAAAAGGACGTTCCTTTGGGAAGGAGATGAGTGGAAATAAACAAAACTAAAACGGTCCTCAGTGTTGTGCACATCACCAGAGGGGCAGAGGCAGACATACAAAGTGGAATCAATAAGGCTAGGGTGGTGTTTAACATGCTCAGGAAGATCTGGAGCTCAAAACACATCTCAATCAACACCAAAATACGCATCTTAAACTCAAATGTGAAACAGGTGATGCTTTATGGATCAGAGACATGGAAAATAACAAAACACACTACAACAGGCTGCAAACATTCATTAACACCTGCCTTAGGAGAATACTTAACATCTGGTGGAGAGACAAAGTAAGCAATGTGGACCTGTGGAAAAGAACAAGCCAGGAGCCCATTGACTTACAAATTCAAAGGAGAAAATGGAATTGGAATGGACACACCCTCAGGAAACCTGCCACAAAACATCACCCGGCAAGCCCAGAAATGGAAACCCCCAAGGAAAAAGGAAAATATGTCACCCCAGGAACAGCTGGAGAAGTGGTGTCCAGACAGAAATGTCTGAGAGTGGGCTCAACTGGGGAGATCTCGAAAGAACTGTCAACAACCGAGTGAGGTGGAGGACATTTGTCAATGGCCTATTCTCCCTAGAGGAGCAAAGGGCCTAAGAAGATGAAGAAGAAAAAAGTCCTCAGATCAGCAGAGTTCAAACATTTCTGGAAACAATACAATTGTCGAACATTTGATAACTGTGCAATTAGTTAATGAGTTGAATGTAGCCTTTCCGTCACATGCTTTCCCCAAAGGGTACACTCAAATAGGATTTGTATAAGAAATGAAAGCTCTTCTTGTGGGAAAAGAGCCTAAAGTGCAAACCATTGAAATCTGCAATTTAATTAGATTGAATACAACAGTTTAGAAATCAAATCGCTGAAAGAAACATTGAAGATACACATAAAGTAAATGATTTGAGTTAAAAATAAACTCCATTGAAAATTTACATGATGTAAAAATGATGCTTAGTCAGCAGTCAATATAAACTGATCTTGCAAACCCAAACTGTCAGTTCTCTGCCAAGAGAGATGATCGTTACTGCAAACTTTCTTCCTTTAGTTGAAACATTAGTTGAAAGGTTTAGTTGAAACATTTAGTTGAAAGGTTGCACAGTTGAAGATTTATAGGGTGCTAACGAGGCCACATTTGGAACATTGTGAGCTGTTTTGGGCCCCATATCTGAGGAAGAATGTACTGGTTTTGGAGAGGGTCCAGAGGAGGCTTACAAGAATGATCCTGGGAATTGTTAGGTTAACGTATGAAGAACGTTTAAAAGGCTCTGGACTTGTACTCGCTGGAGATTAGAAGGATGAAGAGGGAACCTGCCCAATAATGAAGGGCATAGATGTTGAGTGGATATGGAGGGGATGTTTCCAGCAATGGGAGAGTCTAGAATCAGAGAACTCAACTACAGCATAAAAGGACGTATCTTTAGAATGGAGACGAAGAGGGCTTTCTTGCGCCAGAGGGTAGTGAATCTGTGGAATTAATTGCCACAGGTAGCTGTGGAGGCCAAGGCATTGGGTATTGTTAAAGCAGAGATTGCTAGATTCTTGATTAGTAAGGTTGTCTAAGTTTACGGGGAGAAGCAGGAGAATGGGGCCGAGAAGGCAAAATAGATCACCATTGATTGAATGGTGGAGTAGGCTCGATGGGCTGAATGGCCCATTTCTGCTCCTATGTTTTATGATAAGGTTGAAGGCTTGCAACTTCGTTCCTTCAGGAATATGTCAAGGTTCTCCTTCTTCACGGTAAGTTATTAGTGAGCTGCAATGAGCAAAATTCCAGCACATTCAGAATCATTCTGTTGATCAAACTGGGCGATCTACCTCGCACGACTCGGCCTTTCTGTAGTTACCAAACTCAGAAAGCGGAAGTCTCAGAAATCTCAGCAATCAAGCAGGTGCCTGGGTGTGTCCAAGGCATCAGGTCAAGCTGAGTGAAGTGTTATGTGAACATGCAGTGAGGTCCAGATCCGTTGAAAATGTTTTAAGAAAGGACTGCAGATGCTGGAAAAATCGAAGGTAGATAAAAATGCTGGAGAAACTCAGCGGATGAGACAGCATCTATGGAGCGAAGGAATAGGTGACGTTTCGGGTTGAGACCCTTCTTTCAGTCTCGACCCGAAACGTCACCTATTCCTTCGCTCCATAGATGCTGCCTCACCCGCTGAGTTTCTCCAGTATTTTTGTCTTGCTTGCTGCAGCATTACAGACACATAGACTCAGCCAAACACCCCAAGAATACATACATTAATTACACCTCAATAGCTAAAAAAAATGTTGTAAGATAAAGATATTGGTGAAAAACATAATTCAGAAAGATAACCCAATGGTAGTGTAAGAAGTACATCACAGTGTTTCATTGCCTCGGTAGAGGTTATACATTGCCCAACACAAATTGGAGGAACAGCATCTCATATTTCGCTTGGGCAGCTTACAACCCAGATGTACGACTATTAATTTCTCCAACTTTAAGGGATATGGGGAGAAAGCAGGAACGGGGTACTGATTCTGGATGATCAGCCATGATCGTATTGAATGGTGGTGCCTACTCCTGCACCTATTTTCTATGTTTCCATGTTTCTAGAATTAGGGTGCTCCAGGTTGGTTCAAGAACCTGATAAATGTGGGAAAGTAGCCGTTCCTGAACCTGGTGTTGTGTGGGGCTTCAGGCTTCTATATATTCCTGCGTGTGTTTACATGTTTACTGCTGCGGCAAGTAAGAATGTCATCGTTCTCTCTGGGACTAACGACAATAAAACACTGAAGAAAGGGTCTCGACCCGAAACATCACCCATTCCTTCTCTCCAGAGACGCTGCCTGTCCCGCTGAGTTACTCCAGCTTTTAGTGCCTAACTTCTGTCTGCAGTACATCCGTAGGTGTTTGATAGAATAATCAGAGACGTCAAATCTCTTTAAACTTGTAAGAAAGTAGAAATACTGGTGCACCTTCATCCAAGATGTTAATGGCAAGGATTTTGAAACTGCTAACTCCCCCCCCCCCCCCCCCCACCACCAAAATGAAGATTTATATCAAATGAAAAATCTACCTTAGTTGGTTATTTTTTTCCTTCTTACAAAAAGAGGGCAAGTTTTGTTTTTAATAAGCATACAAAAACATTAGAACACTAAATCCCACTGAAGAGGCAAAAATATCGCCAATGTATTACAGGGAGGTCTCTGCCAAACACAAATTGGAGCAACAGCATCTCATAGTTTGCTTGGGCAGCTTAAACCCCAGGGGTAAGAATATTGATTTCTCCAACTTCAGGTAACCATTGCTCCCCTCTCTCTCTCTGTCCCTCCCCCACCCTAGTCATCATACTAGTTTCACTGTCGTCCTGTTGAGTTTCACTGCCTGTAACTTGTTATCACCTACCCCACAGCCAGCAATGGACCATTGTGGACTCTACCTTTCCTCGATCATCGTTGATTTTTTCCACATCTTTCATTAATTTGTCCTATCTTCTTCTTCTTCTTAAGCCCTTTGCTCCTCTAGGGAGCATAGGCCATTGACAAATGTCCTCCACCCCACTCGGTTGTTGGCAGTTCTATTCGAGATCTCCACATTTGTCCTATGCAGCTTCTATATCTCTCGTTTCCCATTCCCCCGACTCTCAGTCTGAAGAAAGGTTCTCGACCCGAACCGTCACCTATTCCTTTTCTCCAGAGATGCTGCCTGTCCAGCACTTTGTTCACTATCTTCAGTCTCAGACGATGATGGTTTAGTTCATTCCATTCCCAAAATGCATTGACAAGAGCTGACAAAGGAAAAACATGCCTCTAAAGATTTAGAAAAGTGGGGCTATTATGCCATCATAACACTCGAAACAAACAAGTTTCGAAGGAGCAGTGAAATCATTTGCAACATGTATTTAAATATGGAACAGAAAAGTTGGAACATTGCAATATTTATTTCAATAAATGAAGAGAAGAATTCCACCCAACTCTGATTAAATTGTGTTTTATATTTCAGCAACACCTTTAGTTAAATGTAAGTCTCCATTATCTACCCAAGCTCTGTTTCACGGAAAAATGATCTTCCAAATTATATGTTTTTCATCTCCTTAGTGTGGCGAGGGTGGTAGTTTGAGAAATGACTCAGACACAGTCCCTTGATTGCAAAATGCGGAGAAATCTTAGTCCAGTATTTTCTTCGCACAGTGTGCAATTATACCACAATGAATGCATCGTCCGATTTTTTTCTGAACTGCGGTAATAGTTTGAAACACTCAATTTAACAAACAGCGTCCATTTACAAGCTTTAATAAAGCCAATGTCCAAATATTTTAGCCAGCACCGTCAACCGTGAAGAAGGGTTGCTACCTGAAACGTCACTTATCCTTGTTTCCCAGAGCTGCCGCCTGGCCTGACGAGTTGCTCCCGCACTTTGTATACTTCTGTCGATGCAGGAAGGAACTGCAGATGCTGGTTTAAACCAAAGATAGACACAAAAAGCTGGAGTAACTCAGCGGGAAAAGGTATTAGTGCGAATGTAATCAAGGTATATGGTGAGAAAGCTGGAACAGGCTACTGATTTTGGATGATCAACCATGATCATATTGAATGGGGTGGAAGATTACAACCTTCACGTGGTCCGTCCTGTTTCGATTAATGCAATCAACCCAGCGTGCACAATCAAAATAAGATCAAATAGAACATGTTGTCCTACAACTTTAGGCTGTGCACACCATATGCAAGAAGAATCATATTAAATGGTGGTGCTGGCTCGAAGGGCCAAATGGCCTACTCCTCCACCTATTTTCTATGTTTCTATGTATTTTATGTTTCTATGAATGGGTGACGTTTCGGGTGAACAAGGGTCTCGACCCAAAACGTCACCTATTCCTTCTCTCCTGAGATGCTGTCTGACCCGCTGAGCTACTCCAGCTTGTTGTGTCTATCTTCTGTCAATCTTTCCGTTGCCATTGTCAACAATAAACTTTAGAGCTCTCAGTTATGTTTGTAAATTCTTCAACCGTGACAGCCAAAGCATCATTTTAATTATTCAATTATTGACCATGCACATTGAAAGGCTATTAGAAAACAAAGCACTCTGCTGTAAATCGTGTTTGAGTGCTCCACTCTTGAATGGCATCAGTACAACACAGAAGATAGACACAAAGTGCTGGAGTAATTCAACGGGTCAGGCACCACTTTTGGAGAAAAAGGATGGGTGACGTTTCGGGTTGGAACCCTTCTTCAGACTGATGTCTCCCCAGTTGAAGAAGGGTTCCACCCAAGGGATGCTGCCCGACCCGCTGTGTTACTCCAGCGCTGTGTGTCTATCTTCCTCTGGAGATTTTCCTACATATAGAACAGAACAGCACAGAAACAGGCACTGTCCCTGCCGAACATGATCTCAATTCAATGATCAATTCTGTTTGCATCTGCTCCATATCTCTTCATATTTATGAGCCCTTCTAAATGCCTCTTGAACGCCCTGGAGAGGAAAAGACTACAAAAAGTAGGAAGCACTGTCCAGTCCATCATCGGCTCTGACCTTCCTTCCATCGAGGGGATTTACCGCAGTCGCTGCCTCAAAAAAAGCTGGCAGTATCATCAAAGAACCACACCACCCTGGCCACACACTCATCTCCCTGCTACCTTCAGGTAGAAGGTACAGGAGCCTGAAGACTGCAATGACCAGGTTCAGGAATAGCTACTTCCCCACAGCCATCAGACTATTAAACCTGGCTCGGACAAAACTCTGATAACTAATAACCCATTATCTGTCATTTGCACTTTATTAGTTTATTTATTCATGTGTGTATATATTTTTATATGGTATATGGACACACTGATCTATTTTGTAGTCAATGCCTTCTATGTTCTGTTGTGCTGAGGAAGAGGATTTCTTGGAATGTATGCGGGATAGTTTTCTAAACCAACATGTGGAGGAACTAACGAGAGAGCAGGCTATTCTAGACTGGATATTGAGTAATGAGGAAGGGTTAGTTAGCAGCCTTGTTGTACGTGGCCCCTTGGGCAAGAGTGACCATAATATGGTTGAGTTGTTCATTAGGATGGAGAGTGACATTGTTAATTCGGAAACACGGGTCCTGAACTTAAAGAAAGGTAACTTTGAGGGTATGAGACGTGAATTGGCCAAGATGGACTGGCAAGTGATTCTTGAAGGGTTGACGGTGGATATGCAATGGAAGGCATTTAAAGACTGCATGGATGAACTGCAACAATTGTTCATCCCAGTATGGCAAAAGAATAAATCAGGGAAGGTGGCGCATCCGTGGATAACGAGGGAAATCAGCGATAGCATCAAAGAAAAAGATGAAGCGTACCAATTAGCCAGAAAAAGCAGCCTACCAGGGGACTGGGAGAAATTCAGAGACTAACAGAGGAGGACAAAGGGCTTAATTAGGAAAGGGTAAATGGAGTATGAAAGAAAACTGGCAGGAAACATAAAAACTGACTGCAAAAGTTTTTATCGATATGTGAAGCGCAAAAGATTAGTTAAAACAAATGTAGGTCCCTTGCAGTCAGAAACGGGTGAATTGATCATGGGGAACAAGGACATGGCAGACCAATTGAATAACTACTTTGGTTCTGTCTTCACTAAGGAAGACATAAATAATTTGCCGGAAATAGCAGGGGATTGCGGGTCAAATGAGATGGAGGAAATGAGTGAAATCCAGGTTAGACGGAAAGTGGTGTTGGGTAAATTGAATGGATTAAAGGCCGATAAATCCCCAGGGCCAGATAGGCTGCATCCCAGGGTACTTAAGGAAGTAGCCCCAGAAATAGCAGATGCCTTAGTGATAATTTTTCAAAACTCTTAGATTCTGGAGTAGTTCCTGAGGATTGGAGGGTAGCTAATGTAACCCCACTTTTTAAAAAGGGAGGGAGAGAGAAAACGGGGAATTACAGACCAGTTAGTCTAACATCGGTAGTGGGGAAACTGCTAAAGAGTTTATTAAAGATGGGATAGCAGCACATTTGGAAAGTGGTGAAATCATTGGACAAAGTCAGCATGGATTTACGAAGGGTAAATCATGTCTGACGAATCTTATTGAATTTTTTGAGGATGTAACTAGTAGAGTGGATAAGGGAGAAGCAGTGGATGTGTTGTATCTGGACTTTCAGAAGGCTTTCGACAAGGTCCCACACAAGAGATTGGTATACAAACTTAAAGCACACGGTATTGGTGGTTCAGTATTGATGTGGATAGAGAACTGGCTGGCAGACAGGAAGCAAAGAGTAGGAGTGAACGGGTCCTTTTCAGGATGGCAGACAGGGACTAGTGGGGTGCCGCAAGGCTCAGTGCTGGGACCCCAGCTATTTACAATATACATTAATGATTTGGATGAGGGAATTCAATGCAACATCTCGAAGTTTGCGGATGACACGAACCTGGGGGGCAGTGTTAGCTGTGAGGAGGATGCTAGGAAGCTGCAGGATAACTTGGATAGGTTGGGTGAGTGGGCAAATGCATGGCAGATGCAGTATAATGTGGATAAATGTGAGGTTATCCACTTTGGTGGCAAAACCAGGAAGGTAGACTATTATTTGAATGGTGACCGATTAGGAAAAGGGGAGATGCAGCGAGACCTGGGTGTCATGGTACACCAGTCATTGAAAGTAGGCATGCAGGTGCAGCAGGCTGTGAAGAAAGCGAATCGTATGTTGACATTCATAGCGAAAGGATTTGAGTACAAGAGCAGGGAGGTTCTACTGCAGTTGTACAGGGTCTTGGTGAGGCCACACCTGGAGTATTGTGTACAGTTTTGGTCTCCTAATCTGAGGAAAGACATTCTTGCCATAGAGGGAGTACAGAGAAGGTTCAACAGACTGATTCCCTGGGATGGCACGACTTCCATATGAAGAAAGACTGGATAGACTTGGCTTGTACTCGCTGGAATTTAGAAGACTGAGGGGTGATCTTATAGAGACTTACAAAATTCTTAAGGGGTTGGACAGGCTAGATGCAGGAAGATTGTTCCCGATGTTGGGGAAGTCCAGGACAAGGGGTCACAGTTTAAGGATATGGGGGAAGTCTTTTAGGACCGAGATGAGAAAATCGTTTTTCACACAGAGAGTGGTGAATCTGTGGAATTCTCTGCCACAGAAAGTAGTTGAGGCCAGTTCGTTGGCCATATTTAAAAGGGAGTTGGATGTGGCCCTTGTGGCTGAAGGGATCAGGGGGTCTGGAGAGAAGGCAGGTACAGGATACGAGTTGGATGATCAGCCAGGATCATATTGAATGGCGGTTCTGGCTCGAAGGGCCGAATGGCCTGCTCCTGCACCTAATTTCTATGTTTCTATGTTTCTGTGTGCTGATGCAAAGCAAGAATTTCATTGTCCTATCAGGGACACATGACAATAAACTCACTTGAACTTGAACTTGAACTCTTAAACACCGCTGTCACCTCTGCTTGCACCACCAGGTCCAAGGGGTGCACGGTGGCGCAGCGGTAGAGTTGTTGCCTTATAGTGCTTGCAGCACCAGAGGCCCGGGTTCTATCCCGACCATGGGTGCTGTATGTACGGAGTTTGTACGCTCTCCCCGAGACTTGCGTGGGTTTTCTCCGAGATCTTCGGTTTCCTCCCACACTCCAAAGACGTTAATTGCCTTGGATTATGTGTAAAATTGTCCCAAGTGTGTGTAAGGTAGTGTTAATGTGCGGGGATCACTGGTTGGTGTGGACTCGGTGGGCCGAAGAGCGCTGTAACTCTGAAACTAAAAAACAAACACCCTACCTTCACTTGCCTCCATTGTCTAAGGACTAAATATATGGCAATGAATTGTAGACGTCACAGCTAACTGGTATGAATACCGTGTTTAGCATAAATCTGGGACACTAGAATTCAACTCCGGGCTCAGATCTGAAACAGTGCATATATAACGAACCCTGTATAACATTTGGAGCAATATAAAGTGACAATCTGCCTACTTTCCTGTCATCAGCGCAGCACTGTTCAAACATTTCCCTCTGCTGAGTACCTTGTGTCTGTCACTGTTTCCACGATGCATGTGACAGCTCACATTTTGAAACCTGGAAGTTTTCAACTAATTGCATGTTAGATTGTCTTCACAAAATCTGCTAAAGAAGGCTAAAGTGTTTAAATTGGTAAATGGAACATGTTGATGGATGACTCTCCAGGGGTTTATCGCAACTCCGAGTGTACTTCCATTATCCTACACCTCTCCCCACCACGCGTTGTCGTCAGCAGTGGGGTCACACTGTAAACAACCAGTGTCAACATTTTTTTTAAATATCCATACTCCGTCAAATTTATATCCATCGTTAGTGGCAAAGCATTGTACAAAATCCTGAATGTTTAAGAAGGAACTGCAGATGCTGGAAAATCAAAGGTAGACAAAAATGCTGGAGAAACTCAGCGGGTGAGTCAGCATCTATGGAGCGAAGGAAATAGGCAACGTTTAGACCAACCTTCAGACTTCGTCTGAAAGAAGGGTTTCGGCCCTAAACATTGCCTATTTCCTTCGCTCCATAGACAAAGTCTGAAGAAGGGTTTTGGCCCTAAACGTTGCCTATTTCCTTCGCTCTATAGATGCTGCCTCACCCGCTGAGTTTCTCCAGCATTTTTGTCTACGTACAAAATCCTGACATTGTTTTTTCATGCGAAGGGTGGTGGGAGTATGGAACGAGCTGCCGGAGTGGGTAGTTGAGACAGGGACTATCGCTACGTTTTAAGAAGCAATTAGACAGGTACATGGACAGGACTGGTTTAGAGGGATATGCGTACAATGATAGGTTTGGAGGGGTTGGGCAGGTGGGACTAGTGTAGATGGGACATCTACACTAGAAATAGCACGGAGCACCAGAGCTGAATGAACGATCTGGAATCCATCGGGAGATAAAGTCTTGATGTGCAAGTTCAATGGAATTAAGTAAGTAAGTAAGTAAGTAAGTTTATTGGCCAAGTATTCGCATACAAAGAATTTGCCTTGGTGTTCCGCCCACAAGTAACAACAAGGCAAATTCCTTGTATGTGAATACTTGGCCAATAAACTTGCTTACTTATCTCTGAAAATTATGTCTTGCTGCGACCAGTTTGTTTTTTGTCAAGAAGGTATTCAATTACAACACAAAAACTCAATTCACTGTTTCTATTTCTTCAGACATCAACCAGATCTATGCTCACACAGGAAGAAACTCATCACATTGACTTTAAAAACACCTTCAGTCATTCACAACAAATTTCCACAGCATCTTTGAGTAATGTGCATGTAATAAACTTTTAAACTCATACAAATGGGTCGAAGGCATTTGAGCAACGGAGTTTAAACGTCACGGCAACGGGGCGATGCGGTAACGCAGTGGTGGAGTTGCTGCCTGACAGCACCAGAGACCCGGGTTCGATCCTGATTACGGGTGCTATCTGTACGGAGTTTGTACGTTCTCCCTGCGGCCGCATGTGTTTGCTCCGGGTACTCTGGTTTCCTTTCACACTACAAAGACGTACAGGTTTGTAGGTTAATTTGGCTTTGGTAAAAAATGTAAATTGGCACTCAGTGTGCAGGATAGTGTTAATGTACGGGGGTCATGGTTGGTGCTAACTCGGTTGGCTAAAGGGTCTAAATCCGCACTGTATCTCTAAATTAAACTAAACAAATCATCCACAACGTAAAGATGTGTGCTTTGTCAAAACACAATTTACTCGAGAAAATGTAATTTGATGCAGGCAAGAGGGTTTATCACGACCACACCAGCGAACATAGAACTGTACAGCACAGGGACATGGCCTTTGGGCCACAATGTCTGAGCCAAAAATGATGCTAAGTCAATCTAATCTCCTCTGCCTGCATATGATCCATGTCCGACGATTTCCTATATATCCATGTGCCTATCCCGAAACCTCTTAAATGCCATTTTCCTACCTACGTCCACCACCTCTCCTGGTGGGGTTCCAGGCACCCACCACTCTCCATGTGAAAGGGCCTGTCGCACACATTGTGTGCAGGAAAGAACTCCAGATGCTGGTTTAAATCGAAGGTAGACACAAAATACTGGAGTAACTCAACGGGACAGGCAGCATCTCTGGAAAGAAGGAATGGGTGACGTTTCGGGTCGAGACCCCTTCTTCGGACTGTCTGTCCGCCAGCATTGCAACAATTTAATAAAATGGGCATTTTGCGAGATGACTTCACCAATCAGTTCACAATCAATGGCAGGCACATGTGGGACAGATGAACATCTGGTCTCCTTCCCTGAAGGATGTTAGACACCTGTTAGATTTTTATCACAATCTGATGAAACATCAATCTTACTTTAAGTGGCAGGAGCTGTATGTTTACAATGTGTTTGACGTGAATACAAATTTTCCAATTAACAGAATTTCATGTGTTTCCAATTTCATAAGTTCATAAGTTCTAAGTTCGAGGAGCAGAATTAGGCTATTCGGCCCATCAAGTCTACTCCGTCCTTCAATCGAGGCTGATCTATCTTTCGCTCTCAACCCCATTCTCCTGCCTTCTCCCCATAACCTTCAGATATTTTGCTCCGGTATTTTATTTCATTCACATGTTTAAACTATAATGTTTTATTATTAATGTTTAATGTTTTATGTGTCATTCTTAATTGTTACTGTATGTTGTGTGGTTACTTGCGAGCGGAGCACGAAGGCAAATTCCTTGTATGTGTACATACTTGGCCAATAAACTTGTATTCATTCTTCTCCTTCCGCTAGTTTGTATAACGATAGGCGCAAAATGCTGGAGTATCTCAGTGGGCCAGGCAGCATCTCTGGATGATAAAAGATTAGGTGATGTTCCTGGTTGAAATAGGTGACATTCCAACCCAGATCATCTCCTATTCTTTTTTTCGTCCCATCTGAAGAAGGGTTCCATCTCTGGAGAAAAATGACAGGAAACATTTCAGGTTGGAACGTCACCTATTCCAACCGGGGAGGTCACATTCTTTTTCTCCTGAGATGCTGCCTGATCCTGCTGAGCATCTTGTTTCTATACTTGGAACCATGGCTTGCTTTTTGGTCAGACTTCCCATGAAAGCCGTAAAAGGTAATCGAGTTTCACTGCACCTTACAATACAATACAATACAATACATTGCAAATGTATTGTCATTTGAACCTCAAAAGAAGTTCAAACGAAATTTGGTTTCTGCATCATACAACAAGAAAAGAACCAAGACACACAACCAACACAATTTACACAAACATCCATCAACAGTGAATCTCCTCCTCACTGTGATGAAACGCAAAGTCTTGTCTCTCCCCTGTGTTCCATTCTTCTCCTGATGTTAAAACCACTTTCGGGCGATGGCAAGTCCCGCGGCCGTTAATACCGCGTCAGGCGATGCAAGGTAATTGGTACGTGACAATAAACAGACCTGGAAACCTTGGCCGTGAAACCTTGAAAATGAGCCCTACAAAGAGATCTTCAGAACGAGGAGGGGAATATAAGTCTGGAACGTCAACGTGAATATAAACAATCAGGATGTTCTTTCTGTGTGACTGAAATCATTGACTTGTGACCAACTTCTATCATACAGTTTGATGATTAATATAACTCGGAGTTCTTTCAAGAGCTCAGCAATACAAAAGATTACTGCAAGAGATTTGCCAGTATTATTGTTACATGACAGTCTGTTGGGCAATTTGCTCATTTCTATAAGTGGCTGGTTAACGCCTTTTTGAAACCTAAAGAGATTTGCAAAACAACAGATGAATTCATTGACTTTGCACGATTTGAAATTTCATCCTGCATGTGAATAGCCCTGGGAGAGGTTAGCGAAATGGAGAAGATTCTCACTTTTAAGCAAAATCAGAGAATTGCTGTTTTCACACCCATTGCGAGCTCCTAAGGTAACGGCAAATGATTCCTAACAACATGTCTACTCCATTTGGTTTAAGAGGTATGTGAATTTAATTTGGTGTGAAAATATATTATCTTTTGCTGAAACAGAATTTACGTTTAGAGTTTCATCTAGTTATTTCTTTTAGTTTAGATACTGCATGAAAACAGTCCCCACGGCCCATTAAGTCCAAGCCGATCAGTGATCCCTACACACTGACTATCCTACACATAGCTAATTAACCTAGAAGCATGCACGTCTTTGGAGTGTGGGAGGAAACCAGAGATCCCGAAGAAATCCCACGCAGGTCACAGGAAGAACGTACAAACTCCGTACAGACAGCACCCATAGTCAGGATCGAACCTGGGTCTCTGCTGTTGTAAATCAGCAACTCTACCACTGCGCCACTATGCCATCCATTATTCCCCTTCTCAATTTCAAATGTCATCAAAATAACAAATTAAAACAGAGGACAAAATAGACCTTTCAATTACTTTTCTTTTGAAATGGGCCCCTTTGAAATATTTCATTGCGATCTTGATTTGAGAATGATAAAAATCACACTGGGACTAAGGGAATACTATAAATAAAAAGGATAGTTCACCAAAGCATAAAGTGGAAACTTCCTAATAATGGCACAAAGAATGGAGGTTTCACCCACAACTGATAGAATGGCTGATAATTTTCCAACTCTCTAAAGGAATTAGCTAATATTAAAAAAAGGAAAGATATGGGAATTTATAGAACCCCTTCATATCTTCAAGATATCAAAAAATGTTTTTCAATAAATGTGATAATGATGAAGTCTAGTTTGCCTTTTTTTTACGGGGATAGACATAAAATGTTGGAATAACTCAGCGAGGGTGGCAGTATCTCTGGATAGAAGGAATGGGTTACGTTTCAGGTCGAGGCCCTTCTTCAGACCCTTTTGCCTTTTGTTCATTCATTTACGGGAAGCGGGCATAGTTAAGGCCATCATTTTACACACATCCCTCATTGCCCACAGAGAAGGCTGCAGAGGCCAAGTCAATCCCTCTCAACACCATTCTCCTGCCTTCACCCCGTAACTACTGACACCCATGCCCATCAAGAACCTGTCAATCTCCACCTTAAAAAAAAATATCCATTGACTTGGCCACAGCTTTCTGTGGCAATGAATTCCACAGATTCACCACCCTCTGACTAAAGAAATTCCTCTTCATCTCCTTTCTAAAGGTACGTCCTTTTATTCTGAGGCTGTGGCCTCTGGTCCTAGATTCTCCCACTAGTGGAAGCATCTGGTATTTGGGATTGTCTGGAAAGGTGCCTGGTGTTTAAAATGGACCTTGTGGACAGAAAGGCCAGTTTCTGTGCTTCATGACTCCTTGAGTCACAATAATATGTTGTCACATTTGTTGTTTCTTAACTCTAAACAAATTGTATCATGATCCTTCACGATGTTGTATTTATTGATAAATCCTAACTTTTAGTCGCTTGGCAAGGGAAATTTGCAATCCTTTATTTCAGAAAGGTGTCAACTAGATACCTGCATAAGGTGGCACGGTGGCGCAGCAGTAGCATTCCTGTCTATCAGCACCGGGATCGATCCTTACTACAGGTGTTGTATGTAAGGAGTTTGCATGTTCTCCCTGTGGCCCGCGTGGGTTTTCTACAGGACCATCGGTTTCCTCCCACACTACAAATACGTGCAGGTTTGTAGGTTAATTGGCTTGTTATAAATGTAAATTTGTCCCCAGTGTGTGTGGGATCCTTGTAAGTGTGCAAGGGTCGCTTGTCAGTGCGAACTCAGTGGGCCAAAAGCCCTGTTTCAGCGCTGTATCTCTAAACTAAATTAAAACTAAACCAAACTAAACCAAACAAAACAAGACGAAACTAAACTAACCTAAATTAAACTAAATTAAGCTACGATACGATATAACGTTATTTATACAAGGGGGTAAATTGTTCCAACTAAACTAAACTAAACTAAATTAAATTAAACTAAACCAAAGAAAGGTCTCAACCTGAAACGTCACCCATTCCTTCTCTCCAGAGATGCTGCCTGTCCCGCTGAGTTACTCAAGCATTTTGTGTCGATCACTAATGCAAATGGTATTGAACAATTAATCTGTTCAAAACAAGGAGAATCCAAGAATTATTGATTCCTGTGGGTTATCCTACAACTGCAGTGTGGACCCAGATTGATGGCAGAATTTTTTTTCCAAAACACGAGCCCATTATCTCAGCAGCTGGATTTACAGCAGGCATTAACGGCTCATGTTGACATTCACATCTGAAACCCACTCAGAAGCTGACAGCTATCTGATTCCTTTTCACTACTGTGCTTCTCTCCAGATTTATCCTCAATTTAATGGATCACTTTCTCCCCTTCTCATTCATATCCGTTAAATTTGATATGTTATCATTGATTTTCCCGCACCAATAATCTGCTATTATCGGCCGTCAGTGTGACTGTTTCAAACTCCAGAAAACATGATTTTATTCAAAGAAACAGCTTATCTTTATCCCATACAGATAAAGCCACACAATCTGTGCCTGGCGTCAAGAACTGCGAGTTGAAACAAGAAAATTCAGTTGCAGTTATAATTTTGTTTATTCTCACTGGTACCGAGATACAGTGTTTACTTATTTACTCTTTATTTATATAAATTCAATGGAAGTGAATTATATTGTGCATCTCCAATTTTGGGGTTATAATTTATAAATTCTGTAAGTAGCGATTTGCGTTATCAGAATGGCTACAATACACATTTTCCCGTGATGGTGTTAATGTGCGAGGAATGCTGTTCGGTGCGGACTCCGTGGGCCGAAGGACCTGTTTACGCACTATAGATTACAAAAAAGTAGTAAACACTGCCCAGTCCATCATTGGCTCTGACCTCCCTTCCATCGAGGGGATCTATCACAGTCGCTGCCTCAAAATAGCTGGCAGCATCATCAAGGACCCACACCATCCTGGCCACACACTCATCTCGCCATAGAAGGTAGAAGGTACAGGAGCCTGAACACTGCAATGACCAGGTTCAGGAATAGCTACTTCCCCACAGCCATCAGGCTATTAAACTCAGCTCGGACAAAACTCTGAACATCAATAGCCCATTATCTGTTTATTTGCACTTTATCAGTTTATTTATTCATGTGTGTATATATTTATATAATGGTATATGGACACACTGATCTGTTCCGTATTCATGCCTACTATGTTCTGGTGTGCTAAAGCAAAGCACGAATTTCATTGTTCTATCTGGGACACATGACAATAAACTCTCTTGAACTCTTGATATCTTGAAGACTAAAACTAAAGCTAAACAACTAATTCTGGGAACTACTTGCCTGCAGAGACTGGAGGTTTGCTACTCCCCTTGGAACCTCCAACCACAGCCACCTTCCGGTAACCCTAGATGTTACTTTTAGTTTTGTTTTTTTAGTTTAGAGACACAGCGCGGAAACAGGACCTTCGGCCCACCGCGTCCGTGCCGACCTGCAATCCCCGCACATTAACACCATCCTACACACACTGGGGACAATTTTACATTTACACCAAGCCAATTAACCTACAAACTTGCACATCTTTGGAGTGCGGGAGGACACCGAAGATCTCGGAGAAAACCCACGCAGGTCACGGGGAGAACGCACAAACTCCCTACAGTCAGCACCAGTAGTCGGGATCGAACCCGGGTCTCTGGCACTGCAAGCGCTGTAAGGCAGCAGCTCTACCGCTGCGCCACTCTGCATACCATGCATGCTGCCAGCATCTGCACCCAATTTATTCCGTGTTAGAACAAGAACAAGGAGCAAGCTTACATTGCCATTTTGAGATGAGTAATTATGGCTTACGTTGTCAATATGTCTGCCGACCACATATTTTAACACAGAAACTCAAGCGGGTGAAATCCATCTTTAATGGTGAATGATAAAAAATATAGATCACCCTTAAACCGATTACACTCTAAGAGGGCAATGTTGAATGAGATCAGCAATCTTGGTACAGAAAGACTTACAAATTCCCTAACCTAAAGTAGTGCTAGTTTAGTTTAGTTTAGTTTGGAGAAACAGAGTGGTAACAGGCTCTTCAGCCCACCAAGTCCGCACCGACCGGCGATCCCCGCACATTAACACTACCCTTCACATGCTAGGGACAATTTACATTTATACCAAGCCAATTAACCAACAAACCTGCACGTCTTTGGAATGTGGGAGGAAACCGAAGATCTCGGAGAAAATCCACGCAGGCCACGGGGAGAACGTACAGACTCCGTACAGACAGCACCCATAGTCGGGATTGAACCTGGGACTCCGGAGCTACAAGGGCTGTAACTCTACCACTGCGCCGCCGTGCCACCCATGTTGAATGTTTAATAAGGTCAACAAGAGAGTCATAGAGTGACATAGTGTGGAAACAGGCCCTTTGGCCCAACTTGCCCACACCGCCCAGCTACACTAGTTCCACCTGCCCGCGTTTGGTCCATATCCCTCCAAACCAACAATCTTGGTGCGGAAGAAGGTTATTAATCTTATCCGGAAGAAGGGTCTCTACCCGAAACGTCACCCATTCCTTCTCTCCAGGGATGCCGCTGAGTTACTCCAGCATTTCATGTCTATCTTTGGCTTAAACCAGCGTCTGCAGTTCCTTCATACATATCTTGGTGCAGAAACGCTTCAAAGTTCCCCATATCTAAAATAGTATTAGACGAGTGTAAAACCTAATCATTTAATTGTCAGAGGGTCGTGCCATTGATTTGCAAGGGAAATTAATTTAGTGAATAATTAATCGAGTCTCAAACACTCAGTTTAAAATGTTCCTTGTCCATGGCAGACCCTAAAGCAATGTTTAAAGGACTGTGTGTTTTTAATTAATAATGGTACACTGCTAGAAAGTATTTGTTCCCTTGATTAGACAGATCAAACTTCAGTGTTTTACGATTGTTTTATTTTTAGAATGTTATGAGTTTTGTGATCTCAGTGTCGGAGACTGGTTGGATTATTAATCTCCTTCAGCGATATAAGGAGGCAGTTTAATAATCTATGTGGCTCCAGAGTACAGAGTCAGCCTGGAATTTGGAGCACAACACAGACTAGGTGCAGTGTGTGTCGAGACTGAGTTTGAGTTTAGTTTATTAGTTTATTGTCACGTGTACGGAGTTACAGTGAAAAGCTATTGTTGCATGCTGCCCAGTCTGGAGAAAGACAATACATGATCACAGTCGATCCGTCCGCACAGATGCAAGACATGGGGAACAACGTGAATCACTGAATCCTGCCTTCTCATACAGTCATGCGATAGGAGTAGAATTAGGCCATTCGGCCCTTTAAGTCACCTTCGCCATTCAATCATGGCTGATCTATCTCTCCCTCCTAATCCCATTCTCCTGCCTTCTCCCCGTAACCCCTGACACACATACTAATCAAACATCTGTCCATCTCTGCCTTAAAGCATATCCATTGACTTGGGCTCCACAGCCTTCTGTGCCAAAGAATTCCACAGATTCACCGTGTTCAGTGTGGATGATGGACAAAGAAATATATACGACACAAAAACAGTGCATAAACTCTCCCAAGCTGAGGTACTGCCCTGCAGGGGTAGGTTGGTGTCATGGAGTTCTCACACGATCATGTTCTCACTCATGCTTTTTACCTCAAGATGGAAAAATCAAATGCTAGAGGGCATAAAATCATAGAGTCTTAGAATCTTCCAGCGTAGAAGCAGGCCCTTGGGCCCAACTCGTCCACGCCGACCAACATGCCCCATCCACACTAGTCCCACCTACCTGCATTTGGCCCATATCCCTCCAAATATCTCCTAACCATGTGAAGAAGGGTTTCGGCACGAAACATTGCCTATTTCCTTCGCTCCATAGATGCTGCCGCACCCGCTGAGTTTCTCCAGCACTTTTGTCTACCTCCTAACCGTGTACCTGGTTCAAATGTTTCTTAAATGTTGTGTTAAAAGGTGAGGGAGCAAAGTTTAAAGGAATAGTGTGGGGCAAGTTATTTTACGCAAAGAGTAGTGAGTGGCTGTAACATGCTGCCGGGAATGATGGTGGACGAGGCATATTTAATAGTAGCGTATTTCAGACAGAAACATGGATATGCAGGCATTGGAGGGATATGTGCAGGCTGATAGGGATTGGTCTTGGCACTATGTTAGGCACAGACATTGTGGGCTGTTAGACAATAGACAATAGGTGCAGGAGTAGGCCATTCGGCCCTTCGAGCCACCATTCAATGTGATCACGGCTGATCATCCCCAATCAGTACCCCGTTCCTGCTTTCTCCCCATATCCCCTGACTCCGCTATCTTCAAGAGCCTTATCTAACTCCGGTCCTCTTGTGTTGAAGAGTTCGATGCTCTATATTCTATGTTTCTCCCTCTCTGCCAATGGCTCCCATTTCGCTTTCTTTGACACATGAAAGCAACAGTTCAGTAAGGGTGGTGTGGACCTGACTGTCTGAAGTAAGAATTAGCTGTTTCCAATGCGTTTTCTTGTGAAACAGTGGTTGCAATAGATTGTAAAGCCCCACTGTGAAATGTAATCGAACATTTTGTAAGCATATAATGTTGGAACTGTTTTCTGAACATGATTGCAAAATCTAAAGATTATTGCATTGGAATCCTATCAATACCATCCTACCAACAACCAGGGAGCAGTCCTGAACTCTATCGACCTCATTGGAGTCCCTCAGACTATTTCTGATCGGACTTTACTAGACTTTATCTTCCACTACATCCCTTTATCATGTATCTATACACTGTCAATGGCTCGATTGGAATCATGTATTGTCTTTCCGCTAACTGGTTAGCACGCAGCAAAAGTAATTCACTGTACTGCGGTACATGTGACAATAAACTAAACTCAAACGCAATTCAGGAGATCTGGTTGTAAATATATCCAAACGCCTGCAGAACCGACCCTGAGCTAAGAGCCGAGTCCAGGTTCACAGTAAGAGGTTGTATCTGACTGACCTCCAGTACATTTCCCATTCAGTCAAGAGATTTAAAGTATTGTGGACAATTTTGGGCTCCATAACTGAGGGTACAGAGGAGATGATCCTAGGATTGAGTGGGTTAACACATGATGAACGTTTGATGACAGTGACCTTATTAAAACATAGCGAATAGCGAAAAAGGCCTGAATGGAGTGGATGAGGAGTGGATGTTTCTACAAGTGGGAGAGTCTAGAACCAGTGGGCACAGCCTCTGTTTGTTCCTTTAGGAAGGGGATGTGGAGAAATGTCTTTAGTTAGCGGGTGGTGAATCTGTGGAATTCATTGCCACAGAAGGCTGTGGAGGCCAAGTCAGTGGATATTTTTTAAGGCAGAGATTGACAGATTCTTGATTAGTACGGGTGTCAGAGGTTATGGGGAGAAGGAAGGAGAATGGGGTTAGGAGGGAGAAATAGATCAGCCACGATTGAATGGTGGAGTAGATGTGCTGGGTTGAATGTCCTAATTCTGACACTCATCACTTATGAGCAGAGATGCATTAAATCCTTTCGCACTGCATCTTATCTCCAGCATACTAAATTGAGATCTAAACTTGGAAGTGAGTTTACTTTCCATTAAATAAGATTAAGATGACAAGATAGGTATATTTACATTGCTGTTCACACCGCCAAACTGGACAAAATTGTTATAATTTGGGAAGCAGTGTGTGGCATGCGAGGTATTGAACACTGCTGGGAGACCATTAGTATTTAGCATTCTACGCAGTCAATTCATTCGTGCCACGGGAGTTGCAGTAATATTATCAACTATTATCTCTGCAATGCTTCTGTTTAATAATGAATGCGATAGCAAATGTCAGCACAGAGCCTCAGCTCAAATGTCCCCTTGGCTTGGTAACAATGAGAGGTTGGAAAATGCTTGTCCTTCACACAATCTCCTCACTCGCCCTGCACAGAGCAGGAAACTCAAACATAACAAAAACAACACCCTTCTGTAGAAGAGTCTCGACCCCAAAACGTCACCCATTCCTTCTGTCTGACCCGCTGAGTTACTCCAGCATTTTGTGTCTATCTGAGTTACTCCAGCATTTTGTGTCTATCTGAGTTACTCCAGCATTTTGTGTCTATCTGAGTTACTCCAACATTTTGTGTCTATCTGAGTTACTCTTTTGTGTCTATCTGAGTTACTCCAACATTTTGTGTCTATCTGAGTTACTCCAGCATTTTGTGTCTATCTGAGTTACTCCGGCATTTTGTGTCTATCTGAGTTACTCCAGCATTTTGTGTCTATCTGAGTTACTCCAGCATTTTGTGTCTATCTGAGTTACTCCGGCATTTTGTGTCTATCTAACAAAACAACAGCCCCCCCCCCCCCCACCCCCCACTCCTCCCCTCCCATCCCTGACCTTTGTGTAAATAGTGGCGTGCAGCCTGACAAATTAGATGCTCAGAAATGACGAACGTCAATGTTTGATGAGCAAACGTCCCTTCTGCTGTAAACAATTGCAATGGCCGGTTACCATAACGTCATACATCCTTGGAACAGAAGTAGGCCATTCGGCCCGTCAAGCCTTCTCCGCCATTCATTCATAACTGATCCATCCTCCCCTCCCAACGGCATTCTCCTGCCTTCTCCCCTTAACCCCTAACACCCGTACTCATCAAAAATCTGTCGCTCTCCGCCTTAAACATATCCATTGACTTGCACTCCCCAGCCTCCGTGGCAACGAATTCCACAGATTCATCACCCTCTGACTAAATAAATCCCTTCTTATCTCCTTTCTAAAGATATGTCCATTTATTTTGAGGCTATGCCCTCTGGTTCTAAACTCACCCACAAGTGGAAACATCCTCTCCACATCCACTTCTATCCAGGGCTTTCACTATTCGGTAAGTTTCAATGAGGTACCCCGCTCATCCTTCTAAACTCCAATGCTCTACGGGTGGCTTTTCATGTTTCGTGGAAGTGGGATTTGGCAAGCTAGTCATGGTTTGCGTGGGATTCTTCCAAGATCTCAGACAAACAACACCAAAGGGAGCTGTGACCGGCTGAACATATGTGGTACCTTCTGGGGGTTTTCTTGTAAAGGAATTGTAACTGTTATTTCACTGGAATCATATATAATTGAACCAGTTGCAGGAAGGAATTACAGATGATGGTTTAAACCACAAAATGCTGGAGTAATGGGTGATGTTTCAGGTCAAAGAAGGGTCTCGACCTGAAACGTCACCCACTCCTTCTATGGGGAGATGCTGTCTGTCCCGCTGAGTTACTCCAGCGTTTTGTGTCTATAATGTTGACAATACCTAAATCTATCTCACCACCATTGTGGGTGCCACTGTGGTGCATCTACGAGAGGTACGTTTCATAGCTTCTCTGACTTGGTTTAAATCCTAATCTCTAGTGCCCTCAATGTGGAGTTTGCAAGTTCTCCCAGCTACCACGCATGTTTTAGTTCAGTTTAGATTAGAGATACAGCCCAGATAGGCAGCAAGAATTTCATTGTCCTATCTGGGACACATGATAATAAAACCTTCTTGACCCTTGACTTGACTCTAGAAACATGCCCTTCGGCCCATCGAGTACACACCAGCGATCCCTGTACACTAGTGCTATCCTAAACGCTTTGATAGGGAGGACACCGATTTGCCTTCCCGAGCCCCCATTCGCTGTGATGGTATTTCAGTCTCAGTCACAGAGGCCGACGTCAGGAAATCCTTCAGAGGGGTGAACCCTCGAAAAGCATCTGGACCTGATGGCATACCTGGTCGTGTTCTAAAAACCTGTGCGGACCAACTGGCTGGAGGTTTTACGGACATTTTCAACCTGTCACTTCTGAGGTCTGAGGTTCCCACCTGCTTCAAAAGGGCATCAATAATACTGGTGCCCAAGAAGAGCAAGGTGACGTGCCTCAATGACTATCGACCAGTGGCACTAACGCCTGTGGTGATGAAGTGCTTCGAGAGGTTGATCATGGCGCAAATCAACTCCTACCTCGACAAAAACATGGACCCACTGCAGTTCGCTCACCGCCACAACAGATCAACGGTGGATGCGATCTCGCTGGCCTCCACTCTGCTCTGGACCACTTGGACAACAAAAACTCGTATGTCAGGCTGTTATTCATTGACTACAGCTCGGCATTTAACACAATCATCCCCTCCAAGCTGGTTATCAAACTCACAGAACTGGGTCTCTGCGCATCCCTCTGCAATTGGATCCTCGACTTCCTCATTCACAGACCACAGTCTGTTCGTATTGGTGGAAATGTGTCAGACTCGATAACAATCAGCACGGGAGCACCTCAAAGCTGCGTGCTCAGCTCCCCTGCTGTACTCACTCTATACTCATGACTGCGTAGCCGGTCCATAGTGCAAACTCCATCATCAAGTTCGCTGATGACACCACTGTTGTGGGACGTATCACTGATGGGGATGAGTCGGAGTACAGAAGAGAGATCGAGCGACTGTCCATATGGTGCCAGCACAATAACCTGGCCCTCAACACCAGCAAAAGCAAGGAACTGATTGTGGACTTTGGAAGGAGTAGGATGGGGACCCACAGTCCTGTTGATATCAACGGGTCGATGGTTGAAAGGGTCAAGAGCTTCAAATTCCTGGGCGTGCACATCTGTGAAGATCTTTCCTGGTCCAAGAACAAAGATGCAATTATTAAGAAAGCTCATCAGCGCCTCTGCTTCCTGAGAAGATTACGGAGAGTCGGTCTGTCAAGGAGGACTCTCTCTAACTTCTACAGGTGCACAGTAGAGAGCATGCTGACCGTTTGCATCATGGCTTGGTTCGGCAACTTGAGTGCCCTGGAGAGGAAAAGACTACAAAAGTAGTAAGCACCGCCCAGTCCATTATCGGCTCTGACCTTCCTTCCATCGAGGGGATCTACCACAGTCGCTGCCTCAAAAAGGCTGGCAGCATCATCAAGGACCCACACCATCCTGGCCACACACTCATCTCCCTGCTACCTTCGGGTAGAAGGTTCAAGAGCCTGAGGACTGCAACAACCCGGTTCAGGAATAGCTACTTCCCCACAGCCATCAGCCTATTAAACCTGGCTCGGACAAACTTCTGAACATTAATACCCCTCCATCTGTTATTTGCACTTCATCAATTTATTCATTCATGTGTGTATTTACGTATATAATGGTATATGGACACACTGATCTGTTTTGTAGTCAGTGCCTACTATGTTCTGTTGTGCTATGCAAAGAAAGAATTTCATTGTCCTGTCAGGGACACATGACAATAAACTCTTTTGGCTTTGACTTGAAACACTAAGGGCAATTTGCAATTTTTATCAAAGCCAAATTAACCTACAAATCTGTACGTCTTTGGAATGTGGGAGGAAACAAGAGTACCCGGAGAAAACCCACGCAGGTCACGGGGAGAACGTGCAAACTCCATACAGACAGCACCTGTGGTCAGGATCGAACCCGGGTCTCTGGCGCTGTGAGGCAGCAACTCTACCGCTGTGTCACCCTGCCAGTGTTCCAGCTTCCTCGTACATCCCAAAGACATTTGTCGAACTAGACGGTGAATGTGAATTGCCCACGGTGTTTGGTAGAATCCTGCATTAGTTAGTGAGGTATTAAACTGGCTTATGTTACGAACACTGCTGGGAGTGTTCAATGGGATCATGTGTGAAACAGAGTGAATTAGAGTAAAAATAATTGCTTGCTTGATAGTTGGCTGAAGTGCCAGCTTCCATGCTGTACCTCTCCATGACACCATCTCTGTGACTACTTCAGTGTCTTAACCTGCACACCAGTATCAGAAATATACCTCAACTATTCCTCAGCGCGGCGGTAGAGTTGCTGCCTTACAGCGCCAGAGACTCGGGTTCGATCCTGACTACGTGCGCTGTCTCTACAGATTTTGTACCTTCTCCCCGTGACCTGCGTGGGTTTTCTCCAGGTGCTCCGGTTTCCTCCCACATTCCAAAGACCTGCATGTTTGAAGGTTAATTTTGCTTCAGAAAAAATTGTGAATTGTCCCTGGTGTGCGTAGGTTAGTGCTGTGTATGGGGAGCGCTGGTCGGCGTGGGCTTGGTGTGCCGAAGGGTCTGTTTCTACGCTGTATCTCCAAACTAAACTAAACCAACCCAGATTTGTACTCCACAGTACAAATGTTACAACACAAATTGAAAAATGACCCCAACATTTTGGTTGCCAGTGGTAACAGTGCTTATCTGAAGAAGGGTCCCGACCGGTTCGTGTCCTTCAGAAATGCTGCTCACAAGTTGATTTACTGCCTCACCTGCTGAGTTTCTCCAGCATTTCTGGCTACCAGTTGATTTACTCCAGTACTTTGCGTCATTTTTTTGTAAACCAGCATCTGCAGTTCCTTGTGTCCACATTAATAGAGCTTGCAGCAGATCAGATAGACAAGTGCGCAAATTCTGCCATGCGTGCAAGGAAGCAAAAGGACTATTTTCTTAAGCTGCAGAAGGCTGTGGAGGCCGTCAATAGATATTTTTAAGGCAGAGATAGAGAGAGAGATTCTTAATTAGTACAGGTGTCAGGGGTTACGGGAAGAAGGCAGGAGAATGGGGTTAGGAGGGAGAAATAGATCAGCCATGATTGAATGGCGGAATAGACTTGATGGGCCGAATGGCCTAATTCTGTTCCTCGAGCTTATGAATTTATGATATCCCCTTTAGGAATAGGTCTTTAATTTCATTAAAATTTAATTTGTAAAAGAAAATCAATGATCAAACCAGATAATTGCAACTTGCTTGCATACAAAGTATATGTGGAAATTAACAGCTGTTTCATCTGATATGAAATGGAACTAGAATAGATAATAAGGGTAAATAAGTAATTAGTTTGTTTATGCCCCTTGCCCAGTGTTTAATGTTTGACCACAAGATGGCAGTGTGTAGACACCAAACGAACCAGTGCCAAAGGAAATAGTTACTCTAGTGCAGATAGACACAAAAAGCTGGAGTAACTCAACGGGACGGGCAGCATCTCTGGAGAGAAGGAATAGGTGACGTTTCGGGTCGGGAACCTTCTTCAGACTGTGAGTCCGGATAGAGGGAAACGAAAGATATAGACGGTGATGTAGAGAGATATAGAACAGATGAATGAAAGATATGCAAAAAAGTGACAATGGTAAAGGAAGCAGGGGTTTGCTTTATCATCGTTACTTTTTTTGCATAATTTGAGATTAGTTTTGAGATTGTATTCGAGAATATGAAACATTAGCCAGAGCATTGAGCATAGAATTTGGGAGGTCATATTGCAGTTGTATTTGATGTTGGTGAGGCTGCATTTTGAGTATTGTGTTCTGTTTTGGGCACCATGTTATAGGAAAGGTGTCAAACTGTAAAGAGTGCAGTGAAGATTTAGGAGGATGTTGCCAGGACTCGAGGGACTGAACTATATTGAGAGGTTGAGCAGGCTAGGACTGCATTCCTTGGAGCGCAGAAGATTGAGGAGTGATCTTATAGAGGCGTACAAAATCATTAGAGGGATAGATCAGATAGACACACAAATTCACTTGTCCAGAGTAGGGGAATCGAGAACCAGAAGACATAGATTTAAGGTTTAAGAAGGAACTGCAGATGCTGGAAAATCGAAGGTAGACCAAAGTGCTGGAGAAACTCAGCGGGTGAGGCAGCATCTATGGAGCGAAGGAAATAGGCAACGTTTTAGGTCGAAACCCTTCTTCAGACATAGATTTAAGGTGAGGAGGAAAAGTTTTAATAGGAACTTTTTCACACAGAGGGTGGTGGGTGTATGGAATGAGCTGCTAGAGGTAGTAGTTGAGGCAGGTACTATCGCAACAATTTAGACAGGTACATAGACGGGTGTAGAGGGATATGGGCCAAATTCAGGCAGGTGTGACCAGTGTAGATGGGACATGTTGGCCGGTGTGGGCCAGTTGGGGCGAAGGGTTTGTTTCCATGCTGTATCAATCTATTACTCTATTAGCTTTCACGCAGACACTCAAAAAGAAAATTGATCGGCTTAGATGTAAAGTGTGTTCAATGAAATATTATTGCGTTATCACGTCATATATTACGTCAATATACTACATCAATATATTACGTCAAGAGAGAGTTCGATTTAGCTCTTCGGGCTAATGGAATCAAGGGACATGGAGAGAAGGCAGGAACGGGGTACTGATTTTGGATGATCAGCTATGATCATATTGAATGGCGGTGCTGGCTCGAAGGGCCAAGTCGTCCACTCCTGCAACTATTGTCTATGTTTCTATGTTCTGCAGATACTGTGGTATTGGCACTAACAGCAACTGCCTTGTTCTGGAGGCTGTCACCAATGCCGTGTTTGTAACGAGTCATGTTACATGTGATTCACACGTGGCAGGCAGAGGCGGTTCCCCTGCCAGGACAGACGGTGCGGCTCTGGTGGGTGGTGGCGTCTGCCGTCTGATGGGAAATGTGGGAGAAAAGGCTCATCCTAATGGCTCAGCAAGAGAAACGTGGGAAGGAACAGCAGATGCTGGTTTACGCCGGAGATCGACACAAAATGGTGGAGTGACTCAGCCGGTTATTCCAGCATTTCTCTCCCAATTCAGCTGGCACAGGTTTTGGGGGGGTAGAGTGGAGCGGCACGGTGGCGCAGCGGCAGAGCTGCTGCCTTACAGCGCCAGAAACCCCAGCGATCCTGACTCCGTGTGCTGTCTGTATGGAGTTTGCACATTGTGTGGGCTTTCTCCGGGTGCTCCAGTTTCCTCCCACTTTCCAAAGGCGTGCAGGTTTGTAGGTCAATTGGCTTCTGTAAATTTGCCCTAGAGTGTACGATAGTGCTAGTGGGCATGGAGTGATTGCTGGTCCGTGCAGACGCGGTAGGCTGAAGGGCCTGTTTCCACGCTGTATCATTAACTAAACTACGCTAAACAAACTAAACTAAACTAAACTAAACAAAAACTAAGATGGAGTTGGACTTTGGACAACCAGGTTTCTGATGGGGAATTGTTAAAGAAGGAACTGCAGATGCTGGAGAATCGAGGGTACACAAAAGGCTGGAGAAACTCAGCGGGTGCAGCAGCATCTAAGGAGCGAAGGAGATAGGCGACGTTTCGGGTCGAGACCCTTCCTCAGACTCCTGATGGGGAATGTTTACCTTCCTTGAACTTGGCTGCAGGGAGATCCAAAGATAGACACAAAAAATTTTGGAGCAACTCGGCAGGTCAGGCAGCATCTCTGGAGAAATGGAATAGGTGACCCTTCTTCAGATTGTTTCATATACGCCTCTGTGAGTTTTTTCAATCTGTTTCAACTTGTGTACATGCCTCCACTGGCCAACTTTCTCACCGGTTGTTACTGATGTTGGGGTCTTACGATCGACCGCAATCAGCGGTAGATCAGCATGAGGGGGGAAAGGGAAAGTCAACGTGGACCCGGCATGGGGGGAGACTCAATCAGTCTAACACTCAAATTTAATGTTGTAACATGTCCTTTAAAAGCTCTGGTCTTGTACAACTGACATAAAGCAGCATCTACCAGGCTCATGCAGGACAGGATCTATTATTCTGTTCATGTACAATTCGAAACAGTTGTAAACCCCCCCCAGCTTTCTTATCTAGTTACCATCCAGCATTTGACAGTAAATAAATTAATATGGGAGACCCAGAGCCCCAGAACCATTTTCAATATTTCAATAGAAGCAAATAACAGCAGCAATACTCTGGTGAAAATCAAACACAGTTATTTTAAGATTTAACAGCAGTTTCAGTGTTCACCAAAATAAATTACTATTGAATAAATGCATTATGCTTTTCCCAAAAAAAAGCCGTGTTGTAGGTAAAGCAATCATTTATATATTTTTTCCTCTCAAACATATACGTTATTCCTAATAATATTGAATACAGTTTAAACATATTTTGACATTTACTGCAAAAGGCAGATCGTTCAATTTGCTTACGACTCACATTATTTCAGAAGTACAATCATTTTCTTTCACTTGCATTCCATGCAAAACATTTAAGCAGTAATTAGACAGGTACATGGACAGATTTAGAGGGATATGGACCAAATGCAGGTAGGTGGACCTAGTGTAGATGGGGCATGTTGGGCTGAAGAGCCTGTTTCCACACTGCATGAGTCTATGACTCTATGTCTCAATGACTAATGCCATTTTTTCTGTACAACTGTACACTGCAAGGGCCAGGAAGCGAGTGGGCAAGATCATCTCTGACCCCTCTCACCCTGGCCACAATCTCTTTATACCACTTCCCTCTGGAAGGCGACTCCGGATTGTCAAAGCTGCCACAGCCAGACATAAAAACTTTTTTTATTTTTATTTCCATTCGACTATTTTGCTCTACAATCAAGCAGCCAAACAAATCAGTGTATACTTCCCTTTGATCTGGTACCGAGCCTTTTGTTGGTCCCTCACATCTGCTAGATTAATGGTGTTTTATCATTAATGTCTTATTATTATTAATGTTTAGTGTTTTCTGAGTCATTCGTAACTGTCACTGTATGTCATGTTGTTACTTGTGGGCGGAGCACCAAGGCAAATTCCTTGTATGTAAATACTTGACCAATTAACTTACTTACTTACTTTTACGTGTGTTCCATTTATCACCATGCAGTGGAAGCAGGGTGTTAGATATTTCCTCGTTCAGCCTTTACAGCAGATGTACTAAGCTTCCATGTGTCCCTCTGCATGTCCTTGGGACCTTGAAGTCTGCCGCTTAGCAACGTTTGGTTGCAGGTACCTCCTTGCACAGGAAAACCAGCAAGCCTGGGTGAGATCAAAGTGTGTCTTTCATAGAGTTGCCAATGTTCCAGGGGATGTTTCTCTCTGCATGCATCCCTGGGAAAGTTGAGCTAAAAATACAGCTTAGCGTTTAGAGATACAGCGCGGAAACAGGCCCTTCGGCCCACCGAGTCCGCGCCGACCAGCGTTCCCTGCGCACTAACACTATCCTACACACACTGGGGACCCTTTACATTTACATTGGGTGCCTGCAAGCCTTGGGTCTAAGCACAGCTTGATGCAGCTTCAACTCAATAAAAGTTGACAGCAGTATGATTTTTATTCACCGTTAAAGTTGCTTGGAAACGGTGAATGCAGAGAATGGCATGCTCGAATTGCAAAACTGTATACTTTACAATTGTTCACCATTTGCATTAATGACCTGCAGGAAAGAACAATGTGTAAAGGGCCTGCCCCACTTGGGCGTCATTTGCGCGTAATTTACGCAACATCTTTTACGTGTCACGACAAACAACGCGCGCAACATGGCACGCACGTGATGCGCGCATGGCGTGCATTACACGCGCATGGTACGTGGTGAGGCGTGGTGACGTAGGCAGTGAAGCGCGGTCATGTCACTGGATTTTGGGATGCACAAAATCTTCGCGCACCACCTACGTGACGCGCAGATGACGCCCAAGTGGGACAGGCCCTTAAGGTTTCCAGATTTGCTAGTGCTACAAAGGTAGGTGGAAGGACATATTGTATTAAGGTCCCAGAGAATCTGCAATGTATATGGCTACGGGTGCTGTCTGTACAGAGATTGAACGTTCTCCCCGTGACCTGCATGGGTTTTCTCGGAGATCTTCGGTTTCCTCCCACACTCCAAAGATGTACAGGTTTGTAGGTTAATTGGCCTGGTGTAAATGTAAATTGTCCCCAGTGTGTGTAGGATAATGTTAGTGTGTGCGGCGATCGCTAGTTGGCGCTGGCTCGGTGGTCCGAAGGGCCTGTTTCTACACTGTATCTCTAAACTAAACTAAACTAAACAAAAAATATCACAACGTCTGGCCTTGGTGGGAAAACAACCATTTACCAGGTGCCAAGTTCAACAATGACAAAAATCTGTACAGGATGGATCTACAGATGTTGGTTTACACCGGAGATAAACGCAAAACGCTGGAGCAACTCAACGCATCAGGCGGCATCTCTGGAGAAAAGGAATAGGGGACAAACATAGAAACATAGAAAAATGAGTGAGGGAGCAGGCCATTCGGCTCTTCGAGCCAGCACCGCCATTCATTGCGATCATGGCTGATCATTCACAATCAGTACCCCGTTCCTGCCTTCTCCCCACATCCCCTGATTCCGCTAGCCTCTAGAGCTCTATCCAACTCTCTTTTAAATTCATCCAGTGAATTGGCCTCCACTGCCTTCTGTGGCAGGGAATTCAACAAATTCACAACTATCTGGGTGAAAAAGTTTTTTCTCATCTCAGTTTTAAATGGCCTCCCCTTTATTCTTAGACTGTGGCCCTTGGTTCAGGACTCCTCCATCATTGGCAACATTTTCCCTGCATCTAGCTTGTCCAGTTCTTTTATAATTTTAAGCGTTTCTATAAGATCCTCCCTCATCCTTCTAAATTCCAGTGAATTCAAGCCCAGTTTTTCCAATCTTACCTCTTCTGACAGTCCCGCCATCCTGGGGATTAACCTCGTGAACTTACACTGCACTGCCACAATAGCAAGGATGTCCTTCCTCAAATTAGGAGACCAGAACTGCACACAATATTCCAGATGGATGTTCCGGGTCGAGTCTGAAGAAGGGTTGCTGTTCCCTTTGGAACCTCCAAACACAGCAGTCTCCTGGCAGATCTGGATACGACCCATGAGTGTAGCACCTTGCTGAGTTTTGTGTCTATTTTCAATGAGTTTAATGAGAGAACTCAGCAAACAAACAAGACTCTGAAGAAGGGTCTCGACCCGAAACGTCGCCCATTCCTTCTCTCCAGAGATGCTGCCTGTCCCTCTGAGTTACTCCAGCTTCATACGTCTATTTTCGTTTTAAACCAGTATCTGCGTTTCTTTCTTAAACAGACAAGACTGTTTGTATCCCTTTGTTATAAGCTCCTCCACTGCCAACAATGCACCATTGTTCGGGGCAAAGAAAATATAGAGAAACATATCGTGATATTATTTAACTGCGCTGGGTCACTGAATTAATTTTTTTATTGAGATTGTCTGATTTAATCTGCAGCTTTTAATTATTTCGTATTTACACAATGTAAAGTTCAATCATCTGTTTAAACGTGTAGTTTGAGGAATTGCTTGTGTTCAAAATAAATTTTAAATGTTATTGGGACATTTTAAACTCCTTAAAAGGATTTCAAAGAGCATGATTTAGTGATATCTATCATCTCCAATTGAGCAACCCAGAATGGAACAAGTAATTGTGACCAAAACTAGGGGCGGCACGGTGACGCAGCGGTAGAGTTGCTGCCTTACAGCGCCAGAGACCCGGGATCGATCCTGACTACGGGTGCTGTCTGTACGGAGTTTGTACGTTCTCCCCGTGACCAGCATGGGTCTTTCCGGGATCTTCGGTTTCCTCCCACACTCCAAAGATGTGCAGGTTTGTAGGTTAATGGGCTTGGTGTAAATGTAAAAAAGAAAATTGTCCCTAGTGTGTGTAGGATAGTGTTAATGAGCGGAGATCGCTGGTAGGTGCGGACTCGGTGGGCTGAAGGGCCAGTTTCCACGCTATATCTCTGAACTAAACTAAAACTAAACTAAAAACATCATTAAAATATTCCAATATACATGGGAGGCACTTGGGAACAAAAGCGGACAAGTTGGTTCGTTGAGCTTGTTTTATCATTCAGCGAGATTGTGGCTTAACTGTGACTTAACAATAAGAACAATAACAAAAGAAATTGGTGACCCAAAACGTCACCTATTTCTTTTCTCCAGAGATGCTGTCTGACCCGTTGAGTTACTCCAGCTTTTTGTGTCTACCTTCGGTTTAAACCAGCATCTGCAGTTCTTTCCTACAACATCTTAGCTTGTTTAGTTTGGTTTAGTTTGGAGATACAGCATGGAAACTGGCCCTTCACCGACTTGGCCTCCATACCCTCTCTACAGCAATGAGTTCCACAGATTAACGACCCTCTGACTAAAGAAGTTTCTCCTCATCTCCTTTCTAAAAGAGCGCCCTTTAATTCTGAGGCTGTGACCTCTGTTCCTAGACTCTCCCACAAGTGGAAACATCCTCTCCACATCCACTCTATCTACGCCTTTCACTATTCTGTAAGTTTCAATGAGGTCCCCCCTCAGCCTTTCTAATTGCTAGCGAGTACAAGCCGACTGCTGTCAAGCGCTCTGGACACTACGCCCATGTCCTTAATATACGATGCTTGCTTTTTTACCGCTTCTGTTGCCAAATGGCACTTTATCTTTCATGAAATACAGAAACAGTCGCTTGGACCCATTGGGTCTTGCAGACTATCAAGGATTAATCTACATTAATCCCATTTACTAATACTTGATCGGTAGCCCACACTACTGTGGAATTTCTAGTAGAGACTCGAGAGAGAGACTGCAGACGTTGGAATCTAGAGCAAAAAAACGAGCTGCTGGAGGGACTTAGCAGGTCAAGCAGCAACACTTTTCATCAAGACAGGCGTGGACTCTCGCTCTGAGTCATCTGCATCCAGCTCTTTGACTCCACAGATGCTGCTTGACCTGTTGGGCTCCTCCAGCAGTTTGTTTTCGGCTTGGCAACTTAAAGGGCCTGTCCCACTTGGGCGTTATTTGCACGTCATTTACGCGCCATTTACGCGACATCATTTACCCGTCACGACGCGCGCACGTGATGCGCACATGGCGTGCATGACGAGCGCGTGGTGCGTGGTGGCGTAGGCAGTGACGTGCGGTCGCGCGCGGCACCCCAGGATTTTGCGGTTCACAAAATATTCGAGCGCCACCTGCATGATGCGTAAATGACACCCAAGTGGGACGGGCCCTTAAGTGTTTGGCCAAATCCTTCTTAAATGTTATGAGAGTCCTTGTACCCACCACCATCCCAGTGCCTTTCAGATTGCATTCAGCTTCTGGGTGAAAAATAATCCGTTTCAGTTTAGTTTATTGTCACGTGTACCGAGGCACAGTGAAGAGATTTTTGTTGCGTGCTCACCAGTAAACAGAAAGACAATACGTGATTACAATTAAACCATTTACAGTGTATAGATACATGAAAAAGGAGTAACGTTTAGTGCAAGGAAAAGCCAGCGAAGTGTACAAAGTGAATTTACAGAAAACACTGCTTTAAGTGTCCAATAGGTCAGAAGGACACATTATTGGCAAGGATAGTCCAAGGGACATCAAAGAGGTAGATAGTAGTTCAGGACTGCTCTCTGGTTGCACTAAACGTTACTCCCTTATCATGTGTGTGTACACTGTGAATGGATCAATTGTCATCTTGTCTTGTCTTTCCGCTGACTGGTTAGCACGCAACAAAAGCTTTTCACTGTACCTCGGCAGACGTGACAATAAACTAAACTGAATTGAATTCAAAGCGAGAATTAATGTAATGATGGGTGCTTACTGGTCAGCGCGAACTCAGCGGTCTGAAGAGCTTGTGTTTGCACTCTATCTCTAAGACTCTACATACCTGCAGCAATGTACTGGAGTCTCAACCTCATGGGCCTGTCCCACTTCTGCGATTTTTTCGGCGACTGCCGGCACAAGTCATAGGTCGTTGCAGGTCGGCAAAAATTTTCAACGTGTTGAAAATCCAGCGGCGTCCAGAAGGACGCTACGACTCTTTGGGCGAGTGAAGAGATGACTCACGACCATGCAGGCGACACCCTGGCGACGTGTCGCGGGAGAAGCCCGTATGGTCATGAGTAGTCGCCCAAAGAGCCGTACCTTGTTCTGGTCGCCGCTGGATTTTCAACATGTTGAACATTTTCGCCGCCCCGTAACGACCTATGACGGCTGCCGGCAGTCGCCAAAAAAGTCGCGCAAGTGGGACAGGCCCATTAGAGTTCCGGTGTAAGGTCACTTTTAATTGCTTAATGATAAACTTGTCTGGAATGCCAAGCTATGCTTGAAATCGAGCTACCCAAGGCAGATGGAAATGAAATGAAAATATAGGTTAATGGTGTAAAGATACAAGTACTTAAATGCTTGATGGACCATACAAATTGTTTTTGACAAATTAAATCTGCCATATCACTTATGGCTTGGGTTTGTCATTAGAGAAGGTTTCACGTGGAACAAATTATTCAGATGACCGATAGCATGCAATTGCCTTTTCGTTTTTCCCACAGCTTCAGAATCATTAACTGTGCGCAATACTTTGGCAGGATGTTGAGAAGACCGCTGAACTGCAGTGGTGCCATGCTGCCTGCCTTCGCTTCCTTTATTAAGATGGATTGTGTGTGATCACCAGGAAGGCGACACAGACCGCACAAACTCGCAGAAACCCAGTGCCCCATCGCAACTCCTTTGGTTTTCCAAAGGCTTTTCAGAATTGACTATTTGGAAGCTGTAGCGCGAAAGCTTGAGAGTCAAATCTAAAATTCACTTTCCAGAAACAGTGAGGTATGCAGGGCAGCACGGTGGCGCAGCAGTAGAGTTGTTTCCTTAAGCCCCTGTCCCACTTAGGAGTCCAAAACAGCAACCTCTGGTGACCTTGCCCGCCACCCAAGGTTTCCATGAGGTTACTGGAGGTTTTGGTCACTCTCCCTAACGGTCGAAAGTGGTTTCCGCTTGGTCGAGGCTTCATCTAGGTTGCTGCTATTTTTTCATCATGATTAATACCGGCCTCGACTAAAAATAGGTTGCCGTTTTAAAAATAGATCATTTTTTAGTCGCGGGTCTAGTCGAAGCCAGTTTTCTTCATAGTCGAGGAAGGTTTTCAACATATGCGTGGGAGGTGGGAGATGGTAGGAGCTCACCTCGACCTTGATTTTTATTTAGGTGGCGGGCAAGGTCACCGGAGGTTGCTGTTTAGGTCTCCTAAGTGGGACAGGGATTTAGCCCTTGCAGCGCCAGAGCTCGGGTTCAATCCCATCTACGTGTGCTGTCTGTACGGAGTTTGTACGTTCTCCCCGTGACCTGTGTGGGTTTTCTTCGAGATCTTCGGTTTCCTCCCACATTCCAAAGGTGCAGAGGTGTGTAGGTTGATTGGCTTGGCATAAATGTAAATTGTCCGTCGTGTGTGTGTAGTAGTGTGTGGGGATCGCCGCGCAGCACGTACTCGGTGGGCCGAGGGTCTGTTTCCGCGCTGCATCACAAAACTAACATGGTTAAGAGCATATTATTGGAGGAACACCAAAATGGAAACGGAATATTTATCAAACGCTCGTTATTACGGACCTCTTTATAACGGGTTTCGGGTTATCGCGGACGGACCTACCGACCTTCATTGTCGGGCCTGTGCTGATGCCTCCACCGGCACGCACCGCCTCCCCGGTCACTTCCAGGCCGGGCCTACCACTACCGCCGACCTTTACCTGCACTCAAGCCCCCCGCGCACATGTGGAGAGGATGTTTCCACGAGTGGGAGAGTCTAGGACTAGAGGTCATAGCCTTAGAAGTAAAGGGCATTCTTTTAGGAAGGAGATAAGGAGAAATCTCTTCAGTCAGAGGGTGGTGAATCTGTTGAATTATTTGAGGCCAAGTCAGTGGATATTTTTTAAGGCAGAGATAGATAGATTCTTGATTAGTACGGGTGTCAGGAGTTATGGGGAGAAGGCAGGAGAATGGGGTTAGGGGGGAGAGATAGATCAGCCACAATTGAATGGCAGAGTAGACTCGATGGGCCAAATGGTCTAATTCTACTCCTATTCCTTATGCCCTTATGAGCATCGCCTCCGCCGATCCTCGCCTCTCCTCCCGGCCACCAACAGGCTGGGGCCATCAACTTACCTGATCCTAGGCCCTGTTCTGAACCGAGAGGCTGAAGAAGGGTCTCGACCCAAAACGTCACCTATCCATGTTTTCCTGAAATTCAGCCTGATTTTTGTAAAAGCGCATCTACGATCCCTTGTATCGACAAAGAGCCAAAAACATCTTCTGTAAACACCACTGGTGCCTAACACAATGAGATGGCCGTGTTATCTATGAAGTCCATGCTTCACCTTTGGCCTTAAAGAACTGGGCTGCACGGTGGCGCAGCGGTACAGTTACCGCCTTACAGCGCCAGAGACCCGGGTTCGATCCTGCCTATGGGTGCTGTATGTATGTTCTTCCCATGACCAGCGTGGGCTTTCTCCGGGTGCTCCGGGTTCCCTCCCACACTCCAAAGACGTATGGGCTCGTAGGTTAATCAGCCTGGCTAAATTGTAAATTGTCCCTAGTGTGTGGGATAGTGCCAGTGTGCGGGGATCGCTGGTCGGCCTGGACTTGGTGGGATGGTATCCCTCAAGTCTACATGTCTGTCAATGTCTAATGAGGCCAGGTTGATGTTTATGTGCTTCAGATGGAACTGCAGATGCTGGAAAATCGAAGGTAGACAAAAGTGCAGTCTGAAGAAGGGTTTCGGCCCGAAACGTTGCCTATTTCCTTCGCCCCATAGATGCTGCCGCACCCGCTGAGTTTCTCCAGCACTTTTGTCTACCTTTGATGTTTGTGTGCACTGTCTTATGGTGAAATGGTCCAATGACAATCACTATCTGGCTTCACAGAGGGGATTTATTTCAGATTTTTTTTGCCACAAAGGTACTTTACTTTCTTAAATGGAGAATGGTTAATTAAAGAAATATTGGTTCCTGACTGTTCGCTTTGGAATTGTTTCTCAATAACGACCCTTCAGAGAATGAAGAGAACAGAAACACTTAAAGAAAAAGACATATGACAGAGTATTTTTAATCTTTAGGATAATTATAAAGTGATTGCAAAAGATAAACTGTAAATGAACTACCATAATTGCCTCAATTGTCTAATTTCAATTTAAATTGCTTTGAAATGATTTGAACAAAAACCAATGAAAATAGGAAGTGACAAAAGAAATCAAACTGCATTCAGCCATCTAAATTCATTTAATAGTCTTCAAGGTAATTTGAAAGGGCTTCCTTATCTACGGTGCTTTCTTCAAATCATCAAATTCATCATCTGCTGAGGGCAGATATTAATATCCGGAAAGAATTTAAATGCTGCATTCTTATTCTTGTGCATTTAAGCACTAACTCACCCAATAGTGGCTGGATATACGTGAAGAACTAAAAGAGAAACATTCATCATTGGCGGTCACTCGAAACGAGTATGACTGTCCTCTCCTCTCCATAGGGTCGTCTACGTGTGGGTCTGTGGAGGCCGATCCGTGATCCACACACCTTGGCGCTACGCGGGCAGTGGAGACTGGCATCAAAAGTCTGCTCACCCACCACACCACCTCCAGGTCCCTCAGATCGGCCGACTTGGGGTTACTGAACATCCCGCGGTCTAGGCATAAGCTCAGGGGCGACCGCGCCTTTGCGGTTGCAGCTCCTAGACTGTGGAACAGCATCCCTCTTCCCATCAGAACTGCCTATCCGTCGAGACTTAAAACTCATCTCTACTCCCAAGCCTTTCTTGGCGTCCTCTGAGCGAGGGCTATATGTATGTAGTGATGTTTGTATTTAATCTGTGAACCACGGTTGTATAACAGTTAGTACCTCCACCAATGTAAAGCACTTTGGCCACGAGAGTTGTTTTTTTTTAAATGTGCTATAGAAATAAAAGTGACTTGACTTGACTTGGCGGTGGTTGGTAGCCGTCAAGCCCCCTTCTCTCTCTCTCTCTCTCTGTCTCCTTACGGTGCTGTTGCTTTGTCTCTGCGACACGGCGTAGTTCCGTTTCGTGAAGTGCAGCCCCTTCCTGCACGGATTTCCTCCAGTCCAGTGCAATGTGCTCCCAGTTGCTTGATGTGATCTACAGGATTGTACTCTCAAAAAAAAAAAGAAACATTATATAGGTTTAGTTTAGTTTAGTTCGGTTTAGAGATTCAGCGCGGATTCACTACCGAGTCTGCGCCAACCAGCGATCCCCGCACGCTAACACTGCCCTAACATGCACTAGGGACAATTTTACATTTATACCAAGCCTGAGCTTACTAACAGTTTCAGATAGTGATTCCTGTCTCTGATGTTCATACTCTCAGTTACGTGTTCAATTTGATTGTCTTCCTGGGGTGGGGATTGGTGATTTTTTCCATAATTGAAGAGTTTTTCATGGGATTATCTGCAAGGCTTTATCTTCATGATGCGTGTTTGGTATAAAATTGAAACGGCGGAGCGGATTTATATGCACCTGTTTTACGAAGATAAATAGGCGTGAAATGAATGCTGCATTTCAAACTTGGTCGTTCATTTATCACGGTGACATGGGAATCACCTTTGGTGACACACTCCCAGGTTTAAAATGAACATTTGCAGCCTGCTTGCCAGTGTGCTCAAAGATCCAGGGCAAGGAGGTGTCAAAGGACTGACATGGGTGATCCAGTGTCCTTCAGGATACACCAGTCCCTCATGTAGTAGACATACTTCACCACAGTGTAAGCTGCAAGTGGACATTTCCTTTCCAACTTCAGACACCTCCAGTTCAGTTTAGTTTAGTTTAGAAATACAGTGCATAAAAGACAGGCCCTTTGGACCACCGAGTCCTCGCCGACCAGCGACCCCACGCACCAATGGGTCTGTCCCAGTTAGGCAATTTTTTTCGGCAACTACAGAAGACTAGTTTGTCGCCACTTGTTCGCTGGTGGTCGCCGGGAGTCGTCTCCTCAGTAGCGCAAAAATTTGTAGCGTCTTTCTGGTCGCCGCTAAATTTTCAACATGTTGAAAAAATTTCCGCGACAGTGGGTTTGACGCCAATGAGCGTAGCTTGACTTCTCCTGGCGTAGGTGCTGTCCTAGGTTGTCGCCAGGGTGACGTAGGTTGTCGCCGCTACGACCACGACAGTTGCCGTCAGCTGCCTAAAAAATCGTCAAGTGGGACAGGCCCGTTACACTATCCGACACATACATGGGACAATTTAGATTTCTACCAACCCAATTAACCTACTTCTTCGTCTCACCCATTCCTTCTCTCCAGAGATGCTGCCTGTCCCGCTGAGTTACTCCAGCATTTTGAGTCTATCTTCGGTTTAAACCAGCATCTGCAGTTCCTTCCTACACAATAAACCTACGTCTTTGGAGTGTGGGAGGAAGCCGAAGATCTCGGAGATAAACCCACGCAGGTCATGGGGAGAATATAAAAACTCCGTACAGACAGCACCCGTAGTCAGGATCGAACCCGGGTCTGTGGCGCGGTGAGGCTGCGCCACCGTGCGCCCCCAGAACTTAAGGATCGCAATTCTGTTCTTGTTTACTTCCACATGACTAGAAAAATAGCTTATCTTCCTCCACGAGGTTTAAAGTAAAGCACTTGAAGCTGGGGATTAATTTCAAGAGCACGGAACCAGCCTCATGTTATTTGTGCAGTGTAATTAAAGTGGAGCAAACACAAGCAATATAGTAATCTCCGGACCCTAGATAAAACCAGCAGTCGGAGAAATTATTGATTTTGAGGTCTCCAGAATATACTAATTAATCAATAATTACATTTCTGAAAGCATTTTTTGCTGAATTATTAATAGTGCTGTAGGGATTTCAGTTAATCTCTATAAAGTGTACATCATTCTGAGGTGGATATTGGAAGACAATTTACAGTATTGGTTTTGGAAGCAGAATATGAAATCTCAAAGATAAATTAAGGCCAGCTTGACAAATTAAGTTTGGCTTGGCTATTTTAACTCGACCAATCTAAAAAACAAGTGTTAAGCATAAACATTTAAAAGGTTTAAATCAAAATGTTAGAACCTTCCAGGTCTTGAATCATTAATTCTTATTCTATAAATATTGAGCTGCTCAGTTTCACATTTTGGGTCTGTTTCCTGAAAATTTTATCGTGGTTCTTGAATATTTTTAATATCGTTCAGTTTTATTCGACTGGGCAGCACGGTGGCGCAGTAGTAGAGTTGCAGCCTCACAGCGCCAGGGACCCGGGTTCGATCCTGACTACGGGTGCTGTCTGCATGGAGTTTGTGCGTTCCCCCTGTGTTCTCCGAGTGCTCCGGTTTCCTCCCACACTCCAAAGATGTAGAGGAATGCGGGTTAACTGGCTTGGTGAATGCGAAAATTGTCCCTCGTGGGTATAGGATAGTGTTAATGTGCGGGGGATCGCTGGTCAGCGCGGACCCAGTGGGCCAAAAACAGAGAGGGACTGAGGGAAGAGGGCGCCAAGAACAAAGGTGGGACTATCATGACTCTAATGAGTACTTTGTCGGTGCCAGAAATGTGGCGAATTCTTGTGCACTTTGTGTATTGCATGCAAAAAAAATGAATTTCAACATGTGACAATCAATGATGCTATTCTTGTCAAATGCACTGAGATACAATTAAATTCATCTTTGTTTGCGGTTCAGTACAATTATCACTATACGTACGCACGCTTAGATAAGTAACTCAGATACTTAGATAAGTAACTCAGATGTAGCAGTAGTACATTGTGACAGTGTCCAGAGTCGCTGGTTTGGTGCCATTTTCAGTTATTGTAAGTACAGGGATCTTGATCTGACCATGCATGAATAAGTTTATTGGCCAAGTATTCACATACAAGGAATTTGCCTTGGTGCTCCGCCCGCAAGTGACAACATGACATACAGTGACAGCTAGGAATGACACATCACACATTAAACATTAATAATAAAACATTATTGATTAAACATGTGAATTAAATAAAATACCAGAACAAAAGGAGGCTACAGATTTTCGATTATTGAGTAGAGCTACTACAAAATATTATTGAATCATTGAACTTTTGCAATTGGGGCAATCTCACTTATATAAGGCACATATATAAGACAACATTTGGAGTATTGTGAGGAGTTTCGGGCCCCATATCTGAGGGATGTGCTGACGTTGGAGAGAATCCAGAGGAGGTTTACGAGAATTATCCCAAGAAAGTATGATAAGCATTTGACGGCCTGTACTCACTGAAGTTTTGAAGGATGAAGGGCAACATTGAAATTTACTGAATAGTGAAAGGCCTGGATAGAGTGGACATGGAGAGGATGTTTCCACTAGTGGGAGAGTCTCGGACCAGAGAGGGCACAGCCTCAGAATTAAAGGACGTTCCTTTAGGAAGGAGATGAGGATGAATTTCTTTAGTCAGAGTGTGGTGAGTCTGTGGAATGAAGGCTGTGTAGGCCAAATCAATGGATATTTTTAAGGCAGAGAAAGACAGATTCCTGATTGGCATGGGTTTCAGGGGCTATGGGGAGAAAGCAGGAGAATGGGGTTAGGAGGGAGAGATAGATCAGCCATAATTGAATGGCGGAGTAGACTTACCGCGCCGAATGGCCTAATTCTGCGCTTATGATCTCATGAACTGATAATGATTGCTAACACTCAAAATGATTTACATCACTGCAAAAAATAAATCTTTACTCAACCTAATGGCTACATTCTTATTCTCTTGATCAAAACTATGATAACAACTGATCAGTGGGTCTGAAAAATTTGTTGCTTAGGTTTGAGCAGACGAACTGCCTTCAGGCATAATTACTGATCATTAAATATATTGATTTCAATTACACTGGATTTCTCAAAGGGTGTCTGGCTAAAGGTTTATTAGATTAGAACAATCTCAGCAATAACGTGAAAACCTAGAGACTTCATAAAATTAAAATCTTGATGGAACGTTTTTGCATGGATTTATGAACGCACAGTGCCCTACATCATATATGGCTGTTCCCTATCTGTATGCTCTCTATTAATTGTATTTCATCAGAGCTTTCACTTCATCCGTACTTCTCTCTGCGTTTTAAATCTATTGTTAGTGCCTGCTGCAAGTGAGAAGTTATATTGATTGATCCGTTCGGGACACCTACGGAAATAAAAGACACTCTTCACTTAAGTTCAGAAGTTCTTTGAGAGCCGATTAGATCAAAATTGGCCATCAAGGCCGACTCCGGCATTCAATCATGGTGAGATATCTTTCCTCTCAACCCCATGTTCCCCCCTGTAACCCCTGAACAACCGTACTGATCAAGAATCTTCCAACTACCGCCATATATCTTCCTGTGAAATCTTGCCACCGAAGGCTGTGGCGGGCCAAGTCAGCGATATTTTTTAAAAGGCAGAGATAGAAATACTGTTGATTCGTACGGATGTTCCGGGGGTTATGGAGTGACGGCAAGAGAATAGGATTAGGAGGGAGAGATAGATCAGCCATTATTGAATGATGATCGAAACTATTGGCCCTAATTCTGGCTCCTACCATATGACTTAAAAAATTCCATTATGACTTGGCTTCAGTGGCAATGAACTCCACAGATCCCAACCCTCTGACTAAAGAAATCCTCTTATCCTCCGACACGTTTAACCTGATTTGTGCCCATAAAGTTGATCAAAGCTTTCAAGGAAGGGTTGTGCATTTTTGATCAAACCAGACAAAAGAAAGAAAAATATATTTTTTTCAGGAAATCCATAAAAATAAGTCATGTCAGAACCCCCAGGAATGTATTATTGCATTTTTTTGTGGATTAAATATTTTAAGCCTCCACTAAATGCCTTTGATTATCTTGGAACATTCTGGAAGTGCCCTTTGAGAGTACTTCCAAAGACCAATGAGCGCTTTCTATGAATGGGAACAACTTTATACAACTTTAGTTTAAAAAAGGGAACAGCACGATGCTAGAAAACTCGAAGTAGAGACAAAAATGCTGGAGAAACCAGGGGTGCCGCAGCATCTATGGAGCTAAGGAAATAGGCAACGTTATGGGCTGAAACCCTTTCTTCTTCAGATGAAGATCTTATCTTTAGTATAGTTTAGAACCGAAACGCAGCGAAACTCTCTACGGATAGTAAGGAATTTGCGATGTGTTTCGGGTTGAGACCCTTCTTCTTTCCCGATTAGGTTTAGTTTAATTTGTTATTGTCAAGTGTACTGAGGTACAGAGAAAACTTTTTGTGCAGGCGCCAAACATTCAATGAAAACACTACACATGTTTAATAAGCCCATGCACGGTGTACCAGGACAGGAACAAAAGGAATAATGGTTCATAGCACGTAAGAGGTCCAGTAAAGTCTCCTAAGTTTTTTAGTTCAGTTTTAGCGCTACAACGCCGAAACGTGGCCCTTTCGGCACACCTGAGTTCTGCAGCGCCCAGTCTGATCCCCGTAACATAACCACTATCTAATCGCACATTCTATACAAAACAATTATTACGCAAGCCAATTAACCTACAATCCTGTACTTCTGTCATTGGAGCGCGGTAGAAACCAAGAGATTACCGGAGAAAAAATCCACGCAGGTCACGGTGAGCCACGTTACAGAATCGGGACAACAGACAGCGTATCTCGTTATTCGGAACACAACACGTGTTCTCTTATATATTAGATAGTTTTGAAGTCTCCAGTTTTCTGGTGTATGACATCATGTAAAAATATAACTTTGAATATATTGTAATCAAACAGAAAAAGGATTCTCGTGCCAACATTTGACCCTGATGACTTGTGACTTTAATACATCATGAAGTCAACATGAGATTATCAAGGTCTACTCCCAACTCAGCCAGTACATTGTACACCCCCTTAGTAAACCAATTTGGGATAGGACTTTACATTGAAGTAGTCATGCCCCATGCTGGAGGACATTATACATGTGGTCTGAAGAAGGGTCTCGACCCGAAACATCAACCCAAGCCTCCGATTTATCCAGCATGTTTGTGGCCTTGACATACAATGAAATATTCAATGCATAAAGCATTGCTAATTACTTGCAGCGAATCTTCTCCTAATTGGACACCGTCTCCAGATGCGTGTATAATCCAGAAAATTGATAACAGTGCCATCAATCATCAGAGCTGGCAACGGAGGCAGTGGTAGAGTATGCAGCATACAGCGCCTAGACCCGAGGTTCGATCGCTTGCCTGTCAGTACGGAGTATTGTACGTTCTCTCCCGTGACCTCTCTGTGGTTTTTCTTCCGAATCTCCGGTTTTCTCCCTACCCACACTTTCTCCCGAAGAGTTACAGGTTTGTAGGGCTAAATGGCATTGGTAACATTGTAAATTATCCCCTAGTGTAGTGAACGATAATGTGTGCGGGGATCACTGTCCAGGTGAGTACGTCGTTGGTCGAAGGGCCCGTTCCCGCGCTAGTATCTCTAAACCAAACCAAAACTAAATTAAATCTGAAGCAAATTCAAATCTGCAATCAACAGCAAGTCGAAATTCATCCAATATTTTCTTTAAATTAACAGAAAAAGGTTATTTAAGTTTCCTAAAGCAAGGTGCGAGGCTTGTGTGAACCACCCAATTTAGAAAAATGAGACAAGATCCATAGACTAATTTTCTTTAGTGTTTTTGTTATTCTCCCATGGCTTGCTGAGTACCACAAATGTACAGATAATTCCCGCAGATTGCATCACTTATCTCAGTAGAATTCTTTCGTATTTACTTTAGAGAGATGCAGCGCGTTAAATAGCCCCTTCGGACCCACCGAGTCCGAGTCGACCTCAGCGATTCCCATGCACTAGCACTATCCCTTACACGCACTAGGGACAATTTACAATTTACAGAAGTCCAACTAAACCTACCCAACCTGTACGTTTTGAGAGTGGGAGGTAAAATACCGAGATCCGAGAAAACACACACAGTCGCGTAGAAACGTACAAACTCCGTTAACATACAAGTCAACCCTAGTCAGCATTGAAACCATGTCACGGCGCTTGAAGTCAGCAAACTGTAAACCCTGCACCACATGTATTCCCCTCTTAGTAATGGAGGAAAAGATATGATAATTTCGGCATTTGCCGAATTTTACCGTGTCTAAGATATTTCTAAATAGGCTCATTTGATACTAAACACACTACTCAACTTAACCCTGTATGCCGCACTGTACGAGTTTCAATTCAGAGAGTTCCCACGAGATTGCTGGATTCGATCCGGAGATTTACGGTAATGGGCCGTGGTCGTAAGTATCGGTGGTGCACTCTCGAGACATTTCAACAAGTTGAATAAACCTTCAGAGACTTCTCGGTTTTACCTACAATAGCGAGTCTTCCCGAGCACCTGCGTTAGCGTTACGAGCCGCCTAAGAGAACGGTCTCCGCGCACGACACCCGCTAAGTTCATTCTCCGTGCTTACACGAGGTTTTGATTTTTTTTTAAACTCGGAGAGCCTCGTGCATGAACACGCATCCGTTGGATCAAGGGCTAATACTCCTCTGAAGATGAACAATATTAAATAATGGATAGTGTTAATAATAAATAAATAAAATAATAGTAAATACTGTAAAATAAATAATTGAAAAATAAGAACATGTTGGGAAACAGAGATAAACAGAAAAATGCAGGTAATTATTCATCATTTATTGGGAATCGAAAAATTGATACTTATTGTTCAGTCTGTTTATGTTCAAATTCTGACAAAAGATAATGAAAAAATTTGTGTCACTTAAACAAGTATTAATAATGTATAGAATAACTAAAGGTTGAAAATCTTTCCTGGCATTAAATTTATTTTAATGAGTATTGTGTTTTACATGATAGTTAATTATTTAGGCTCTTGGCAGTTATTACAAATTGGTTGTCCAAAGACAGAGTAATTTCGACAGGTCGTTTGTATCATGGGGGTATATGCGGGATGCAGGAGACATAGGGTTGAGTTAGGGAAAGATAGTTCAGGGCATGATTGAAATGGTACAGAGAGATTTGAAATGGGGCCGAGCTAGGAGAGATGGATGGCCTAATTCTTCTCCGTCAATATGAACTCATGAACATAAGAAAGGAATCATATTAAGTTTAAAACTAATTATTTGAGCCGAGCCAAATCACATGGATTCAACTTCCTACTGACACATAATTATCAGCGGCATTCAGATAATTATATTTATGTTGTGTAGTGAAGATCTGCAGATTGCTGGTATTACAACGAAGATAGACACAAAAAATGCTGGATGTCACTCATAGGGTTTCAGGCAGCATTCTGGAGGGAAAAGGAGTAGGTGACGTTTCGGGTTCTCGACCCTTCTATGTAGACTGAAGTCAGGGGAGAGAGGTAGACTAAGGGTAACGAAGGAGGTGCAAAGAAGAAATGAATGGAAGGTCTGCAAAAGGACAAATCAAAGCTAGGAACCATGATCATAGGCAAGTGGAGCTTTTGTGTCAGTTTTTGGCGCCAATTTTATTGGAACTCATTGAATACATTAAAAAATTGGTGCAAAAGTAGGCTAATCAGCCTTTGAGCTTTTAAGCAACGCAATCAATATGATGCATGGCTTGATCATTCCAAAATCTGTACACACGTACCCTGCTTTCTCCATAATCCCCTTGATTCCATTAGTCTAAGAGCTATATCATCTAACTGGTCGTCCTTGAAACACATCCAGACCCATGCGAAGAGAGTCCCAGCCTGCCTCAAACCCCTCCCGATGATAAGTTCTCACAGCAAAAAATTTTTCGTAAATCTTCTGTCACCCATCCAGATTTGAAACACATCTTTCCTCCGAAATGGTGTGGCAAACAACTGAACACAATACGCTAAATGCGCGTCACCGAAGGCAATGACCGTAAAATGAAATTTGGTAAAATATTAGTCATCCGCTAATCATTGCCAATACTGCCCTCTTGATTTTAAGATTGGTTGTAGAGATGCAGATGGTGGAAGCAGTCCTTCGACCACAGAGAGTCCGTGCTGACCACGATCACCCGCACACACTAGTGTCTACACTACACCTGGAAACAGAATTTTTTATACAGCCGCCAATTAACCTAGAATCCGTGCATGTTGTTGTTAATGAGGGGGAAACCGGAACACCCGAAAGAAAACCCATGAAGTTTGAAAAATTATTCCACTTGATTGCTATGAATTGATTAATAGCCAGAGTTCCTCCATCGACCTTGGAGTCATGTTACTAACCCTTGATGTCATAACTATTACTTCTCATTTTGAGTTTTTTATAGATAAAAAGATAATTAAGTTATTTTCTGTTCTCAAGTCGTGGAATAAGGTTTCCCGACCCGAAACGTCACCCATCCTATCCCTCAGAGATGCAGCCTGTCCCGCTGAGTTCCTCCCCGCAATTTTGTGACTATCTTCGGTGAAAGCCATCTGCAGTTCCTTCCTACACTACACAGTTCTTATTCATGTTATTTTTGTAGTTTAAGTATAGTAGTTTGGAGATACAGCGGGAAACCGGCCCTTCGGCCCACCGTCGCACCACCATCAAACCCTGCACACACTAACGCCATCTACACACACTAAGGTGACCAATTTACACTTAATACCAAACCAATTAATCTACAAACCTGATGTCTTTGGAGTGTGAGGTGAGGAAACCAAATATCTCTGAGAAAACCATCAAACGTACAAACACAGAACAGCCCTACACCTGCGGTCAGGACGAACCAGGGTCTCATGTCGCAGTACCGGCAACAACGGAACAACCGCTGCGCCACCATGCGACACTATATATGTCAGAACTCAACATCGATGAACGTGTAAGCGAGTTTCTCAGAAAGACCTCAGACAGAGCATCTCCACAGGGATATTAGTACTAATGCCTTCTTCATAGGCATTGAGTTCAGCAATGCATCCATCAATAGCTGTGATGGAAAAGTAAGCAGAAGGGAGCGGTAAGTCTACAGATTGACTCAGTGTTGCATATTGTAGACCAGGACCTACTCGGACGGAATAATTCCCCTTGCTGCCTGGTACTGAGAAGGTGCACTAAAGGAGCTGCTAAAGAATTTTGCCCAGTACAGTTTCAGAAACTCAAGTCAGAGAATGATCCATGATAAAAGCAGAACAAGCCTAAAAAAAACACAACACATATCGGTTTTAACACAAAATGTTAGAGCCACATAGTGGACCTCTCTGGGAGAAAAGACAGTACAGGTTGAAACATAGAAACATAGAAACATAAGAAAAAAGGAGGCAGGACGAGGTCCATAGGCCCCTTCGAGCCTGCACCGCATTCAATATGACAAGGCTGATCATCCCATCTCAGTTAGTATCCCCGTACCTGCCTCTCCCCTACCCCCTGAACCCTTATAGCCACAAGGGCCACATCTAACACCCTCTTAAATAATAGGCCACGAACAGGCCTCACTAACCTATCTGTGGCCAGAGAAATCCGCAATTCCGCAGAATTCACCACTCTCAGTGTGAAAAAATGATTTTCTCTCTTAGTCCTAAAATACTCCCCCTTATCCAAAAACTGTGACCCCTAAATGTGGCCAATAGAGCGTTAAATCTCCTTGTTCAGGGACTAGTAAATCCCCAAAGTTTATTGATAACTAGTTTTTTTCTTTTTTAACTATCTTCCTGATTATTATTTTTCATCATAGCATGTTGCTTTTTTTTTATTTTATTTATATTATTTAATTGGTTTGTTTTTTATTATTTATTTGAATTTTTTTACATTTCCCCATCCCTTCCTGCATCTAGAAAAGAAAATATTTGTAATTCTATAAGATCCCCCCTCAATCTTCAAAACTAAATTCCTACAAGCGAGTACAACCAGTCTAATCCAGTCTATCATCATAGAAAGTCCTGACATCAGGACTGGAGGATTGGAGAGTAAAATGACTTGATCGTAAAGATGTTAAATTGTCCCTGTTGTGTAGTATAGTGCTGGTGTGTGGGGGATCGCTAGGTCGAAACGTGAACCCCGATTGGCCGTACCTCCACTATGAAGGCCCACTATACCAATATGCAATTCCTGATAATGTAAGCGCTTTGTTAAATATCATATAAATAAGATCATTTCTTATAATTTCCAGAGTTTCATACAGCAACTGTTCGATCACGCGTCAGAAATCTTCCAAGTCTGTCATGAATGTAAAATAAATGCCTTGAGCATCAGTCTTACTCTGATTGTAAATTATGATCTCTTTTGCCTTGGTTTCACTATGGACTACCTCCTCCCATCGCTTACCTGCCACCTTGAAGTGCCTGTCTCAGGCAGAAATAATCTATTTGCAACCTTGACAGAAGGTTCATTCTCAAGAGAATTATGATCCTATAATTTAGCATTAAGAACCATTGTATCTAACAGTGACCCCATCAGACGTAGAAGATACAGCGTGCATAAGACTCCTTATTGGCCGACTAGAGTCCAGCCAACCCCTGATCACCCCCTTACACAAGCACTACCTACACGCTATGACAATTTACAATTTAGGCGAATCCAATACCCACAACCTCACGTCTTTGGAGTGTGAGAGATAAACTGTAGCACCTGAAAAAACGCCACGTGAGAAAATGTACGGTGACAACGACAAACCCGTAGAGACAGCGTACAGGTCTCTTTCGCATAAAGCAGCAACTCTAACCGCTGCGCTCCCGAGCCGCCCATAAACGCCCAATATGCTACAGATTTTCCATAAACACTACAAACATACATCATATCCAAACACATGTAACTATTATTATAAGCAAGATAAACTGACAAAGAGAAGAAAATTAATCCAATTTACAAATCCTTGTGATAAATTTAGCTTTTTTTTTAAAAAAAACACAATTGTGTATCGTAGAAAACCTTTAAAACAAAGTTTTTAATTAAAAGAGAGATCTTGGTCTAAGCCTCTGTGATAAACAGGAGGTCAAGTAGTTGGATGGATATCCACTGATCTAGAGAACCTGCTGCTGCTATAAATGAGGAGAGGAGTATATTTCCAAGTTATTGACCATCAAGTCGATTACCCGTTCGACTGTTTAGTTATTGGTAGACAAATATGGTCCGGAAAACTCGCGGGTAGGCAGCATCTATGGAGCGAAAGGAAATAGCAACGTTTCGGGCGGAACCTCACCTCCATTGGGTCATCCAGAGAGAGCTCGAGTTAGGGGATTGGGGAAAAAGTAAGGCGCTACTGGGCGCTGGCATCATGATCATAGGATTGCAGACCGAGTGGCCTACACCTGCGCACCTATTTCTATAGTCAATTGTCACACAGGATGAAAAGCTTTTCGATGCATGCTACATTCTCAATGGAAAGACCATTACAAGATTGCAATCGAGCCAATAGCAGTTTAAAAGATCCATTGAATAAGGTAATAACGTTTAGTGCAGGAAAGCCAGCAACGTTGATCAAGGAAGGTCCGAAGGTCATCCATGAGTTAGGTAGTTAGTTCGGCACTGCTGCTCTCCTGGTTTTGGTTTTTGGAGGATGATTCAGTTGCCAGGTAACAGCTGAAGAAACTGTCCCTGAATCTGGAGGTGGTGTCATCTATCATTCCACTACTTCAGTACCTTCGCCTGATGGGAGATGGGAGAAAGGGACGAAACTTGAGGCAGATAGTTTTTTTTAAAAAAATTGAACGTGTTAGAATTGATATTGAAAGGTTATTTGTCAACCGAAGCTGCATTTCAAATGTAACATTCTGGTAACTTCTGAATGGCTCCCCTAATTTTCATCAAAATCATTTAGAAAGATGAAATATAATATCACTTTGATGCAGTAATATAAGGTAAATGCTTTCATTTTTTTAATATCCTGCAGATCCAAAAAACAGATAATTGAAACCAAGCACCATAGATAATCAATAATCAAGCCATATTGAGTATTGGAAGGATACTTTATCAAACGATGGCCATTGAGCTGATGATGTAGAATTGGATAAAGGGCCTTACCACTGGACGGTAATTCAAGAAGAGTTCTCCCCAGTTCTCTCCCCTTATTCGAGCTCGTTAATATACTTAGCGGGGTACGGTAGGGTGTGTTTGTACGAGTAAAAAGTAACAATATCATCCATCAATATTATATTTATTGAACAATCAAAATCATTAGACAATTGTCCCGACACGTATTTTCAAAAGAGAAGAAAAAAACGACACGTAGGTTTTACTGATTTTGCGAGTTCCTACCGTAATCGAAAAACGAGCCGCTGCGGGACATCCACAACTCCTACTGCCCGCTACGTACATTACACAAGGCTCGAATCAGGTGGAGAATCGGAGAGACACATGAATTACACGTACAGTGTGAAACAGGCCCCTTAGGTATCATCACCAGGAACAGAGCTCGCATGTAATCAATTGTGCGCTGCTGGTGGCACAGCGTAGAGTTGCTGCATAAAGGGCCTGTCCCACTGCCGATTTTTCCGCACTGCCAGCATCATTGACTGACGTATCATGACACGGAAAAATTTGCGGTGTGGCCGCGGCGAGATGGCGTATATGACAACGTCTGCGTGCTGTTTTTTCAAGTGTGGCAACATTTTTTTTGACCGCCACGGGATTTTGAAAAGTTTTTCGAAATCTATTGGCGACCTGAAATGAACGCCGCGATCGCCGAAAAAAAATCGCCAAGAGAACAGGTCCTTTACTGCGTCCAGAGACCCGGATCGATCCTGAACTACAGGTGCTTGTCAGTAGGAGTTTGTAATGTACTCCCCGTGACCTGCGTGAGTTATTTCTGGGTGCACCGGTTTCTTCCACACTCCAAGATGACAGTTCAATAGGTCAGATTGGGCTCGGGCAAAATAGTAAATGTCCCTATTGTGTGTAGGAAAGTGTGTTAGTGTGTCGGTATTGCTGGTCAGCGTGGAGCTCTTATGCCGAATGGGCCTGTTTTGAACCTGTATCTCTAAACTAAATTAAACTGAAGAAAGGACCCTCGACCCATATCTCACCACCTGAGATGCCTGCCTGTCCCACTGTGTTACTCCAGCAAATTGTCTATCTTAAACTAAATCTAAACTATTTCCCCTTCCCAGGAAGGGGCAAGTCTTTCCTCCACTGTTCTCATATAACAAAACAACAGTTTCAAGTTTGTCCCCTCATCAAGAAAGCAGATGAAATCTAGAATAAAATGCCAGTATTTGTCCAACGATGCACAGTGAAAGGCTTCCTGAATACTACACAATACAAAAGTCTTGTTCTCTTGGTATTTTCACCGGAAAAGAGAAAACTGCCAAATCCATCATTGTCGGTGGTGAACTCGGTTATCACGAGAGAGTAAACATTTATGATCTTAGGGCTAACAGAAACAAGGATATACTTGGGAGAAAGCAGAACGGGGCACTGGAACTATGATTGAATCAGCCATGATCATATTATTTGAATGTCGGTGCTGGCACCAAATGGCCTAAACTACACCTATTATTATATTTTCTATTTACATTTAGCTAGTTTGCTCAATTTATGACTCCAGCCCAGTCAAGTGTTAAAACCGAAGAAAGCACAAAATGTATTGAGAAACCACACGAGTCAGGAGGCGGCAATCTCTGGAGAAAAAGGATGGGTGACGATTCAACTGACGAAGGGTCCCCTACCCGAAACATCACCCATCCTTTGTCCTCCAGAGGTGCTGCCTGACCCGCTGATTGACTCCAGCACTTTGCGTCCTCCTCGGAAAAAGCAACACCTTCCCGGTTCCGCATTGACCTGCTCCTCAGTCCTGGGCAATTTGGGGATGGATTAAGGTGTTGTCAACAAGGATAAACAAATGAAAACCAAAATGACATACACAGGTCCACCTGGAATATCCATTCATGCTCTACTGTAACATGAATTACGATAATGGTTAGTGAACCACAACCAGTTTTCACGAGCAATTAGCTCAGTCCCACGTAAACATGTGGACGGGCAGCATAAAATTCCTTTGCAGAATGCCTATTGCACCCATAAAGTTTAGTTCCACAAAACCATTGACCTAAAGTCGGAAACAGAATCAGGAAAAGCACAGACACCAATAAATCAAAATCAATTAAACTCTGGCCAATTGATCATGGAAACTAAGGTTAGTTAAATTTTAGACCAACCTATCCCCCTGCGCTAGCGCTCGGGACAATTTAAAATCTTTACCATAACCAATGAACCTACAAACCTGAGCTATATAGACACAAAGTGCTGGAGTAACTCAGCAGGTCTGGCAGCATCTCTGGAGAAAAGGAATAGGTGACATTTCGTGTCGAGACCCTTCATCAGACTGAGAGTCAGGGGAGAGGGAATCCTAACCCCATTTCTAATCCATGTCCTCCTACAATATCCAGACCCAGAAAACCCTCATTCCACCACCATCACTTCATGCATTGTTGTTGAGAATCTAAAAGTCTAAAGAAGGGTCTTGATGTGAAATGTTACCTATTCCATTTCTCCAGAGATGCTGCCTGACCTGCTGAGTTACTCCAGCACTTTGTGTCTATTTTCGGCTTAAAGCAGCATCTGCAGTTCCTTCTTATACAACCTACAAACCTGTATGTTTAGATAAGAGACACAGCTCGAAACAACGCCCAATCGGCCCCACGATCCCCACCGAGCCAGCAATCCCTTCAACATAAACAATATCAGCACACACCCACACACTAGGGAGAAAATTAACATGTATACCAGCAATTAATCTACAAACCTGTACGTCTTGAAGTGTGGGAATAAACCGAAGATACACGTAGAAGAGCCCCACGCGGTCACGGGGAGAACGTGCAAACTCCGTACAGACAGCACCCGTAGTCAGGATTGAACCCGGATCCTGTACGCTGCAAGGCTGCAACTCTACCGCTTCGCCATCCCGTGCAGGCCGTGATGGCGAAATTAGAAAACCAGTACGCAGTCAAACGTCGCACCCAACGACCACAAATTGCTGCAACAATACCACTTGGGAAAAAAAGTTACAATTCATACTTCATCAACTTGATGTATTCACAGCGAGATTTCCCAACTACAATCAACATTCATAATTAATGCTGTTTGACGGACAGAAATTATGACAAAGCCTTAACTTTCAGATTCTTTTATTACATTGAAGTTGAGCAACAAATCTTCATTCATTTGAGTTACTGTTTAGCAGCACACAACTTTGAATAATGCATGTTCTGTTATGCATTGCAAAGCATATTTATATTGTAAAATAAATTATTTTCATTTCACAATATTTCATTTTCATTTTCCATTTTTCAAAAGAAAATTTGCTAATAAAGCTTGCAATATTCGAACAATTATAATTGAAGCACAGATTGCTATATTACTAAAAAAATAAATTATTTTGCAACAGCAGCTCTGTATAATATAATAATCTGACTGCCGCTCCAATCTTATTCCATTGTTCTTGAACTCAATGAAATCTACAGAAATATTATCTGGGCATTTTTTAATACCAAATCTAATAAAAAGAATTGTGAAGCATAAAATCTAAATGTATGTTTGGAATTTCTAAAAGTAAATCTGTACGTAATGACATTGGTTATACAGTAGTCCTTTTCATCCCAGTATGATGAAGAGCCTGTATCCCGCTGTAATCCTCTAAAGTCCAGAAAGCTTCAAATAATTCAACATTTTAAAACAATGCAAATTATACACTTGAACCACTTAGTAACATGTAAAAAGAATCAAATACATTTCAATCAATGATAGACACAAAAGCTGGATTACCTCAGCGGGTCAGACAGCATCTCTGGAGAGAAGGAATAGGTGATGTTTCGGGTCAAGAGCCTTCTTCTCGACGCAGTATGTTACCTATTCCTTTCCTCCAGAGATTCTATCTGACACGCATCTTTTGGTGCCTATAGGTATCTTCGGTTTAAACCAGTCTCTGCAGTTCCTTCCTATACATTTAAATTAAGCCAATTAAATAAAAATCTGTTTGACCAAAGCATTTCCCTTTGCATAACAGCTAATGTTTAGTATGGTTTATATAAAAGATACAGCGCAGAAACATCCTGTCAGCCCACCGGGAGTCCGCGAGACGACCGCGATCCCCGCACATTAACACCAACCTGCACACACAAGGGCAAATTTACATTAGACCGAGCCAATTAACCTACAAACTTGTACGTCTTTGGCGTGTGGGAAGAAACAGAAGATCTCGAGAAAACCACGCAGGTCGTGGGGAGAACGTAACAAACTCGACAGACACAAACCCGAGACCATGGCGCTGTAAGGCAGTCGAACTCAAACCCAGCTGCTGCCACCGTGCCGTAGCAAATTACGAATTAAATATTTAATATGGTTTAATAAATTGACAATAGACAATAGACAATAAGGTGGCAGGAGTAGGGCCATATCGCCCCTTCGAGCCACACCGCCATGCCAACTGGAACATGGGCAGATCATCCCAATCAGGATTGCCCGTACCCTGCCTTCTCCCCATCCCCTGACTCATCAATCTTTTAGAGCCTATCTCGCTCTCTCTGACAGTATCCAGAGCCCTATCTCGCTCTCTGTTGACAGCCTCCACCTCCCTGCAGAATCCTGCAGAATTCTACAGCGAGTTCCGCAGAGAATACCCACAGACTCACAACTCTCTGTGGAACGAGTGTTTTCCTCATCCAGTTCTAATGTCCTACCTCCGTAATCCCTTAAACTGTGGCCCCCTGGTTTGGCCACCCCCAACATCGGGAACATGTTTTCATGACTCTGACGTGTCCAAAAGTCTTAATAATCTTATTAAATAAATCATAGTTATTTATTAGATATAAATTGAGTACTTATAATTCACAAGTCAATGTCACATAACAAATATGATTCAACCTTATATTAATGGTGGAACACATGCTGAAGCAACATTTACTTATGTGAGGACAATTCATGCTCTAACAAATCCACGATGGAAATAATTCTTACCATGAGACACTTGGAGGCCAGAAAAGTCTTGAACCCTCTGGCATACCACTCATACAAACACTACTTACATTATCAGTTAAACCTAAATCAGGTATAAACCAAAAATATTATTCAATAAGTGCTCCTCACTTGCATTCAATCCGCCATGGAGGTCAAAGATCAGGTTACAACCATGACAACAAAGAAGGGCAATGTAACTTTTTTTTTTTTTTTTTAATTTTAATATTTTTATTAATTAAGTAAATAACATCAAAGGAAGCTGCACATAAATATCGTACAATCATTGTACCCCATCATTTTATGGCTTTTAAAGAAACAAGATAGAAAGAAAGAGTGAAATAGGTGAAAGAGTTGTGATAGTGAAATCGCGTGCCAAAGGAAGAAGAAACCCCTTGTAAAGAATTCGAGAAAGGGGGTTAAGAGATAGACCTAAAAATAAAAATAAAACGGAAAAGGAAAAAAAAAAAAAGCAGCTACTTCTGTTAATATATCACGCAAAATAAGGAATCACCAACTCGATAAGTTTTTCATCCCCCCCTACCAGCCCGTCCTCCAGCAACCCTATCTTTGTAGTAATTCTGATAAAAGCAGACCCGTCTGAAGAACAGCGAACTGATTTCCTTCCAAAGGATGAGTTCTCATATCTATCTCAGATGTAGTGTTTCCAAAACATAGTTAAATCCACATATTTAATGTTAGTGGAAAAGATCAATTCTCCAGAATTTTAAAATAGCTTTTTCCTAATTATTATAGCCGTAATCAAATCAATAAATTCTTTTGATAACCATATAATTCCAACTCCCTTCTGTCATTCCGAAAATAATCCATTCTGGCTTTGGTGACATTTTTATTTAACACAGTTTTGTGAAAAATTCAAAGATAACAATCCAAAACCCTTTGAATTTTTGTACAAAAGGGGGGGAGATTGGGGAGTTTGCTATAGTAGCTTCTGACACTGGCATACAACACAAAATGGTGAAAACATTAGGAAAAAAGTATTTAATTAATTTTTGAGTAGTATAATCGGTATAATTTTAAAAATATATCCAACTAACTCCTGCCTATAACAAATACCACTGACTTAGGCTACCTCAGTCTTCTGTAGGCAAAGAATTCGCAGATTTCACCACCCTCTGACAAAAGAAATATCTCCTCATCACTTATCCTAAAAGAACGTCCTTTTAATTCTGATACTATCACTTCTATACCTAGCTCTGCCCACTGGAGAAATATCCTCTCCACATCCACTACAGAGTGTAGAAGGGACTTCAAACGTCAGCTATTTCTTCTCGCCAGAGATGCTTGCCTGTCCCGCTGAGTTACTACTACACAGGTTTTTTTGGGTGTCTATCTTCGGTTTACTGAGATAGACACACCTGAAGATAAACCTGTGGCTAACGTTGTTGTTTCATCTTCCCTGCCAGCAATCTAGTCTGTCTCTATCTCCTCCCTTGTGGAAGACATGTCAGATTGATTGTATTATTTTCCCTTGCTCCAACACCTTATTCCTGAAGTAAAGTAACATTATTGGTCGGTTATACTTATTGTTTTTTTTTTTTATCTCAACGAGCTTTAACTTTCTACTATCAACGAACACGCAACTCGAGTGGTCTGATGCGGAGGGCCTGGTTTTGTCCGAGGGTATGTGCCAGGTGATGAATCTGTGGAGTCCAAGCCAATGGATATTATATTAAGAGAGGAGTTTGACAGAATTCTTGATTAGCGGGGGTGTAGGTAGCGTATGGGGCGAGAGGTGAAAGGTAATAAATGGCGGTAGAAAGGGGAGGGATGGATCAGGCTAATGTTTGAATGTGGGCGGGATAGACTTGATGGGTCCGAATAAGAGCCTAATCTGCGCCTAACACATTATGGACCATATCTTATTCCTGGACCAGTGTTGGGGATCGCTGGGCGGCGCGGAACCTTCGGTGTTGCGAAAGGCCTGTTTACCACACTGTATCTCCAACCTAAACTGAACTAAACTAGAAACAACAAACATCCCTCAACAGCGGAAACAGTCGAGAACCACTGTACCTTGCCGTATCCTTATTCCTTCATGTTTTCACATGCTTCGAAGCACATAACCTCCCTCTAAAACTATTATCCTTGTTAATTGCCACAATTAATACAACCAGATGCGAGTCGACCTGTACGATGAATTCCATCAATGACTTCCCATAGAAACTATAAATCAAATCAAATTTATTCTTGCATAATGTGGGATGATTTACGATTTCTGTCATCTAACATCAACTGATCCCACCCTTCCACGAGCATAAAACACTGATTTAGTGACTAGAAATAACCTTAGACACTTGCTCCATAATAATTGTCAACAAATACAAAGTATTTATCACTAAGAAGAAGGGCAGAATTAAGTGATATTGATTTACTGGCCCAAAGAAAAGAAGTTTATCAAACAGATTCAAACCCCAACTGGCTATAATTAAATTTATATGTGAGGCCAGAGAAGATGGTTATTTATGAATGGTCCTCCTCGTTTTCAAATGGATGTATGAGAATCTTGAGCATAATCATTTTAGTAGCTATATTTTCGAGAAGGAATTTTACAATGAATGTATTCCTGTAGGAACATTTGCGATTAATACTTGGTGTTAAACCTTTTGAGTATTTTATGTATATGTTGCGCATCTTATGGTGGGGGGGGGGGGGGGGGGGGGGGGGGGGGGGGGGGGAAAAAACATAATCCTTCACTAGATAGAAAGTGTGGTAGGTCGCATTATATATCACAGACAATATAAACACCCCCCCACCCCACCCCACCCCCCACCCCCCCCCCCAACCCCCCCCCACCCCCCCACACCGAACTGGCCATTTTGAATTGCCTGTCCCGAAACTTTATCAAAAAATATAATTATTTCAAACTTAGTTAGGATTTTGATGCTCATAACCTCGAAACAACTTAAACCTTCGCGCGGGCACATAGGTTGTCGCGGTTTGGAGCTACCTTTTTACAGCGTCACGCGGACCCGGGTTCAATCCTCCGACTCCGTACGGAGTTTGTACGTTGCAGGGCCACGGAAAAGAATGTACCCCCCCCCCCCCCAAACTCCGTACATACGGCACCCCTAGTCGGGATCAAACAGTCACTGACGCTTGCTTGGATTTTCTCTGAGATCTTCAGGTTTCCTCCCGCACACACCAAAGGATGTTACTGGATTATTAGGGGCTAAATGGCTTGTGTCTAATGCAAAAAATTGGTCACTAGTGTTGTAGGATAGTGTGAATGTGCAGGGGATCCGCTGGTAGCCGAAAAATAAAAACAAAGGGGGGGCAGGTGCTGGCCCACCCCCCCCCCCCCCCCCCCGGGTGTTGGTGGTGGGGTGGGGGACACCCACATGTATCTCTAAACAAAACTAAACAAACCTACCAATATTATATTTCCCCATGATAGAAGTATATTATAGAAATAGGCCATTCGTCTCCACCAGGTCTACTCACGCCATTCAATCATGGCAGATCTATTCTCTCCCACCTAACCCCATTCTTCTGCCGTCTTCCCCAAAACCACTGGCTCCCATACTAATCAAGAATACCGATCTAAATCTCTGCCTAATAAGCCACTGTCATGACTTGGCCTTCACAGCCAAAAGCCATTGACACCCAAGCCAATTTTACCTGCATACCAGAGTGTGGGAAGGAAACCGCAGACTCTCGGAGAAAACCCACATATGGTCACAGGAGAAAGTTACAAACTCCGACAGACAGCACCATTAGTCGGGATCGATCACCCGGGTTCTCCCAGTGCTGCATTTGCCTGGTGTGGGGCAGCAACTCCCACCTCTGCGCCACCGTGCCGCACATAATATAACGACGATATGATAGATGGATGAATATACATGAAATAGAAGTGTTGTGAAAAAAAAACGCACAACCAGTTACAGGGACATGTTAAATCTCCGGCTATTATCAGACAGGTTCGTACCATCCTAGCAACCCAACATAGACAGTAGACCCTGAAACTACCAATCTAACCTTTCTTGGAGATCCTCGGTCTATCTTTGATTGGACCTTTGCTGGACTATATCTTGAATTCAAAACAGTTATTCATGTGTTAATCCATTAATCAATGTGTCTGTGCACTGTGGATGGCTCAATTGAAATCGCGCATTATCCTTTCCGCTGACTGGTTAGCATACGCAACAAAACGTTTTCACACCACATGTGACCAACTTAAACTAAAACTAAAACACGCCACTGTAAACCGCCATCTTGAACAAATTATTCGTATCTTTTTGGCACAAGATTAAGAAAGGCCTCCTGGTGCTGTTTTATCCACTCGCTATCCAAGTACCAAGTAAAATGCGAGATGTGAGCTGCAGCAAAAACCATGGAACAAAAACTGAGTGAAATGGTATTCCATCCATCCTGGGGATTAAAAAAAAAAACAATTCTATGATAAAAACAATCGCAGTGGGTACGACCTTAATGGTTTAATGATGCACAGAGTTAATTTAACCTGAACAACGCTGCAATGTATATTCTGCTTGAGAGCAGATATAGAGGTCAAATTGGGGAGTAGATTCAGTACCAGAGAGACTTCCTAAATGTTTTAGCTGGTCAAATTTATCTATCCTGGCAGAAGATCCCTGAAGTAACACATTCAGGAAACAGCCTATTGATGGATGTAGCTCTCGAAAAATTAAACGTGTGAGGAAAAGAGCTATCCATTCCTTACTGTGTAGGATAGAACTGCATGGCAATAGACAATTGGTCATAGATAATAGGAGCAGTTGACAAACGAGGGTTTTTCAAACCGAAGTATAGACAAAAAATAAAAAGCTGGAGTAACTCATCGGGTACAGGCAGCATCTCTGGAGAGAAGGAATGGGTGTGATGAGGTTTTCAGGTCGAGAACCTTCCTTCACAATTGGTGACCACCATTCGGGTCTGACGAATGGTCTCGACACATGAAACGTCATCAATTCCTTCTCTCCAGAGGATGTTGCCTGTTCCCGCAAGAGTTCCTCCAGCATTTTGCGTTTCCGTCTTCCATACCTTTATGCTGAGGTTTAGCAGAGGTAATCGTTTGTTTATTTTTATTTTTAGTTTAAGTTTAGAGATAACAGCGTGGAAACAGGCCCTGTCGGGCCCACCGAGTTCCGCGTGCCCGACCCACCAGACCCCCGCAACATTAAAAACACTATCCTTACCACTAGGGACAAATGTTAACACTACCACCAAGCCAATTAACCTACAAACCCTATATGTCTTTGGAGGTTGTGGGAGGCAAACTGAAGATCTCGGATAAAACCCGCCACAGGTCACAGGGATAGAACGTACAAACTCTTCTGTACAGGACAGGGCAAACCATAGTCAGGATCAGAACGGGGTCCCATGGCGCTGCAATGGCAGCAACTCTACCGCAGCGCCACCATGCCGTCCCTCGATGTCAGTACCAGGGACTTTTAACTATTTGCTGGCTGGTCAAACGTTAACCTATCCTGGCATCAATCCTGGAGCAGCTAGATTGATCGAAATTGCAGAACAGCATATTAGTGGTTTAGATCTTCAGTTCTGAAGATCCTTCAGCTTTCCTCCCACACTCCAAAGACGTGCCATGTCAGGTCAGGCGTAAGTTAATTTGGGGGGTTCTTGGTACAAGTGACATTGATCATTTGTCCCTAGTGTGTGTAGTGTGGTGATTTGGTGATGTGCGAGATCGCTGGTCGGTGTGAGACTCGATGGGCCTCGAAGGCCTGTTTACCACCGCTGATATCTCTACTATACTAAATATAGCAAGTACAAGAGATAATTAATAAAACAATACTGTTGTGAGACACTAGTAATTACTATATTTTATCGCTCCACAATTCGTTTGCCTTTTAATGGAGGTCATTTGGATGAGAAAGGAACAAGATGTAAACACTGATTTTTTCAAAGAAAAAGGCTGAGAAATCTAATAAGAGGTCCATACGTAAATATAGGGGCAGAATTATGGCAACATTCAGCCCATTTTTTTTTTCAAGGGGGGTCTAACTCTGCATTCAATCATCAACATGGCTGTCTATCTTGTCCTTACTAGCCCCATTCTCCTGCCTTCGTCCATCTTTACCACTGACAACCGCTGAAGATTTTGCCTGGTATTATAATTTAAAATACAGGATCTGTCCCTCTCGTACTCAACCTTCATTGCACTGCCAATTTCATCCCCATATTATTTGAGACATTAATCACAGCACCACACAGTCTAGAGAAATAACTCAATGGAGTTAACAGCACAGACAGTGCACTCGGCACTCAAAATAGAGCCTGACTGCATCTGTCACTGCCACAGCCCTAAATCACTGTGTTATGGGCCTGAAGATATATTGTGTTTAATCTCTGACAAATTAATGGTTCCAATTATGGACATGAACTGGAGAATGTTATGATACGAGTCAGAGAGAAAGCAGGAGAACAGAGTTTCCAATCTTGTAACGTGAAACAAAGTACCCCGAGGTCTTCATCAGCAGGCTGCTTAGCCGCGTATTTCTGATGGTATTTAGAGGTGAATAAGGAGTAGGACCTTTCATCAGTAAACTGATGTGAAACTGAATGAATAAATTCAAGCTTTTTCAAGTCAGAACAGCTCGAATTTCCCCAAAGATGCTGGAAATGTGGTCGACAACATTTGTCAGTTAGAACTGGATGAATGGAAAATTAGTTTATTGATGCAGGCAGCCAGATCCCAAATGGTAACACATCCGCACCAGAATGTAAAATACCATTACACCTCTTGCCTTTCTAAAAATGGAAGGGGGTTTATCTCTCGTCCCTTGAATTTACTAGGGAATGTGTGCCACCCTTTTCTGGCAATATCTCCCCAGGTAGCGTCACAGTTCCCCAGAACTTACAAAACACTAAAGGACACCAAAGGGTGGCCACGGTGGCTTCTACAGCTTTTGCAGCGCCACAGAAAAAACCCCCCCCCCGGGTTTTACGCCCCATCCCCCCCCCGATACTTACCCGGGGATGAATTTGTCTGTACGGAGTAGTAGTTTTGAACCTTCTCCCCCCCGTACACCTGCCAAGGGTTTTCCTCAAGGAGCTCCAGTTTTACCTCCTGCACTCGCAAAAAACGGGGTGCGACGTATATTTGCCAGGCTGATTTTAAAAAGAACCGTTTAGTGAAGACATTGGGGGGTGGGGTGGAAGCACAGTTTAATTGTTGTTGTCCCTGGGCTGTATGTGTTTAGTGAGCGTCAGGGATCGCTGGCGCGTATTTTTGGTCTGGACCCGGACGTCATCCATCCAATGTATCTCCAGAGATACAGCCTGGTTCTGTTGAGATACTTCCAAAAGCCCCACTTAACATGGTGGTCCTTTTGTGTATTTAGCCAGAAACCAAGATCTTCAGTTTCCTCCCACACTCCAAAGACGTACAGGGTTTGTAGGTTAATTGGCTTGGTAAATGTAAAAATTGTCCCTAATGGGTGTAGGACAATATGTGGGGATCGCAGGTCGGCACGGACCTGGTGGGTCGAAGGGCCTGTTTCTGCTCTGCATTTCTAAACGAAATTAAAATCTTCAGTTTCTTGTTTCTACGTTGTTCCCACACAGGTACACACAGCTTTCATGATCCAAAGTAGCAAGAGAGACATGAGTTAAATCTGCACACCATTCATCGACTTCATCTGGTTGATCTTTGCGGGATCTGAACCGCTTCTATTGTGGGGATAAGACAGGAGCAAGTGACATTTCAACCATTTCACACACACAATGCCAAGTTGGCTATAGGCCTTGTGGACCATGGAAATGGATGGAGAAGCCTGTGGACCACTGGTACCTGACAGTTTGGCAGGTATACACACATTTTCCCAGTGATACATTTACTTTAAGGTAATAGCCCTGTCCCACAGTATTAGATTCATTCCAACAAAAGCATCTCTACCCGAGCTTTGGCCCTGGATAATCGAAACTCGGAGATTTACGGTAAGGCCACTTTCGTCTGTACCTCGGGGCTCTCGTGGACATTTTCAACATGTTCTGAAAAAATCTTCCCGACTGAGTCTTACCCCGAGCTTAACCTGCTGTTAGCGGGGTTAACGAGGCGCTAAGAGACGGTTTTTCCCGAGCTCCGACGTACCCGCTCAGCGTTCATTCGCTGTTGCTTAAACCCAACGAGTTTGATTTTTTTTTTTGTTAATGGGAGAGCTCATTGAATGAACTCGCACCGTGGGAACAGGGCCGTAAGGGCTCCAATCTCCCTTGACTTTTAAAGACCGGCCCTTCAGCTCACGCGAGTTCGGACCAAAATATCAGAGGGGGGGGTCGTGGGGCCATGATCCATCTTAGTCACCACTTGAGACAACTTTACCAAATGACAGACAAAGCCAATTAGCCTACAAACCTGTACGTCATTTTGGGGTGTGGGAAGAAACCCAGAGCACCCGGAGAAAAACCCACGTGGTCACAGCGAAGAATGCACAATCTCCATCGTAGACAGCACCTGCAGTGAGGAATTGAACCCGGTCCCTGGCGCCTGTAAAGCAACAACATCTCTAACCGATGCTGCAGCCACCGAGCTGCACCTGAGCCTTCGGAGTCAAAGAAAAAAATACATTGACCTTCTGCATGATTGCTCGCTAATGTGTAGGATAGTGCTCGTATGTGGATCGCTGGTGGTCAGAGTTTCCACGCGGGAAAATCGGGAAAGTCTAAAGTCTAAATGTCACAGGTAGAAGACACATCATTCAACCAAGCAAAGAAATTCTATATTAACTGTTTGGTATGAGAACCATGCACATAGAAACATAGAAACACAGAAACTTAGGTGCAGAGTGAGTAGGCCATTCGTCCCTTCGGAGGGGCCCTGCACCGCCATTCAATATAAGATCATGGCTGATCATCCAACACTCAGTATCCTGTACCTGCCTTCTTTCCATACCCCCCTATTCCCTTTAGGCCCACAAGGGCCACAATCCACACCTCCCCCTCTTAAATATAGCCAATTAACTGGCCTCAATATCCCTTCTGTGGCCAGAGAATAGTAAGAATTAAATGAGAACGTACCAGTTTGAAGTTTGAATGTCTTCCCATCCCCCCTTTTATGAGGAGTGATGTTGAGGATTACGTGGAGAAGTCCCTCCAGGCGCGATGCGCGTCATACTTCAAAGCCGCGCGCGTGAAAACACAGAAATACAATAGCCGATAGTACACATAAGTAAGGCTCGTAGAATACATAGAACTACCCAGAAAATCTCTTAGATTAATGAGGGTGGGAGCGGATGGGCACCGTAATCTCAACGGTCACCTCACTCATAAAATCAGATCAAACTTCAAACTGGTAGTTCTCGTTTAATACTTACTAACTATTTACTTACGGAGTCTCGTGATGGACTACGTGAAGATTCAGAAGCTCTGTGTTTGAGGGCAAGCCGCAGTGCCTCCATAACGAACAAGGGCCTTCTTCGGTGACACAGTTAGTAACAATATAAAAGAAGATTATTGACACATTAGCCATGAATAATTCATAACCGATTGTAATTAACAAACAGAGTAATAGACCCCTCGACCCAGGTGAAAATACAAACAATAAGCGATTATATAACAAAAGCAATAAATAAAAGGGAACCCCAAACAGCAGGACCCAAACCGTGTGGCTTTGCCATGAAAAATACTGTTTAACGTAAAACCGAGGAAAACGTTTTGCTCCTCTCAGACCACCCTGCTTAATGGCCGCGAACCGAGAGGAGTTTGATTCTAGCCGGCACGTCTGAGCATTCGCCGCAGTGGACTGTGTTCAGACGCCGCCCTGGTGAGTGAGGATTTAAACTCACATCCCCAGGTGACGAGCCCGCAGCAACTGCGCACCTGTTTCACACATCTAGAAATATTTAATGCACAGACACAGTTGCTGATATGGGCTTTTGTGAATAATGAGAATGTCCTAACTCCGAACTCTCTCAACTCCTTGTTAACTTCAACATAGAAAGGTATAATGAACTGACAATAACATATTGGGGGGGTCACCATGATATGCTTAAACACACCCTGAATCCAGACCCGGCTGGGTCTACTATGTTCGTAGTAAAGTTCATCACGACAAAAATTAAATCATCTTTAGAGAAAAACTGCATCATCATTGTTATTCTTAAACACGTAGAATGTTTTTAGGACACGTTTGCTGAAAAAACCAACGCCATTAACAACACCTTTAGAGTCCATTTTGCAAGATAAGAAAAACGCAATTGGAGCCCATTGCCGCATAGCAATGTGAGAAAACTATGACTGACCTCCCAAGGGCAGTAAAATCATGGTTGAGGGGGTTTTTGTTAAAAATAGCCACTCATAAGCCTGACACCCAAGGATGAAGGAACCCAAAATGGTATGTCGTAGCTAAGGACTGCCCTAAAAAAGAGGACAATGCAGCTGCGAAGCATTTAATACACATAACTAAATAAGGTGCTCATCAAAATTGGCAAAGAAATAAAAATAAGCAAGGGAAAACTCAACACATCCCTTATACTAGCTGATTAGCATATCATATGAATATATAGAGCTGTAACAACATAAGGGCATTCCCATTTCTTAATCGTGCACGCGGTATGTTTTTATGCTAGTTCTCCCACTCCTGCAGTCATAACCTCCCCAAGGTCCTGTTCGATAATCAAGGCCATGGGAAATGGTCCTGGTCAGAACCTGCAGACCACAAATTGAGTGATGGTCATTGTAATAAAGGTGGAATATTCTCCATGTAACCGGATGCACCAACAAAGACTGCTGTCTGGAAATGCGCAATGATATGGTCTGTGCCCATCATTATCAGTAACCAAGTGGAAAAACCCATGATTTGTGTTTGCCAATCTGGACCACATCACAAACACCATTGCGAGTCCCGCTCTATATTAGTAAGACATTTCGGAATTCAGGCAAATGTGCCAGGAAACGCAATAAAAGAACGAATGTACCCCGAGTGTTACGAAGAACGCCTCCACAGCTACTGCACCTTGATCTGGCTCCCAGGTAGGACATATTTAGGTGCAAAAGGGATGATACAGTCTGAATGCAAATAGCGTCACATATCTTGGCAACCAAATCTTAGCAACAATGTATGGAAATAAAGTGACAAACAACAATCTCATTATGTCATAACATATCTCGACTTAAGTCTGCTACCACATTATCTATCCCTGGTAGGTCGATGGCGGCGAAACCCATATGTTGCCGTGGAAATTCACAACTCCCTGATAGTATTTGCCAAACTAACACATAACACCGGATCTTGCACCCCTCCATGATTAATATTTATATATGCCCAGCGTTATGTTATTCAATCTGGAGTTGAAACGTTGGACCTCTGACATGGTGGAGAATAAATATGCTTTTTAGCCCATAAAAAACACCCAATAACTCAGGGTAATATAATACCATGTCCTTGTTTTGTGGCAAAGAAGTGCAAGTGTGCCTTTCTCAGTCCTCTACCCCCACAGCTAGGACCTCTTGTGTCTTTGTAGCCCCCCATTCCGAGTGTGGCGCTAAATTCAAGTCAACCATCACTGAAGGTTCGTCCCCCCCCCCCCCCCCCCCCAAAATGGGTTAATTTGTGGCATGGGCAATTATTAACAACCCACCACTGCAATTCTGCCAGAGCCTTGGTGGAGGGGTAATTGCAAAGGCGAACAAAAATGACCTGCATTTGTGTTCAATGTTGTTCTCTTGCTCATTTGCAAATGAAGATTATGCAAAGGCCCGAACGTGTAATGCGGAAATGTACCAATTCTCCCATGATGACCACCTTTGCCCCATTGCAATCACGTCTCGGATGGGGAAGGGTAAAAGAATTTTGTGTAAGACGAATACAGTCATTAACAATATCTAGTACCTTAGCAGCTGGTAATGTACCTGTCATAAATTGAACTGAATCCAAGAAGAAACCCCTAATACTCAATCTGTTGGGTTGGCTGTACACCGGGACTCAAAGTGGATGGACCAAAACCCTAATGATTCAAAGTGATTCTTTGGGGTGTTAATACTAGAAGGCTAGCAGCTGACTCTTTGAGGATGTGTGCCCCACAATTAAGATATCGTCAAATTAGGCTATGTCCATGTTATTAGGCCCTCAATTGCCCTAGCATTAGGTTTCACCAATTTTGTTAATAACCTAGAGCCCGAACTTAATTATCCATATAGGCAATTGCTCTATCTTGACACAGCTGTCCCCATCATTAAGTTTCACGTACCTCTTCGATAGATCAACATTGAATTGGCCAACCGAATAATAAGCTCGTTGTTAAACAAGGTGGCCATATAACAACCCAGACATCAAGCTGCTTTGCAAGTAACGAAATGGTGTCACATTTTAAAAAGCCTATGAGAACTGACGTTATTCAATTGAGTGAGCTCCAGTAATTACTCGACAAACCACTCTCATCTTTGGGTGCTGGGAAAAATATTTAATAGACACAAATTGTTGATCCATTATGACACTGCTTTTCAATCACACCTTTACGGAACAAATTCTTGAATTCTCCCACATTGATTTGGCTCAGATCTCGAACAGAAAACACCAACACATTACTAGGATATATGCTGAAAGGTGATCTTCCCTGTAGATTATCAATGGTGGAACTGACCACGTAGAATATATTATATAAAGATATCAGAACGTTAGTACAAAACAACCACCATCGTTTTAAATATAAATGTAAACGACCTCAATAAGGGGGGAAGGTTGCTCAACCCGATTTGTAACTTGAACACAAAGACCCTGTAACCACTCTGACGTTGGTAAAACGAAAACTGGTCCTGGCCGTGTTTGGGGTAATTATGGGAACATGACGTGTGGAACCCTCGGTTTGCTCAACTGGCCTCCTCTGATGGGCCCAGACCTCCGGAACGGACCAGCGAAGACGATCGCCCGTCTATCCGGGAGAGAGACGGACGAGATGCGGCCTGGCTTCGTAGCCCCAAGTTTTTAACCTCCTCATCAATTTCTCTAATTTGCTGACCAGATCGGAGCCAAAACGGAAGATTCAGGCGCTCTGGACGTTTGGTCGCCTTACAGTGGCAGCAAAAATAATTTGATTATAAAGTAGGCCTGAATGGCCAAATTTTAACGAATCAGATAAATTTCGATGAAGACGATTAACAAATCATAGGTATAACAATATCATTTCTGTAAACGGGATTAACACGTTTCCCCTCGACCATGTGCCCAAATAGCATTGATCGATGGCCGCACCAGTTGAGGACTTGTGCTGATTAAACACCTCCAGCCCTCATGGAAGGGACTCATGGGTGTCCCATAATTGCATGGTTCACCATGGCACTTTTAATGATGCACAGTTAACAGGTGTTTTATATTTGCTACTTCATGTCTCCTGCATGACAGATAGTTGCAAGTGTGAGGGAAAAACTACGTAACTTGTATATTATTGCGAGATATTCCTCCATGGCCTCGAACCTGTTTCCCTCCGGAATAGGCAAAAGACATGTGCTATGTCCGGCACACACCCCCGGAGCAAGGCTCTCTGTGCTACAGGTGATTTGCACATAAGCAGGGAAATACCAGACATATGTCAGCTGCATCCTGCCTGATCACCCCATATGATATTTAGGGGAGGCAATCCCCATCCTAAACAGGCGGCTGGTAAGGAATTTCACGCACGGCGGTTTTCCAGGTTAAATACCACGTCACAGGATCCGCTGTCAACTTGCATGAGAAGATCACTGTGTTCCCCCCCCCCATAGCCGCTTGCTAGACTCAAACAGCTGCAGCAATTGTGATCCTCAGTTGCATTTTTCCCCACCATCTCATAGCCCCAGGAAGAGATCGACCCCGTATTCTTGAATCATCATCAGATGGGTGATAGCACATGCTGGTTTGTTTTCTTGTGGCCTTGCTGAGCCTCTTATAGCTAGCACCGACCAAGCCTGTTGAGTTTCAGGGACTTGGCCTGGAAGCTTTTCCTCTGTGTGGTACGGGTTTTGTTTGAAAACGGCCCGCCCGGTATTGGAACCGGGAGGTCCGTTACTATCACACGACCCGATCGAGATGCGGATCGTTCGCTAGGGGGACACGCTGCCTTGGGAGGCGCAACTCCGCCAGGACCGGTCCTGTAGCACTCCAACGAAATACGCGAGTCCAGTTTTTATGGAGCTAACTAACCAGCAGGAAAAAGTTGTTTAACACGTAACCACAGAGTTCTATTACACGCTGGTTGGAGACAAAGCTGTGCCCTCTACATCCCGTTCGGTGCGACATTGGCGCGGACGTTTAAATGACGGCGCATGCGCTCCTGCGGGCTTTCCGTTCACGTAGTCTCACGTGACTCCGAAGTCAAATTCAGAGATTCACCACTACAGGTTGGAATAAAGTATTTCCATCTATCGGTCTAAGGGAGGAATTCTCCCCTTATCCTTAAAACAGTGGGGACCTTGTTCTGGACTTCCCCCGCCAAACATCGGTGAACAATTCTTGCTGCATCGAGCTATCCAACCCCCTACGAGTTTTTGAAGTTTCTAAAGATCTAAATAACATTACCATTGTTAGCTGTGGTTAGTTTAGTTTAGAGATACAGTGCAGAAACAGACCTTCGCCCACCAAGTCTGGAGCCAGCCATCTAGCAATTCCCAGCACAGTAACGTTATCTACACACACACTGGGAAGCAGTTTATTAATTATACCAAGTTAAATAACCTATAAACCTGTCCGTTCTTTCATGTGAGGGAGGTAACCGGAGATCCCGGATGAAAACGTGCCACTTCGAAAAAAACAGCAACCGTACAAAACAGCAAAAAAACCCGTTGTCGGATCGAACCCGTCTTGGCGCTGCAAAGGCACACCAAGGCACCAACTCCACCACTGCCCCACCACGCCGCCGCAGCTAATGCATGCATGAATAAAAAGTTGTAATTGTCCCTAGCGAGGATAGTGTTAGTGTAATGGGGATCGCCTGGATACAGCATGAACTCTGTGGTCCTGTAATCCGCGCTGTATCTTAAACTACAAAAATAAAACAAACAATTGATATAGATTCCACAGGCAAAACCCCAAGCAGGTTCGGTGACCCCAAGCAATTTGGGGGGGGGGGGGGGGGGGGGGAGGGGGGGGGGGGGTGGGACAAGTTCCTTGCTGACGCACCTTAGGGTGGGAATGCATTGTTGTTTCCACAACTCTCTCTCTCTTATAACCAAGAAGATGCACTTTTGGTGTCATTAGAAAGAATGAACACCCACATAGAAGCATGTTGCTGGCAGGACAACTCCAATTATTTTGACTGTAAAATATAGAAATGAAATGTAATTGTGCAGTGAAGCATTTGAAAATCTAAACTGAGGGTTTCGAAACTCGTGATGTACAATTAATTCGCACAAACTGCAACAAACACCACACTGGACCAATACGTGGAGTTAAGAAAAGTGTTGACCCAAATTCACTAAATCCAATACAACCACATATGCTGCCTGACCTTGCCTGAGTTACTCCAGCACAAAGTCTTTAACTCACGTTCGAGCGACAGCAGATCAATGTAAACATTAATTATTCCACGGGTGGCCACCGCGAGCTGGCAACACGCCAGCAGCTGTTAGTCCTTTCGCCATTTATTGTATTTTTATTTTTATTATGTCTAAAAGTAAGGTGTGTGTGGGAGGGGGGGGGGGATAAGGGGGAAACTGGTTTTCAGTCACTTACTTTGGCTGGAGAAGCTAGCGACTTTATCCCTTTGTGTTCGCATCTTCGCCAGCCCACCAAACCCCATGAGGCATAACAAAGGCCTAAGTGCGGCGGGCTTACCGGAGTACTGCCAGAGCTTAGTAGCAGCGGCGCGGCTGACCTTACCAATCGCGGAGTGGGGCGAATCCCCTCGTCGAAAGAAGTGCTCGACCGCCGGCCTGCGGCCCATAACATGGAGAAAGCCGGCGATCAGTATCCGGAGAGAAAGTGACCGCTACGGAACACCCAGCTGGCCTGTTCCTCCGGACTCGAGATGTGAGCTCCAATACCGACCCGGAGAGGCTGTACAATCGGGCCGTCCGGTAAGCGGCGACTACCGGAGGGGTCATTGCCCCGACCACGGGTGAACGAAAGGAAGATTAGCTGATCTTTAATGCCATCCATCACATTGCGATGTTTTATGTTGACTACTATTGAGTTTAGATGCACAATGATTGTAAAGGGCCGCATGAAACTCGTTTCACACCCTACCAATTGGTACCCTTCACGCATACCACCCATGGGGAACAATAACCCTTATGTCAACCATATCTACAGTTTTTTTTTTTTCTGGTTCTTTTTTTTATGGGGAACCTATTATAATGTTCCACGGGTAACCATAAGGTATTTCCCTTTAGGACCCACCCGTACAAGCGTCCCCCACACTACAACTCCTCGTTCAATCAATGGCGAGCACCTTTTCCCCCACCTCAAACACCAACTCCAGCAATGCTCCATAACCCCTGACCGCCGTACCAATCTAAGCATCCCAAACAGACGCCAGCCCTCCAACCTCAGCAAAGTGCCCACACTAGTGCGCAGGCTTAACTACTAAATGAGCTTTAGAAATAGAATTTAGAATACAGAGCCTCAGCATTACACCACTGTACGAAGTAACGCAAACCCTCTAGATATAACTACAAGCAATGAATTTGGATACCGGCCGCAAGTCCAGACATCCGCCTGTGTTGCCGACTCTCTCCCCTATCAGGTATCCTGAAGCTCGGGGGTGAGCGGGAGATGATTCTCCAACCACACTTCCTGCCTAGTACCCCAAAATCCAAGGTGCCGCTGCCTGTCTGGCATTGGAAACCCGCCCGCACAGCCCATCATAATACCAAAGCTGAACAACAAAGGTACATGTCCCCAACTCATTTTATAACACCAAACAACTCATTACAACATGAGTGGGGGGCGTGACAGTGTGCATCAGCAGAGTGGCTGCCTTACCGCGCTTGCAGCGCACGGAGACCCCTGATCGAGATCCTGACTACGGAGTTAAAAGATCACCCCTGTACCTGCGTGGGTTAATCTCATGAGATCTTCTGCTTCTTCCCAACTCCACAAAGCCGTACTTGTTATCCGGTGAAGTGGCTTAGGTATAAGTATAAAATATCCCTGGTGTGATTAGGATACGTGCAAGTGAGTGCGGGGAATCCCACGGTGGGCCCGTAAGGTCCTGTAACCATACTATCACACGCAAACTAAACAAAACTTAGGACAGTCTCCAGTTACTTAGATGGGACAGGAGGTGGAGTATGGGTTCCCACTGGAAGAAGAAAAAATTTAGTAAAGTGCGGGACATGGCAACCGCGCTGGGGAAATGAATGGGTGGACGACTGGGGTCGAACCCTTCTTCAGTCTGGAGAACTTCTCTCCAGAGATGCTGCTTGTCACGCTGTTCCTCCAGCATATTTTCTTCAACCTGGTTTTATATCCAGCATCTGCAGTTCCCGGCCTACAACAATGAGTAATTTGGCTTTTGCTCCTATGTTATGTTCAACTCTTCTTCTGTGTGTCCCACATTGTGCTAATCTTTACCTCTTAAAGATTCAAGGTGGAGGAAGTAAAATGGCAATTTTCTTTCAAACTTCTGGATTCTCCAATTAAATGTTCCCTGCTTGGTGGAGCCCAGCCCCTACCTAATATTCATTATCCCTGCACTCCTCTGCAATGCAGACAGTCACTAGTCACTATCAGCTACAAAGCAATAAAATTGGATTCTCTGGAAAAAAACAGAGAGATTTATTTACATTTCACCTCTTTTTCAGCAGAGTTCCCATCGAAACGTCAATATAAATTATGCAATTTCCTATCTTCTGAAAGCAGTGTTTGTAAATTATTTAGCATTCCTTTTTTTCCTGATATTTAATTCATAAAGGAATGACCATTAAAGTTATGCCATTGCAACGGTTTTGATGTTTGCAACGTATTTATCCCACAGTGTGTTGTGGAGCTTTCCTTGGCAAGAGCAAACCTTCATTAAACAACTGTCTGTTAAATGGCTAGACTGATGAAGCAGTATTTGGTGTGTTTTCATTTATTTCTGTTTGATTGAGTAACAGCAACTGTTGAGTGCTAAGCTACCGATGGCTTCCTCTCTCCTACGATAGACGGCAACAATGCTGGAGTAAGCTCAGCGCACGGCAACAACTCTGGAGGAAGGAAACGGGTGACGTGTCGGGGTAGAGACCTAGACTTCATCCTGACTCCCCACCACGTCACCATCCTTTCTTTTCTGGAGATGCTGGCCTGTCCCGCTGGGTTTCTCCGAACTTTTTGTGCTCATCTTCGGTCGAGACCCTTCTTCAGAGGGGAGAGAAGCCTGGAGATATGGAAGGTAAAAGAGCTTGCGAGGATGTGAAAAGGGACAAAGAGATGACGATGTTCAGCAAGACCTTTTCGACGAAAAATTTCGTATGTTGTAATAAATTAAAAACAGTTCATAGTGGACAAGCACCTCCTCACTGTGGTGGATCTGGTCATTTTCCCTTACTTGATCCCCTCTGTACTGAGCAATCCAGGCCTGGTCCACCAGTCGAAGGACCGTTGTCGACACGGGAACGTGGAGCCGCCGGAGCTCTGAAGCCGGGCCGCCGATCTCCGCTGGAACCGTGACGCCGAAGACGGGGCCGACGCCGGCAACCCGCCGGAGAGCCGTGGATAGGCCGCCGGCAGCCGCGGAGCGCCAATGCTTGCTTGGAGCACCGTGCGGGATATTCGTCTAGAGCCCAATGCGGGCCGCTGCTGGAACACCCGCCGGGAGCCGCTCCACACGCTGCCGAGCGGTGTGAAGGTTCCGCTGCTGGAACACCCGCTGGAGCCGCTAGAGCAGCTATGCCGGGGCCCGCTGCTGGAACACCCGCTGGGAGGCCAACTGCTCCCTAACACCGGAGCGCTGAACGCTCTGCCAGCGGAGGCCACCAGCTTCGCTGGCCTCAGCAACCACGGAGACGGTGACGGGGGTCACGACAAGTAAAGGTCGCATGAAGGGAGAGACTCCTCCCACCCTCCCCCCCCCCCCCACACAAACACAGCTAATAAACCAAAAATCTAACTAAAACAGGACAGCAAAAACAAAAAAAAAGAAAAAACAGACGGATGGCAGGTGAGCCGCGCTGCCACGCTGCCAAATGGTTCATTGTCGGATTGAAACCTAAGTGGACAGGATGCCACAGGTCTCCACGCTGTGAAGAAAACTAAAAATATGAAGAGCGATCCACTGGTCCTCCGGTTGGGGAACCGTTGAGCACAGGCTGTCAACCCTGTCTCGTAAAACAAATATGTTATGAAAAACAGTACTGGAAACAGGAACTAACACTACGAGTGGAAGGAACACTTCACTACTGGTTGCCTGTTGCCCAAAACAAGCCAGGGCATAATAGGCATATGTAGTCATGGGTACACAAAAGTGCAGCAGCATGGCGACGTTTCGGGTCGAGACCCTTCTTCAGACTGGTCAGGATCAGGGAAACGAGGGATTAGGGAACAATGTATCGCAAGCCATTGTAAGCTGTTTGTGGTGTGAAAATGAGAAGCAGGTAGAAATGAGGAAGGTGGTACAGGAGACAGAAGGGTGTTGAACAAAATAATCAGGAGGACAGTTCGGATGTGAGTTCAGTTAGAGAGCGATCGCCAGAGGACGGGTGAACGAGGAACGAGGAAAGCAAGGGTACTGGTTAGAGAAACTTAGTGTGAACTTGGACTGAAACTCAGACTGCTGGGGGTGTAAGCTGCCAGCCAAATATTGAGGTGGTGCTGATTCCTCTCATTTCCATCCTGACCCACTTTAGCCACTCAGGTTTTTTCAGTCCAGGTGCTTGCTTGATGAGCAACAAAGTCATTTTGGTTGTATATTAGGCAGCTCTGCCTTGTAAAGTAAGTCTGGGACTTAGGAATGTTTATTGTCATTTGTACAGGCAATACAGACAAATAGACCACAAAACAAAGATCCCTATAAACAGCGTGAGATGACCACTCGACGAAAAAGACGCGTACGGTCATGTGGCAGATTCGTGTAATTTTCGGGCCCCATTTTCCGTAGACCGGTATTTCCGTCTCCGGCCCAAAATCCGTCATAGCGGCGCAAAAAGATAACTAGGTGCGGAGACGGGAAGCGGTTACGGAAACATCCTCCGTCAAAAATTAGGTTATTTGGTAAAATTCTTCCTTCATTTTCAGAATTTTTTAATTTATTAGCACAAACTGTTCAGCCGCAACGTTGATTAGCAACTGCGAGTCGAGTAGGGTCGGTGTCGTCGTCGGGTCGGGCGGTCGGGTTTGAAAATGGTTATGAAAAAAAAAAGGCCCCAGTTACCTGCTCCGTTACGTACTTACGGCGTCAGCCCTTGCATTTTGACCGGAGTTAGTGGTCTATCTGCCCTCCGCTTAGGACTTTGGGACACACAATTGAGTAATCAGCGGGACCAGGCCGGCATCACTGGAGAGAAGGAATTGGGTGACGTTTAAGGATCGAGACCCCGTTCGTTTATAATTACTTACTTTATTTTTTTAGCCATCGGACGCTCTATACAACATTCTTTGCACCACCTTCGCCCGGACATAAAACAGACGACTGGGACAACGCCTGTCATCTTCACATCGCCCCCCCTTCTCCCGTTCACGCAGCGACCCTCTGGGGCTCCGTTTCAAACCACTAGGAGCATGGAGAACCAGCTGGGAACAGGACTTTGCAACCCCTTCAAATTCACCTGTTGCCACGAACCCGACAGCCCCACCCGGGGGTCTGTACAGGGGTTCGGCTGGTTCAACACCAACATGCATCGCTGGGCGCGCTGCCTCCTGGCCCTCCGGCAACAAAGCACACTGAACAGGCTACACAACCTGGAGACGTTACATTAACCTCATGCTGGCCCAAACACAGAGAGAAAAAAAGTTTAGTGGTTAGATTTTTTGTTTAAAGCTAAAGATCCAGAGAGGAAACAGGCACTATGGCTCAACGTGGTTGTGTCCGACCAGCGATCACCCAAACACTCATTTTATACTACACATTAAAGGACAATTTACAGAAGCCAATTAAACTTACAATCACTGCAACATCCTTTGGGAATTAGTAGGAGCATACCAGAAGCACCTGGGAGAAGAAAATAAAAGACATGAGTCTTAGGGAGAACGTAACAACTCCCTAGCAGACACAGCCTGTGTCCTCTTATGGCGCTATAAGGCAGCAACTCTAAACCTAACAAGCTGCACCACTGTACCACCCTTGGCAGACCTGAAACCATTATCGTCAATGCCTTAAAATTACATATTTCTATCCTACTATTCTTTTCTATCAAATACTTCTCAAAGGAATGCAAATGTAGGTGGGTGTGAAAGCTCCGTAACTAACCCCTGTGCAAGTGACAAAACTTGCAAGCATAATCTGGAAGTTATGATAGAAGTCTACAACCCATCCTTGACAGCAGTGCGAGCTCATTAGGGAGAGAGTCCTTTGCAGACAAGATCCTGCTGATAGTTGGTCTGGTTCACATCCATCAAATCAGCTCCAACCCACGCCACCTCTTACATGGAGGGGAATTAAAGAAGTGAAATTGATACATCAGTATTTTTTGCAAGAGAGGACATCCTCTTGTGTAATTGTAGACTGGTAATATTTGGAAATAAGCTTTAGTTTAGTTTAGGGATGAAGTGTGAAGCAGGCCCTTCGGCCCACAGAGTCCACATCGACCATCGATCACCTGTACATTAGTTCTATGTCGTCCCAATCTTCACATCCCACACGCTCGGTCACAACGTGCAGTAGCCAATTAACATACAAACCTGAAGGTAGACACAAAATGCTAGAGTAACTCAACGGGACAGGCAGCATCTCTGGAGAGAAGGAATGGGCGACGTTTCAGGTCGAGACCCTTCTTCAGTCTGATGTCAGGTGGTGACAGTAAGACTGGTGGGAGAACTGGGAAGGGAGAGGGGATGGAGAGAGAGGGAAAGCAAGGGCTATTTACAGTTTGTGAAGTCAATGTTCATACTGCTGGGGAGTTAGCTGCCCAAGCAAAATAAGAGGTGCTGTTCCTCCAATTTCTGCTGGGTCTCACTCTGACAACAGAGGAGGCCCAGGACAGAAAGGTCAGAATAGGAATGGGAGGGGGAGCTAAATGCAACACCTGCATGTCTTTTATGGAATGACATGCACACACATGCACACACTCAATTCACTCCTGCAATCGCTAGGAAGATACAGGAGCCTGAAAACTGTAACGTCCAGGTTCAGGAACAGCTTCTTCCCAACAGCCATCAGGCCATTAAACAGTACAACCTCCAAATAAGCTCTGAACTACATTGGTTTGTTTTTTTTTGCACTAATATTGTTTGTTTATTTTTCATGTGTACATATGTGTGTATAATTTTTTATATATACAAACATATATACATATAGTTTGTGTGTGGTGTGTGTGTACAGGTGTATTTGTGTGTGTATTTGATTTAATTATTATGATTGATTGATTTGATTTGATGTATGTCATTGCTTCAATGAATAGACAACAAAATTATTATTTCTCTTAGTCATACAAAAATTAAAAATTCAAAATAAAACACAAACGCAGATAACACAGTAGTCCACAGTATATGTGTGAGTATGTGTATATAATCACACACTGAATGTTTTTTCTCATTTATTATATTGTTCACTGTGTATTATGTTTACATATTCTGTTGTGCTGCTGCAAGTAAGAATTTCATTGTTCTATCTAGGACACATGCTTGTTTTCGACTGAAATCTAATAATCAGTATGCCTTACCCGAGAAACTTTTGTTTCAAAATTTAAAGCAAAACTCCGTACATGACTTAGAATTTTGATATTCTCACTCCTTTTTACTTGTGCCATGTTTTACATTGATTGCGGAGACAACTGAACAGCTCGGCAGCGTTTTCTGTTCACTTTTATCTGCTGTGCACGTATTTCTCTCTGCCTGCTGACACTCTACCAGAACTGAGCAACAGTGCCTCTCTGAAGACAGAAGTCCACGACATGACAAACAGCAAATTAGCAACGGGACAGTAAAGCATCAGTTTTTATTTTGGAGCACAGAAAAAAAAAAAAAATCCTCTGTTGTAACTGCAGACATGTGATGATTGGAAAGGAAGTTTGCCTTTGATGCTAACAGGATTTGCATTATAGACAGTGATGAGTGTACAAAGTCAACGAAACCATCGTCTGAAAACCAGTTGCATTGAGGAAAAGCAGATTCCAATTGACACATTTTTCTTTCGCCTGCATTAATAAGCAAATGTGACAGCATGTAGTTCGATATGATTTGCGCGCGACCATTTCCCATGAAATATGTTTTCCCTGAAAGAATAATAATAAATGACTTAGAGTTGTGCCTTCTTCCTAGCCCAGTAAATCACAGGCCTTGTACAATAATGTACATTCCCAGTGATTGATAATCCAGTTGAAACTCAGCCAAAGGTTGTACATGAGTGTTATATGATGTTTTAGTTTTTTAGTTTTAGAGGTACAGCATGGAAACGTGTGGCCCCCACAATATCTTATAGTCTTTACAGAAACTATTAATTTACTAATTTTTACCATTACATTTATTTTGAGGATAACACAAATGACAGGTTACATTTTGGACTTTTTTTTGTGAAGTTTAGCATTTGGTGACATGCTTTGAAATATACTGAAGGTCGGGGCAATTGCAGATGCTGGTTAGAACTGAAGACAGACGCATAAAGCTGCCATCAGGTAGAAAGTACAGGAGCCTGAAATCTGCAACATCCAGGTTCAGGAATAGCTACTTCCCCACAGCCATCAGACTATTAAACTCAACTCAAACAAAAAATCTAAACTTTAATAGCCTATTGCACTTTATATGCTTATTTAAGTGTGACTATATATATCTTCAATGGTATATGGACACACTGATCTGTTCTGTATTCATGCCTACTATGTTCTGTTGTGCTGATGCAAAGCAAGAATTTCATTGTCCTATCTGGGACGCATGACAATAAACTCCCTTGAACTCTCTTGAACTTGGGTCAGGCAGCAACCTCTGGAGAAAAGGAATAGTTTGACGTTTGGATCGAGACCCTTCTTCAGTTTGAGAGTCAGGGGAAAGGCGAACGGGAGATATCTAGATGGTACTTAGGAGAAATTGAATTGAATCAAAAATGTAGGGCATGCAATAGACATTGTTGGCGTGGATATGTAACAACAAGTTTATATACCGACACAGAACTTAACAGGACGACAGTAAAACTAATATGATACCAAATGGGGGAGGGAAGAAGAGAGGGGGATGGCAAGGGTTTTGACGGGCTACTTGAATCATTATTCATACCATGTAGCAAGGAGCTGCAGATGCTGGTTTAAACCGAAGATGGACTCAAAATGCTGGAGTAACTCAGCGGGACAGGCAAATTCTCTGGAGAGAAGGAATGGCTGACGTTTCGGGTTGAGACCCTTTTTCGGATTGAAGAAGGGTCTCGACCCGAAACGTCACCCATTCCTCCTCTCCAGAGATGCTCTGGAGAGGAGGAATGCCTGCCCTTAAAGGGTTCTGGTGCCCTTTCCCAAGTTACTCACAAATTCTCCCGAGTGTTCCCCTTGATTCAAACTCGGAGAATGCTGTATCGAGTCCTCCCGGAGGTCCGTAGGATTCTGGGATATTTACGTAGCGCTCGTTATGCCAGTAGGTACTTCAGGACATCTGGATACGTCAGGGGGCGTTTTTCCAGCCTGACAAAAAGTCCACGAGTAAAAAGATAGTCGGGAGCAGTAGTTTTCGTAGATCACAAAAAATCTTTGATTTTTTTTGTTTAAGGGTCTTTCACTAGGCATAGGACTCGGGAAGTTGGACAGGCCTTTAACTCAAGCATTTGTATCTATCTTCAATTACAACTCCTGGGTTGTAAGCAGCCCAAAGCGAAATATGAGTTCTGTTCCTCTAATTTACGTTGCCTCACATCTTGACAGTGGACTTCGTGGGGGCAAAACCCCCACCCACTAACAGATCGGGCAGCTCCATCATCACCATACGTGGTCGTTTCAGCCTCGTCTAACCGTTCATCCTCAACAAGTCCTGTCTGCCGATTGAAAACCCACTTTGTTTAGACTGCATTCAATCATGGTGAAAGGCTACAAACAGGTCAGTCGGACCCCACAACCCATGGCCTTTTCTATTAACTAGGTTAGCTTGGTTTATTGTCACATGACTCGAGTACATGAAAACTTTTTGCCGCGAGTTTTCCATATTTACTTCAAGCCTCATAACCTCATTGGAACTGGACTGTGAACGGTTTTATTTCTGACCTCTCTCTCTGCTAATGAGTTTAGTTTATTGTCACATGTACCAAGGTCCTAAGTCATTAAAAATATGAGTAGAATTAGGCCATTCGACCCATCAAGTCTACTCCACCTTTCAATCATGGCTGATCTATCTCTCCCTCCTAACCCCATTCTCCTGCCCCATTTAAATGTGCAAATTGGCCAACAAATGTTTTGTTTAGAGATGCAGCACAGAAACAGTCCCTTCGGCCCACCAAGTCCACGCTAACCAGAGATCCCAGCGCACTAACACTATCCCGCACACACTAGGAACAATTTGCACTTACACCAAGCCAATTAACCTACAAACCTGTACATCTTTGGAGTGTGGGAAGAAACTGAAGATCTCGGAGAAAACCCACGCAGGTCGTGGGGGGAAGGTGCAGACAGCACCCGCAGTCGGGATCAAACCCGGGTCTCTGGCGCTGCAAGCGCTGTAAGGCAGCAACTCTACCGCTGCGCCACCGTGCCACCCCTAATCTTGACCTTGCATCATGAGGAAGAAGATTGGGCTTTATTGCCTTCCATCACAGTGGGGAATGTGGGAATCGGCTGTGGTGGATGTTTAAGTTAACTTTTATGCAGTTAAAAGTGTGTCTCGTTGCTTTTGTTTTATAGCATGGCTGTATTGTAAATTAAATTTCACTGAACCTTAATCGGTACATGTGATAATAAACTGACCTTGAAACATTGACCTTGAAACCTTGAATTGAAAATCGGTACAACTTCTGGTTAATTTACACCATCCTGTTGTTTGCTTCACACATGTTGATCACTCTAGGAGATTCCCTCTTGTTTTTAAGTGCTTGCTGGATTTACACATTAATTGCTCATAAAACATATTGCAGAATGTTAATTCTGGTTAGTGTGCATGTACCTCTTCAACTAAATTATAATCCTTTTCTGAAATACTAATCAATCTTCATACCCGAAACGTCACCCATTGCTTCTCTCCAGAGATACTGCCTGTCCCGCTGAGCTACTCCAGAAACTTGTGTCTATCTTTACTCCTGACCCAAGCTTCAGTTTTGTTATGATATTTAATTGAAAACAAGAGAATAAAATGGTAGGTGAACCTGAGGAATTCATTGCCATAGATGGCTGTGGAGTCAATAGACAATAGACAATAGGTGCCCTTCAAAGCCAGCACCGCCATTCAATGTGATCATGGCTGATCATCCCCAATCAGTACCCCGTTCCTGCCTTCTCCCCATATCCCCTGACTCCGCTATTTTTAAGAGCCCTATCTAGCTCTCTCTTGAAAGCATCCAGAGAACCGGCCTCCACCACCCTCTGAGGCAGAGAATTCCACATCCTCACCACTCTCTGTGAGAAAAAGTGTTTCCTCGTCTCCGTTCTAAATGGCTTACTCCTTATTCTTAAACTGTGGCCCCTGGTTCTGGACTTCCCCAACACTGGGAACATTGATCGAGTCCAAGTCAATGGATATTTTTTAGGCAGAGATTGAGAGAATCTTGATTAGTACAGGTGTCAGGTTATGGGGAGAATGCAGGAGAATGGCATGAGAGGGAAAGATAGATCAGCCATGATTGAATGGTGGAGTAGACTTGATGGGCCGCATGGCCTTAATCTGCTCCGATTACTTCTGAACTTATGATGTTTTAATAAGAAATAATTATAGTGCCATGCGTACAGAAGCAGATTTACGGACAACCCTTCCTTAACAAAGTATAATTGATATTTAGAGTAATTGGCAATTTTATTTCAAACTATATTCCAAACAGAACAAACGAAGAGAGTTCATCTACATGGAAATATTCTCAATTTATTGTGTGTTTAAATTATACCATAATATTCATACTCCTTAATGTAATATGCTGCAGCAAATAGTGAAATTACCTGTAAATTGTCAAGTTAGCTCATATTTTAAATTATTTCTGTTATACACATACTTATAATTTTCATACTTCATAATTATGGTAATAAGTCTGGAAAGAAATTGGCATAGCATAACAGAAATCACACACCTTTTTTTCCTTAATAGGTGTGTTAATAATAATTAATGGGGAAGGTACATTTTCATTGCGTTTACATATACATCTGTTTACGTTTTGAGTCATTAATTTGACTTTTGCTTTTGCAGCACTTCCAACCAGATGTACATCTCCTGACCTGGGCCTCCTCTATTGTCAGAGTGAGGCCAAGTGCAAATTGGAGGAACAGCACCTCCGGTCAGCTGCAACCTTACTCCATTCATGAATGTACCTGGCAAGGGCAGGAAGACGGTGCGGGGCACGATATCTGACCCCTCTCACCTGGCCACCAACTTCTTTGAATCCATTCCCTTCTGGAGGGGACTCCGGACTGTCAAATCGACAGCCAGACATAAAAACTGTTTTTATCCACGAGTAGTTGCTCTACTCAACAGCCAAAAATATGTAGCCTCCCTTTGATTTGGTATTTTGTTGGTTCACATCCTTGATCAATGGTGTTATATCATTAATGTTTTATTATTATTAATGTTTTGTGTTTTCGGAGTCATTCGTAACTGTCACTGTATGTCATGTTGTTACTTGTGGACGGAGCACCAAGGCAAATTCCTTGTATGTGAATACTTGGCCAATAAACTTACTTACTTACACATATTAAGCTTGGGCAGCTTACACCCCAGCGATATGAACATTGACTTATCTACCTTCAAGTAACCCTTCCCTCCCCCCTTCCCAATTCTACGACCAGTCTTTACTGTCTCCGACTACATTTTATCTGTTTGCTTTGTTGATACCTTCTCCCAGCTAACAAGTGATCTATTCTACATTTTCCTTGATTTACATTCCATTTGTCCTGTTTTCTCATCTTACACTTCCTTATCTATGTTTCTCCCTCTCTCCTGACATCAGTCTGAGGAAGGGTCTCGACCCGAAACGTCACCCATTCCTTCTCTCCAGAGATGCCGCCTGTCCCGCTGAGTTATTCCGGCATTTTGTGTCTTTCTTCGGTTTAAACCAGCATTTGTGGTCTCATTCTTTTGAACCAGACTGAAACTGGCAAATATCTGTGGACCCTGGTGAAAAGCTCACCGATTCTCAGCTTCAAAGATCAATCACCTTACCATGAAATATAATTGAATAAAAATTATGTATAATCTTAAGTACAAAAATGAGGGCTGCCTAAGAATGAAAGTAGTTGGCAATCGTATTGCATTCTTTTAATGTGCGGCCTTAGAGTAAAAATTCCTCTAACATTCAGTATATATCTCCACGTCAAGAAAATATATTATATTTGATAGATGATGTATACAGCCAAACAGATTATATGAATCTGTTTGGTTGTATAATGCTGGGTGGGCAAGTCTCATATAGTCCCCCCCCCCCCCCCCCCCCCCCCCCCCCCCCCCCCCCCCCCCCCCCACAAAAATAGTGGTTTGGAATCATTACCTTGAAGCAACAACAACCAAGCAATCTTGCCTAGACACCAGGAATGTGATCATACAATTGGTTTGCGTGCTGTCCAGCCACATCATTCCATTAGGAGCGGCACATTGGCGCAGCGGTAGAGTTAGAAACATAGAAAATGGACTTCAGGTGGCGTCATGGTGGGGTGGGAGAGACGTCGCTGTTTCGCTCTGCTCCGAAGAATGTTTTTTTATGTGCTAAAATATGAGTTGGAAGCGGGGGTTCTGAAAATAACATACCGGAGCTGCTTATTTAATTGTGTGGTTATCAGAATCCTGCTGAAACAGAGATATTGCCGTTTTTAAATGAAAAAAACAGAAAACCTCGGCCAGAAGTCTGCAAAAGCACTTTCAAAGACCAGCTACAAGAGCCTATTTGAAAAAACCTGAAAAGACTCCTCCACTCCCCCCCACCCTTCACGTGGACGTTCGACGAAGAGCTTGATTCCCGAAATCTTCTACAGATTGGACTTTAATGGAGGACCAAAATGGAACACCTGGAAAAGTAGTATTAGCTTCAGTCACTGAAGTTATTTCAAAACTGATACGAGAGAGACTCGTGCTGACAAACGCCTCTCTGAAAAAATTTTAATCAAGGTAATGATACGTGATGGGAAAAAATTGATGACTTAACTAAGTGTGGTCGGAAGTTGAGGAGGATATAAATAAAAAAAAAATTAAGCAGGTTGCAAAGTATTGTAATAAAAAACTGGATCCAATGCTAAACATCTATGTCGGTGGCACAGGGCAAGGAATGGACAATACGATACACTGAGATGGCTAAGGAGATACTCGCCCACCCCCGTCCCAAGAAATCATGGGAGGGAGCTTGCTAAAATGAAGTCTAAAGCACTGACTGGAGGCAGGATAAGGAGACAAAATTTGAGGATAATTGGCTAACAGAGGAAAGGAGATTGGACAATAAAACTTTGGGGAGTTTGCTGCCAATTTACTCAAACAGTACTTAAGCTGCCAGAAGCCCCGAGAATCGATATGGCTCACCGTGAGTCCGACGTAAGGCTCAAGCAAGCTTAACTGCCCCCCCCAAGACAGTTATTCTGAATACGATGAATTTATCTTGGAAGGAATATGAAAGGATTCATATGGAGGGAATTTGAAGTTGGAGAAGGACCACACTAGTTCTTCCGTGATTTTCCAGCTGAAGTCATGGACAAGAGGACTAAGTTTAACACGAGAAGATCCTGAAAGAGGTCTCGGGAGTAAGATATGGATAGTATATCCCGCTAAATTGTGAATTTCTTATAAACCATGTTGAACGTGCAATCACGGATCCGAAGAGGCATTTAAATATGCACAAAGTATCACAAGGGAGGTATACTGATCGTTAGGAGTTGGTCTCCTACAATAACATCGAGGAGAAACGAAAAGAAAAGGGACTGGTCTTTTTTTTTTAACATACAAAAAAGACTGCTCTTGTTAAATGGCGGAATGGCGAATCTTCCTCGAGGCTCTGTCTAGACTTTATCTTTGGAATGTTAATTCAAGGTCGGATTTTAAGGTTTTCTTTCAACAAAGGGAACTGACAAAAGAAGAGAAACATTGTGGCGGGGAAAATAAATTGAGAATATAATGTAATATAGAATACGATTTTTAAGAAACATATAATTACATACTAACATAAAATATAATTAATTAAAAATTGTGGTTGTATTAATTAACTACTAACACATTTTATGGATACAGTAGGGACTTAATCTTAGATCGTGCGTAAAGGGGGGAGGGATTCAGATACTTGGAATTATCCAAGGGTGATTTTGGTTAACCCTTGGGACTGCTGTTGTTGATACAAAAGTTTGAGCTTAATGTTTATTACTTAATTGTAATAATCTAGGCATATTGATAGTATGGATATATAATTAACATAATTACTGTTATCTGTAAATATATAATTAATTTGGAACCACTTGTTATATTTTTGTTTTTCTCCTGAATGAGAAATAAAAAAATTTCTAATCTACTATTGGTATGTGTATTATAATATATATATATATATATAAATTTTGAACTTTGGTAATCGCTCTCTCTCTTTTCCAATTAATAATAATTGTCTAGGGGGCAGAGCGAAACATATAAAATCTCTAAGAAAAGTCAATAAAAATTTTTCTCTACCACCCTTTGGTGGTTTGTTTTTATTTTATTATAATAATCTTTATTTTGGGATCATTATAATATCACTTTTTGTTTGTTAAATTATCTTTTCCGGACTCTATCACTTTCTGGTCCTTTTTCAAGGTTTATTCTGAATGAGAGATGCAACTAAACTAACGCTGGGGGATGAACTTCATCTGGAGTTATAAGGTTCTTGGGTGCTACCACCATTGAAGTAAAGGGTATTAACAGATCCCATAATGCAAGACGATAAACCAAATAAAACTGGAGGAATCAAGTTTTGTTTCTTATATAGTGGAATATTAAGGGGCGCTAATTGAACCACATTAAAAGGGTAAGATCTTTGCCCACATCTAAAAGCTTAAAGTGACATTATTTTCATTGCAAGAGAGAGCTCTGAAATATCATACACAGATAAGAGTTGAAGGCAAATTTGATGGGCACTACACTCTTCATTTACTATCTAAATCTAGCGGCCGGCTTATCATTCGTAAGTAGTATACCATATTAAATTAAAGAATACTATATGCCGTAAAGAGGGGAGTACGTCAAGTTACCGGGAGGAAATTTATTCTACTGCCACTTACTTTGATAAATATTTATCTACTAATTTTTGACAACCCCCCAATTTTTTAGTAAAATTTTGGATATAATTTCAGAACTTAATCAACATCAAAATGTGATAAAGGGGGAGATCTTTGAATTGTGGTTTAGATCCATATTTGGATTAAATCAGCAAAACAAAAAAGGGACTAAACATAAACTCTAAAACGAGTGTGAACTCCTAAAATACATACATGAAAAATTCTAATATAACAGATGTATGGAATCGCTAAACCCAGTAAGTAGGGAATATTCATTTTATTCAACAGTACATAAAACATATTCACGTATTGATTATTTCTTAGTGGACACCAAAACTAATTCCATATACATTATAATTCTAAATATACATAATAGTATCATTTCTGATCATTCCCCGTTAACTTTTTCTTTAAAATTAGAAGGAATGCCCGATAAAAATTCGTTTTGGAGGTTTAACCCCCCAAATTTTTAAATAACTCACAAGGTTGCACATATTTAAAAGAGCAGATGAGATTCTTCTTTGAGACAAATGATACACCAGATATTTCACCCTCTTTATTATGGGAAACTTTTAAGGGCATTTATTAGAGGAATTTATAATCTCATATCAAGCTTTCCAAAATAAAAAGAATAATACTGAACAATTGCAGTTAGAACAAGAAATTAGACAATTAGATTCAGAAAATGCCAAGAACCAACTATAGATAAAACATATAAGATAATAATACTAAAATATAAACTAAATAAAATTTTATCGGCCAAATAATGAGATTATTTCAAATTACAAAACAAGAAAATTTTGAATTTGGTGATAAACCTCATAAACTCTTAGCACGCCAACTGAAAAAAAGGGACACAGAAAATACAATTACTAAAATAAAATCAGACAAAGGGGAATTACTAACACTACCTAAAGATATTAATAAAGATTTGCTCAATTTTATCAAAACTTATATACCATCGAAAACCTCTGCAAATAATACTCAAATTGCAAATTTCTTAGATAATTGTAATCTTCCAAAATTAAAATATGGTGGAACAAGAGGCATTAGGAGCTCAGATTACACTACAGGAAATAGAAGAAACAATTAGTTCGTTGAAGAACGGCAAACCCCAGGACCAGATGGCTTCAGTAATGAATTCTATAAAAGATTCTACGAAATAATTTCTCCTCGGTTGCAAGATTTATATATATACATTTTTAAAGAAAATAAACTACCAGAAACACTAACTGAATCAACTATTACACTTATACCAAAAATGGATAAAGATCTAGAAGACCCAGGCTCATATAGAGCTATTGCACTCCTAAATACAGACCAAAAAATATTAACGAAGACCCTAGCGAGAAGATTGAGTAAATATGTTAGTAAACTAATAAATCCGGACCAAAACAGGTTATACCAAAGAGATACTTCATTTAACAATTTGAGACGGTTGTCTAATATAATGTACTCACATAAAACTGAAGAAGAAACTAGCAATTATTTTCATGGATGCAGAAAAAGCTTTTGATCAAGTAGAATGCAATATTTATTCAAGTATTGGAAAAAATTTAATATGGAGATAATTTTATTTCATGGGTAAAACTATTATATGATAAGCCGACGGCTAGAATACTGACTAATAATATTTATCCCTGAAATTCCACTTAGCAAGGGGCAATAGGCAGGGTGCGCGTTATCGCCCCTGCTTTTTGCACTAGTGATAGAGCCTTTAGCTGAAAGTATAAGAAGCCATCCGAACATTCATGGGTTATTACCAAACACTCAAATAATAAAATTTCATTATATGCCAGATGACATATTATTATATATTACAAATTCGCAAATTAGCATACCAAATATACTAAATTTAATAGAGGAATTTGGTTCTTTTTCAGGATATAGAATAAATTGGAACAAAAGCGAAATTATGACGATTAAAACCTCAAGAGTCGGACCACATCTGTTGAAATTCCCTTTTAGAATTACAACAGAAAAATTTAATATTTGGGCATCCAAATTACTAGGAACTATAAATCATTACTCAACGCAAACTATATGCCTTTATTAACTAAATTAAATGGGCTGATTAAATTTTGGAAGACACTGCCGATGTCATTAATAGGCAGAATAAACGCGATAAAAATGATCTTCTTACCACAAATATTGTACCTATTTCAATCAATACCAATATACATACCTAAAAAATTCCTTCAAAAAATTAGATTCTGATATTATAAACTTTATATGGGATTATAAATCACACAGAATAAAAAAAAAACACTTGTGTAAATCTAAAGAATCAGGGGACTGACACTCCCTAACTTATTGTATTATTATTGGCAGTGAATATTAAAAATATAATCTACTGGTTGGACAGTTCTGCCCAACAGGTAGATTGGATAAGAATGGAGAAAGAGGATTGTTCCCCTTATAATATAGGAGCGATCCTTCTTTCCCCGATAAAACTGAACAATGTAATATACAAGAAGAATCCAATTATTTCATAGTATAATACGAATTTGGAAACAAATAAAATTAACTTTAAAATTAAGAAAATTATCGCTTCTTTTCTCCAATAGCTAATAATCCCTCATTCAAACCATCCATTATTGATAAAACGTTTACCCATTGGGAAAGAATAGGAATTAAAAAGATGGGAGATATGTATGAAATGGGGAAAACTTTTATCATTCCAACAATTACAACTAAAATATAATTTGAAAAGTAATCAATATTTCAAATACCTTCAAATTCAAGATTATTTGAAAAAGTATATACAAGGATATCAAACTTTAACCCCAGATCTACTGAGGAAGGAATGAATAGAAAGGCAGAATCAAGCAATTTAATATCTTACTTATATAATATAATTCTAAATATAGAAACACCAACGACAGAAGCAATTGAAGAGACTGGGAACAAGAGTTATTGATAAAAATTCCGAACGATAGATGGGATAAAAATCTATTATATGTAAACAAATGTTCAATGAATGTAAGACATAACCTAATTCAATTTAAAATTTTACATAGATTATATTATTCGAAAACAAGACTGAATAAAATATTTTCAAATGTTTCCCCCATCTGCGACAAATGTCTAACTCAAAATGCCACTATAGCACATTCCTTTGTCTCTTGTACAAAACTGTATACATTTTGGAATGAAATTTTTGAATTTTTACAAAACTATTTAACACAAATTGAACCCCAATACTGAATTGATTATCTTTGGATCAATGGAAGAGGGAAGTAAACTAACTATATTCCAAGAAGCCTTTCTTAATTATGTCTAATAACAGCGAAAAAAACTTATACTTAAATTTTGGAAAAACGCACCTACGCCAACATTCAAAATGTGGATCTCAAATATGTCTGAAACGCTACATCTTGAAGAAATGAGATTCCTCTTACTAGGCAAAGTAGACCAATTCTTAAAGATTTGGTCTCCGTTTATCAACTTTATACAAGCATATGGTGCAACATAACATAACCTTAGAAATTAAATGGTTCAGAACTGGGGTGACGAATGGGCAAAAATATGAGATAGGTAGATCTCTCCTAATCTTTCATTTCTCTTATTACTTTTTCCTTTTCTTTCAATCTTTTAACTTCTCACCTCTGTCCTTTATTTTTTTTTACTTTCTGTTTCTACTTGCTTGTCTATCTATTCCGACACTCTTTATTTCTCTTTTCTCTCACTGTTCTTTTATTATTAAAATAAGATTTAAAAATAATAAAATTAAAAAAAAAAAAAAAAGAAATGAAAAAAAAATAAAAAAATAAAAAAAAATAAAAAAAAATAAAAAATAAAAAAAAAAAAAAAAAAAAAAAAGAAACATAGAAACATAGAAAATAGGTGCTGGAGTAGGCCATTCAGCCCTTCAAGCCAGCACCGCCATTCAATGTGATCATGGCTGATCATCTACAATCAGTACCCCGTTCCTGCCTTCTCCCCATACACCTTAATTCTGCTAGCCCTATGAGCTCTATCTACCGCAACTCTCTTTTGAATGCAACCAGTGAATCGGCCTCCACTGCCTTCTGAGGCAGCGAATTCCACAAATTCACAACTCTCTGGGTGGGTTGCTCCCTCACAGCGCCAGAGACCCGGGTTCGATCCTGACTACGGGTGCTGTCTCTACGGAGTTTGAACGTTCTCCCCAGTGACCTGCGTGGGTTTTCTCCGAGATCTTCGGTTTCCTCCCACACTCCAAATACGTACAGGCTTGTAGTCTAATTGGCTTGGTATAAAATGTAAATTGTTCCCTAGTGCGGGACAGTGTTAATGTGCGAGGATCGCTGGTCGGCGTGGACTTGGCAGGCATGCTTCTGCGCTGTATCTCTAAACTAAACTGAACTAAGATGACACTACACATTCACCAGTAAAATTATTCCGCACCAACATATTTATGGGCAATGTTGATTTCAGTTCAGTGCTCTCGTTAGCTTTGATTATTGGCCATCCGTACAGAAGCTATCTTTCAGTGCATATTATCAACGGTATTTAAACTGATTAATTACCCAACTGATTTTTTTTATCCCACACCATTTCACTTTAACCTAATCTTATGGAACAGTCACTTTAATTTTACTGATTTATACGCGGTCAAGCTGTTTTTTTTTCACCATTTAGATTAAATTGTTCAGTTCCCAAGAAAACTTTGAATCATTTTTTTCTAATGATGAACAGGTTATTTCCTTGATGAATAGAAGCAGTTTTGATTCAGAACAGGGCGACATGGTGGTGCAGAGGTTGAGCTACTGCCTCACAGCGCCAGAGACCCAGGTTCCATCCTGACTACGGGTGCTGTCTGTATGGAGTTTGTACGTTCTACCTGTGACCTGCGTTGGTTTTCCCCGAGATCTTCAGTTTCCTCCCACACTCCAAAGACGTGGAGGTTTGTAGGTTAATTGGCTTGGTAAAAATTGTAAATTGTCCCTAGTGTGCGTAGGATAGCGTTAGTGCGCGGGGAACGCTGGTCGGCGCAGACTCGGTGGGCCGAAGGGCCTGTTTTCCCGCACCGTTTCTCTGAACAAAATGTGAAGGCTACCAGAGATGGAATCTTAATGGAAATAAAGGACGGGAAACATTGAGGAAGACACCAAAGGGTAGATGAAACAAAAAGAGGAGAGGGGAAGTGCATGCATACTTTCAGTACCCACTCTTGACTCTCTCGCTCTCTCAACCAGTATAAATATGGATTCCGCACTGCAGCGCTGTCTCACAGAGTAAAGAAGTTTCATCTTCCAAGCAAAGAAGACTGCATTACTTGACCATAGAGTCATAGAGCCATAGAGTGATACAGCATGCAAACAGGCCCTTCGACCCAACCTGCCCACACCGGCCAACGTGTCCCAGCTACACAAGTCCCTGGCACGTAGCAAAGGAAATTGGACTATTTTGGATGAACCTGAAATTGGATGATAATTTGATTTCCAATAAATCCTTCATACATCCTGAGGGTGGCACGGTGGCCCAGCAGTAGAGCTGCTGCCTCACAGTGCCCAGGATGCAGGTTCGATCCTGACTACGGGTGCTGTCTGTACAGTGCTTGTACGCTCTCGCTGGGTGCTCCGCTTTCCTCTCACATTCCAAAGACTTGTGTGTGGAATGTGGAATTATCTCTTCTTCCAAAGATGTACAAGGTTTGTAGGTTAATTGGCTCCTGTGAATTGTCCCTAGTGCATAGGGTAGAACTAGTATACAGGTGATCGCTGGTCGGCGCAGGCTCAGTGGGCCGAAGGGTCTTCCATGCTGTGTCTCTGAACTAAACATGGACTCATTCTACTTTGAAGTGCTGGAGAAAACACCTGTGGTTATGAAATATATTAAATAAGTCCAAGGTGTTTGATTTTGCATGGATCTACATAAATACTGCTGGGGGCGACAAAATCTTTACTTATTAAATCATTCAGGCAACTTGAACTCAGCTCTGAAATTCAATGGGTGATTTAGATCTCCGGTCGCTCTGAGGCCTAACACCATGGAGCTGGAGGCCTTTCTCAGGACTGACTTTGAGCTCCACTGCGGGGGTGTGGAAACATAGAAAATAATTGCAGGAGGAGGCCATTCAGCCCATCGAGCCAGCACAGTGGACTTACCATTGGAGCCTACGATCCCTTGCCTGGGATTGACGCGCCAACTGCGGCCTGCGGATTTCAACAGACTGAGCTTGCAGTCTCAGGTAGAGACCGAGCCGGGAAGCTCCAAAGTCGCAGGAGGTTCGACTAGCTCAGGTCTGGGGTCAGATCGCCCAGCGCGGGGAGCTGACATCCCCCTGATGCAGGAGCTTGATCGCCCAAATGTGGAGGGCCCGACCGCCGGCTATGGGAGCCAAGATTGCCCCTTCAACGGAAGGCTCGAGGCCCGTGACCGCAGGAGAACAAAGAAGGGAACTTTTTTTTTCGCCTTCCATCACAGTGAGGAATGTGGAGGAGTCACTGTGGTGGATGTTTATGTTAAAATGTAGCTTGTATATCTTGTTGCTTTTTATTGGTATGACTCTATGGCAAATCAAATTCCTCGTATGTTGCAAAACGATATTTGGCGAATATGATGATGATTATGATTAGCTTCAAAACAGTTGTTCTGAAGCTGTAGCTGAGTTGCTTTCAGGCAACTGAATCATCCTACCACAACCAGAGAGCAGTCCTGAACTACTCTCTATCTCATGGGGTGGGAGATTGCAGCCTTCACGTGGTCCGCCCTGTTTCGACTAATGCAATCAATCAGATGTGCACAAACAAGATCAAATAGAACAAGTTGACCTACAACCTTAGGCTGTGCACGCCATACGCAAGAAGATCTACCTCAATTGTGACCCTCAGACTATCCTTGATCGGACTTTGCTGGCTTCACCTTGCCCTCTGCGTTATTCCCTTATCATGTATCTGTACACTGTAAATGCCTCGATTGTAATCACGTATCGTCTTTCTGCTGACTGGATCGCACGCAACAAAAGTGTTTCACGTACCTCGGCACACATGGTACAATAGACTAAACTGTAAACTGTAAAGAACCGGTTCAGTCACGCGTTGCCATGGCATTTTATTTTGGAGATGCACCTTCGCCAGGGGCTTTTGTTCCATTTATCGCTAACATTTCAACTCCTTGCTTCGATGGCACAAAGTCAGAAATGTTCAGAAATCAACTTAAGGCTTTGAACAACGAAACATTTCAATTGCTTATTGATCGCCTCACAATATTCTGTCTGTAGAGTTGAAACTCTGATAAATGAAAAATGCATTGAAACTTCACGGATAGATGCTATTATGTGGCCAGACTTCATCTTTAAACCCCTGAGACTTGATTGTGAAAATTGGACTGAAATCCAAATGCCGTTATAAAAGCAGATGACTTGTGTAATGTTATTAACCCTTCAGTCTGCATGATGAGGATATCAAGTCTCTATTTGCAAAAGTGATTTAAGAAAGAGCCAGCCACTAAGGAATAAACACTGCCTTTGATCGTCATTCTCATGCCTTCTCCCTATAACCTCTGACACCCGTACTCATCAAGAATCTATCTATCTCTGCCTTAAAAATATCCAATAACCTGGACTCCACAATAAAATTCACAGATTCGCCACCCTCTGAAGAAGGGTCTCGACCCAAAACGTCACCCAGTCCTTCTCTCCAGAGGTGCTGCCTGTCCCGCTGAGTTACTCCAGCATTTTGTGTCTATCTTCGGTTTAAACCAGCATCTGCAGTTCCCTTCCTACACATAAAGAAATTCCTTCTCATCTCCTTCCTAAAAGAACATCCATTAATTCTGAGGCGATGACCTCTGGTCCTAGACTATCCCACTAGGGGAAACATCCTCTCCACATCCGTCAGGTCCCTCTTTGTTCTCTCGACCTCTTCCAACCTCTGGCTCCCACCGCGGTCACATCCGAATAATCGACTTACCGCTTACATTGAAGAAGACTGCAACAAACACAGCCTGTGAAGTTAGCAAGAACTTGCTGTGAGCAACATCTGGATGTTCCCATTTAATTGTTTACACGGAGTCTCCAGAAGGGGCTGTCATGTTCCCTCTGTCACATCATTGTACAGTGAAACACTACTAACATCGCAAATCTCAACCCATTGGTTTCTGTAAGGATTTGTGGGTCTCTTGCTGTGTTTCAAAGCTACCAATTGACATTTCGAATAAAAATATTATACATATTATGCCACATGCATGCTGTCTGATTTATTTGGAGGAGGTTTGTACATTGTGTATACTATCACAGGAGACCGATGTAGTTGGATTAAAATGCCTATTCACCAATGTGTACAAGCAGAGAAATAATTTCTTCAAATTATCACAGCCCTTCCTCAGAAGCAGAGAATCTAATGGGGCTGTCCCACTTGGGCGACATAATTGGCAAGTTTAGAAGAGTCTGAAGAACTGTCATGTTGAAGACCTCTGACCTCCTTCGACTATGTTGAAAACTATCTACGATTACCTTCGACTACCCTCGATTACCTACGACTAACATGCCGACCTACTACGACCTACTACGGCTAAACCTACGAGTAAAAAAGTATCGATTTTTTCCATGGCGACCTTTTTTTACTCGCGGGCATTTTTCAACATGGTGAAAAAAACGCCGTGACTTAGCTGAGGCCTCGAGTACATGGGGACTACTCTTGAGCATGAAGGAGAGTTACAAAAACCTAGGATCTCGTGTCGACCATGCTGCGAGTATGAGTCGAGGGCAAACTTGCCAGAACTCTCGGATTAGGTGAGGTTTAATAGTTGCAGGGGGAATACTTACTGACGGACCGAAGGGACGCCTCCTGGGCTAGTACAGGCCTGATGGGCTGAAGGTACTCTTTAAAAAAAATCTGAGTGAAATCTCAGTGAAAGGCACTTTTTCTGGACTTTTCCTGGCCTGGCACGGGTCTTTTGGGCCAAAATGCTCTTCCCTGGCTAATACGGGCATTTTGGGCAAAATAGACTGGTTTCTCAGCTAATAGGTGGTTTCAGGCAGGCCAAACAACTAATTTTATTTAATTTCAATTTACATTTCAAGCACAGGGCAGGCCAAACAACTCATCTCATTTTCATTTCCTTTGCCATTTCAGTTTGAAGCACAGGGCAGGCCAAACAACTCATCTCATTTTCATTTCCATTGCCATTTCAGTTTCAAGCACAGAGCAGGCCAAACAACTCATCTCATTTTCATTTAATTTCATTTCCATTGCCATTTCAGTTTCAAGCACAGGGCAGGTCAAACAACTCATCTCATTTTCATTTAATTTCATTTCTATTGTCATTTCAGTTTCAGCAGAGCACCAAAGCAAATTCCTTATATGTGTACATACTTGGCCAATAAACATATCAATTCATTAATTAATTCATTCTTTCATTCATTTTGTGTCTATCTTCAATCCAGTGCTCTAATTATTTTTGCAAAGTTATATCAACAATTCACAATGTTGCATGAATAAATGAGACACATTTCAAAACTAAATTAAGCATCTGAAAATAAGAAAGTTTGACATTGTTTGACATGAAACGTGACTTTAAAAATGGTAATAAAAAAGAACAAAGACCTTTCTTTTAATTTGGAAATGAGCTCCCTCAGCACTAACATCAGATACAGAAAATAATTTGGAGAAGAAATAAAGATAGTCTAATTTGTAAAATGCCATCCTGTAGAAGATAACAACTGGATATCACAACAATGTCTCCTGATGCTGTTCACAAAATTGACAATAACGGCTCTGCAAATACCACTGAGATAACAACTTCCAGGCAGCCCATTAGGAAAACTAAGCTTCTAATTAAATTGCTGCCATCTGGGTTATGTCACTGCCGTGGAATATTAATATTGATACGATCTATGAGAGAACAAGGCGGCCTAAATTCAAAGCAGATCTTTCATCTGTCATTGTTGGAAAAGTTCTTCAGTAACATTAATTCGGGATGTCAGCTATCAATTACAAAGTGTACCGATCCTAGAAGAGACTAGAAAACAAGCATATAAAGTCGTTGCAAGCAGCAACCCTCATCTGCTGCTCAACCAAAAGTGGAATGTTTAACATATCCTTGATTAGTATGGGTGTCAGGGGATACGGAGAGAAGGCAGGAGAGTGCAGTTGAGAGGGAAAGATGGATCTGCCATGATTAAATGTGGACTTGATGGGCCGCATGGCCTAATTCTGATCTTATAGGGCTGATGGGCCTGTTTCTGTGTTGAAGGACTCTACGAGTCTAGGTCCAACAAGTGGGTAAGAGCATGCACGGAATAGAGACTCATAGAGTCTTACGGCGTGGAAACTGGTCCTTTGGCTCAACATGCCCACACCGACCAACATATCCCATCTACACTTTTACAAAACAGAACTTTATTTGCCCCAGGAGGGAAAGTGATCTGCCAACAGTCATAACAGGCAAGATACATGAAACATGAAATTAAAGTGACGAGTGGAAAGTCCAGGATTGGGGATGTGCAAAGATCGGAGTTGGGGGGGGGGGGGGGGGGGGGTGGTAGGGGAGTCAGTCTACCCCACGACAGAAGGTGGAGGAGTTGTACAGTTTGATGGTCACATGGAAAAAGGCTCTCCTGTGGCGTTCTGTGCTGCATCTTGGTGGAACCAGTCTGGTGCTGAGTTTTTCTCCTCAGGTTGACCAGTGATTCATGGAGGGGGTGAGCTGTATTGTCCAGGATGCTCTGCAGTTTGAGGAGCATCCTCCCCTCCAAGACTACCTCTCATGAATCCAACTCCGCCCCCAGGACGGAGCCCGCCTTCCTGATGAGTTTGCTGATCCTGTTGCCGAGATTCCTGGCCTGGCACGGGTCTTTTGGGCCAAAATGCTCTTCCTAGGCTAATACGGGCATTTTGGGCAAAAGGGGCTGGTTTCTCGGCTAATAGGGGCCTTGTGGGCCGAAATGAGTGGTTTCAGGCGTGCCCACAAGGGCGAAAAAGATGGCACTGGCCACCACCGATTGGTAGAACATCTGCAGCATCTCACTGCAGACGTTGAAGGAGCGGAACCTTCTCAAAGAGTCCAGCCGGCTCTGTCCCTTCTTGTACAGGGCCTCAGGGTTCCTGGGCCACTCCAGTTTACTGTCCAGGTACACTCCCAGGTATCTGTACTCCCTGGTAAACTGCACATCCACACCATTGATGGAGACAGGGGACTGGGGTGTTCTTCTCCTCCTAAAGTCCACCATTAACTCCTTAGTCTTGTCGGTGTTGAGCTGCAGGTGATTCAGCCCACACCACTCAACAAAGTCGTTGACTGCACCTCTGTATTCAGCTTCCCACCATCTGTTTCCCATTAAATCTTTTCCCTCTCACCTTAAACCCTTGTCCTCTGGTTCTCGATTCCGAGCTTGTTGGAGCAATTATATAACCGAAATGTAATGATCACTCGGGAAAGTAGGAAATTATAAAGACGATTCATTCCAGACTGATCAATGGTGAATCATCATATTTGATTAACTAGACTGTGCTGTTTAATGAAGTTAAGAGTTGATGTGCTCAAGGCATTGAACTTGATGTGTTCAGGAACTATCAAAAGGACTTTGAAGTGCCAATTATTAGGCTCATTAAGAAAATTAAAGCTCATTGCATGAAAGTGGCAGTATGAGCATTGATCCAAAGGTAGGATATAAGATCGGGTACATGGACATGGTCTCTTGCCCAGAGTTGGGGAGTCAAGGACCAAAGGTCCTGAACCTCCTCCATTGTCAGAATGAGGCCCAGCACAAATTGGAGGAACAGCATCTCATATTTCCCTTCGGCAGCTCGCACCTCAGCGGTATGAACATTGACTTTTCTAACTTCAAGTAACCCTTGCTTTCCCTCTCTCTCCATCCCCTCCCTCTTCCCAGTTCTCCCACCAGTCTTACTGTCTCCGACTACATTCTATCTCTCTGCCGCCCACTCCCCCGACATCTGTTTGAAGAAGGGTCTCGACCAGAAAAGTCACCCATTCCTTCTCTCCATAGATGCTCCCTCACCCGCTGAGTTCCTCCAGCATTTTTGTCTACCATCCTCCTCACTAATGGAGGCTCACATTGATATCACGATTCTGCTTGCACCCATTTGCAAAGTGTCATCGATGTAGCCAGATGTGAAGCAGCAAGAAATCATAGATTAAAGTGTTATGTTCCTCAATATCCCTCTCTGAACAATTAAAGCCATGGGGTGCCAAACGAAGGAGGTAAATTTCGCTGATGTGGACATATAAACCTTTTCATAATTGTCTCCCGATTTTAAATGCAGTAAACAGACGAAACACTGTCTCATTATCTGATGCATCAAGACCTTCCCGAGGATAATGCTTCATTCTAAACCCATTAATCGTGAGTTACGGTTATTTTAAAAAGGACATTTGCAAATTCATGAACAGTTTGTGAAGGGAAGGTTATTTGAAAGGGGCCTTTTGCGACTTACAATCAAAACAAAGTTTTTATTTGGCTTTTTTAACTTTACGATTAGAGCGAGCTGTCTGTTATTTGGTTGCTGAGAGACATTTGTCATCCTTTTTATTAGTTTTTATAGTAGATTTGTATTTGTACAATGGAACATTGTCATCAGAATGTAAAAAAAGCCTTTGAAGTGTAAGGTATGAATAGACCCTGGAGAGGTAATTGATGAAGCAAAAGAGTTGTAACGATCCACTGGCGCTTTACTGAAGGATAATATATTCCTCATTTTAACTCTATATTTTTGTTTCAGATGAATGATAGTACTGAATGATTCTGTGGTGGCTTCAGATTAATGGATCTGGAAGCATAGCAAGACACGGGAAAGGAAAATTATTGGGCTGGCATTTACTGGCGGCATTGAGTTGCTACTCAACTCACCCGTTGAGTACAGGCTTGACTTTTTGTGGATCAGCGAACAATATGTTGCTCAAAGTCACCATGATGCAAAAATGGTGTGTGTCTCCTGGTATAGTTTAGTTTGGAGATACAGTGAGGAAACACGCACGTCGGCCCACCGGGAACGCAACGACCAGCCGCCCCTCTGCACTAGCACCATCCTACACTCGCTAGGGACAATTTACAATTACACCAAAGCCAATTGACCTACAAACCTGTACGCCTTTGGAGTGTGGGAGGAAACTGGAGCACCCGGCGAAAGCCCACGCAGGTCACGGGGAGAAGGTGTGTGCAGGCAGCACCCGTGGTCAAGGTGGGACCCGGGCATCTGCCGCTATAAGGCAGCAACTCTACCGCTGCGCCACTATGCCGGGGTGGGAAGATTGCAACCTTCACGTGGTCCGCCCTGTTCCGACTAATGCAATCAACTCGACGTGAACAAGTTGTCCAACAACTTTCGGCTGTGCACGCCACACAAAAGAAGAAGACCACTGTGCCACCCCCCAAAGTTCTGTGGCTAAGGTTAATCCTTGGGAATCCTGGTTACAATCTAAACCATTCCCCAGTGTCTATTTTTGGATGGGGGCCCAAAAATGATATTTTATTATTGATTATGAAAGTGCATCAGTCACAGTAAGAGAGAAAAAAAAAAAGATGAATGATTGACTTCTAAAACAGTGACGGAAGTCATAGTGTCACGGAAATGAGAATCTAAAAGGAATTGCAGATGCAGGAAACCTGACAGTGCTGGGAACATATAACAGTTCAGGTCCATGTCTCTTCATCCAGTCACAGAGTGAAATCAATGTCTCAAGAAAGGTCTTGACCAGAAACGTCATCTATCCATGTTCTCCAGAGATGCTGCCTGACCTGCTGTGTTACTCCAGCAGTTTATGTCCTTCTAGCATTACCTCAGTCACTCAGACACGTTCCAGTTTTAGTTTATTGTCACGTGTACCGAGGCACTGTGAGAAGCTTTTGTGGGAGATAGCTGATAATTTAAACTATTTGGCCTGTCCCACTAAGGCGATTATTGTAGGCGACCACAGGCGACCAGGCTGCTGCCACATGGTCACCGGGGTGTCGCCTGTAACGTCGTGAGTCATCTCCTCAGTCGCCCAAAGAATCGTAGTGTTTTTCTGGTTGCCGCTGGATTTTGAAATGTTCAAAACCTTTCGGCGGCAGTCGGCTTGACGCCAATGAGCGTTGCTTGACTTGTCCTGACGTAGGTGCTGTCGTAGGTTGTCGCCGGGTGATGTAGGTTGTCGTTGGTGCTGACTTCGGTGAATTCCATTGGCGACTACCTACGTTAACCTACATCAACCGGTGACTGGTAACGGCGACTGAATTGTCTTAAGTTGTCTTCTGTTGTCGCCGACTGGGTCGCACCATATCGTAGCTTGTCGCAGGTGGACGTAGGTTGTCGTAGATGTGGTCGTAGGTGGACGCCCTAATAGTGGGTCGCCGGTTGTCGATAGCTTGCCTTGGCTTGACGTTGACTTGGTGGTAGGTTGTTGTAGACATTGTCGGAGACATTGTCATGGGGGGGTCCAGTTGCTTGGCAGTCGCCGAAAAAAATCGCCTAAGTTGGGACAGGCTCATAACATCGTGCATTATTGAACACAATAGGAGAAAAAAGGCATTCTCTATGATATTTGCTTATGTTCACACGTGCGGAACTAATGCTGTTCCATTCTGCAAAGAAAAATCCCTCGTAAGAAATAGATACAAGAGAACTTGTTGAACTTATTCCACCTCTCAATAAAATCCTGACTGATTTTTCCCAACATGTCACTTTTCTGCACCAACTAACTCTTAATGTCCTTAATAATCAAAATTCTTGAATGAGGTTCTTTGTGCATTTGGGGTAGAGAATTCTAAAGCTTCACTGCCTTAGCGGAGAAGAAATTCCTTATCTCGCTCTCGGCCATTTCCTTATTTTGAGATTGTCTCTCTAATTCTCGCCTCTTCAGCCAAGGTAAACTTCATCTCTGCATCTTCATCTACAATATGAAGCCCCATAAGAATAGAAACATAGAAACATAGAATGTAGTATGTTTCAAAGAAATCGCCTCTCATTTTGCTAAATGCTGTGGAGTAAAAGTTCTCCGCCTTTTTCCGACCCTAGTCGTCCTGCCAGTTCCATAGTTCGCGTCTGTATATCCCTTCCTTATCACCACTTCCTCAGCCAACAATGGACCATTGTGGGCTCCACCTTTTCTTGGTCATCGTTGCTGGCTCGGATTTGTACTGAACCATATCAGACATCCAGTTTCTCCCTCCCCCCAAACTCGCGGTCTGAAGAAGGGTTTCGACCCGAGACCACTCCTATTTATTTTTCCCAGAGATGCTGCCTGACCACGCTGAGCTGTTTACTCCAGCATTTTGTGTCTACCTTCGAAGCGTTTCATCAGTTGCATCCGTCTCTCTGGACTGAGCCATTGATTGCTTGTGCATCTTTGCACTTCATGCATGAGAAATCAAAATAGCTGCAACTAAATATGTAAACAGGGAAGCTAATCCCAAGGAGATTGTGGTCTTTGGTGGGATTTGACTTCATATTTTGATAAAGTCAAGGTCAGGAAGGGTCAACTGAATCATGATACAATCTCAGTGCCACACTTCAGTCCTTCAATTAGTATGCGAAAGGGAACAATTAAAGTTTCTAATTAAATCCACCAATCTTGCAAAACATTAAAAATTAAACTCTGCCTCTATCAGGATGATATGACTATCTCTGACACAACATTAATGAGGAATGCTTAGAAGTCAAACCAGAGGACGTGAGAAACAGGAACGGTGTCTTATTCGCTTAATTTAGAAATTCAGCTTCATCAGTGGATGAACAGTTGATGGTGAAATGTGCAGGAAGGAACTGCAGATGCTGCTTTAAACTGAAGATAGCCACAAAAAGCTGGAGTAACTCAATGGGACAGGCAGCATCTCCCAATTTGTACGTTCTCCCCGTAAACTGCGTGGGTTTTCTCCGGGTGCTCCGGTTTCCTCCCACACTCCAAGGACATAGAAACATAGAAAATAAGTGCAGGAGTAGGCTATTTGACCCTTCGAGCCAGTACCACCATTCAATATGATCATGGCTGATCATCCAACTCAATATCCCGTACCTGCCTTCTCTCCATACCCCCTGACACGGGGGGGGGGGCAGAGGGGTCACGTCCCCCCCATGTTTTGAGAGGTGGGGGACATCCCCCCCAAGTTTTTGTAATCCGGACTCAAAAATCTCCGCTTATCGCGAGACAGTGGAGGTGGGACTGCTGATCAAGGGCTTCGATTGGACGAGAGAGACGTCGGTCAGCAGGCAATGGGGGTGGGACATGATGATTCAGCGCGGTGATTGGAGGAGGGAGACGTGGCACAGACCTGCGCCTCATCCACAGCCAGGTTCGATCCCGGCCGGGTCTCCGGCGCTGTCCTGTCCCGTCCCCACCCGAGTGCCCCCCCCCCCCCCTCCACCCACGGGTGGCCAGAGAGGTCGGGAGTCAGACGGGAGCTGTACCCCCAGGCCCACAGCCAGCGCAGAGAAGCAATGCTAAACCCAGCTCAACTCTGCCTGGTTAACCTGCCAGGGCTTGCGGGAAATATGGGCAGCGCGGAGAAGCAGCGCTGGCGTCCCGTCAGTCCAGTCAGGGCTGTAGTTAACCCGGCGTGACAGGCAGAGTTGAGCTGCATTTAGCGCTGGATTGAGCCTCCGAAGCAAAGATCCTATAGCGCTATAGGATCTTTGCTCCGAAGCCTCGCGCATGTCTGTGTGAGTGTGCGCATCCGCGCGCGGACGCCAAAAAATTGTGTCCCCCCTGTCTCCCGGTCCCCTCCATGTTTTGATAGCGAGTTCTGCTCTTGCCCCCTGATCTCCTTAGCCACAAGGGCCACATCTAACTCCCTCTTAAAAATAGCCAATGAACTACCTTCTGTGGCAGAGAATTCCAGAGATTCACCACTCTCTGTGTGAAAAATGTTTTTCTCATCTCGGTCCTAAAAGACTTCCCCCTTATCCTTAAACTGTGACCCCTTGTTCTGGACTTCCCCAACATCGGGAACAATCTTCCTGCATCTAGCCTGTCCAACCCATTAAGAATTTTGTAAGTTTCTATAAGATCCCCCCTCAATCTTCTAAATTCTAGCGAGGACATACATGTTTGTCGATTAATTGGCTTTGGTACATTGTAAATTGTCCCTAGTTTGTAGGATGGTGTTAGTGTAAGGGGGTGTCGATTATCGGCATGGACTCTATGGGCCAAAGGGCCTGATCATTTATCATTTGATATCATTTATCAAAGGGCCTTTATCATTTATCTGTATACTGTAGCTGTCTTGATTATATTCATTTATAGTATTTTCTTTGACTAGATAGCACGCAAATTTGCAAATGTCCCCTTCAACCACATTTCCAATTGCCTTCATAAGTTCATAAGGTCATAAGTGATAAGAGCAGAATTAGGCCATTTAACCCATCAAGTCTACTCCGCCATTCAATCATGGCTGATCTATCTCTCCCTCCTAACCCCATTCTCCTGCCTTCTCCCCATAACCTGACACCCGTGCTAATCAAGAATCTATCTATCTCTGCCTTAAAAAATTCCACTGATTGTCCTCCACAGCCCTCAGTGGCAATTAATTCCACAGATTCACCACCATTCGGACTAAAGTAATTCCTTCTCATCTTCTTTCTAAAGGAATGTCCTTTAATTCTGAGGCTATGACCTCTGGTCCTAGACTCCCCCACTAGTGGAAACATCCTCTCCACATCCACTCTATCCAAGCCTTTCAATATTCCGTACATTTCAATGAGGTCCCCCCTCATTCTCCTAAACTCCAGCGAGTACAGGACCAGTGCTGTCAAACGCTCATCATATATTAACCTACTCTTCATGTGCAGAGACCGATATTTTGTGCTTCTCCTGAAGATGATGAATTTCTGAGATAACGAGAGTGAATGATATGCTTAAACCATCCTTATTTGTGCACTTTCTCCATGAGGAAGATTGAAAAGACTAGGCTTGTATTCACTGGAGTTAAGAAGGATGAGGGGGGATCTTATGGAAACATAAAATTATAAAAGGACTGGACAAGCTAGATGCAGAAAAAATGTTACCAATGTTGGGCGAGTCCAGAACCAGGGGCCACAGTCTTAGAATAAAGGGGAGGTCATTTAAGACTGAGGTGAGAAAAAACGTTTTCACCCAGAGAGTTGTGAATTTATGGAATTCCCTGCCACAGAGGCACTGGATGGATTTAAGAGAGAGTTAGATAAAGCTCTAGGGGCTAGTGGAGTCAAGGGATATGGGGAGAAGGCAGGCACGGGTTATTGATAGGGGACGATCAGCCATGATCACAATGCATGGTAGTGTTGGCTCGAAGGGCCGAATGGCCTCCTCCTGCACCTATTTTCTTTGTTTCAATGTTTCTAGGACACAATCTTGGAACACAACTTGTTTCATTCCGAGAGACACAGCAAACTGCAGATGTTGATCCTTTGGTCCTTTTTGAAGTTCTTTTAAAATCTACTATTTCCATTGCTTCCTCTTTTCTGTGTGTCAGTGGGAGGAGGGGGAAAATAATGGAAGTCATAGATTCCAAAGGAATCTTTTAAATGCCTTTAGATTGACTCCCCATCTTGTCATTTCCTTGCGGTTCACACCAAGCTCTCAGCAATGTGACAGTTCATCATTTTCTAATTTTAATCTCCTTCAATTCTAAACTCTCCAGTACATCTTTCCTCCATGGAACATTGATATTATACTTGTTCAATACCTAGTGTCATTTTTCATTAAAAATAAAAATCTGACATCCTAGAGGACCCATGTTTGAAAGGTATCGATCAATAAACGCTGGTGCAACCTGTGATCCCAAGAATACATATTTAGCCCATCTTTATTTCCGAGTGAAATCCTTATCGACAGAAGAAAGAACTCTCCGAGGTACAAACTCAATATCAAAATGGTGTTAACCATGCAGGAATTGGTTTGATGATTTCAGTATACATGCCAGCCCATGTCAAGAAAGCAAATCAATGCAAAAACAACAAAAATATAATTAAAATCACTTTAAGCTGCTTTGTCACCTGCTGTGAAGATGAATCATCTTTCTCGCTGAAGAAAAATTGGTGCTCTATCATCTCTGAAAGAAAATAAATTAGTCCACAATTGTCTGCAGATCAGTGATTTGTGATAGAGCTTCTAAGGGACTGGGTATTGTAAGAATTGACTGTTTTTTCTGAACCTTCTGATAGAATTACAGGAATAGTTACATTCAATGAAAAAAAGTTATACGGGTCCACCATCGATTTTCCGGCACCCTTGGTTCCTAAACCTTTCTGGATTATCCGTTTTGCCGGACCAATGAAGGTCACGGCCTCCGAGAGGAGTCCAACGGGGCCGTGGGGCCGAGATACCGGCCCGCAGAGTCGGCCTCGGAAGTTGGCTGCGAGGACGGATCTGCCGTTCCAGAGCCCCGGCCACAGGGGGCAACTTCGATCCGCCGATCGGCAGCGGAAGTCCCAATGAGGTCTAGATTGGCCTAGGTTGCTGTGCTGTCAACTTCTAAACGAAATGAACATTCAAAATGATAATGACAGTACTTAGGACAGAAAAGAAAATCTACATAGCTCTCACATCAAACGATTGCTCTCTGCCTTATATATTCAATGTGAAAGATTGGAATCTTATTGGGATAAATTAATTTGCCGCGTTACCTCTTCAGCATTGTTCATTCAATTCAATTTACTGGAGACAGAAAGACTATTCTTTGGAGTTATCTTCAGGGATGTTTCAACAATTTTCACACACACAAAAAAAGATTTAAAAGCTAGAGTTGTGTTTTTAATTTTGATAAAAGGCTGAAGTGTATTTTCATAAATGTCACTAAAGGAACACCTAGACAGAAGGCAGTTAATGTGCAAAATGGAGTTTGATTTCTACAGAGGCCAAATAATAGTTAGTTCATTAGTTTGGCTTGACTAATCATATTGGCACTCTACACTTCACTGTGTTTGGGAAACGTTTTGATCTTTGCTTCTAATGATGCATGTATGGTGGAGGGGGTTGCTGCAACAAAGATGGTTCAAGAAAATCTTGGTTTTGTAAACAGGAATGTGTGAAAGCATTGGGTTTACTCAAGGTTAATTTCTGACACATCTCTATGAGAAACATAGAAACGTAGAAACATAGAAAATAGGTGCAGGAGCAGGCCATTCGCCCCTTTCGCACCACCATTCAATATGATCATGGCTGATCATCCAAAATCAGTACCCCGTTCTTACTTTTTTCCCCATATCCCTTGTTTCCATTAGCCTAAGAGCTACATCCAACTCTCTCTTGAAAACATCCAGTGACTTGGCCTCCACTGCCCTCTGTGGCAGAGGCCAGTTCACTGGATGTTTTCAAGAGAAAGTTAGATATAGCTCTTCGGGCTAATGGTTAGCTTAAAGTTAAGGATGCTTGGAGTACAGACACAATATTTTTAACCACCGACCCAAACATTTGTGTAACAGGTTAAACACCAGTTAAATCGCAAATATAGAACATTGTAAAAAATAACGTTGAGGACCAACGCCATTTTGTTTACTTCAGAGACACAACGCAGCAACAGGCCCTTCGGCCCTCTAAGTTTATGCTGACCGGTGATCCCCGTACACTAAGCACTATCCTACACACTTGGGACGATTTCAAATTTTTACCAAAGTCAATTAACCTACAAAACTGCACGCCTTTGGAGTGTGGGAGGAAACCAGAGCGACCGGAGAAAACCCGCGCGGTCACGGGGAGAGCGTACAAATTTCGTACAGGCAAATACCCATTGACAGTTCAGGCAGCGACTCTACCGCAGCGCCTCCGTGCCTCCCGCACCATTTGTGCAAAGTAAATGGTTGTGTGATGTAAATTAATTTTGGGACTCACAAATGACGGCACATCTTAATTCCCTGAAAGTGTTTGCTGATTTGCACAGTAATAACAACAAATAGTCCATTATTTTTCCAACAACATTTGGTCTGATGTCCTCCGACCTAGTGTCTGACTTCCAAACACCCTTACCTCATACAGATGCCTTCTACCCTTCTGAACGGAACTTATGCATTCACCCTCTCTATGATATTATACACCTCTGCAAGATCTCCCCTCATCACCCTGCGCTCCAAGGAATAAAGTCCTAGCCTGCCCAATCTTTCCCTATTGCTCAGGTCCCGGGCTCTTCCCTGCACCCTTTCCAATTAGCAACATCCATCCTGTAGCAGGTGTCGACATTGTAGTTTTAATTTCACAGAGAGAATCGAAGGGGAGAACTTCAGTCAACGTGACCTTTTTATATTCGTCTCTTATAATTTCCAGGCACCATCAGCCAAGCTGTTTCATCCAGACAGCCCATGAAGCCAGACAGAAGTAAAATATAAACACGTTATTGATTTAATGTTTAGTTTATAGAGATACGGCACCCTTAATCTTGCATAGGACTTCATAATTCAACACTGAGGTATAAAGAAATTCAAAAACAATATCCCAAATTTTCAATAACTTAACAGAGCATCTATTAAAAAGCTAAAATGAATCTGTGGAACTGTGCAAGTAGACATTTTTTCAAACATCATTTTTATTGTGCAAAAATCTGAATAATAACACACAGAGCAAGGACAAGAATAAATATATCTTATCGTAAGCAAATAAATTGTGGCATATTTACTTTAATTGTAGACTATTTTGTTGATTCTGATAAAGATTTGTGTTTTTTAGCTTAGTTTAGTTTAGTGATACAGCGTGGAAACAGACACTTCGGCCCACTGAGTCCGCGCCGACCAGCGATCCCTGCACATTGACACTATCCTACACACTGGGGACAATTTTACATTTACACCAAGCCAATTAACCTACAAACCGCATGTCTTGGGAGTGTGGGCGGAAACCGAGAATCTTGGAGAAAACCCACGCGGTCACGGGGAGAACGTAAAACTCCATGCCGACAGCATCCATTGTCAGGATCGAACCCGGGTCTTCGGAGCTGCATTCGCTTTAAGGCAGCAATTCTACCGCTGCGCCACCGTGACTGCCCGAATATCTCTAAACTAACCTAAACTAAACTAAACCAGTTCACCAACTTTGTGCCTCACAGGTACTGAAATCCCTTCTCATTACTTCTTCATTTCTCACCAACCCCAGATATCGACAAGAACAAATCTCCAAGTGCTTATTGACATAAACACTGGTCATTTGTTAAGATTAATTTAGTTTAGAGCTACAGCGCAGAAGCAGGCCCTTTGGCCCACTGATTCCGCGCCGACCAGCGACCCCCATACACTAACAATATCCTACACAGTAGAAACAATTTACAATTTTACCAAAGCCAATTAATCTATAAACCTGTACAGTTTTGAAGTGTGGGAGGAAACTGGAGCAGTTCAAGAAAACCCACGCAGGTCACAGGGAGAATGTAAATGAAAACTACATGACATTCATCCAACAGACAGTGTTGCCAGATATAAGAACACAGATGCCCAAGAGAAATATTTTAAAATCCATTTAAAATGGTTTCTATATTTCACAGATCGACACAAAGTGCTGGAGAAACTCAGTCGGTCAAGCAGCAGTTCTGGAGAACAAGGATGGGTGATGTTTCAGGTCAGGACTCTTCTTCAGGCTTCAATTGTTCTATGTACCTTTTCATATCTCTCATTTCCCAATACACTTGATTCCCGTACTAATCAAAAATCTATCTCTGCCTTAAAAATATCCATTGACATGGCCTCCGCAGCCCTTCTGTTGCAAAGAATTCCACAGATTCACCACCCACTGACAAAATAAATTCCTCCTCATTACCTTCCTAAAGGAATGTCCTTTAATTCTGAGGCTGTGACCTCGAGTCCTGGACTCTCCCACTAGTGGAAACATCGTCTCCACAGTTTAAGAATAAGAGGTAAGCCATTTAGAACGGAGACGAGGAAACACTTTTTCTCACAGAGAGTGGTGAGTCTGTGGAATTCTCTGCCTCAGAGGGCAGTGGAGGCAGGTTCTCTGGATGCTTTCAAGAGACAGCTAGATAGGGCTCTTAAAAATAGCGGAGTCATCAGCTAGATAGGGGATATGGGGAGAAGGCAGGAACGGGCTACTGGTTGGGGATGACCTTCTTCTTCTTGCGTATGGCGTGCACAGCCTAAAGTTGTAAGACAACTTGTCCTGTTTGATCTTCTGTTTGTGCACGCAAGGTTGATTGCATTTGTTGAAACAAGGTGGACCACGTGAAGGTTGCAATCTCCCACCCCATTGGGGATATTCAGCCATGATCACATTGAATGGTGGAATGCTGGCTTGAAGGGCCGAATGGCCGACTCCTGCACCTATCATCTATTGTCTACTGTCTCCACATCCACTCTATCCATGCCTTTCACTATTTGGTAAGTTTCAATGGGGTCCCCCCTCATCCTTCTAAATTCCGGTGAGTACCTGCCCAGTGCCTTCAAAAGCCCATGGTATGATTGTACATCAATATCCGCCCTGCATGCTTTAAGTTTGACTAGATCCTAAATTCTGTGTGTAGCTGATAAGCATCACTTGCCATTGAGAATAACGTTTGTTTGAAGTCATCTATTGAGCAACCTTGACTTACGAGTTCCTTTATTAAGTATCACAGGCACATTTGTTCAAGTTAAGATGCAAATTGCTGTTAACATTGGATTGGTAAGTAGCCTGGGCATTTGCAGATTCAACGATGCATTATTTATTTGATCTCTGCGATATATATTCGACAAGAGCTGGAAAAGGTCACAGAGAATGGAAAAAAAAATGTTTTGGAAAGAGCTGTGTAAGTCAACCTGCATTTTGTGATAAAATAAACCCATTCATCATTATTAATACTTCAAGACGCTTTTCATTGTATTTGTAAATAAAAACAATTTGAGGCAGTTACAGTTGATTTAGCAGGCAACTTGAGTTGATTGTTTGCAGTGGTGACCTGTTAGATCTTACCTGCGTAGATATGGGGTAAGATGTGTGTGTAGCTGTAATGAGAAGTGACTGAGACACATGCAGAAGCGGTTTGATCACTTAAAATGATTAAATATTAAAGTAATGAGAGCCCTTGGGACCAGTCAATGCGATGAGATTAGATTTCAGTCATCAATCACAATCAGTCACATTCAAATAAACTTGGATAATTTAAGGAGCAAACAAGGAAAGAATGTAAATGATCTAATGAAGGAATAGCCATAGAGTGATACAGTGTGGCCCAACTTTCCCACGCCAACTAGTGTAGGTGGCTAATATGTCCCACCTACACTAGTCCCACCTGCCCGTGTTTGGTCCATATGCCTCCAAACCTGTCCCATCCATGTACTTTAACTGTTTCTTAAACATTGGGATAGTCCTTGACTCAACTACCTACTCTGGCAGCTTGTTCCATACACCCACCACCCTTTATGTGAAAAAGTTACCCCTCAGATTCCCATTAAATCTTTTCCCCTTCACCTTAAACCTGTGTCCTCTGGTCCTCGATTCCCCTACTCTAAGCAAGAGACTCTGCGCATCTACCCGATCTATTCTTCTCATGATTTTAGATGCCTGATTCAGTTCACCCCCTCATCCTCCTGCGCACCAAGGAATAGAGTCCCCAGCCTGCTCAACCTCTCTTGATAGCTCAGACCTTCAAGTCCTAGCAACATCCTGTAAATTTTCTTCGTACCCTTTCTAGCTTCACAACATCATTCCTATAACATGGTGCCCAGAACTGAATACAATAATAGTAAGATTAAATGAGAACTTACCAGTTTTAAGTTTTAAATTAATAGTTTTTTTTATTGGAGGGGAAAAAAAAAATCACAGTACATCTGATGTATAGCATTACATTTTCCTCCATTTTGTTTTTTATAAATAATAATAATAATAATATAAACAAAATAATCCTAACCCACCCTCCCTCACTAAACGCCCCTTGGCAGCTTATTTTTTCACAATCCAAATATATCACAAAATCAAATGCACTTTTTAAAGTAACAAAACAAAATAAAGGCAGATCCCCACTTAATGTCAAATGCCCTCAGTCAACAGGTAGTTCCTTTAGACCCTCAAAGTATGATAAAAAGGGTTCCCATTTCAAGTAAAACTTTTTCTCGGCATCCCACTGCATTTGATTGACTCTAAAGAGCATTAGTGATAACATTGTATTCAATGTAATGATAGGGTTTATTTAACAATGTAAACAAACAACAGGACCCCTAAAATTTAGGTACTTAAAATGACATTGGCAAACAGCCCTGGATTGACAATTGGCCGATGATAAAATTCTGAAACATCAGCTCATTTGCCCATCCGACGGCCGCTAAAATTTGGTCGTAGGACACATCCCTCCCTTTGGCCGCCAACATAGCTGCTGCCCTAGTATAATGAGATGTAAACACACTTGTTAATACCTGTTGCAGCCACCTTGAAATAGTCTGAACCGACCTTCTCTTGTGTAATTGTTTATTAACTAATACACAGTGCTGAATCCATACTTCTAAGGATTCTGATGGCCTTAATAACATAAAAATGAGACCGTGGGGTATTCGAAATGATCTTAAAAATCATGCCAGCCCTGGTCTGCTCTGCTAGTGTAGACCAGAATGTAAAATGTAATGGCATGAACAGTCAATTCCATCCTGTCCAGCCACAGCGTTTGCAATGTTTTGCTGTGGTTGTGCTGATATTAGAGTCATGACTAAGGGTGTAGCTGGAACCCCTTGGTGAAGTAATGTTTACACATTTACAATAACCAACTGCATAATCGTGTGATGTGAGTACTTGTATCAAGATTTTTTTAACAACTTGATATCCGGGTTGGACCCGACAATGTAGTTCCCTTATGTTACAGCTGTAATTTCTCTATCTGAACTATTGTCAATATCACTTAAAATGAACTGGAAATGTCAGTAATTTGCATCGTATCAAATGTATCATTAATATATAACAAACATTTCTGATCCCCTCAATAGAGATGTACTGCTTTTACTTACAGAAAAAACACTATAAAATACATACTTATTATTATCAGGAGAAACCCGTAGCCCGACTCACCTGAGTCCAAATAGGGCTGAAAGAGTCCCAGTAATTTCTTGACTGGGGACCAACATCTGTGAGCCGCTGACCCCACTGTCAGTGGCTCCAGCGTTGCTTCCTTGCCGTTCCAACGGCATTCCACAGGCTGGGAGCCGCTGACCCCCCTGTCAGCGACTCTGCTTAAATTTCTTGCCGTTTTTATGGCATCCCACAGGCTGGGGAGCCGCTGACCCCCCTGTCAGCGACTCTGCTTAAATTTCCTGCCGTATTTATGGCATCCGTGCAGGCTGGGGAGCCGCTAACTGCACTGTTAGCGGCTCCTTATCTCGCAACCCGATCAATTTTGCCGGTTTATCCGCATTTGCAGTCGGACTGGAATTTCCCCACAGTCCATAACCGGCAACTTGTCGGGCTGCGAAACTGGCAGGAAAAGCCTCTGTAAAAAGAGGCTCCTGCCTAAAAAACCCCTGGTAAGTAAAAAACCAAACTTACCTTTTAAGTTTAACTTACCACCGGCAGGAGCTCTGTCCTGCCAGACTGGTGCTTGCGCCAATGCGGCTGACGTAATGCTGCGCATGCGGCCTGGCGGGCCCTCTTCACGGAATCATTCACGTGACTCCGAAGTAAAATCTAACTGTGGCCTCATCGATGTTTTATACAACTGCAGCATGACCTCCCAACTTCTATACTCGCTACTCTGACTGATGAAGGCCAATGAGCCAAATGCCTTTTTGACCACCCTATCTACCTGCGACTCAACCTTCAAGGAACTATGCACCTGCACTCCTAGATCCCTCTGCTCTACAACATTCCCCAGAGCCCTCCCATTCACTGTGTAGGTCCTGCCCATGTTAGACTTCCCAAAATGCAGCACCTCACATTTCTCTGGATTAAATTCCATCAACCATTCCTCAGCCCACCTGGCCAATCATCTTGCTAATCCTGCCCTGTATGATGTTGTCATCCAATGAAAATGTGTAGGAAGGAACTGCAGATGCTGGTTTAAACCGAAGATAGACATGTAAAGCTGGAGTAATTCAGTGGGTCAGACAGCATCTCTGGAGAAAAGGAATAGGTGACATTTCGGGTCTGAAGAAGGGTCTCGACTCAAAATGTCACCCATTCCTTCTCTCCAGAGATGCTGCCTGACCTGCTGAGTTACTCCATCATTTTGTGTCCATTGAAAATAATGTAAATGATCTAATGAAGGATAATTTGCAGATAATTTAACTAGAGAGTAAAATATTATAATGTTAAATATAAAGAATAATCATAAACTCTGTGATTTACAGTTAAATTAAACTTTTTGCCCATAACATTTAGCTTAGTTTAGAGATACAGCGTAGAATCAGAATCAGGCCCTTCGGCCTACCCAGTCCATGCCGACCAATGGTTACCCATTCACACTTTTGTATCCTACACATAGAATTTCCAGAAGCCGATTAACCTACAAACCGGAGCACCCAGAGAAAACCCACACGGTCACAGGGAGAACGTACAAACTCCGTATAAACAGCACCCGTGGTCAGGATCGAACCTGGATCTGTGGCAGCAACTCTTCCGCTGCGCCCCATGATGGATTCTTGGGTTGGGTAGTAAACCACCAGATAGTGTGCAATCTGCCCACGAGCGCGCTCCAGATAGCACAGGCCTCGTTTCCCTGAGATACCAAAACCGATGGTTGATTGCTTTAGACAACATGAGCATGAACAGACTGCAATCAATTAGCTTTCAGCAAAGAGCCAAATTATTTATTTCGTAAAATTACTCAGCTGGAAGGTAGAATATGTTAAAATGTGAAAAAATAACAGATAAGAATTCATCAATCAGCCATAATTGGGAAAGTTTACAGAAGATCAAAGGTAAACTGTTGGGGGAAGTAATGTTAAAAATCATTAAAGTTCTTGTGAACATGCAGTGATAATGCATGGCAACTAGTTGGTCCAAAAGGAATATTTGATATGATGTGTGCAATTGCTATCTCCCAGTAACCTCCAACTGCAAACTATTGATTATCAAGTCCTGTGAAGGAGGAAACTCCAGACGCTGGCTTACACCGAGGATTGACACAAAAGGCCGGAGTAACTCACCGGGACAATTTCTCCAGCATTGTGTGTAAGCTAACCTGCTGAGTTCTTTTGGCACGTCACCCATTCCTTTTCTCCTGAGATGCTGCCTGACCCGCTGAGTTACTTCAGCATTTTTGGTCTATCTTCGATAATCAATTCCTGTTGCGCTCAGAAACAAATGGTTTTTCAATACCTCGAGACTTTTCCTCAAAGCCTCTGATTTAAATAAATTATTTTAGTCATGGGTGAGGTTGCTGCAAATAATTCCTCACCAGTGTCACGGAGTCATAGAGTGATACAGCGTGGAAACAGGCCCTTCAGCCCAACTTGCCCACACTGGCCAACATGTCCCAGCTGCACTAGTCCCACCTGCCTGCGTTTGGCCCAGATCCCTCCAAACTTGTCCTATCCATGTACCTGTCAAACTGTTTCTTAAATGTTGGGATAGTCCCAGCATCAACTACCTCCTCTGACAACTCGTTCCGTACACCCACCACCCTTGGTGTGAAAAAATTACCCCTCAGATTCCTATTAAATCTTTTCCCCTTCACATTGAACCTATGTCCTCTGGTCCTCGATTCCCCCAACTCTGGGCAAGAGGTTCTGTGCATCTTCCCGATCTATTCCTCTCATGGTTTGCTGAGGAAACATGTTGTCCGGGTAACTTTGGCAATCCCACCTCCAGCTGTTTTCCGGGCTCACACATCCATGTTATTTATCTACATGAAGGGTCGTCGCGGGCCTGATGTTTTTATTGTCTGTGTGACCCGGAGAGAACAATGAAATTCTTACTTGCAGCACTACAGAACATGTAAATATAGTACACTGTCAACAATATAATTAACAAAGTTAGAAGAAGTTTCAGTTTCAGAGGCACCAAGGTACAGTGAAAAGCTTTTGTTGCGTGCTAACAATTCAGCGGAAAGACAATACATGATTCCAATCGAGCCATCTAGTGTATAGATACATAATAAGGGAATAACATTATCAATGACTCTATGATCTGATTACCCCAACCCTCCCAGTTGTTTCATATTCACAGTCTTGGCAACAAGTTGAACACCATCCACTATGGGTGGATCCAACAGACTGGTTCTACCTACAGTACATTCAGCACAGAACGCCACAGGAGATCCTTTTTACCTGTGGCTATCAAACTTTACAACTCCTCCCCTTTCTGTCACGGGCTAGACTTACTCTCTTTAGCGGTCAGAGGAACATCCTTGCATGAAGTGGTTGAGTTTAGTTTAGTTTAGTTTATTGTCAGGTGCAACGAGGTACAGTGAAAAGCCTACGTTGCGCGCTAACCAGTCAGCGGAAAGACAATACATGATTACAATCGAGCCATTTACTGTGTATCGGTATATGATAAGGCAATACCATTTAGTGCATGGTAAAGCCAGCAAGGTTCGATCAAGGATAGACCGAGGGTCACCAAAGAGGTAAATAGTAATTCAGCACTGCTCTCTGGTTGTGGTAGGATGGTAGGAAGGAATGAAAGAGGAAAGAAAAAAAACATATTGCCAGATGATCAAGGATTGTGTGGGATGAGAATTGGGCCAGAAAATTCATTAGGTAGAGAGATTGGTCCCAACATCTATGCGAAAAGCATTTTATTCACCACGTATAATTTCCCTGGATGATATTTTTGATCATTTTGAGAGCAAACAAAGAATGTTTGAAAACAGCTGGTGATTCTCAGGAAGATTTTCCAGCATCAACCATCAGGATTAGTTTCTCCTTCGTGAATAAATAAGGAGTGATTAGGCTCGTGATACATTTCATTGCAAAATAATTGCTCCTTGAAAATTGCTGGAAAATCTCACCGAGACAAACTCGACACCTCCTACAGGTGTATATTGACTGGTTGCATCACGGACAGCCTGGGTTCGGCAACTTGAACGCACAGGAGCGAAGAAGACTGCAAAAAGTTGTGAATCCTGCCCAGTCCATCACCGGCTCTGACCTCCTCACCGTCGAAGAGATTTATCAGAGTCGCTGCCTCATCATCAGAGACCCACACCACCCTGGCCACACACTCACTTCGACCATCGAGAAGAAGGTACAGGAGCCTGAAAACTGGAACGTCCGCATTGAGGAACAGCTTCTTCCCCCACAGCCATCAGGCCATTAAACACTACAACCTCCAATAAGCTCCGAACATTCTTCAGTCCGAAGAAGGGCCTCGACCCGAAACGTCACCCATTCCTTCTCCCCAGATCTTCTGCCTGTCCCGCTGAGTTACTCCAGCATTTTGTGTATATCTTCGGTTTAAACCAGCATCTGCAGTTCCTTCTACATATTGAAAGTTTCCATAGTGATATTGTTATCTCGCTTCTGAGACCTCGTTGTCAGTGTCTCAAAATCCCACCTGAAATTATTACTAAATAAATGAAGAGCAGTATTTTTTGGCACTACCGAAAGGATTTTGCTTGCCGTCTTGCTGACAGGTCACAATCGCACCACAGTAGTGGGCTCACGCTTACACTTAAGCTTATATATGTGGACCCAAGTATAAAGAGGAGGAAACGGATGATGTCAATCCCTATGTAAGACTACTTCTATGTCCTTGCAAACTGTGAACCATTGATCAGAATATGCACCATTGATAATTTTTTAGTAGACACACAATGCTGGAGTAACTCAGCGAGACAGGCAGCATCTCTGGAGAGAAGGAATAGGAGACATTTCGGGTCGAGACCCTTCTTCAAGGGAGGGGGCTGGACAAAGATAGAATGTAGGAAGAGACAGGGATACTGGTGGGAGAACTGGGAAGGCGGAGGGAATGAAGAGAGAAAGCAAGGGCTATCTGAAGTTAGAGAAGTCAATGTTCATACTGCTGGGGTGTACACTACCCAAGCGAAATATGAGGTGCTGTTCCTCCAATTTGAGCTGGGCAAATTGTCCCATTCCTTCTCTCCAGAGATGCTGCCTCACCCACTGAGTTACTCCAGCATTTTGTGTCTACCATCGATTTAAACCAGCATCTGCAGTCCTTTCTTACACATTGAGAAATGTTTAGTTTAGTTTAGTTCAGAGATGCAGAGCGGAAACAAGCCCTCAGTCCACTGAATCCGCGCCGTCCACCGATCCCCGCACACTAGCACTATCCTACACACACTACGGACAATTTACTATCTTTACCAAAGCCAATTAGCCTACAAACCTGTACATCTGAGTGTGAGAGAAAACTGGAGCACCCGGAGAAAACCCACGTGCGTCACGGGAGAACGTACAAACTCCGTACAGACAGCGCCCATACGCGGGATCGAACCCGGGTCTCTGGCGCTGTGAGGCAGCAACTCTACCGCTGCGCCACTGGTGCCGACCTTCTTGAGGTTGAATGGACTGACATGTTGGGGAGATTCTGAACCATGCTCCAGTGATGCTGGAGATGTTGGACCTGGACTTGGAATTTGGAAAACATTATTGTCATTCAGACCTTGCGGTCTGAACGAAATTTCGTTGCCTGCAGTCATACATATAGTAAATAACAAAAACACACAATAAACACATATTTAACATCCACCACAGTGAGTTCACCAGACACCTCCTCACTGTGGTGGAAGGCAAAAATCTTGTCTTTGTCTCTTCCCTTCTTCCTCTTCCTCTTCCTCTGCGCTGAGGCGACCCGGGCCTCCGATGTTGTGACCGCACCGGGTGATGTAAATAAGTCCCGTGGGTGAACCGCGCTCCGCGAGCGGGCCGGTTCAACTCCGCGGCCCGGGGCGGTCGAAGCTGCCGAAGCTGCCGCCCTCCAGTCCAGCGGACGCAGCTGTTGCCGCGGGAGCTCCGGAAAAACAGGTCACCAACCTGTGACCTCCCGACGATGTCGTCCACTGGGCCCGCGGCGAGTCGGGCCGCCGGAACGCCTGAACCCGCCGCAGCCCCGAAGTCGGCCAGCCCCGCGCTGGTAAGTCCTGGCTGGCTCTACCTCCGGAGCCTCGGGTCGGTCGCAGTTAAAGTTGGAGGCCGCCAGCTCCGCGATAGGCCTCAGCGCAGACGGAGACGGAGACACGACAAGAAAAGTCGCGTCCCCCCAAAAGGAAGAGACTAAGAACGTTTCTCCCACCCCTCCCACACACATACACTACATAATAACTCAAACTAACGCTAAAAACAAGACAAGAAAACAACAAATAAAAAGAAAAACAGACGGACTGCAGGCGAGCCGCTGCTGCCAGGGCAGCTATCACCTTCTACATCATACTAGGAGGACCTGCTAGTGCTTACATGGCGGTGGGCAGCATTGAAAAGAACCGGCTCCTGTTTCGTTGCCACATTTTATGAGCGGAATAACTTATTCTCCTTCATTTTCACATAGGATTTCCAGCAGGTTTGTTCTTGCAACAGGAATCCCGTTGCGCAAACCCCTGAGCTTTCATCTACAGGCTACCGTTTGAAGTCCCCATCCCAATCCTCTGCAGCCCATCCATTGTGCAACATTGCCCTCTAAAGAGTGGGCAAATGAATTCTCCCACCCACTGGCCACTGCAGGTGATATCTGTGGCTCAGAGAATACCGTCTTTTCAACTGCTGCCTGTACCTTCTGTTGATTCCCTGGTTGCTTAGTAACTGGGGGACACATGAGATGGGAGTCTATCGCTCTCTGAAAGAAATGATGCACGATGGCGCAGTGATGGTGGGAAGAGAGAGAAAGAGAGAGGTGGGAGGTAGTCCCCCCGTGGTGCGGATGAGACAGTGGATGAAAAGGATGTGGGCTCGGTGAAATGTGTACGAAAGAACTGCAGATGCTGGATAAAACCGAAGATAGACACAAAAAGCTGGAGTAACTCAGCGGGACAGACAGCATCTCTGGAGAGAAGGAATAGGTCTGAAGAAGGGTCTCGACCCAAAACATCACCCATTCTTTTCTCCAGAGAAGCTGCCTGACCAGCTGAGTTACTTCCAGCTTTTTGTGACTATCTGACATGAGGTGAGATTGCATCACATATAAATGCAATAGACAATAGGTGCAGGAGTAGGCCATTCGGCCCTTCGAGCCAGCACCGCCATTCAATGTGATCATGGCTGATCATCCACAATCAGTACCCCGTTCCTGCCTTCTCCCCATATCCCCTGACTCTGCTATCTTTCAGAGCCCTATCGAGCTCTCTCTTGAAAGAAAGAATGTTATCATCAGCAATCTCTTTGTTCTTTCGAACCAGGGCGGCAGAGCAGTGGAGCTGCTGCCTTACAGCGGCAGAGACTGGGGTTCGATCCTGACTAGCAGTGCTGGCTGTACGGAGTTTGTACATTTTTCTCCGAGATCTCCGGCTTCCACCCACACTCCAAAGACGTACAGGTTTGTAGGCTAATGACTTTGGTAAAATTTCCCAAGTGCGTAGGACAGTGTTCATGTATGGCGGGGGGATGGGGCGATCGCTGGTCGGCGCGGATCCGGTGGGCCAAAGTGCCAACTTTCATGCTGTATCTCTAAAAAAGAGAAAAGCTCTTCAAGGGGTCAATCAGAACTTCAGCTGATGTTATCAACTCCTGCAATTGGATGCTGTGGATGTAGACCTACTGCAATCTATAGCTGACTAAACACACAATCCTGATGATAGACACAACATGCTGGAGTAACACAGGCGGCATCTCTGGAGAAAAAAGATGGGTGAGGTTTTGGGTCAGCATCCTTCTTCAGACTCATAATGAGTTTTAGCATGAATCTCATGAACAAGCGCAGTTCATGTGTCATATTTCCATTGATTAGAGGGCATTGTTTTCAGGTGAAAGGGTCAATATGTGAAGTAGGAGCAATTTTTTTTGTGGCGAGTACCTGGACTTGCACGTCTTTGTAGTGTGGGAGGAAACCGGAGCACCCGGAGAAAACCCACACGGTCACAGGGAGAACGTACAAACTCCGTACAGACAGCACCCGTGGTCAGTATTGAACCTGAACCTCTCTCGCTGTAGGAAAAATATACTGTTTCACTGACACGTTATGGAATGAATAGACTCACTACTAGTGGGAGAGTCTAAGACCAGAGGCCATAGCCTCAGAATTAAAGAACGTTCCTTTAGGAAGGAGATGAGGAGGAATTTATTTTGTTGAAGGGTGGTGAATCTGTAGAATTATTCGCCGCAGAAGGCTGGGGAGGCCAAGTCATTGGGTATTTTTAAGGCAGATAGATAGATTCTTGATTAGTACAGGTGTCAGAAGTTATGGGGAGAAGGCAGGAGAATGGGGTTAGGAGGGAGAGATAGATCAGAGTAGACTTGACGGGCTGAATGGCCTAATTCTGCTCCTGTCACTTATGAACTTAGATGGGAAAGGAGGCTTCCTCTATATGCCTGCCCATCAATGATCATATTCATCCACGCCCTGTTCAGATCAGAAATGGCGGTGGTCAGGTCATTAAGTAGTTCTCTCAAACTTAAGTAGTTTGTTACATTACACAAAGACACACATCAAAGACTGGTCTGATAGCATCAGCCTTTTATGTCTGGCCTGAAATGTCTAATGCTTTATACAATTTTCATCCATTTGAAGTGCCATCTCTCAGTCATCTCTCTGGGTTCCGTTAAAGACCCTTGAAACCACAGGAGAAAAGCAAACAAAGGATTCAAGAGACTTATATCATTATTATTTTTAAAGCAAACTGCTCAGAAATCTGGATCATAGCAGAAATTAAGCCTGTGAAATAATAAATGCCTGGGCAAAGAATTGGAAACAGAACAAAGGCAAACACAATTTAAGTACTTTCAATCAAACTAATGTTTTATGCGTATAGTTTGGATTCAGCGTGTTCATTTTACAGTAATAAGATTATTTCTGGTATTTGATTGGAGTTATCATTTTAATGGAAGAATTATGTTTAATAGCTTAATAACTCAAAGTAAAAAAGTGAAACAAAGTTATTTAATCAAAATAATAAACCTGTGAATTTAATTTTCAATGTCTGAGGAAACAAAATTTAGTATAATTCTTTTGGAATTACTTTCCTGAGTTTACTTCCTATCACTAATTGACTGGGGTGAGGTGGCGCAGTGGCAGAGCTGCTGGCTTACGGCGTCGGAGACATCGGGCGTTCCAGTTTTGTCCCGCACTCCAAAGACGTACAGGTCTCTACGTTAATTGGCTTGGTATAATTATAAATTGCCCCTTGTGTGTGTAGGATAGTGCTTGTGTGCGTGGATCGCTGGTTGGCGCGGACTGGATGGGCCGAAGGGCTTGTTTCCTCACTGTATCTCTAAAACTAAAACTAAACTGAATACTTATAGAAACATAGAAAATAGCCGCAGTAGGTCGTTCGACCCTTCGTAACAGCACCGTCATTCAAACCAATCATGGCAGATCATCCAAAATGAGTACCCGGTTCCTGCTTTGTCCCCAAATCCCTTGATTCCATTAGGCCCGAGAGCTAAATCTAACTCCCACTTGAAAACATCCAGTGAATTGGCCTCCACTGCCTTCTGTGGAAGAGAATTCCACAGATTCACAACACTCTGGGTGAAATAGATTTTCCTCATCTCGGTCCCAAATGTCGGGCCTACGCCTTATTCTTAAATTGTGACCCCTGGTTCTGGATTCCCCCAACATCAGGAGCATTGTTCCTGCATCTGGCCTGTCCAATCCCTGAAGGATTTGATATGTTTCTATAAGAAACATTCTTCTAAATTCCAGTGAATAAATGCCCAGTCGAACCACCCTGTTATATAAGCCCAGTCAATCCATTCTTTGGAACTGTGCAAAATTATGAACTTATAACAATGACCCTTACTCTACCCTTGTGACTATAACCCAGTACACATGACAATAAACTAAACTCAAAACACAAACTTCTAACCTGAGGAAACAGCCTGTTTACTTAGCCGAGCAATCATTTCTAGAATCTTCTGTTTATCAATGAGATCATCCCTTATTCCTTTAAGCTCCATTGAATGATGGCCTGCCATACCCAATCTCATCTAAGGAGTCAATATCCTCTCCTGCAAGAATTAATCAAGGAATGGATGCCACATTAACTCCAATGCAAACATATCCTGACTGAGTGGAGGGATTCTGCACACAACTCGACAAATGTGGTCTCAATGAGGCTCTGCAAAGTTTTAGCAGACTTCTTCACATTTGCACTTCACCTTTCCCATAATAAAACCCAAATCTATGTGCCTATTGAATTGCTTGCTGCATCTCCATGCTGCCTCTGTCTCTCTAGTTTTACACAATGTATTAAGTTATGGGATAATTCTTCTGCCTGGATATCGCATCGAGCATCAACTTTTCTTGATTAGTACGGGTGTCAGGAGTTATGGGGAGAATGGGGTAATAGCCCTGTCCCACGGTACGAGTTCATTCCAAGAGCTCTCCCGAGTTTAAAAAAAAATCGAACTCATGGTAAGCACGGAGAATGAACGTAGCGGGTACATCGGAGCTCGGGGACGTCTCAGCGCTAACGGCAGGTACTCGGGCAGACTCACTAACAGCAGGTAAGCACGGGATGACTTGTGAAGATTTTTCAACATGATGACAAATGTCCACGAGAGCCCCGAGTACCGACGAGTGGCCATTACCGTAAATCTCCGAGTTCGAATCGGGGCAAACTCTGGAGAGCTCTTGGAACGAACTCATACCGTGGGACAGGGGTTTAAGGAGGGAGAGATAGATCAGCCATGATTGAATGGTGGAGTAAACTTGATGGGCCGATTGGCCTAATTCTGCTCCCATCGTTTAAGATCGTATATCCTTTAGGAGGGCGGGTGAGCAGACCGGCTGCGGGAAGGGGGAGTGGGCCGCTGGAGGCCCTGCAGCAGCCTGGGGCTGGGCTGGACCGGGCGCCGCTCCAAGAGGCCGAGCACGTGGACCTACAGCGGTGGAGCAGCGGCGGAGGACACCACGGCTGCGCTTGGCCAGGCCGACCCTGGAACGCCGCCAGGACAACAGACCTTCATGGTCAGATCAAGATCTCTGCACACGCAGTACAACAACTGGGGCTTGAAAATGACTGGCGACTCTGTACACTGTCTCGATGTACTACTGCTACACACACGTACTGTATCTGAGATACTTATCCAACATGTATCTAAGTGCTTATGTATAGTGACACTTGTACTGAACTGTGTACAAAAATGAATTTCACTGCACCTACAAATAAAGCTCTGCACCATACCATACTTCGTCGTGAGTTTTGCAGAATTAGAACTTAGCACAGTACGGCACAGGAAAAGACCCTTCAGCCTACAATGTTTGTGCTGAACATGATGGACCCCTGCATTCCCTCTCTCTCCATCCCTCCCCCACCCAAGTCGCACCAGCTTCTCGTTCTCAACCAGCAAACAGCTAATGTCGGTTATCTTTATCATCGTTACTTTTTTGCACATCTTTCATTCATTGTCCTTTATCTCTCTACATCATCGTCTCTGTCTCTTGATTCTCTTATCCCTAACTAGTTTGAAGAAGGGTCTCGACCTGAAACGTCACCCATTCCTTCTCTCCATAGATGCCGCCTGTCCCGCTGAGTTACTCCAGCATTTTGTGTCTATCTTCGGCATGATAGACTAATCCCATCTGCCTGCACATGATGCCTGTCCAAGATGTACAGGTTTGTAGAGTCAAAAGTCAAAAGAGTTTATTGTCATGTGTCTCTGACAGGACAATGAAATTCTTTCTTTGCATAACACAACAGAACATAGTAGGCATTGACTGCAATTATATACATAAATACACACATTCATTAATAAATTAATAAAGTACAAATAACAGATAGAGGGGTATTAATGTTCAGAGTTTTGTCCGAGCCAGGTTTAATAGCCTGATGGCTGTGGGGAAGTAGCTATTCCTGAACCGGGTCGTTGCAGTCCTCAGGCTCCTGTACCTTCTACCCGAAGGTAGCAGGGAGATGAGTGTGTGGCCAGGGTGGTGTGGGTCCTTGATGATGCTGCCAGCCTTTTTGAGGCAGCGACTGTGGTAGATCCCCTCGATGGATGGAAAGTCAGAGCCGATGATGGACTGGGCAGTGTTTACTACTTTTTGTAGTCTTTTCCTCTCCAGGGCACTCAAGTTGCCGAACCAAGCCACGATGCAACCGGTCAGCAAGCTCTCTACTGTGCACCTGTAGAAGTTAGAGAGAGTCCTCCTTGACAGAACGACTCTCCGTAATCTTCTCAGGAAGTAGAGGCGCTGATGAGCTTTCTTAATAATTGCATCTGTGTTCTCGGACCAGGAAAGATCTTCACAGATGTGCACGCTCAGGAATTTGAAGCTCTTGACCCTTTCAACCATCGACCCGTTGATATAAACAGGACTGTGGGTCCCCATCCTACTCCTTCCAAAGTCCACAATCAGTTCCTTGGTTTTGCTGGTGTTGAGGGCCAGGTTATTGTGCTGGCACCATATGGACAGTCGCTCGATCTCTCTTCTGTACTCCGACTCATCCCCATCAGTGATACGTCCTACAACAGTGGGGTCGTCAGCGAACTTGATGATGGAGTTATATCATCATAGTGTGGAAACAGGCCCTTTAATGCAACCTGCCCACACCAACCAACATGTCCCATCTACACTAGTCCCACCTGCCCGCGTTTGTAGGTTGAAGATAGACACGAAATGCTGGAGGAACTCAGCAGGACCGGCAGCATCTCTATATAAAATAAGTGGGTGACGTTTCGGGTCGAGACTCTTCTTCAGACAGAGTGGGGCGGAGAGGGAGACATAGAGATAAGGAAGTGTGAGGTGTGAAAATGAGAGAAAGGGGATAGCGATCAATGAAAATGTAGAATAGATCATTAGATCTGCATTTGTAGTTTAATTGGCTTTGGCAATATTTGTAAATTGCCCCTAGTGTGTGTGATTGTGCCAGTGTAAGGGGCGATCGCTGGTCGGTGCAGACTTGGTGGGCCGAAGGGCCTGTTTCCACGCTGCATCTCTACACTGTACTAAACCAGACGGCCAAACATTCGGAAGATTCCATCGGCACAAATAAGCAAAACTTCTTTAGTTTTCTTTCACTCTGCTGCCCTCTATGGACGAACCCTTGTTATCAGAATCTCTTTATTGCCATTGCACATGGTGCAACGAAATTTAAAAAGCCAATCCAACAATTCACAAGAACAATCTTAAAATATAAGGAAGGGTCAAAATATATACATATAAAAAAACAATTCAGTTGAATGTGAGTGTTATTTCTTATTTTGCATTGTTCAGCTCACGTATGGCTATGGGGTAGAAGCTGTCTCTGTTTGTGCGAGTTTTGAAAGACCTGTAGCGTCTGCCAGAGGGCAGCAGGTGGAACAGGTTGTGTCCAGGGTGGGAAGGGTCCTTCAGGATGTTGGCTGCCCTGCCAAGGCAGCGAGAGCTGAAGATGTCCTTCAGGGAGGGCAGTGGGCAGCCAGTGATTTTTTGGGCGGTGTTGATGACCCTTTGAAGGGCTCTCCTGTCCGCTGCAGAGCAGCTGGCATACCATGTGGTTATACAGTACGCCAGCACACTCTCGATACAGCAGCGGTAGAAGGACACCAGCAGCTTCTCTTCCAGGTTGTTTTTCCTGAGGATCCTCAGAAAGTCGAGTCGCTGCTGGGCCTTCTTGACTACTGTGGTGGTGTTTGTGGTCCAGGAGAGATCCTCCGCAATTTGTGTGCCCAGGAATCTGAAGCCTGAGACCATTTCCACACAGTCCCCATTGATGAATAGGGGTTGGGGGCTGCACTGTTCTTACGGAAGTCTATGATAATTTCCTTTGTTTTTGTGGTGTTTAGGATGAGGTTGTTGTCTGAACACCACGCTGCCAGTCTTTGGACTTCCTCCCTGTAGGCTGTCTCATCTCCTCCTGAGATACGTCCAACCACAGTCGTGTCGTCCGCAAACTTGACGATGGTGTTGGTGGAGTGGGCGGGGGCACAATCGTGGGTGTAGAGTGTGTAGAGGAGGGGGCTCAACACACAGCCCTGTGGGGAGCCGGTGCTGAGTGTGGTGGGGGTGGAGAGGTGATGGCCCAGTCTGACGGTCTGGGGGCGGTTAGACAGAAAGTCCTTGATCCAAAGGCAGATGGGTTGGGAAAGTCCTAAATCCATGAGTTTGGTGACCAGTCTGCTGGGGATGATGGTATTGAAGGCCGAGCTAAAGTCAATGAAGAGCATCCTCACATAGCTCCCCTGGTGTTTGAGGTGGGTCAGTGCAGTGTGAAGAGCAGTGGCGATGGCATCCTCAGTGGACCTATTTGCTCTGTAGGCAAACTGGTGTGGGTCGAAGATGGACGGTAGGCTGGCTTTGATGTGCTGCTGAACCAGCCTCTCGAAACACTTCATGATGACTGGTGTGAGAGCGACCGGTCGGTTGTCGTTAAGGCCGCTGATAACAGGCTTTTTTGGTAGTGGGATGATTGTGGCAGACTTCAGGCACGGTGGGATGATGGATTTGGACAGAGGCAGGTTGAAGACCTCGGAGAGCTGGTCTGCACATTCCTTCAGAACCCTTCCTGTCACGCCATCCGGTCCGGCAGCCTTCCTCGGGTTCACCGCCCTGAGCACCCGCCTCACTTCATGCTCCTGCACAGTGAGGGTGTAGTTGTTGTTGTTAGGGGCTGGTGGGAGAATGGTGACGAGCTCTTCTGGTTCTGCCTCAAAGCGAGCAAAGAAGGAGTTCAGCTCCTCTGCCAGTGTGGCGTGGCCGTCGGTCGGCCGTCGTACTGTTACTGGGCTTGTAGTTGGTGACGTGCTGGATGCCCTGCCACACCCGCCGTGGATCGTTGTTGTTAAAGTGGTCCTCTATCTTCCTCTTGTGGGCCGCTCTGGCATCCCTGATGCCTTTCTTCAGGTTGGCTCTAGCAGCGCTGCACAGGGCTCTGTCGCCAGACCTGAAGGCGGTGTTGCGGTCCTTGAGGAGAGTTTGGACCTCGTTTGTCACCCGCGGCTTCTGGTTGGGGGACACCCGGATGAGTGTGTCGACGGTGACGTTGCCAACACAGTTCTGGATGTAAAAGAGTACAGTGGATGTGTACTCCTCCAAATCCTGATTTTCAAAAATGTCCCAGTTTGTCCTTTCAAAGCAGTCCTGTAGCTGTGAGGAAGCTCCTTCAGGCCAAGTTTTAACAGCCCTGGTGGTGGGTTGGACTTTTCTCCTGAGGGGGGTGTATGCTGGTGCTAAGTGAATGGATAGGTGATCCGACTGCCCTAAGTGTGGTAGTGGTGTGGCTCTAAGCCCCTTCTTGATGTTTGAGTAGGCCTTGTCAAATGTATTTTCTCCCCTGGTTGCACATTTGATGTGTTGTTCAAACGAGGGTAGAACTGATTTTAAGTCTGCGTGATTGAAATCACCAGCTGTGATATGGGCAGCTTTGGGGTAGGTATTCTCTTGTTTGCTGATAGCGCTATGGAGGTAGCCTAGGGCTACGCTAGCATTAGCATCCGGTGGGATATACACAGCTGTAACTACGACAACGGTAAACTCACGTGGAAGGTAGAAAGGCCTGCATCTAACTATCAGGTACTCCAAATCAGCAGAACAGTGTCTGTCTATGATTGTGGTATTTGTGCACCAGTTGTTGTGAACGTAGATGCATAACCCCCCTCCTTTGCTCTTACCGGAGTCTTTGTTTCTATCCCAGCGAAATGCTGTGCGGCCTGCTAGCTCAATGGCCCCATCCGGTACAAGTGCGTGTAGCCACGTCTCTGTTATTAGCAGAATGCAACTGTCCGCGATGTATTTGTTTGTGGCGACCTGTAGTCTTAATTCGTCCATTTTGTCGGGAATCGATGGATAGAGAATAGGGATTGCCAATGTCATGTGGAGGAGAACATACGACGAGGTTCCGCTACGGACTGATCTTAAGGAAAGCACAATAGAAACCTGCTTCTATAACATCCTAATCACTTCCGTGAGAAACGACAACGTAAATGAAACTCACGGAAAGGAAAACACACATCAGATACTATTTGGGGTGGCACGGTGGCGCAGCGGTAGAGTTGCTGCCTTACAGCGTTTGCAGCGCTGGAGACCCGGGTTCGATCCTGACTGCTGCCTGTACAGAGTTTGTACGTTCTCCCCGTGACCGCGTGGGTTTTCTCCGAGATCTTCCCACACTCCAAAGACGTACATGTTTGCAGGCTAATTGGCTTGGTCTATGTGTAAATTGCCCCTTGTGTGAGTAGGATAATGTTAATATGCAGGGATCCTGGTCGGTGCGGACTCGGTGGGCCGAAGGGCCTGTTTCCACGCTGCATCTCTGAACTAAACTAAAACAGCTGTAAGTTAACTATGCCTTTTGCAAATGTCTAAGTGAAACACTCCCTACTTTTGTTTAATCAGCTATAAAAGTTGACTCCGTTCAAACTGCCTCACCTTCTGTCAGAATCCACAACCACCTCCACCTCTCCTTCCCCGATTACTCTTTTCCTCCTCCACCCCTCTATCACTCGCTCATCCGCAATCTGTCCTCCGATGCCTCCTTCTCCCTACCTGGTAAATTGCCCCATCTACTGGCCTTAGCAATAACTGATGAATATCATAGCAAAGGAATATGTGTATTCAAAATTCAGAATCAGAATCAGAATGAATTTACGAGCCTAGCATGTATACGTAGAAGGACTTGGTGCATATTCCACCGCCTCTTGATTTCTCCGCTACTCCGCTTCGCTTAGATGAAAGCCAGCCAGTTGCAGCGCTTTGTCCGGGTCCGCTCACACAGCCAGGTGAAGTACAGGGCAGTGGCTCGAGAGAAGTCCTTGTTTGTTTGGCGCAAGAGTCGCAGTTTGTCCACCTTGTTGTTGAGGGAACGTAGATTTACAAGGAATATGCTGGTGAGCGGTGTGCGTAATCCTCGTGGCCGGAGTCGGGCGAGTGCTCCGGAGCGCTCCACCCCGGGTCCTCCTACATCCCACGGCCTTGGACATAACCACAGCCCCGCCAACAAGTATGTCCGAATCCAAAGAGATTTGTGATACATAAATCCACACACAGAGCTCAAAGCTCAACATTAATGGGTGAAATACCTGAATTATAAATCAGCTCTCGTTCTTGCACAGATCTGATTATTAAGTGCACGGATACCCTCTGGAAATGGGTTAAGGTCTTGGACGGCCATCGTAAACTTCAGATATGCAACCTTTTCGAAATTGCCTCTAAGCTGTTTCAGCAGACTTACTAACTCATCTGTTTTAATTGATTTCTTCCTCTGTCAGAGAACGGAATTTCACTTGGTGAGTTTATCCTTGTCTCAAGATCTGATATATAGTCATAGAGTGATACAGTGTGGAGACAGGCCCTTCAGTCCAACTTGACCAAACCAACCAGCATGCTCCATCCACACTAGTCCCACCTGCTTGTGTGTGGGCCATGTCCTTCCAAACCTTTCCTATCAGCGTACCTGTCTAAATGTCTCTTAAACATTGAATTAGTTCCTGCCTTAACTATCTCCTCCAGCAAATATTAGCATCACATTTTTATCATTCAAATGGGGTTTTATACTTGGCAAAAATGTATTGGGGAACTTGGAGGCTACTCTGAGAGAAATCAGGCACGGTGGCACTGCGGTAGAGTTGCTGCCTCACAGCGTCGGAGACCCGGGTTTGATCCTGACCACGTGCGCTGTCTGTGCGGAGTTTGTACGTTCTCCCTGTGACCTGCGTGGGTTTTCTCCGTTTCCTCCCACGCTCCAAAGACGCACAGGTTTGTAGGTTAATTGGCTTGGTGTAATTGTACATTGTCCCGATGGGGAGAAGGCAGGAAAATTGGATTAGGAGGCAGAGATCAGCCATGATTGAATGGCAGAGTAGACTTGAGCAGAGCAGAATGGCCTACTTCTACTCCTATAACTTGCGTGTGCGTGTGCGTGTGCGTGCGCGCGTGCGTGTGTGTGTGTGTGTGCGTGTGTAGGACAGTTTTAGTGTGTGGGTACCACTGGTCGAATCAGTGGGCCGAAGGGCCTGTTTCCGCGCTGCATCTCTAATCTAATGTAAACTAAAGTATAATAATCTACCCTTTCTTCTATTATCTACACAGCGGTGATAATCAAAGTGAGTAGTTGTTCGCACCCCATTTTCTCAGTACAATTGGAACAATGTGTTGGATTTCTGGTCCAGTGAGTTTATGAACCTGTTCGTAGGGAAAATGACCCCAATAACTGAGATTGGCTTTGGAACATACAAATACCTGATGTTGGATGGTCTTGTTGGCATTCTGTGGCTAACGATCAGATGCTTTAGCTAACAGGCAATCAACGAAGGCAATTTAATTATATTAATTGGGCCCATATGTGCTATTGCTTTGTATGCCAATGGTGAATTGAACGTCAGGGAGCAAAAAAAAACCTCTTTGATTTATCCCTATTTTGCCGTGTGCCTTGCTAATAGGCTCAAACCATCCATGGCTTAAATGAAGAACCTTCTGAAGAAGTATCTCGACCCGAAACGTCACCTATTCCTTTTCCCCAGAGATGCTGCCTGTCCCCCTGAGTTTTTTCTCCCGCCTTTTATGTCTGTCTTCCCAAACATATTAGACACAAATTGCTGGAGTAACTGAGTGGAACAGGCAGCATCTCTGGATAGATGGAATGGGTGACGTTTCAGGTCGAGACCCTTATTGAAAGCCAAATTCTCCGGGTCACGGGGAGAACGTACAAACTCCATACAGACAGCACCCAGAGTCAGGATTGAACCCGGGTCACTGGCGCTGTAAGGCAGCAACTCCACCCGCAGCACCACCGTTATTCAATGTCTGAACAGGGTTGAAGTGTCGAATGGCCTTCGCCCTTTAATTCCTATGTTTATTCATTTTGCTGGATCAATCCCTGCATATTCTGGACAGTTCTGATCGCGAATATATTAAGGATTCATTCAAGCATTGAATGCTGTGTAGAGAAACGCAATATAATTGATTCAGGTCCCAGGGGCCATCAAAGGTCTGAATTCATGGAATCAACGTACATTTTTTACCCTTATTGGCGGACATCCCGTACAGAATAGCAAATGATATAAATAAAGTGGGAAGGAGTGTATCAGAGCAATGAGAAATACTGCAGAACCAAAAAAACAATTATAGATAACACAATGTCCTAAATGTACCTGTATATCCAGAGTCATAAAGTCGTACAGTGTGGAAACAGCCCCCTCAGCCCAACTTGCCCACACCGAGATCTTCGGTTTCCTCCCACACTCCAAAGACGTACAGGTTTGTAGATTAAGTGGCATGGTATAAATGTACATTGCCCCTAGTGTGTGTAGGTTAGTGTTAATGAGCGGGGATCGCTGGCCAGTGCTGACCGGGTGGGCAGAAGATCTTGTTTTCGTGCTGCAACTCTGAACTAAAGTAAACTAAACTGGATGGCGGGGAGTGCGAGGGGAGGAAACAAGACACCATGATTTATCTCGTCTCTGCACATCTTTCAATCGAAAACCTAATTATACAATCCTCTGCATAATCACTAACTCTGTAAGAACCACCAGTGACAAATGTCCCTCCTGGAATACCTTGCTACATTCTCCTTATCATCTTTCGTCAAGATGCAAAATGCATTTAATTTCCATCTCCCCACACATCTTCGGTGCGCTATCTGTCCCTCAAATTCTAAAGGACATATTGCTGCATCTTTCTCTCTCGTACATAAAAGTAAGGTGTAAACAAACAAGGGCAATCATTTATGTCTACGGGACGTATTCTTGTAATACCGATTAGCGAAACGCCTGGATGGAGTGGATGTGAGGAGGATGTTTCCACTAGTGGGAGAGTCTAGGACCAGAGGCTATAGCCTCAGAATAAAAGGACGTATCTTTAGAAAGGAGATGAGGAGGAATTTTTTCAGTCAGAGGTTGGTGAATCTGCGGAACTAATTGCCACAAAGGGCTGTGGAGGCCAAGTCAATGGTTATTTTTAAGGTGGAGACTCTGTGCATCTGCCCAATTTATTCCTCTGATGATTTTGTACACTTCTTAAAGATAACCCCTCATCCTCCTGCACTTCAGGGACTAGAGTCCCAGCCTGCTCAACCTCGCCCTATAGCTCAGGCCCTCGAATCCTGTCAACATCCTCGTAAATCTTCTCTCCACCCATTCCAGCTTGACAACATCTTTCCTTAAACATGGTTTCATATTTTCTCTTGTAGGAGTTGTGAAATGTTGAAAAGTTAAGGGATGTTATTGACATGAAGGTGGTATTTTCTGGAAAGCTGTTTAGAGATGTATATAATTGTGTGAAGCGAAATCCTGGCCTTAAAGATGGAGGTAGTATGTTACACACTTAGATAAGTCTTAATGTCTTCACTTTGTGAACGATACAGCATGGAAACGGGCCCTTCAACCCACCGAGTCCACGCCAACCTTTGATCATAGCAGTACAGTTACTGCCTTAGGGCGCCAGAGACCCGGGTTCGATCCTGACTACGGGTGCTGTCTGTACGGAGTTTGTACGTTCTCCCCGTGACCTGCGTGGGCTTCCTCCAAGTGTGTGTTGGGTAATGTTAATATGCGTGATTTGCTGGTCAGTGCAGACACGGCGGGCCGAAGGTCCTTTTTCCGTGCTGTGTCTCTAAATTAAACTAAGCCGTTCACACAAGATCACATTTTTGGATAGCAAATTGGCTCCATGGAAGGAAGCAGAGGGTGATGGTGGAAGGTTGCTTCTCAGAGTGGATGCCTGTGACCAGTGCTGGGCCGGTCACTGTTTGACATCTATATCAATGATTTGGATGAGAACATTCAGGGCAAGATTAGCAAGTTTGCTGATGATACAAAAGTTAACGGTTTTGAAGATAGTGAAGATGGTTGTGAACGATTGCAGCAGGATCTGGATCGATTGGCCAGGTGGGCGGAGGAATGGTTGATGGAATTTAATACAGAGAAGTGGGAAGTGTTGCATTTTGGGATGTCGAACATGGGCAGGACCTACACAGTGAATGGTCGGCCTCTGGGTAGTGTTGTAGAGCAGAGGGATCTAGGAGTGCAGTGCATGGTTCCTTGAAGGTCGAGTCGCAGGTAGATAAGGTGGTCAAAAAGGCTTTTGGCACTTTGGCCTTCATCAGTCAGAGTATTGAGTATAAAAGTTGGGAGGTCATGTTGCAGTTGTATAAAACGTATTTAGAATATTGTAACTCAGCGGGACAGGCAGCATCTCTGGGTGACGCCTTTTCATGTCCTTATCTTTGTAACTCCCTCTCCCATGACGCTCAGTCTGAAGAAGGGTCTCGACCTGGAACCATTCCTTCTCTCCAGAGATGCTGCCTGTCCCGCTGAGTTATGCCAACATTTTTGTCTATCTTCGTACATAACGATACTTCAACTCATTATCACGACACTGCCTCACGCTAAATGGAATAAAAACCTCTTAGGATTGTCCATGTTCTGTTGTTCTGCTGTTCCTCATTCTTCACTTCTGCCTTTCATAATTATTCAGGACATGTTTACTACTGCCAACAAGAATTAATTCCAAGAAATACTATTTGCTGCAATTATGTTGTTATAAATCAGATTCAAAATTAAGACTGGAATTTATAACACAGCATTTTCCTCCTGTTCCATTATGAATGCTAACCTTTTGATTTGTATTTTCTGAATACAACTTGTTTGCCTTTGGATGAGTCGTAATAAATAATTGTATCGCAGTTTCGTTAACGTGATTACAAGCCTGAGAATTAAAGGGTGTTTCTTCAGGAAGGAGATGGGGAGGAATTTATTTAGACAGAGGGTGGTGAATCTGTGGAATGCCCTCCCCTACACACTCTAGGGACAACTTTATACCAAACCAATTAACCTACAATCCAGTACGTCTTTGGAGTGTGGGAGGAAATTTCGGCAAAAACCCACCTGGTCACATGGAGAGCGTACAAACTCCGTACAGACAGCACCCGTAGTTGGAATCGAACCAGTGTCTCTGGTGCTGTAAGCACTGTAAGGCAGCGACTCTACCGCTGCGCCACTGTGCTGCCCCTCTATTCCCACTGCATATTTTACCCTGCTCACTGAACTCATGATAGAAAGTGATCTCTTGTGTGCTTATCAATTAGTAAGGATTTTGAGATTGTTTGAGACTAAGTGCCGACAGGTCAAGTCAATGTCGAAGATTCCAGGCATGAATCTTCACATTAAATATTGAAGGAAACAAGACTCTTCGTTGGCAAAAATCAAGGCCAATAATGAATTTGAAAGCACTTTCAGAGTGGCTCAGTACTGCTGTGAAAGGTGAAACAAATGCGTTTGCTGGTGATGGGTTATTGAGCTGTTCTAAGTGGAAAGACAGTGATGTCGATAGGCCTGAACACTACACTCGGAGAGATGGTTTTCATCTTGTACGTATTTTGTTCATTTCAATCACCTTGAGCTTCTGTTTAAGAATCCTGCCACCATACGCCTCCACATACACCAATGCAATACACATAGCTCTGTAACACGGTGGCACAGCGGTAGAGTTGCTGCCTCACAGCGCCAGTGACCCGGGTTCGATCCTGACTACGGGTGCTGTCTGGACAGAGTTTGTACGTTCACACCGTGACCCGTGTGGGTTTTCTCAAGGATCTCCAGTTTCCTCCCACACTCCAAAACCATACAGGTTTTTTAAATCTCTTTTAATGTAGGTTATTTCATCTCTGTAAATTGTTCCTCGTATGTCGAGAGTGGATGTGAAAGTGGTATAATGGAGAACTAGTATGAATGGGTGATCGATGGTTGGCGAGGACTTGGTGGGCCGGAGATATGCTGTGTATCTTTCAATCGATTACTTTAGGCTTTAGAGATACAACGCAGAAACAGCCCCTTTGGCCTCATGAGTCTGCACCGACCAAAGGTCACCCTGAACTCTATCCTACACACTAGGGACAGTTTCACAACAAACCAAAGACAACTAATCTACAAACCAGTGCGTCTTTGGAGTGTGGGAGGAAACCGGAGCGCCCGGAGAGAACCCACGCAGGTCAAGGTGGAGATCGTACAAGCTCGGTACAGACAAGCACCCGTAGTCAGGATCAAACCGGGTCTCTGGTGCTGTGAGGCAGCGACTCCACTGCTGAGCCACTCTGCTGCCCTAGGCATTCAAATCAGGTCAACCTTTGTGGAGTGTGTTCATGTGATTTTGACGAAAGATGCATGGAAATTTTGAAGGCATTAACATTTTGATGAGCTATTCCTCTGCTTGTGAAAAATAATCAACAGAATATCTAAACACTACATTTTTTACCTCCCACATTTAAGAATGCCCTATCAAAGTACACAGTATTAAAATACATCCATCAAATTCACACCTTACAGCTACAAAGATTCTTCAGCTGTAAACAGCGACTCGCTTTATAATCATTATGAATAAAATTGAGAATGTGACAGAAGGATTTTTTTCCCTCTCAATTTTTATATAAAATTGTGTCATTTCACCCACTGGGTTTAATCGTAACAGAAAGTCTTTTGATAGCTTGCGTTTCTGTAAAATTGCATTGCTTTAAGACGCTTACTCTTTATATTATACGTGTTTCATTGATTACCTTCTCAGCAGAATAAATCAGGCTTCAAACCGCTGTGACGTTCGAGCATGGAGACAAGCCCTATAAAGGAACCGTGTAGCGAAGAACTGCAGATGACAGTTTAAATCGATGATAGACACAAAATGCTGGAGTAACTCAGCAGGACAGGCAGCATCTCTGGAGAGAAGGAATGTGTGGTGATGTTTCGGGTCGAGACCCTTCTTCAGACTGATGTCAGGGGAGGGGGCGGGACAGAGATAGAATGTAGTCGGAGACAGTAAGACTGGTGGGAGAACTGGGAAGGTGGGGAGAGAGTGAAAGCAAGGGTTACTTGAAGTTAGAGAAGTCAATGTTCATACCGCTGGGGTGTAAGCTGCCCAAGTGAAATATGAGGCGTAGTTCCTCCTATTTGCACTGGGCCTCACTCTGACAATGGAGGAGGCCCAGGACAGAAAGGTCAGATGGGAGGGGGAGTTAAAGTGCTGAGCCACCCGGAGATCAGGTAGGCTGAGGTGGACTGAGCAGAGGTGTTCAGCGAAACGATCGCCGAGCCTGCGCTTGGTCTCGCCGATAAAGGAACTGGTTGGAGAAGGGCTGTAACACTTCACAATGCCCAGATAGATTGACAGATGCAGTCAGGCACTGCAGACATGGGCTTTGAACATTCAACCGGAATCAAACACAGCTCATGTAGTTTTGTACATTTGTATTTATATCTTAGCTGCAATTATTCAATGAACACTTAAGATAAACTCTAACAAGAGGAATAAAACTAAAATATATTCGGGCCAAACTCAAATTGGAGGAACAGCACCTCATATTTCACTTGGGCAGCTTACACCCCAGTGGAATGAATATTGATTGCCCTAACTTCAAGGAACCCTTGCATCCCCTCCTCCCTCTGTCCCTTCCAATCCCAAGTTGTTGTACCAGCTTCAAAGTCTTCTTGTCGAGACTCATTGTCTGCAACACGTTTTCACCTAGCCCACAGCTAACAATGGCCTGTTTCCTTTATCACCATTTACTTTTTTGCATATCTTTCATTCATTTGTTATTTTTCTCTCTACATCACCGTCTGTATCTCACATTTCCCAATCCTCTGACTCTCAGTCTCGACCCGAAACATCGTCCATTCCTTTTCTCCAGAGATGCTGTATGAGGAAGGAACAGCAGATGTTGGTTTCAACCAAAGATAGACACAAAATGCTGGAGTAACTCATCGGGACACGCAGCATCTCTGGAGAGAAGAAATGGGTGACGTTTCGGGCCGAGACCCTTCTTCAGATTTGCTGCTTGCTGCTGTCCATGTTAACACACATGTACGAGGATGTTGCCAGGATTCGGGCCTGAGCTAAATGGAGAGATTGATGAAGCTGGGACTATTCCTTGGAGCGCAAGAGGATGAGGGATGATCTAACAGAGGTGTATAAAATCATGAGAGGAATAGATTGGTTAGATGCACAGCGTCTCTTGCCCAGAGTAAGTTGAATCCAGGTCGAGAGGATAGGTTTAAGGTGAAGGGGAGAAAAAATTAATAGGAATCTGAGGGGTAACTTTTTCACACAAAGGATGGTTGGTGGGGGCTGCCAAGAGAACAAAGAGGGACTGTGGCGTGGGGGGGGGGGAGTGGGGGGGAGGGAGGAAGCAGGTCTATATTGAATATTTTTGTAACTATAAGAGGCGACTCTTAGCATACTTGTGCGCTGGTACGACAATGTTCAATAATCTTCCCAGCAGAACTGCCCCCTCCATCAACAATTTTAAGTCTAGACTTAAAACTTATTTCAACTCTCAAACCTTTCTTGAGATCCTCTGAGGGAGCGCTGTATGTAGGTATTTATGTACAGTTGCTTGCAAAAGTTTTCATACCCCTTGAACTTTTCCACATTTTGTCACGTTACAACCACAAACGTAAATGTATTTTATTGGGATTTTATGTGATAGACCAACACAAAGTGGCGCATAATTGTGAAGTGGAAGGAAAATGATACATGGTTTCCAAATTGTATTACTAATAAAAAACTGAAAAGTGTGGCGTGCAAAAGTATTCAGCCTCCCTGAGTCAATACTTTGTAGAACCACCTTTCGCAGCAATTACAGCTGCAAGTCTTTTGGGGCATGTCTCTACCAGCTTTGCACATCTAGAGACTGAAATGTTCGCCCATTCTTCTTTTCAAACTAGCTCAGGCTCAGTCAGATTAGATGGAGAGCGTCTGTGAACAGCAATTTTCAAGTCTTGCCAGAGATTCCCAATTGGATTTAGGTCTGGACTTTGACTGGGCCATTCTAACACATGAATATGCTTTGATCTAAACCATTCCATTGTAGCTCTGGCTGTATGTTTAGGGTCGTTGTCCTGCTGGAAGGTGAACCTCTGCTTGAATAAGTTTTAAAGAAGGAACTGCAGATGCTGGAGAATCGAGGGTACACAAAAAGCTGGAGAAACTCAGCGGGTGCAGCAGCATCTAAGGAGCGAAGGAGATAGGCGACGTTTCGGGCCGAGACCCTTCTTCAGACTGGTCAGGGATCAGGGAAACGAGAGATATAGACGGTGATGTGGAGAGATAAGGAACAATGAGTGAAAGATATGCAAAAAAGTATCGGTGATAAAGGGAACAGCTTACAATGGCTTGTTCCCTTTATCACCGATACTTTTTTGCATATCTTTCACTCATTGTTCCTTATCTCTCCACATCACCGTCTATATCTCTCGTTTCCCTGATCCCTGACCAGTCTGAAGAAGGGTCTCGGCCCGAAACGTCGCCTATCTCCTTCGCTCCTTAGATGCTGCTGCACCCGCTGAGTTTCTCCAGCTTTTTGTGTACCCTCTGCTTGAATAATCCTTCTGAGATGTGAAGTAATGTAAGCACATAGTTCAATTCTCCATTCCCATTCTACAGAAGCCCACAACATGAATCTATAGTGCCTTTTGAGAGATGCCACTTTAATGCAAATGTATGCTGTGCTCCCAGCAAGACGCCAGTAATTAGGCATTATTACTGTACGCAATTATACTGACCGCTTGGGAATCAGGCTGCTAGAATCACATGGGTGTATAAGAACATCCCTTCACTCCCTTCAGGTCGTGGATCAAATTGGTATGAATTCCCTATGCAGAATCATTAAAGCATGCATTTCTGTACCCATCAAAATATATGGCCTTGTTGGTCTTTATTGGTCAACATTGATAAAACTGTTATAAGTACGCACCTTGTGGGATGTAAGCCTTGGCAACATATTTGGTGCTGATAACATATTTTCTTAAAGGAGTAAATCAACATTAACTTTCGTTTTTGGTTTTCAGTGACTTTATCTTTTCAGTATCTTTTAAGTATGCTCTCAAAGATAGGAACAATTCCGTCGAAGAAGTGTCTCGACCCGAAATGTCGCCAATTCCTTCTCTCCATAGATGCTGCCTCACCCGCTAAATTTCTCCAGCATTTTTTGTCGACCTTCGATTTTACTAGCATCTGTAGTTCTTTCTTAAACAATTCCTTCGTATTCAGCTAATGGAGAGTTTCTTGGTCAATATTTACCTCAGTGATGTTCAAATTAGCTCCCAGGAAAGTGTGGACATCGGGTGTAATAAACTCCTGATTTGCATCTCTCATTTCTGCATAAAACTTTCAGTCATTATACTTTATTTTATCCTGCTCCTAATGAAGCATAGCGGTAGAGTTGCTGCCTTACAGTGCCAGGGACCCGGGTTCGATCCTGCCTATGGGCGCTGCCTGTACGGAGTTTGCACATTCTCCCCGTGACCTGCGTGGGTTTTCTCCGGGTGCTCCAGTTTCCTCACACATTCCAAAGACATGCAGGTTTGTAGGTTAATTCGCTTTGGCAAACATTGAAAATTGTCCCTCGTGTGTAGTAGGACAGTGCTAGTATATGGGTTGGACAGTGCGGTCACAGTGGGCCGAAGGGCCTGTTTCCGCGCTGTATCTCTAAATTAACCTAAACTAAGCTAAATGGAACAGACTTGAAGCAAACAGAATCCGTCTGTGAAAATCTAACTGTGTTGAACTCAACAAGGAAAGATTAATTGGTAACGTCAAGAAATTGACTGTGAAATAAATAGTAAATTATTCAAAACGCAACTGGCACCTGAAGATATGCTTATTGGTATAATTTGTAACTTGTAATTTAGAAATGATTTCTTTCAACTCATAGATACTAAAAATGAATAAAAGTTGCTATTGGATATTGGCTCAATATGATTTTACCCTTGAATCGGCCATAGGTAAAATTCCAAGTGTTTTGAATGCAGTGGTTGACTAGTTTATATTCTGTGGAATTCTCTGCCTCAGAGGGCAGTGGAGGCCGGTTCTCTGGATGCTTTCAAGAGAGGGCTCTTAAAGATAGCAGAGTCAGGGGATATGGAGAGAAGGCAGGAACGGGGTACTGATTGGGGATGATCAGCCATGATCACATTGAATTGCAGTGCTGGCTCGAAGGGCCGAATGGCCTACTCCTGCACCTATTGTTTATTGTCTATTGTCCTAATTGAGCCAAAGGGCATTTGGTTAAAATATGATATCCTTTTGTCCCTTTGCACCTGAGCTGCCTAAAAGCCAGTTTTGTACATTTGTATTTATATCTTGGCTGCGATTGTTAATCGAACACTTAAAATAAACTCTGACAAGAGGAATAAAACAAAAATATATTCTAGCCAAACGCAAATTGGAGGAACTGCACCTCATATTTCACTTGGGCAATTTACAACCCAAAGGTGTGAGTTTTGTTTTTTCTAACTTCAAGTAACACTTGCATCCCCTCTCTCTCCGTCTCTCCCCCACCCTAGTCATTGTACGAGCTTCAAAGCAGTCTTGTTGTGGGTCATTATCTGTGACTCGTTTTCACCTGAGTCACAGGGGTCAAGGAAAAGAGCATCACATCGCAGCCCTGTTTCCACCAATCTTTCCACCGCCACGCACAAGACAGACACCACTGTATGCAGATGCTGCGAAGTGTGTTCAGCTCTGGCTGAAGAACTTGTGGGTGGACTCGATAAGAAGACATAAGCCACAACTAACAATGGCCTGTTTCCTTTTTTGCATGTCTTTCATTCATTTGTTTCATATTTCCCGATATCTACATCTCTCGTTTTCCTCTCCCTTGACTCTCAGTCTGAAGATGGGTCTCGACCCGAAACCTAACCTTTTCCTTTTCTCCAGAGATGCTGCCTGTCCCGCTGAGTTACTCCAGCATTTCAGAATCAGAATCAGAATCACACTTTATTCGCCAAGTATGTTTTGCAACATACGAGGAATTTCATTGGCCAGGACAGTCATACAATTATAAGCAACGGATCACTCAAAAACACATTTTAACATGAAAGTAAAGTGGATTTGTCTGCCAAATGTTTTGTACTTTACTTGTCAGGCAACTGAATCATCCTACTTCAACCACAACCAGTCCTGTGCTACTATCTACCTCATTTTTGACCTTCCGACTAACTATCCTTGATCAGACTTTGCCGACTTTACATTGCACTCAATGTTATTCCCTTATCATGTATCTGTACAGTGTGAATGGCTCGATTGTAATCATGCATTGTCTTGCCGCTGGCTGGTTGGCCTTTTACTGCACTTTGGTACACGTGACTATAAACTAAACTCAACTCAACTACTTTATGCAAGGAAGTTTCTCTGACCTCTATTCATGTACCAGCCCAAATTTTTAAAAATATTTTCCGTGTCCCAGCCTCAACTACATCCTGCGGCAGCACGTTCCATATACCCACCACCCCTTGTGTTAAAAAGTTGCCCCTCAGGTTTATATTAAATCTTTCCTCCTCACTTTAAACCTATGTCCACTTGTTCTTGATTCCCCTACTCTGACCATGTCTATTCCGCTCAAGATCTTACGCACCTCCAAAAAGATTACACCTCATCCTGTTGTGCTCCAAGGAATAGAGTCCTCGGGGTAAATTATATCTCACTCATTTACCAACAATACTGAGATAAAGTAATAGAGAATATTGATTAAGGTAGTGCAGTAAACGAAAAATACATGCACTTCCCAAAGACACATGATAAGATACCACACAGCAGACCTATTTGTAGATTTAGTTTAGTTTAGAGATACAGTGTGGAAATAGGCGCTTTGGGCCACCAACTCTGTGCCTACCAGCAATCTCCGCACGTCAACACTACCCTACAGACAATTTACATTTATACCAAGACAATTAAGCTACAAACCTGTGCCTCTTTGGACTGTGGGAGGAAACCGGAGATCTCGGTGAAAACCCACACCTGGTCACGGGGAGAACGTACAGACTCCGTACAGACAGCACATCACAGCACAGAAGGAGATCTTTCAACCTATTGAGTCCATTCTATCTCTCTATGGGACGATCCAGTCGGGGGTGTTCAGTCGGGCGGCACAGTGACGCAGCGTTAGAGTTGCTGCCGCACAGCGCCAGAGACCCGGGTTCGATCCTGACTACGGGTGCTATTTTTAAGCGGAATACAAAATAGAAAAGAAAACATTTATTGCTCAATCAATTTCATAACCAGTTTTCTATTACACTTCTAAACTGTGTATGAAGTTGACTGACCGATTATTTTGGGGAAAAATAATTAGTGATGTTCTCGATTGGCTTGGATCATTGCTTGTTACGACTGATTGGGACCGGCAATGAAAAGTGAAACTCCATGATACGCTGATGACAGAAGCTATCTCCACTTAGTAATTAGGGAACACAAAGACAGGACTGGAACGATGCTCAGGCACCTGGCAAGTTAATATGGATAAGCAGTGAGGAGAGCACATTGGGAGAAGTAACATTATATGACACTTTAATTTCAATGATATAATTCTGAAAGGTCTCAGTGGGTGGACCGGGAGACTTGCAATGACAAATCCTTAAATGTGGCAGAAGAAATTGAGAAGGGATTTCAGGAAGTGACAATACTTGGTACACCTAGTGTTCTGAATATGAAAATAGTCAAGTCACGTTGAACATTTTTACCAATCTATGGTGCGGTTTAGTATCGTTTAGTTTAGAGATACAGCGCGGATGCAATGCACCAAGTCCGTGCCGACCAGCGATCACCGTACACACTAGCACTATCCAACGCACTAGGGACAAATTGTAATCTTCGCTGGAGCGAATTAACCTGCAAACCTGTACGTCTTTGGAATGTGGGAGGAAACCGGAGCAGCTGGAGAAAAAAATATCCACTCTGTCACCGGGAGAACGTGCAAACTCCGTACAGACAGGAAAGGTGGCACATTGGCACAGTAGCAGGGTTGCTGCCCACAGCACTAGTGGACCCGGGTTCGATCCCGACTGCGGGTGCTGTCTGTACGGAGTTTGTGCGTTCCCCTTGTGACCGCGTGGAATTTCTCTGAGATCTTTGGTTTCCTCCCACATTCCAAAGACGCACAGGTTTGTAGATTAATTGGCTTGGTGTATGTGTAAATTGTCCCTAGTGTGTGTAGGGTAGTGTTAATGTGCGGGGATCGCTGGTCAGTGTGGGCTCGGTGGGCCGAAGGGCCTGATCCCATGCTGTATCTCTAAACTAAACTAATATCTGTAGTGTCTCTGGTGCTGTAAGGAAAACATACATATCGTTCATTCATTTGTTCTTTTTTGCCGCCTTTTTCTCCAGTTTCTCTTTCCCCTGACTCTCAGCCTCAAGAATGGTCTAGACCCAAAACATCACCTATTGTGTCTCTTTTCATTGTGTGACCCAAGTGTGGCAAGCAAACAAAGGCAATAATTGAAAAGGCATTTGGACAACCCCCCCCCCATACACCAGGAGGTGCAGATCCAGAGCGAACAAAATCATGAGGGACTCCTACCACCCCAGCAACGGACTGTTCCAGCTGCTACGGTCAGGCAAGTGCCTCCGCTGTCACGCTGCGGAAACTGAGGATGAGACGGAGTTTCTTCCCACAGGCCATCAGGACTGTAAACTCTGATCTCCCCAGGATTTCGGCCTGAAACGTTGCCCATTTCCTTCGCTCCATAGATGCTGCCTCACCCGCTGAGTTTCTCCTGCATTCTTGTCTACCTTTGATTTTCCAGCATCCACAGTTCCTTCTTAAACAACAGGGCGTTATTATTGTTGTGACTTTTAAACAAAAATGTAAATACTGGTTCTGTTCTGTTGTCCTGTTGCACAATCCCGCAGGCATTGCCACTTTCATTTCACTGTACATTTTGTATGTGGATGTGACAAATAAAGTCGACTTGACTTGACTTGAAAGTGACCAGGGGAAAGATTTAGGAGGGATAATATTTTTACACGGAGGGTGGTGCGCAAATGGAACGAGCTGCCAGAAGACATTTGCTTTCGTTTAGAGATACAGCGCGGAAACAACAGGCCCTTCGGCCTACCCAGTCCGCACCGACCAGCGATACCCGTACACTAGCACTCGGGACTATTTACAATTTTAGCAAACCAATGAACCTACAAACCTGCACATCTTTGGAGTGTGGGAGGAAACCAGAGCTCTCGGAGAAAACCCACCCGATCACGGGGAGAACGTACAAACTCCGTTCAGACAGCACCCGTAGTCGGGATCGAACCCGGGACGTGAGCGCTGTAAGGCAGCAACTCTACTGCCGCCCTACCACGCCGCCCTTGAGGCAGATACTAGAACAATATTTAAAATACATTTGGACAGGTACATGGATATCCAAATACCTGTTTAATTGAAATAGGCTTCCAAATTATACAGCAGATTGAAAACCGATGTTTAATGAGGTCTTGCTGCTGCGAAATAGATTATTACTCCGTGTATAAAATCCTGAGAGGAATAGACTGGGTTGAAGCACAGAGTCTCTTGCCCAGAGTAGCAGAAGCGAGAGCTAGAAGACATAGGTTTAAGATGAAGGGGAAAAGATTTAATAGGAATCTGAGGGATAACTTCTTCACACAAAGGGTGGTGGGTGTTTGGAACAAGCTGCCAGAGGAGGTAGTTGAGGCTGGGACTATCCCAACATTTAAGAAACAGTTAGACAGGTACCTGGTTAGGGCAGGTTTGGAGGGATATGGACCAAACGCGGCAGGTTTAGTTTAGAGATACAGCACGGAAACATGCCCTTCGGCCCACTGGGTCCATGCCGACCAGCGATCCACGCACATTAACACTATCCTACACCCACTAGGGACAAATTTTACATTTACCAAGCCAATTAACCTACAAATCTGTACATCTTTTGGAGTGTGCAAGGATAGCGAAGATCTTGGAGAAAGCCCACGCAGGTCATGGGGAGAACGTAAAACTCCGTACGGACAGCACCCGTAGTCGGGATCGAACCCGGGTCTCCGGCGCTTCATTCGCTGTCAGGCAGCAACTCTACCGCTGCGCCACCGTGACTGCCCAGTGGGACGAGTGTAGCTGTGACATGTTGGCCGGTGTGGGCAAGTAGGGCTGAAGCGCCTGTTTCCACACTGTACACTGTACTGTTGTTCTCTTAGTTTCTTATTTTAGTGCCTCTTGTTGCTTAACTGGCAGGAAGATGCCGAACCAGCCCAGACAGCTTCAGTTTCAGTTTTAGTTTATTGTCACGTGCACCGAGGTGCAGTGAAAAGCTTTTGTTGCGTGCTAACCAGCCACCAGAATGTTTACAATCGAGCCATCCACAGCGTACAGATACATGTGCAAGGTAAAGTCCGGTAAAGTCCGATCAAATATGTTCTGAGGATCTAAGGCAGATAGCTGTTCAGGACTGCTCTTTAGTTGCAATTTGTAGATGAATTGGCTTCTGTAAATCGTAAATTGTCCCTAGTGTGTAGTAGGATAGTGTCAGTGTACGGGGCGATCGCTGGTCGGTGCGGACTCGGTGGGCTGAAGGGCCTGTTTCTGCACTGTATCTCGAAAGTCTAAAGAAAGAGAGATGCCTTCAATGAAGCATACAAGATGCCGAAGAGGGCTTGATTGATTAGATCCCGAGGGACTGATTCGTCAAGTTTGACAGTATAAAGCCAGAGGATGTGGGGAGAATCAGGATTCCAATGTATGCAAGGCTGGAACTGATAGATTTGGGGATCTGAGAGAATTAGATGACATGATCATTAGGTGCTCAAGTGGATTTGATTCACAGGATCAAGCAGGATGTAATTAAATGTCAGAAATGTCCTGAGAGACCGTTTGACTTACTCCCATTTCTATTTCTGAAGTTCTTATGATTTTTAAATTTGTGATTTTTTTTCCCCAAAAATGTTCCCAATAATTTTTTGCATGTTGGTACATTAAAAATAATTGCAACTGCTTCCTGTAAATATAATTCATATGATAAATGGAAGAGTAAAAGATGAATGTATTGATCAAGCAGATGCAATTCATTTAATGTACCAACATGCAAAAGAAATTCAAATATTTTTTGAATTAAATAACAAATTTAGGAATGTCTTTTGAAAATAATAACGATGCAAGGTTCAACTCAATTAATTTAAAACACAAACTACCATTAGATATTGGCTTTTGGCCTTTTGATCTGTTTAAGCTATTGCTTTCCCTTCAAAGCGGTAAAGTTGCTGCCTCACAGCGCCAGATACCCGGGTTATATCGGAACTCCGTGTGCTGTCTGTACGGAGTTTGTACGTTCTCCCCATGACCTGCGTGGGTTTTCTCCGGGTGCTCCGGTTTCCTCCCACACTCCAAAGACCTACATGGTTGTAGGTCAATTGGCTTTCTCGGATTACTGTTTGATAATAGGGAAAAAATTAATATTGAAATTTTGGAAGGGAACACTATCCCCCACAATTAAAATGTGGACAGTGAAAATGTTGGAGACGTTGCATTTGGAAAGAATCAGATTTGTCCTAATGGACAAATACGAACTCTTTGAACAGATATGGTCTCCATATACAGAATATTTGAAGGGGTAGCTGTTCTTGGCATCACAACTCAATGGGTACCCGGCAGGATCAGATGAAAATAACTTTCTGTTTTTCTTTTTGATTTGTATACATGTCTCTATTGATATCGCTATTTGAAATTGTGTTATTCACTATTAAGATGTATACTATAATCTCTCTTTTTTTTAATATATATATAATACTTTGTTTTAATTAAATACCTATAACGAGGTATTTTCCTCTCTCTCTCTCTACTTTTTCTATATAATCAAAATTATTATTTAATCACTATTCTTATTGATTAAAATCTATTCTTTTCTTTTTCTACTTTCTAAAAAAAATAGAAGTTTATAAGAATTACTCGTAACATTTGTATACTTATTGAAATAAGTTGGTTGTGTATTTGAAAAGTTGTTATACCGTTGTTATGATGGATTACTTCTAATAAAAATATTATTACAAGGTTAATTGACTTTGGTAAATTGTAACTTGTCCCTAATGTGCGGGGATCGCTGGTCGGCACGGACTCGGTGGGCTGCAGGGCCTGCTTCCTGCTAAACTAAAATAAAATGAAGTCCAGGAGGCATCTTTGCCTGGTAGAAATATAGTTCCTTTAGATATCCACCATCACAGTATATCCCTGACAAAGAGTAACTAAGTGGGATAATTTCTTCCCAGCTGTTATCAGGCAACTGAACCATCCTACGGAGCAGTGCTGAACTCCTATCTACCTTGTTGGTGACCCTCGGACTATCCTTGATCGGACTTTGCTGGCTTTACCTTGCACTAAACGTTATTCCCTTATCACGTATTTATACTCTGTAAAGGGCAGGATTGTAATCATGTGTTGTCTTTCCGCTGACTGGTTAGCGCGCAACAAAAGCCTTTCACTGTACCTCGGTACACGTGACAATAAACTAAACTAGTGTGTGCAGGTATCCAATATTGGATGAAGAGTGCCAGCAGTTCAATGAAAATCCCACACAAGTGATGTTATATCACCATCAGGTCTTTGGGCGGCACGATAGTGTCACTGGTAGAGTTGCTGCTTCCCTGCTCCAGAGACAATAATATGGGATTAGTGTGGGTTAAATGGCTTTGTAAACATAACGTGGCTTTGTAAACATAACGTGGCTTTGTAAAAGCATAAATCAGCCTCCAGTTTGTAAACAAACCTCTGCCTCTTATCATTGCATGACCCAAATGGCCGGCAAGACTTAGGTATAGAGTCATATAGTCATACAGCGTGGAAACAGCCCCTTCTTAGTTTAGTGTATAAATTCATGTTCGTAAGTACGAGGAGCAGAATTAGGCCATTCGGCCCATCATCTACTCCGCCATTCGATCATGGCTTATCTATCTCTCTCTCCTAACTCCTTTCTCCTGCCTTCTCCCCATAACTGATTTTTGAAAATCTCTGATTTTTAAAATATCCATTGACTTGGCCTCCGCAGTTCAGTTTAGTTTAGTTCAGTTTAGTTCATTGCCACGTGTACCGAGGTACAGCGAAAAACTTTTGTTGCGTGCTAACCAGTCAGCGGAAAGATAATACATGATTACAATCGAGCCATTCACAGTGCACAGATACATGATCTGCCCAACTTGCCCACACCAACCAACATGCCCCACCTACACTGGGCAGATGGCCTGCTGAGTTACTCCAGCATTGTGTGTCGACTCGTATATTAACCAGCATCTGCAGCTTCCTTGTTTCTATACAGTTATTTCTGTTTATTTATTCACAGGTTAGGAAAGTCACTGGCATTTGTTGTTTATTTTCGAATAAAGCAGCCTGTTAAGCATTTTCCACAACATGGAGTGTGGAGCTGAAGTTTACAGTTTTGTTTATTGTCATGTGCACCGAGTGCAGTGAAAAGCTTTTGTTGCATGCTAACCAGTCAGCAGAAAACAATGCCTGGTTACAATCGAGCCATTCATATACAGATACTTGATAAGCGAATCATGTTTAGGGCAAAGTTAAGCCAGCAAAGTCCAATCAAGGATAGTCCAAGGGTCACTAATGAGGTAGATAGTAGTTCAGCACCAAAGATCCTACAGCGAGCAAGATAGTCCACTCGACGAAAAAGACACAGTATGGTCATGGGCAGATTCGTGGGTAATTTTCGGCCCCATTTCCGTAACCGGCTTCCGTCTCCGCACCAAAGATCCTGTAGCGGAGCAAATATACCAGTGCGGAGATGGAAGCCGGTTACGGAAACATCCTCGTAAAAATAAAAGTTCTTTGGTAAAAATCTTCTCCTCATTTTCAGAATTATAATTTATGAACACAAACTGTTCCCCCGCAACGTTGATTACACTGCAGGTCGGGTCGGGTTACAGAAATGGATGAAAAAAAGGCCCACGTTCCGCTCCGTTGCGTACTGCGCTTCAGCCCATTGCATTTAGAAGGAGTGGTCTATCTTACTCCGCTATAGGATCTTTGTTTAGCACTGCTCTCAGGTCGGGGTAGGATGGTTCAGTTGCAGATAACAGCTGGGAAGAAACTGTCCCTGAATCTGGAAGGATAGAGCAGGTCACCCCAGCAAATGTCCTTCCCTGTACAACATCTGTGAGCCAGATGGGTACATTAGTGCTACGAGTTGTTTAATTCCAGATTTATTTAACTATTTGATTTTAAGTTCCCTCGCTGCCTTGCTAGGATTCCAATCAATGTCACCGAGTCGACAATCTTGCATCCAGTTACGACTCAGGCAGTAAGTTTACCATTGTGTTGGAACAGTATGAAGCAGAATGATTTCTCTTGGAGTACCAACAATATGGAATAAAATCACAGAGCACTCAAGTGATTTGGAATTAAATAAAGCACAGAAATGAGCAAGGATTTCAGGCAGAGCTGGATTTTTTTAATTCGATTTTTGGATAACATTTGTATGCAGAATTTTTCTGTTCTGAACAATTTAATCTCCTTTCTGCAGGTACAACGTTAATTCCATTTGCACAAAATTACTGTTTGAAGCTGGAGAATTTGTTTCACCGTTAAAAGATTAAATATACTAGAGTTTACGTTTTTTGCATATCTTTCATTCATTTGTGCCATATCTCTCTATATCTCTCATTTCCCTCTTCTCTGACTCTGTCTGAAGAAGGGTCTCGACCCGAAACATCACCTGTCCTTTTTCATCAGAGATGCTGCCTGACCCGCTGAGTTACTCCAGCTGTTTGTGTCCATCTACTAGTTTAGTTTAGAGATGCAGCAAACACGTCCACTAAGTCCGCGCTGACCAGCGTTCCCTGTACACTGGCCTATCCACTACCCTACACACACACTAGGGACAATTTACAATCTTTACGGAAGCCAATTAACCCACAAACCTGTACGTCTTTAGGGTGTGGGAGGAATCCGGAGCACCCGGGGAAAACCCACGCAGATCGCGGGGAGAACGCACAAATTCCGTACAGACAGCACCCGTGGTCAGGATCGAACCCGGGTTTCCAAGGCAGCAACTGACCTTTTTTTGCAGGCCCATTAAGTCTCCTCCATGTAAGTGCTGAAACTTTCTCAATGAGATGGTGTGTAGAACAGCTTGTGAAAGAACAGAACAAGTCCGAGAGTATTTACATGCATATGTGTGATCATCAGAAATTATTAAGTAATTTGCCTTCTAATAATAGTCACTGCTAGAACTGCTGTAAAAATTCAGCCCAATAGCTCACCATCGGAACTGCATAAAATTCAGCTCAATAAATTTTTCCTTCATTTACTACTTAGTTTAGTTTAGAGATGCAACACGGCAACAGGCACTTCAGCCTACCGACTCCATGACCCCCCGTACACCAACAATATCCTACACACACTAGGGACAATTTACATTTTTACCAAGCCAATTAATCTACAAACCTGTACGTCTTTGGAGCGTGGGATGAAGACGGACATCTCATGGATACATGGATTTACTGTACATGGATAGGACAGGTTTGGAAAGATATGGACCAAACACAGGCAGGTGCGCCTATTGCAGCTGGGACATGTTGGCCGGTGTGGGCAAGTTGGGCCAAAGGGCCTGTTTCCACCCTATATCATTTTATGACTCTATGACTCTATCTTGGAGAAAACTCATGCGGGTACGGGCAGAATGACAGAACGGACAGCACCCGTAGTCAGGATCGAACCCAGGTATCTGGCGCTCTACCGCTGCAACACTAATATCTTTCTCCTTCATTTACTGTGCAATGGAATAATCCATCAAATACCACGGTGCAGGTATTCAGCTAAAACTTAGGCATCTCCTGCAGAACCTCAGTTAAATGTTTCCACTATATACCAAAAATCATTTTGCCATTCATTACAATACCTCAAAGGGCATGGCTATAGAAACATAGAAACATAGAAATTAGGTGCAGGAGTAGGCCATTCAGCCCTTCAAGCCTGCACCGCCATTCAATATGATCATGGCTGATCATCCAACTCAGTATCCCGTACCTGCCTTCTCTCCATACCCTCTGATCCCCTTAGCCACAAGGGCCACATCCAACTCACTCTTAAATATAGCCAATGAACTGGCCTCAACTACCCTCTGTGGCAGAGAGTTCCAGAGACTCACCACTCTCTGTGTGAAAAAAGTCTTTCTCATCTCGGTCTTAAAGGATTTCCCCCTTATCCTTAAGCTGTGACCCCTTGTCCTGGACTTCCCCAACATCGGGAACAATCTTCCTGCATCTAGCCTGTCCAACCCCTTAAGAATTTTGTAAGTTTCTATAAGATCCCCTCTTAATCTCCTAAATTCCAGAGAGTATAAACCGAGTCTATCCAGTCTTTCTTCATAAGACAGTCCTGACATCCCAGGAATCAGTCTGGTGAACCTTCTCTGCACTCCCTCTATGGCAATAATGTCCTTCCTCAGATTTGGAGACCAAAACTGCACGCAATACTCCAGGTGTGGTCTCACCAAGACCCTGTACAACTGAAGTAGAACCTCCCTGCTCCTGTACTCAAATCCTTTTGCTATGAAAGCTAACATACCATTCGCTTTTTTCACTGCCTGCTGCACCTGCATGCCTACTTTCAATGACTGGTGTACCATGACACCCAGGTCTCGCTGCATCTCCCCTTTTCCTAATCGGCCACCATTTAAATAATAGTCTGCTTTCCTGTTTTTGCCACCAAAGTGGATAACCTCACATTTATCCACATTATACTGCATCTGCCAAACATTTGCCCACTCACCCAGCCTATCCAAGTCACCTTGCAGTCTCCTAGCATCCTCCTCACAGCGAACACTGCCCCCCAGCTTAGTGTCATCCGCAAACTTGGAGATATTGCCTTCAATTCCCTCATCCAGATCATTAATATATATTGTAAATAGCTGGGGTCCCAGCACTGAGCCCTGCGGTACCCCACTAGTTACTGCCTGCCATTGTGAAAAGGACCCATTTACTCCTACTCTTTGCTTCCTGTTTGCCAGCCAGTTCTCTATCCACATCAATACTGAACCCCTAATACCGTATGCTTTAAGTTTGTATACTAATCTCTTATGTGGGACCTTGTCGAAAGCCTTCTGGAAGTCCAGATATACCACATCCACTGGTTCTCCCTTATCCACGCTACTAGTTACATCCTCGAAAAATTCCACAAGATTCGTCAGACATGATTTACCTTTTGTAAATCCATGCTGACTTTGTCCAATGATTTCACCACTTTCCAAATGTGCTGCTATCCCATCTTTAATAACTGACTCTAGCAGTTTCCCCACTACCGATGTTAGACTAACTGGTCTGTAATTCCCCATTTTCTCTCTCCCTCCCTTCTTAAAAAGAGGGGTTACATTTGCTACCCGCCAATCCTCAGGAACTACTCCAGAATCTAAAGAGTTTTGAAAGATTATCACTAATGCATCCACTATTTCCTGAGCTACTTCCTTAAGTACTCTGGGATGCAGCCTATCTGGCCCTGGGGATTTATCGGCCTTTAATCTATTCAATTTACCCAACACCACTTCCCGACTGACCTGGATTTCACTCAATTCCTCCTTTGACCCACAGTCCCCTGCTATTTCAGGCAGATTATTTATGTCTTCCTTAGTGAAGACGGAACCAAAGTAGTTATTCAATTGGTCTGCCATATCCTTGTTCCCCATGATCAACTCACCTGTTTCTGACTGCAAGGGACCTACATTTGTTTTAACTAACCTCTTTCTCTTCACATATCTATAAAACTTTTGCAGTCAGTTTTTATGTTCCCTGCCAGTTTTCTTTCATAATCTATTTTTCCTTTCCTAATTAAGCCCTTTGTCCTCCTCTGCTGGTCTCTGAATTTCTCCCAGTCCTCTGGTATGCTTCTTTTTCTGGCTACTTTGTACGCATCATCCTTTGCTTTGATACTATCCCTGATTTCCCTTGTTATCCACGGATGCACTACCTTCCCCGATTTATTCTTTTGCCAAACTGGGATGAACAATTTTTGTAGTTCATCCATGCAGTCTTTAAATGTCTTCCATTGTATATCCACCGTCAACCCTTTTTAGAATTAATTGCCAGTCAATCTTGGCCAATTCACGTCTCATACCCTCAAAGTTACCTTTCTTTAAGTTCAGAACCATTGTTTCTGAATTAACAATGTCACTCTCCATCCTAATGAAGAACTCAACCATATTATGGTCACTCTTGCCCAAGGGGGCACGTACAACAAGACGGCTAATTACCCCTTCCTCATTACTCAAAACCCAGTCTAAAATAGCCTGCTCTCTCGTTGGTTCCTCTACATGTTGATTTAGATAACTATCCCGCATACATTCCAAAAAATCCTCTTCCTCAGCACCCCTGCCAATTTGATTAACCCAATCTATATGTAGATTGAAGTCACCCATTATAACTGTTTTGCCTTTGTCGCACGCATTTCTAATTTCCTGTTTGATACCATCCCCAACTTCTCTGCTACTGTTAGGTGGCCTGTACACAACACCCACCAGCGTTTTCTGCCCCTTAGTGTTTTGTAGCTCTACCCATACCGATTCCACATCCTCCAAGCTAATGTCTTTCCTTTCCATTGCTTTAATCTCCTCTCTAACCAGCAACGCTACCCCACCTCCTTTTCCTTTCTCTCTATCCCTCCTGAATATTGAAATATCCTGGATGTTCAGCTCCCAGCCTACGTCACCCTGGAGCCATGTCTCCGTGATCCCAACTATATCATAATCATTAATATCTATCTGCACGTTCAACTCGTCCACCTTATTACGAATACTCCTTGCATTGAGACACAAAGCCTTCAGGCTTGTCTTTACAACGCATTTACCCCTTATACAATTTTGCTGAAAAGTGGCCCTTTTTGATTTTTGCCCTGGTTTTGTCTGCCTGCCACTTTTACCTTTCACCTTGCTACCTAATGCTTCTACCCTCATTTTACACCCTCCTGCCTCTCTGCTCTTGTACCCATCCCCCTGCCACATTAGTTTTAAATCCTCCCCGACAGCACTAGCAAACACTCCCCCAAGAACATTGGTTCCATTCCATTCCAGGTGCAAACCGTCCTGTTTGTACCGGTCCCACCTCCCCCAGAACTGGTCCCAGTGCCCTAAAAATTTGAATCCCTCCCCCTTGCACCACTTTTCAAGCCACGTATTCATTTGCATTATCCTCCTATTTCTACTCTGACTGGCCCGTGGTACTGGTAGTAATCCGGAGATTACTACCTTTGAGGTCCTACTTTTAAGTTTATCTCCTAGCTCCCTAAATTCACCTTGTAGGACCTCATCCCTTTTTTTACCTATATCGTTGGTGCCAACATGCACCACGACAACTGGCTGTTCACCCTCCCCCTCCAGAATGTTCTGCAGCCGTTCAGTGACATCCCTGACCTTTGCACCAGGGAGGCAACATACCATCCTGGAGTCTCGTTTGCGGCCGCAGAAACGCCTATCTATTCCCCTGACAATTGAATCCCCTATTACTATTGCCCTTCCCTCATTTTTCCCCCCTCATGTGCTGCAGAGCCACCCATGGTGCCATGAACCTGGCTGCTGCTGCATTCCCCTGATGAGCCATCTCAACAGTATCCAAAATGGGTATACCTGTTTAGGAGGGAGATGTCCGCAGGGGACTATCCTGCACTACCTGCCTACTGCTTTGCTGGCTATTGGCCACCCGTTCCCTTCTTGTCCTCCTACCTTTTGCCTGCGGTGTGACCAACTCACTGTACGTGCTATCCACGACTTTCTCCGCATCGTGGATGCTCCAGTATGAATCCAGCCGCAGTTCCAATCGTTCAATTTTTTTTATTTTTTTTAAATTTCAAAATATACTTTATTCGAATGATAAATATATACAATACATTAACCTTGCGGAAAATCCATCCGACATTTTCGGAGGCTGTACAATAGATCAATACAGTTTAGACATTTTCTTTTTCCCAAGTTTCCACAAATCAGTCCCCCACTCATGCCACAATGGCGTGGGATACCTTCCCTTATATTGAGGGGCGTCTCCACAATACTGTACCCCCCCCATGTCCAGCAGCGGAAGGGCGTTAGACTGTGGCCCTCCCCCACCGAGCCTTGGCGTTGGCTGCACCGAGCTTCAGTGCGTCCCTCAGCACGTACTCCTGCAGTCTGCAGCGGGCCAGTCGGCAACATTCCCTGACGGACATCTCGCTCTGCTGGGTGGTGAACAATGCTCGGGCAGACCAAAGGGCGTCTTTTACCGAGTTGATGACCCTCCAGCAGCACTCGATGTCAGTCTCTGAATGTGTCCCTGGGAACAGTCCGTAAATCACAGAGTCCTCTGTGACGGAGCTGTTCGGGATAAAGCGTACCAGGGACCCTTGCATTTTTCTCCAGACTCTTTTTAGCAAACCCACACTCTGTGAAGAGGTGGGCAACCGTCTCCTCGCCATAGCAGCCGTCCCGAGGGCAGCGTGCGCTGGCAGTGAGGTTCCGACGGTGCAGGAAGGATCTGACTGGAGGGCTCCCCTCACCGCCAGCCAAGCCAGGTCTTGGTGCTTGTTGGTGAGTTTCTGGCGATGAGGCATTTTGCCAGACGAGCTGGGCAGTTCTCGTTCCAATCGTTCAATGCGGTCTGCCAGGAGCTGCAGCTGGACACACTTCCTGCAAACGTAGTCACCAGGGACACCGACCATCTCCCTGATCTCCCACATGTTGCAGGCTGAACAAACCACGGGGCCAATCTCTACTGCCATACCTTACTCCCAAATTACTCTGTATTAAATATTTTTTTTAAAAAACACAAAAACTTATCCTTTAAACTTTACTACTAAATACTGAATCCCTAACTCCCAGAATCCCTCACTCCCAGAAGGCAGAAATGTAAAATAGTAAACCCGGGGTTGCACCCAATCAGCTGCTTCCTCGGGTCCTCTTCCACCAATCAGCGGCTTCCTCAAAAAAAAAAACCCACTTCTCCAAATGGAACGTTATGGATTTTGGTAAGCCTCTGAAAAAACAAGCCCCGCGCTCGATTTTTATCCTTACCGGTCGGGTGTCGCTCCTCCCCCTCCTTCACTTCCAACGGCTCCTGTTGGGCTATATTGGCTGCTATATTGGGTTTATTATTTTAATCTTCAAGGGAATGTACTTTGTTATACCATGTATATCATTTTCAAAGTGTGCATTTAAAACACATTTTTAATTTCACTATTCTTTTGTTAATCAGGGTCATTATTTTCGTTCAGAGGGCAGTTTAATTCATATTACATTCAACTCCACTCTTTTAGTTCCTGTCAATTGAAATTGGATTAAAATATGAATCGTTTAAGCTAAAAATGAAATGGTATGGGGTTCACGGTGACACTCTTATCTGAGGTGGGCAGAAGACATGTTTAGTTTTCTTTTAAAGTTTAGAAATACAGCACTGCGTTTCCTCAAGTGTCGCAACATTTTCCTCAAGTGGTGCGACATTATTTTTGTCGCCGCTGGATTTTGAAATGTTCAAAATCTTTCGGCGGCCCTGATACTTCAGTCAATGACGCCGGCAGTCGCCGAAAAAAAACTCGCCAAGTTGGACAGGCCCCTCAGTGGGGCAGGCAGCACCTCCGGAGAGAAGGAATGGGTGGTGTTTCAGGTCGAGACCTTTCTTCAGACTGATCTTGTTACCGGTCCATGAATAAAGGAAAGGATGTAAATGGTATCATGAGAGTGAAATTAGGATGTTCTTTTAGGAAGGAGAGGAGGAGGAATTCCTTTAGTCAACATGGTGGTGAATCTGTGGAATTCTTTGCCACAGGTAGTTGTGGAGGCCAAGTCAGTGGATATTTTTAAGGCAGAGATAGATAGATTCTTGATTAGTGCGGCTGTCAGGGGCTATAAGAAGAAGGCAGGAGAATGGGTGTGGGAGGGAGAGATAGATCTGCCATGATTGAATGGTGGAGTAGACCTGATGGGCAATATGACCTAATTCTGCTCCTATCACTTATGACCTATGACCTTAAATGCTAATTGAATGAATGAATATTTTTAATTTCCTTAATGCATTTCTATTCTGTATTTTTTTTTTCTTATTACTTGCAATTCTATTTGTTCTATTTTCATTTATGTTTGAAGATTAGGTGCAACAAAAATCTTGGAACTACATTGAATAAATGACACTATTTTTATGTTTTCACCGGTTGAATTTCAGGAAAACATCATAGCTCTGTATTTTTTTGGATATTGTGATATATATAGCTTAGTCGCTCGTAGCAATGAACAGAAGAGAGTTAAATGACTACATAACTAACCTTGCGTTAGACTCCCCCAAAGTCACAGCAATAGCAATGCGTGCAGTAAATCAGGTATTCATCTCTGCAAATAATTATGTTGACATTATTGGGATTTGTACTGTAATTGAAGAACGGGCTTCTTGCAAAACAGTCATTTCATCCCGCTGTTCTATTGAAGATCATAAGCCACTCAACATCCATCTCTCAGCATCATAGCGTCAACAGAATTACTGCCTTAAACCTGCTGCCAGACAGATATTGCCTGTCATGTGTCTCGCGTGGGAAAGTTACAGAGCTTCCAATTTTTTTTATCAGTGGACACAAAATGCTGGAGTAACTCAGCGGGTCAGGCAGCATCTATGGAGAAAAGGAATGGGTGACGTTTCGGATCGAGACCCTTCTCCAGACTGAATTTCTGAAATTGATTCTACGAAGCGATACGATAGAACTTTATTTATCCCAGGAGGGATATTTGTCTGCCACGGGTCATAAAATACAAGATACATGAAACATGAAATTAAAGTGATGTGGAAAGGATTGGGGATGTGCAAAGATTGGGGAGGGGGTGGGGGGGGGGGGGGGAGGGTGAAGGGGAGACAGTCTACCACACAATTGAAGGGGGAGGAGTTGTACAGTTTGATAGCCACAGGGAAGAAGGATCTCCCGTGGCGTTCTGCGCTGCATCTTGGTGGAACCAGTCTGTTGCTGAAGGTGCTCCTCAGGTTGACCAGCATGTCACAGATGAGGTCAGCTGTATTAGATAACAATAGACTATAGGTGCAGGAGTAGGCCATTTGGTCCTTCGAGCCAGCACCGCCATTCAATTTGAACATGCCTGATCATCCCCAATCAGTACCTCATTTCTGCCTTCTCTCCATAGCCCCTGACTCCGCTATCTTTAAGAGCCCTATCTAGCTCTCTCATGAAAGCATCCAGAGAACCGGCCTCCACCGCCCCTCTGAGGCAGAGAATTCCACAGAATATAAACTAGTCAACCACTGCATTCAAAACACTTGGAATTTTACCTATGGCTGATTCAAGGGTAAAATCATATTGAGCCAATATCCAATAGCAACTTTTATTCATTTTCAGTATCTATGAGTTGAAAGAAATCATGTGTGAAAAAGTACTTTCTCATCTCCGTTCTAAATGGCTTACCCCTTATTCTTAAACTGTGGCCTCTGGTTCTGGACTCCCCCAACATTGGGAACATGTTTCCTGCCTCTCGCGTGTCCCAGTCCTTAACAATCTTATATTGTCCAAGATCCCATCGCACATAACGGTTGTGATGCTTTTCTCTGGCTTGATGAACATTTGCTATGATCTGTCATTTTCACACCTTACCCTTCCATAGTCTCCCTCTCCCTCTCCCCTGACTCTCAGTCTGAAGAAGGATCTCAACCCAAAACGTCGCCCATTCATTCTCTCCAGAGATGCGGCCTGTCCCGCTGAGTTACTCTGGCATTTTGCGTCTAACTTTGGAGTAAACCAGCAATTCCTTCCTACACATTCCAATGTTTTAATGTTGCCTGTAAAAAAGACGGGGTTATTTTTTGGTCATTTCCTCACCAGGTTTTACTTCTGCAAATATTTTATAAATTACTTTTACGAGGATGTTGCCAGGACTCAAGGGCCTGAGCTGTAGCGAGAGGTTGAGTAGGCTAGAATTCTATTCCTTGGAGCGCAGAAGGATGAGGGGTGATCTTATAATGGTGCATAAAATCATGAAAGGAATAGATCGGGTAGATGCACACTTGTCCAGTGTAGGTTAATCGAGGACATCGGTTTAAGGTGAAGGGGGAAAGATTTAATAGGAATCTGAGGGGTAACTTTTTCACACAAAAGGTAGTGGGTGTATGGAACGCGCTGCCAGAGGAGGTAGTTGAGTCTGGGACTATCCCAACATTTAAGAAACAGTTAGACAGTTACATGGATAGGAAGGTTTGGAGGGATATGGGCCAAATGCAGGCAGGTGGGACTAGTGTAGATGGGACATGCTGGCTGGTGTGGGTGAATTGGGCCAAAGGGCCTGTTTCCAGGCTGTATCACTCTATGACAAGCTGTCCAAAAGTTAGATCTAAAAGCTTTTAAAAATTGCGGAGTTAAAGGATATGGGGAGAAGGCAGGAACGGGGTACTGATTGGGGATGATCAGCAATGATCACAGTGAATGGCGGTGCTGGCTTGAAGGGCCGAATGGCCTACTCCTGCACCTATTGTCTATTGTCTATCTAGTTCACCCTATGCGAGTCCTCATGTTCTCACAAAACAAGACGGTTCTGTGACCGCTAGGAGTTATGAATTCTTCATGTCTGGGCGGGGTTGCCAACTTTCTCACTCCCAAATAAGGGACAAAAGGTCAGAATATGGGACAAATTGCCGACGATAAGTGAATCACACAGGTAAGTGAAGGCCCGGAGGTCGGACAGCTGGCCTGTCTGCTGACTGACGTGGCCAAGGGCGAGGCTCTGCTGCTGCACTCCATGGGCTGCACTACGTCGGGACGGGTGAGGCGGGGCCGGACGCGGCGCTCCGACCCGACAGTCCCCTCGACCCGAGTAGTAGCAGTCAAATACGGGACAAGGGAGGTCCCATATGGGACAAACCAATTTAGCCCAATATACGGGATGTCCCGGCTGACATGGGACAGTTGGCAACCCTATGTCTGGGTGTCAGCGCCAGTATTTATAAGCCGTAAAGATCAGGCACGTGCTGCCAGCACAAACTGCATCGCTGATGGAGAAGCCTGGACTCATTTATTTCCTGTCAGTACAAGTAACGTGTTGTACAGCTCCCCCACCGATACAGAGTAGCTCTCCTTTAAAAATAACGCGCGACTCCTGTGTGATTCATGTACCACATCCAGGTTTAAAGTACGTTCCCTGCTTCACATTACTTTAAACAAAGATGTCCTGTTGTGATTTCATTATAGCCCAGGATGATTAACAGTCAGTTGCTCGGTGCTACATTGGACCAGTACCAAGTAACCTAACAATTGTAGTAAAATTGCAGCCTAACATCCAGCTTATTAGCCGAATGATGTAAGCTGAACTCGGAGAGACGGGTGAAAGAAAGGTCTACTCTACAGCAAGGTGGAAATAAATGATTTTACTTCAGAACTCCACCCCTCAGTCCCTGCGTATTTACAGGCCTACATGCACACGCATGCATGCTCATATGCACACGCCTGCACAGACACACACACACACATCTCCATAGGAACACATATACATAATAGAGTCAGAGTCTTACAGCTTGGAAACAGTCCCTTCAGCCCAACTTGTCCACACCAGCCAACATGTCTCATCTACACTTGTCCCACCTCCCTGCGTTTGGTCCATATCCTTCCAAACCTGTCCTATCCATGTACCTTTCTAAATGTTTCTTAAACGTTGCGATAGTCCCAGCTTCAACTACCTCCTCTGGCAGCTCGTTCCATACACCCACCATCCTTTGTGTGAAAAAATTAACCCTCAGAATCCTGTTAGATCTTTCCTCCCCTCACCTTATCTTCGAATCCATACTTTGAAGGCTCTTGACATTTTTTGTCCAATTCAGTTATTGTCTAATTCATGTACAGTGGCACAATAGTAGAGCTGCTGCCTCACAGCCTTGGAGACCCGGGTTCAAACATAGAAACATAGAAAATAGTGCAGTAGTAGACCATTCGGCCCTTCGAGCCTGCACCGCCATTCAATATGATCATGGCTGATTATCCAACTCAGTATCCTGTACCTGCCTTCTCTCCATACCCCCTGATCCCTTAAGCCACAAGGGCCACATCTAACTCCCTCTTAAATATAGCCAATGAACTGGCCTCAACTACCTCAACATCTTGTGCTGTCTGTGTGGAGTTTGCATGTTTCTCCCTGTGAACATGTGGGTTTCCTCCGGGTGCTCTGGCTTCTTCCCACATCCCAGAGATGCGCAGGTTTGAAGGATAATTGGCCTTCTGTAGATTGCCCCTAGTTGGTAAGAACGGGATAACATAGAACTAGTGTGAATGAGTACACACAAAATGCTGGAGTAACTCAGCGGGTCAGGCAGCATCTGTGGAGAGAAGGAATAGGCGACAGCTTCGGGTCAAGACCATTCTTCAGACTTGAAGGCCATCACGGATTCAGTGGGCTGAAGGGCCTGTTTCTATGCTTTATATCTAAACTAAACTAAAGTCTACCATAACAAATATTTGATGTAGAGTATCGAGGAAATGGGCATATTTGCACAATTTATATTATTTTTGCAAAACCCTTTCTCCATCTGAAGAGGGAGCCATGTACTCGTTGATCTTCAAACATCCATCAAAGTAACAACATCTCTCTCCACTCATGGAGCAGAAGTTGAGGAATGAAATGTGGAGGAAGGAACTGCAGGTGCTGGTTTAAACCGAAGATAGACACAAAATGCTGGAGTAACTCAGCGGGTCAGACAGCATCTGTGGCGAGCAGGAATGGGTTGACACGTTTCCCTAGTGTGTAGGATAGTGCTAAGTGATCGCTGGTCGGCGTGAACTCGGTGGGCCGAGGAGCCTGTTTCGACACGGTTTCGTTAAATTCTAAAGTCTAAACTCAACAAACAAACCGTCGCAGATTGTGCAGTGTATGATGTAAAATATACACGGGTCCTAATTATGCGGCACCTAGACAATTTTACAATAACATTGAACTTCATATTCTCAAGGATTCTTATAGAGTCATAGTCATACAATGCAGAAACAGGCCCTTCGGGCCAACACCGACCAACAGGTTCCAACTAATCTGAAGAAGGGTCGCGACCCGAAACGTCAACCATTCCTTCTTAAGCCCGTCCCACGATGTGAGATTAGCCAAGAGCTCTCCCGAGTTAAAAAAAAAATCAAACTCGTGGTAAGTACGTAGAATGCACGTAGCGGGTACGTCGGAGCTCGGGGATGTCTCGTAGCGGCTCGTAATGCTAACGGCAGGTACTCGGGAAACGCGGAAACTCGTGAAGCTTTTTCAACTGTGTGAAAAATTTCCAAGAGTAAAACAAATACTCGTGATGAAGTAGAACGAGTTTGATTGTTTTTAACTTTGGAGAGCTCTTGGGTAAACTCACATCGTGGGACAGGGGCTTTAGTTTTGAGATACAGCACGGAAACTGGCCCATTTGGTCCACACCGACCAGAAATCCCCGCACATTAACAGCCACCAGGGACAATTTTTACATTTACCAAGCCAATTAACCTACAAACCTGTACGTCTTTGGAATGTGGAGGAAACCGAAGATCTCGGAGAAAACCCAAGCAGGTCATGGGGGGGATGCATAAACTCCATACAGACAGCACTCGTAATCGGGTTCGAACCTGGGTCTCTGGTGCTGCATTCTACCGCTGCGCCACCGTGACTGCCCGGCTGCCTGGAGACCATTCTCCAGAGATGTCATTCATCCAACGTTTTGTGTCTATCTGCCACCTGCCTGTGCCTGGCCCATATCCCACAACGCCTGTCCTATCCTTGTACCCATCTAAATGTTTCTTAAACGTTGCGATACTAACTATCCAGTAACTAAATCTGCCAGTTCTTAAACTGAACCCAAACCCTTCCAACTGCCATCTCTTTAATACATAAATAAAGGCTTACTTCAGTTAAATGTTCCTGTTTCCTTCAGACCGATGATTGAGTTTTCCATTACTTGAGGAACTGCTGCCAAACGCTCCTTTGCATTTGATCGCTCAGAGCACACAGTCAACTGCTGTGTAAGACGGATTGCACCTGATAAACGTCACCTAAAAAGCTACTTTAAAATTTAGCCACATGACATTTTTTCAAAACCGTTTTTATATTATTTGCAACTTTCCATTTAATTTTCATCTCCCCTAACCTGGCAGCGAGCTAAAAGATCCCAGCGGTGCAGTGTTGGCGTACCCTGCTGTTGCACACACCCTACCTTGCTGGGCAGAAAGCAGAGGGGGCACGGTGGCGCAGCGGTAGAGTTGTTACCTCACAACGCCCACAGTCCCTGGTTCGATCTTGACCACGGGTGCTGTCTGTGCGGAGCTTGTGTGTTATCCCTGTGACCTGCGTGGGTTTTCTCTGGGTGCTCCGGTTACCTGTAACGCTCCAAAAGCGTACAGGATTGTAGGTTAATTTGATTATGCAAATAGTCCCTAGTGTGTTGGATAGTGCTAGTGTATGACATGTTTGCACACTGTATGTCTAAAGTCTAAAGAGGGGAAATGGACAATATAGAGACCAACAATCTGGTCTAAAAAATAATCAGGTACAGCATGGGGAAGCACAGTGGTTGAATGCATTTTACAGTCAGCTTCCAAAACTAAATATGATGAAGATGAAAATTCAAAGCTTCATTTCCAGACCCATATTCTCCCACAGGGTAACAATGTTATAACAAACTAAAAAAAAACCTGCCATTTCCATTCTATTTCCATGGGGAATTTTTAATTTCCGAAATGCTTTGCATGACTCGTAACATTTGCTGAATAGATTAAATGAATTATTGCGCCCAAGTTTTCCTTTGTGTGAAAATATAACGCATTTCAAAGCACGGAAACAAATAGATGCTGGAAAATATTATCCATTCTTCATGGTTATGGATGTACACCTCACTCATGTGGGCGGCACGGTGGCGCAGCGGTAGAGTTGCTGCCTCACAGCGCCAGAGACCCGGGTTCGATCCCGACTACGGGTGCTGTCCGTACGGAGTTTGTACGTTCTCCCCGTGACCGCGTGGGTTTCCCCGAGTGCTCTGGATTCCTCCCACACTCGAACGATGTACAGGTTTGTAGGTTAATTGGCATCGGTAAAGATTGCAAATTGTCCCTAGTGTGTGTAGGATAGTGTTAGTGTTGCGGAGATCGCTGGTGAGCCGAAGGACCTGTTTCCACGCTGTATCTCTAAACAACTCTGGAGCTTCCAGGCAACAACTCCTTCAATCAACAGGTGGAAATGTACTTTGTTAGTAGATCAATCACCAAACTACACTGATTAGACTCCAGCACTGTAATTTTGAGTTCACAGTTTCACACAATGCTATCTTTAAACTTTGGAAGGTCGAACACACAATGAGCAGTGGAGCGTACCCTGCGTCAGAGTTAATTAAAGTGCTCCATCAAACAAGATGCTCTGATTAATTGATTTTTTTTTCCTCCTGGTTGTTGCAACAATCCTACAAGTGTTTGGGAGGTTTTCCATTGTGGTTTCAAACTGTACCAGCGGCAGAGCAGCAGAAACTGAAGGTCATTTTCCTAAGTTCAGGAATTCCGAACAAACCAACTGTTGGTCATGGCAGATGCACCAGGTTGCCATGGAATTGAAAGTGTTGCCAAACTGGCAGCTCTGTATAATGAAGCAAGTCGCGAAATGCTGGAGTAACTCAGCAGGACAGGCATCATCTCTGGATAGCATCTCTGAGGAAGGGTCTCGGCCCGGAACGTCACCAATTCCTTCTATCCAGATCAGGGAAGCTGTCTGTATGTGGGTTTTCCCGGATCTCTGGTTTCCTCCCACACTCCAAAGACGTATGGGTTTGTAGGCTGATTGGTTTTGGTAAAATTGTTCCTATTGTGTGTAGGATCGTGGTAGTTTGCTGGAATCGCTGGTCAGTACAGACTTGGTGGGCCGAATGGCCTGCTTCAAAGACGGCAAATCTCCAACATAAGGCTCGGATCAAGATAATTAGAGTAATTTTATTTCAATTAAACAGCTTTGTTACTTTGTGTGTAAGATGGAACTGCAGATGCTGGTTTATACCGAAGATAGACACAAAGTGCTGGAGTAACTCAGCGGGTCAGGCAGCATCTCTGGATGAAATTCTCTGGATGAAATTCCTTTTCTCCAGAGATGCTGCTTGACCCTCTGAGTTTAGTTTAGAGATACAGTGAGGAAACAGGCCATTTGGCCCATCGAATCCTTGCCGACCAGAGATTCCCGCACAGTAACACGACCCTACACACACTTTAGGGGCAATTATACAGTGAACCATATTATGTATGCAGATGATCTTGTGGTCTTTAGTCCATCTAGCGCTGGTCTCCAGCAGCTCCTTACTGCATGTTCCGTGTATGGTTTGGAACATGACATTAAATATAATGCTAGTAAGAGTGCTGTTAGGGTCTATAGAACCAAAAAGGATAAAAGCCTAAAATATCCTGATTTTAAATTGTCTGACAACAATCTTAGTGTCTGTAATAAGATAAAATATCTAGGGCATATTATCACAGAACAAATGACAGATGAGGATATTTATAGGCAACGACGCATGCTGTATATACAGGCGAATATCCTCTTGGGTGTTGGTGCGTGTGCAGATGTGGTGAAGATGTCGCTATTTAGAGCATACTGCACACCCCTCTACACTGCGCACCTGTGGTCGAACTATTTAAAGACAAGTATGCAGAGACTAAAGGTGGCATATAACGATGCCATGAGAACACTGCTAAGGCAACCAAGATGGTGTAGTGCCAGTAATATGTTTGTGGCTGCAGGAGTCAGTACTTTAGAAGCTATCCTAAGACACCACATGTATAAATTCATTTGCAGGATAAATGACTCTAAAAATGTGCTTATTGTGGCCTTGACAAACATAAGGGTTAGCACTACACGCTACGAATCCCAGTTGTGGAGACACTGGTATCGTTGTCTCGTTGTACGATATTGATCATTTTTTACTCTGGATTTTTAACTTAAGTATTGTGGGTTTTTAAAAAAATATATGTTATGATGTTTTTATGTGATTTACCATGATTTTATATATATTTATGATATTTGAGATGCAATGCATTTTTAATGTAATGTTGCCCCTTGTCTGGACCTTGAGTCCGTAATAAAGTTATTATTATTATTATTATTATTATTATTATACCACTTATACTTATACCAAGACAATTACACCAAACCAATTAGCTCACAAACCTGGACATCTTTGGAGCATGGAAGGAAACCAAAGATCTCGGAGAAACCCACATGGTCACGGGGAGAACGTATAAACTCCATACAGACAGCAGCCGCAGTCGGGATCGAAATCGGGTCTCCGGCGCTGCGAGGCAGCAACTCTACCGCTGCGCCACCGTGCAGCCTGACTTACATCAGCATTTCGCACCTTGCTTCAGTCCTTCATTTTCCATTACTATTTTTTTTTTCCATTAAATTAAAAGAATACTTGGTGAACTTCTCCAGATTTCCGCTGCAGGATCGTTGATGACTTTGCCAGTTAACTCAACTTTCATCGTTCCCTTCTCATTCGGGGAAGGTCCAATGTGCTCTCCTGAATGGCCTTTAACAATCATGACCTTAAGAAGGAGCGTTAATGAGAAAAATATGTGGTTGGTTATCTGACAGCAGGCTTCTTCTCTTCATGCGGAAAAAGGTCAGAGAAGGAATAACATTGTCAACTGCGAGAAATGGCAGAGGCAAAGCAGTGTTGTAAACTCCCTCCGGCTCTGCTGATTTACCTGGTCTGTAATATATTTCCAGTGCGGGCTGCAGAAGCAGATCTACAGTCACATATTACAATCGCTCCACACTCTTAAATCTCTACTCCTACAGTAACATTCGTTACTTTAACTATGGTCTTCTTAAAATCCTCTCTTCCCAGCTGTTATCGGGCAACTGAATCATCCTACCACAACCAGAGAGCAGTGCTGAACTACTATCTACCTCATTAGAGACCCTTGGACTATTCTTGATCAGACTTTGCTGGCTTTACCTTGCACTAAACGTTCTTCCTTTTTCATGTATCTAGGCACTGTAAAGGGCCTGTCCCACTTTCACGACCTAATTCACAACCTTTTTTACTCATGGACATTTTTCATCAGGCTAGAAAACGCCCCAACCTACTTGATGCCACGAGTACCTACGACTAGCATCACGGCCTGCCTACGACCTCGTGGCGAGCATGATGCGAATGCGAGTCAAGGGCAAACTCGGCAGAGGTTGTGAATTAGGTCGTGAAAGTGGGACAGGCCCTTAAATGGCACGATTGCTTGTCTTTCCACTGACTGGTTAGCATGCAACAAAAGTTTTTCACTTTTCCTCGCCACACGTGACAATAAACTAAACTAACCTAAGAAATTGCTGTCTAAATGAGGAACAATATGATTATTCGTACTTTGAATTTTTAATCTCTGAGGAATGGTTTATAAGCAATTCCAGTTTGCTGAGTTTATAAACTCATTGATTTCAGCAACGTGTAAATTTTGTTTTAACTTCTCAACCATGTTTAGCTCATTGTGTTAGTAAAATGCTAATTGTTTACAATTTAAATGCTTCCTTTCCAATTCTAAAGGACACCAGATAATCACAGCAGTTCCAATGATGTATCTTTCACAAGACTCAAACTGATAGATGGTGTAATCTCTGGGAACTAGCTATTTAGTGTTTATAACTGGGAATTAATGACTTAAGGAAGACGAGCAAAAACCTCAGAGGACCCAATAATGCGGTGATCTTTCAGTTAGGGAAAGCAAGCCCATATCTTGATATCTTTCCACCCTAACTCTATGGATGTATAACAAAAAATTGTTAATTTGTTTCTCAATATTGCACTGCACTTGTTTCGATTCATAGAATCAAAGGGTCATACAGTGTGGAAACGGGCGCTTTGGCCCAACTTGCCCACCCCAAACAACCTGTCCCATCCTCACTAGTCCAACCATCCTGCTTTTGGCCCATGTCACTCTCATGTCCTATCCAAATGTTCCTTAAACATCACGATAGTACCTGCCTCAACCACCTTCTCCAGCAGCTCATTCCTTACACCCACCACCCTTTGTATGTAAAAGTAACCTTTCAAGTTCCTGTTAAATTCCCCCCCCCCCCCCCCCCCCCACCCCCCCACCCCCCCCCCACCCACCCCCCTCAAACTAATGTCCTCTGGTTCTTGGTGAACTTCTCCAGATTTCTGCTGAAGGTTCGTTGACAACTTTGCCAGTTAACTCAACTTTCATCGTTCCATTCTTATTCTGGAAAACGTCCAATGAGCTCTCCTGAATGGCCTTTGACAATCATGACCTTAAGAAAGAGCGTTAATGAGAAAAAGATGTGATTGGTTATCTGACAGTGGGCTTCTTCTCTTCCCTAGTGTGTGTAGGATAGTGTTAGTGTGCGGGGATCGCTGGTTGGTGTGGACTCGGTGGGCCGAAGGTGCCTGTTTACGCGTGGCTATCTCTAAACTAAGTTAAACTAAATATCAATAGAGGACCTTGAATTCATTCTGGTTCAAACCTGATCCTTCCATACCTTACTTCAGAAACATAACAATGCTCACTTAACATCCCTTTCTGCTTTGTTATCGGAATCTTGATTAGGACGGGTGTTGGAGGTTATGGGGGAAAAGGCAGGAGAATGGGGTTAGGAGGGAGAGATAGGTAAGCCATGATTGAATGGCAGAGTTGATTTGAAGGGCCGAATGGCCTAATTCTACTCCGATCACTTCTGATCTTATATTTCTGCTTGGACTTCTCCTGACTGGTCTTTCATCGTCAACAATCAACCTTAGCAACCGTGCAGCATAATTGTTTTTATTGGCTCTGACCAATCCCTTCTATTGCGAAGATTTCCCATGGTGACATACCGTGCGGAAACAGGCCCTTCGGCCCAACTTGCTCACACTGACCGACATGTCCCATCTACACTAATCCCACCTGCCTGCGTTTGACCCACATCCCTCTAAACCCGTCCCATCCATGAGTCTGAAGGGTCTCGACCTATTCCATTTCTCCATAAATGCTGACTGATCCATTGAGTTACTCCAGCCGCCTGTGCCTATCTTCAGTGTATACCAGCATCTACAGTTCCATCCCGCACACTATCCTTGTACCTGTGTAATTGTTTCTCAAATGTTGCCATAGTCTCAGCTTCAACTACCTCCTCTGGCAGCTCATTCCATGCACCCACCACATTTTGTGTGATCAGGTTACCTCTCTGGTTCCTATTAAATCTTTCTCCTTTCACCTTAAACCTATGTCCCCTGGCTCTCAATTCCCCTACTCTGGACAAGAGACTCTGTGCATTTTCCCAATCTATTCCTCTCATGGTTTTATAAACCATGGAACTCATGATGATTACCCTGCAAGGTTAAAATAAAGGAAGTCTAAAATGTTAATTTCCTTTTCATGGTGATGTGCAGAATGATGTTAACATATAATTAAACGATTGGTATGAATACTATAATAAAATATAAACACAAGGTGACTGTCCTTCATTTACCTTGCAGTTAATTGATGCCTTGCATAATCTCTTTTTCACTCATTTAATAAATACTAGACAGAAATCGTGGAATAAAGAGAGAAAAGAAATGCTTGAGATAAAAAGGGTAAAGGGTTATAATTCATTAATTTTACTTATTTTCATTATCTCTCAAATTCACAGAAGGAATTCAATTAAGCTTCAAGCAGAGCAGTAATAATTCACGGGGGTAGGTGTTAACATTGTAAAATTCCATCAAGCATCTTCCTTGAGGGTAGCCAAAGAATAAATCTTAAAGATATGATGACTGGACCATTTATTTCCTCCTCTTGTGTTCGGAATTATTGATAGTTTCTAAATGGATGCCAAGTTCGGCCAGAACATGGGCGGCCATCTTTGGAGACCTGACAGGGGGAGACAAAGGAATCTCTGAGCCTTCTTTCAAACTCAGCCTCAATGGCCCTTGGAGGCCGAGTTTGCAGTTACAGCTCCTAGAATGTGGAACAGCATCCCTCTTCCCATCAGAACTGCCCCCTCCATCGACTCTTTTAAGTCGAGACTTAAAACTCATCTCAAGCCTTTCTTGACGTCCTCTGAGGGAGGGCTATATGTATTTATGTATGTACTTAATCTATTAACCACTGTTGTATAACGTTAGTACCTCCACCAATGTAAAGCACTTTGGTCAACAAGAGTTGTTTTTTAAATGTGCTATAGAAATAAATGCGAGTTGACTTGACTTGACGTCATGCAGCTTAAGAACAGGCCCACCATCCCGACTTTTACAAGGTTTACGAGAATGATCCCAGGAAAGAGTGGGTTAATTTGTGTTGCGCATTTGACGGCACTGGGCCTGCACTCGCTGGAGTTTAGGAGGAAGAGGGGGGACCTCGTTGAAATTTATCGAAATTTATCGAAAAGCCCGAATAGAGTAGATGTGGAGAGAATGTTTCCAATCGTGGAAGAGACTAGGACCGGAGGTCATGGGCTCAGAAATAAAGGACGTTCCATTAGGAAGGAGATGAGGAGGAATTTATTTAGTCTGAGGCAGGTGAATCTGTGGAACTCATTGCCACAGAAAGCTGTGGAGGCCAAGTCAATGGATATATTTAAAGCCAAGATAGATAGATTCTTGATTAGTACAGTTGTCAGAGGCTATGGGGAGAAGGCAGGAGAATCAGGTTAAGAGGGAGAGGGAGATCAGCCATGATTGAATGGCGGAGTAGATGTGATGGGTCGAATGGCCACATTTTTCTCCTATCCCTTAAGAACTTATGAATGTCCATGCCGTTCAAGATGCCCCATCTAAGATAAACCCATTTGGCCCGTAACATTTTGAACTTTTCCTATCCAGATATTTGTTGAAATACTTTGTAAATGTCTTTTAGTTCACTTGATGGGACTGAGGTATAAGTTCATAAGCTCATGTTATAGGTGCAGAATTAGGCCATTCGGCCCATCAAGTGGAATTCATTGCCACAGAAGGCTGTGGAGGATAAGTGAATAGATGTAAGGTGGCGATAGATAGATTCTTCATTAGTATGTGTGTCAGTAGCTACGGGGAGAAGGCAGGAGAATGGGGGTTGGGAGGGAAAGATAGATCAGCCATGATTGAATGGCAGAGTAGACTTGATGTGCCAAATCTATGCCATTCAATCATGGCTGATCTCTCTCTCCCTCCTAACCCCATTCTCCTGCCTTCTCCCCACAACCCCTAACACTCGTACTAATCATGAATCTATCTCTAGTAACTCAGCCGGACAGGCAGTATCACTGGAGAGAAGGAATGGGGTACATTTCAGGTCGAGACCTTTCTTCAGACTGAAGAAGGGCCTCGATCTGAAACGTCACCCATTCCTTCTCTCCAGAGATGCTGCCTGTCCCACTGAGTTACTCCGGCATTTTGTGTCTATTTTAGATGTAAACCAGCGTCTGCAGTTCCTTCACACACATTTGTCACAGTTCAGTTCATTGTAACAAAGCTTGGTTGAATTTTCTCGGTCTAAGCTTTGCAAAATTCCTCGTATGCTGCAAAACATACTCGGCGAATAAAGTGTGGTTCTGATTCTGAAAGATCTGTGAAGCCTAAAGATTTCACATTACTGTCATTGGATTTGCTGAACCAGTCAGCATTGTCACCTTCCCCTAGCTAACAATGATCTATTCGACACTTTCCTCGACCTGCATCTCCTTCAATGTCACGCATCATTCTTTCATATCGCTGTTTCCCTCTCCCAGGCCCTGACTCTCAGTCTGAAGAAAGGTCTCTACCAAAAACGTCACCCATTCCTTCTATCCAGACACGCTGCCTGTCCCGCTGAGTTACTCCAGCATTTTGTGTCTATTATAGAAGGATATGGATGTTGCAAAAATGGGTTGATGGGGTTTGTAAATACTTGAGCCAACGATAATGGTTCAGAGGTATGTTTGTGCTGGAGAATCTCACAATGTCTGGCAGCATCTCTGGAGAACATGGATAGGTGTAGGATGGTCCTGCAGATGCTGGTTTAAACCGAAGTTAAACTCAAAATGCTGGGATAACTCAGCGGGACAGGCAGCTTCCCTGGAGAGAAGGAATGGTGATGTTTTGGGTTTGGTTACCCTTCTTTCGACCCAAAACGTCACTCATTCATTCTCTCCATAAATGCTGCCTGTCCCGCTGAGTTACTCCAGTGCCTCTGGTACATCCTCGGTTTTACTCATCCTTCAATTATGATAACAGAATACTTCACACATTTACACCTCACGTTGCCCCAGCACGGCCAGCAGCATAATCAAGGACGAGTCTCACCCTGACCACTCCCTCTTCTCCCATCAGGCAAAATGTATAGAAGTGTGATAACGCACACCTCCAGATTCAGGAACAGTTTCTTCCCAGCTGTTATCAGGCAACTGAATAATCCTACCACAACCAGAGAGCAGTGCTGAACTACTATCTACCTCTTTGGTGACTCTCGGACTATCCTTGACCGGACTTTACTGGCTTTACCTTGTACTAAACGTTATTCCCTTATCATGTATCAGTACACTGTAAATGACTATTGTAATCATGTATTGTCTTTCTGCTGACTAAATAGCACACAACTTCTGTTAAGGGCTTGGACACACTAGAGGCAGGAAACATGTTCCCGATGTTGGGGGAGACCAGAACCCAGGGGCCACAGTTTGAGAATAAGGAGTAGGCCATTTAGAACGGAGACGAGGAAACACTTTTTCTCACAGAGAGTGGTGAGTCTGTGGAATTCTCTGCCTCAGAGGGCGGTGGAGGCAGGTTCTCCGGACGCTTTCAAGAGAGAGATAGATAGGGCTCTTAAAGATAGCGGAGTCAGGGGATATGGGGAGAAGGCAGGAACGGGGTACTGATTGGGGATGATCAGCCATGATCACATTGAATGGCTGTGCTGGCTCGAAGGGCCGAATGGCCTACTCCTGCACCTATTGTCTATTGTTTCCACATCCACTCTATCCAGGCCTTTCACTATTTGGTAAGTTTCAATGGGGTGTCCCCTCATCCTTCTAAATTCCAGTGAGTACAGGCCCAGTGCCTTCAAATGCCCATCATTATTGCCTATTGCAACAAAAGCTTTTCATTGCACCTCAGTGCATGTGACACTAAACTCATCTAAACTAGAAACCACTTCCTAACTTCCTCATAATAATTTCTTTCAGCAAAAAGTTAATAGTTCAAGGAAGCAAATAACTAAATTGTTATAAGGCATTCTTATCTCCAGTGAAGCAACACCTTGCAGACACAACACGCAAAGACTACGCAAAGGATGATGTGGGCAAGACAATGTGCTCCTCTTAATCTGAAATTGGCTAATTCAAATTATCTCAAAGAAAATGCCCGATTCATTTAAATCGCTTAATTTTCACTGTTGAATAATTCATTCTTGAACAAAAGAACACAGCGCTACATTAAGTGGAGTAGCCTAAAGAGGGCCAGATGAAAGTGAATGCTCTTAGCAGTTATCAAGCTTTGCAACCTCCCTTTAATGAAAATATCAGTGTTTACCTAGAGAGGAACTCTGTTATTTTTATTGCCAGTTTTATGAAGTTTTTGTAAACATTTGAAGGCGGTGCATTTAGACCACAAGGTAATGTGATCCAGGCTCGGTTTTAATTGAAGAATGTAAAGCTACAGACAATGGAATATGCTCATGATGCTTCCAATGTAATGACCTTGTCATGTTAATGATAGGCATTATTAGTGTTGCGATCTATGTTGGCCAAAACTATATTAATTTAGATTACAGTTGCAGTGTGGGAACAGGCCCTTCGGCCCACCAACTCCGTACCGATCAGCGATTCCCCATGCACTTACACTCGTTGTTTCCTGCTCTTCTCAAAATATTCACTGAGCAATCGAGTCGTCTCTCAAACCATGGTGTAGCAATGTTAATTTGACACTTAATTCACTTTCATATCATCAGTATTAAAAAAAGTTATGGCCATTTTCATACTCAGAAATTAGCATCTTGCTCCCTATTGCTTTTCCATTGATTTAACACAAAAGCTGTGATCAAGGACAGTCAAAAGCCCATAACTTTCTTAAAAATTGAGAGAACTGAATGCACATTTTCAGTTATTATAGATTGAAGCATTCTGAAAAATATGAAATAATCTTACTTGGATGACCTTGAAATTAAAGCATATAATTAGTTAGTTACCTAATTGTAGCTAATTACAAAATTCAATTACTAGATCTAAACATCTATCCATTTCTTAAGAAAAGGTTGACATTTTTAAAAAGCCTAAGTGTCCAAATAACATTCACACAAGAATTCACAATATAACATGATATAACACAATATAACATTAAATCTCATTGTCATAAATTTATAGGTCAAATTGAAGGAATTTAGTGTTTAATTCCCGTAAATTAATGGCCATTTAAATCATCTTGCGAGTGGGTTTTTGTGGAACGCGATGGTTTGGAACGTTGCGGTTTGCAGTGAATGTCGGCAGGAAAAATACTGCCTGTTCGTATGTTTTCTAAGTCACCTTTTCGCGACATGCAATTTTGATTAAAGGCATCCTAACAAACACATTTATATGTAAAAATAAACTGTGTACCTTGTTTTGTCCCCTATGTGAGATCTGTCCCGTTGTCAGCGTTCAAGGCTTTAGAAGATGATTTGTAATTCGCTTATGCTAAAACATTATCCAGCGTAGTTTAAAAATAACTTCATAAAACAAATGTCGGAGCGATTTCTCTTCAGCATCTAAACCCCCTGAGATTTATCGATTTGAATAGTCTGGAGTAAACGGCATTTTAAACCCGCCCCCCTCTCAAAGGCGCCAAAGTCGCGCACACGGGCAGTGGCAGAACTGCAGCGCCGCTGAAGGTAAGTTTGTAACGTACCTACATGGTGTGTTGAAAACAGCCACAAAATTCATCTCAAACAAATTCATCTCAAAATTGTTTTCAGAAAAAGTGTTGGCAAGAATCTGAGGTATATGACGTTGAAGCCTATCACCGTGGCAACCAATCTTGGGATGGAACATACTGAGCTATCGTAAAAACATAACAAAGTCTATTTTGTCCAGATGTATTCTGTGTTCTTAGCTATGAGATTTGTGTTTAGTTTAGTTTAGAGATACAGCGCGGAAACAGGCCCTTCGGCCCACCGAGTCCGCACCAACCAGCGATCCCCGCTCATTAACACTACCCTACACACACTGTGGATTATTTGTAAGATACATTGAACAATCCCTGTTCCAGGCGTACACTGGCCCTATCCCCAACGTCTATCTCCGTTACATTGACTAACTACATTGGTGCTACCTCTTGCACCCATGCAGATCACATGGACTTTATTAATCACCACCAATTTCCATCCTGCACTCAAATTCATTTGGACCATCTCTGACACCTCCCTCTCCTTTCTTGTTAGAAATCTCTCTGCATCACTGTCTATATCTCTCGTTTCCCTTTCCCCTGACTCTCAGTCTGAAGAAGGGTCTCGACCCAAACATCACCCATTCCTTCTCTCCAGAGATGCTGCCTGTCCTGCTGAGTTACTCCAGCCTTTGGGGTCTAATTGTGTTTGTCGAACTCACCTTGCCTGAAGGTACTTACTTCGGCTCGAGAGCAACAGAAGTGCTGTCGTCTTTCAAACCATTGCAATTGTCAATGGTATTTGTGATTTATCAAAGCAATTTACATAAAGTCAAAGAGTTAATGAGCAAGTGGATCATTGTGGTGTTGACAGCCTCTAATAGCCTCCAGGCAAATCCTAGCCACACACAGATTTCAAGGCAGTCAGCATTTCAAAGTGGGCTCCGATCTCAGGAGAACAAGCTCCAAGCGGCATGGTTAACACACATGATGAATAGTTAACAAATCATGTTGTGAATCGTGATGAGTGTTCATCAGTCGGATCCTTGCTCTCCCCGCTAGTGGCAACATCCTCTCCACATCCACTCTACCCAAGCCTTCGACTATTCGGTAAGTTTCAATGAGGTCACTCCTCATACTTCTAAACTCCAGTGAGCACAGGCCCAGCCGACAAACCTTGAGGAGTAAAGCGACAAGTGTAGCATCTCCTGCGGTTGCAAGGGAAAGTTGCAGGGGGAGGGGGTGGTGCTGGTGGGAAGGGAAGAATTGATCAGAGAGTTACGGAGGGAGCGGTCTTTGCAGTCGTTCCAGGTGCGACAGAGGCTCACCTGCACCTCCTCCAACCTCATCTATTGCATCCGCTGAAGAAGGGTTTCGGCCCGAAACGTTGCCCATCTCCTTCGCTCCCTAGATGCTGCTGCACCCGCTGTGTTTCTCCAGCTTTTTGTGTACCCTCATCTATTGCATCCGCTGCTCTAGATCTCAGCTGATCTACATCGGTGAGGCAATCGTTTCGCCGAACACCTCCGCTCGGTCCGCATTAACCAACCTGATCTCCCTGTGGCTGAGCACTTCAGCTCCCGCTCCCATTCCGAATCCAATGGACCTCCTCCATGGCCAGAGTGAGTACCAGCGGAAATTCGAGGAGCAGCACCTCATATTCCGCTTGGGCAGTCTGTACTCAGCGGCTTGTACATTGAATTCTCCAATTTCCGGTAGCCATTGCTGTCTCTTCCCCTTCTCAGCTCTCCCTCAGCCCTCGGGCTCCTCCTCGTCCTTTTTTTCTTCCCTCCCCCCCCCCCCCCCCACCCTACATCAGTCTGAAGAAGGGTTTCGGCCCGAAACGTTGCCTATTTCCTTCGCTCCATAGATGCTGCCACACCCGCTGAGTTTCTCCAGCACTTTTGTCTACCCCAGCCGACAAACGCTCATCAAAAGCTTCCCCCTTCTAAAGGTGCGTCCTTTTATCCTGATCCTTTTATTTAGTTCTATTTATTTGCAAAGTGCCTGAAATGCACATGAAATGCGATTTAATTTCTCGCCCATTGCCACACAAGTCCTTTATCCAAACTTTATCCGTAACATCTCAAAGTGGAAACATACTTCCTCTTAATCTTAATACAATCTACTGACGTACTGACCTGCTGTGATGAAAATTTTCTGTCCCTTTCTGTCCTCAGTAGTTTTCTCTCCCATGAACCTTGGCACTTAACGTGAATTCATCAATGGGTGGCGCAGCGGGAGAGTTGCTACCTTCCAGCGCCAGAGACCCGGGTTCGATCCTGACTGCAGGTGCTGTCTGTACAGTCTTTGTACCTTCTCCCTGTGACCTGCGTGGGTTTTCTCCGGTTTCCTCATGCACTCCAAAAGACGTACAGGTTTGTAGGCTAATTGGCTTGGTATAAATGTAAAATTGTCCCTCGTGTGTGTAGGATAGTGTTATTGTGCCGAGATTGACAAAGGGTTTAAGAAGGAACTGCAGATGCTGGAAAATTGAAGGTAGACAAAAGTGCTGGAGAAACTCAGCGGGTGCAGCAGCATCTATGGAGCGAAGGAAATGTGCAACGTTTCGGCCCAAAACGTTGCCTATTTTCTTCGCTCCATAGATGCTGTTGCACCCGCTGAGTTTCTCCAGCACTTTTGTCTACCTTTTGACTCAACGGTCCTGTTTCTGTGCTGTATCTCTACACGATACCAAAGTCCATAAATTAGCTGCAAGCATTGGGATGCAATACAATGAAACTGCTCCCGACAAAAACAGTCTTCAAACATTTCAACTAATTTGCAAAATGTCTTTAGTTTTTCCACTGCCATTGAGGAAATTTAGGATCCATTCATTGCTCCACAGTTATTTTCACCTGTAGCAATTTTCTTCCAGCAACTGCTAATCTTCTTGAGCAGCTTTGAATAACTTCACACCCACATGAGTCGACATGAGAAAGTGCCATGGTCAATACTTTCATTGAATCCATTTGCTCTGTCGACTTCTATCTTGTTATCAACGCCTTTTAATGAATTCTGCTTCTCTGGAAATGTAAAATACTGTCACAAATAATCCAATCAGAATACGTTATATAATTTCAGCAGTCCTCGACAATCGATGCTGACCTGTTGTCCTTCTTTATCTGAGAGCATCTTCTTCATCGCATCAATAAGAGACACAGGGTCCGATTCCAACTCTGCTGATAACACTCAGCCATTTCCTGCCAATTCTATTGATTACTTAATTGCTTCTATCCCTTGGTATACTAGTTGTGCTATGAATCACATAACATAGTTGCATTCATTTGATTCATAACTACGTTTTGAACTATGCTATGAAATCTATAACTTAACATAAAAGTTATATTATAACTTCGGTCTTGGCTAGCTAGAACCACGGCCAAGGTGGCGCAGAGGTGGAGTTGCTGCCTTACAGCCCTGGGTTCGATCCCGACTACGGGTGCTGTCTGTACGGAGTTTTACGTTCTCCCCTTGACCTGCATGGGTTTTCTCCGAGATTTTCGGTTTCCTCCCACACTCCAAAGACGTAGAGATTTGTAGGTTAATTGGCTTGGTATAAATGTAAATTGTCTCTAGTGTGTGTAGGATAGTGTTAATGTGTGGGGATGGCTGGTTGGTGCGGACTCGGTGGGCCGAAGGGCCTGTTTCGGCGCTTTATATCTAAACTAAACCACGATAGTTGATTCTAGCACCAACTAGAACCAATGTGTAGGAAGAAATTGGTGTTGCTGGTTTACACCGAAGATAGACACAAAATGCTGGAGTAACTCAGAACAGGCAGCATCTCTGGTCTGGTCTGTAATTCCCCGTTTTCTCTCTCCCTCCCTTCTTAAAAAGAGGGGTTACGTTTGCTGCCCGCCAATCCTCAGGAACTACTCCAGAATCTAAAGAGTTTTGAAAGATTATCACTAATGCATCCACTATTTCCTGAGCTACTTCCTTAAGTTTTCTGGGACGCAGCCTATCTGGCCCTGGGGATTTATCGGCTTTTAATCTATTCAATTTTCCCCCAACACCAACCCAACCCTATCTTCCAGTCTGGATGTTATCACAGACCGATGAAATATTCCCTCCATGACAGTCGGAACCTTATTTCCTCAGGGTGTAAATGTTCAACACTAGCTAGGGCATAGCTGAGGGAGAGGTGGGAAGGGGAGGAGACAGCAAGGGTTAACAGAATTGAGAAAATTCAATGTTCAAGCAGAGGATGCAGGACTCCGCAAGCGGAATATGAGGTGCTGTTCCTCCAACTTGCGGTGTTGCGCACTCTGGCCGTGGAGGAGGCCCAGGACAGAGATGTCGGATACGGAGTGGGAGGGGGACTTGAAGTGCTGAGCGACCGGGAGGTCGGGTTGGTTAATCCGGACCGAGCGGCGGTGTTCGGCGAAATGATCGCCAAGCCTCCGCTTGGTCTCACCGATATAGATCAGCTGGCATCTGGAGCAGCGGATGCAGTAGATGAGGTTGGAGGAGGAGCAGGTGAACCTCTGTCGGTCCTGGAAGGACTGCTTGGATCCCTGAAAGGAGTGGAGGGGGGAGGTAAAGGGACAAGTGTAGCATCTCTTGCAGTTGCAAGGGAAAGTGCCCGGGGAAGGAGTGGAGCGGGAAGGAAAGGAAGAATTGACAAGGGACCCGGGGAAGGGGTGGAGCGGGGGGGATGGGAAGAATTGACAAGGGAAAATATTGTTTCATATTTGTTTCAGAATGCTTCAATCTATAATAACTGAAAATTTCATTGTTCTCTTAATTTTTAAGAAAGTTATGGGCTTTTGACTGTCCTAGATCACAGCTTTTGTGTTAAGTCAATGGAAAGTCAATAGGGAACAAGATGCTAATTTCCGAGTATGAAAATGGCCATAACGTTTTTAATACTGAAGATATGAAAGTGAATTAGGTGTCAAATTAAACTTCTTTTCATGCTTTATCTGATGGGATAAATTGCAGACTTGATTTTTTAAATCTCAAAATTTTGTAACATTGCTAATCCATGTGTAGGAAGGATCTGCAGAAGCTGGTTTAAACCAAAGATAGACACAAAAAGCTGGAGTAATTCAGCGGGTCAGACAGCATCTCTGGCGAAATGGAATAGGTGACATTTCAGGTTGAGTATGTTCTTCAGATTACGGGTCAGGGGTGAGGGAAAAGAGAGATAGACGGTGATGCAGAACAAACGAATGAAAGATGTGCAAAAAAAGTAAAGATGATAAAGGAACCAGGCCGTGGTTAGCTGTGGCCCAGGTGAAAACGAGTTACAGACAATGAGACTCAACAAGACGACTTTAAGTCTAGTACAACGACTTGGGTAGGGGAGTACCTGTCTAAGTATTTCTTAAACATTGCCGTAGTCTCTGCCTCATCCACCTCCTCCCGCAGCTCATTACACACACCCGCCCATTTTTAAATAATAGTGAGAAATGTTTCTTTTACATCTCAAATCCCTAATGTTCTTCACCGCCTGGGTCCGAGTTCAGACAGAGCTTCAGTAGTCCATGGCTCGTAACCCAGACTAGATGGCCTTAATCCTCGTCCTCTGGTTTACATACAGCGGTGAAATCAAGTGAACTCGCCGACCAACGATAACTAACTTAGCAATGGTAAGCACGACCAAAGGGGTAGATTGATGCGCTAGTATCACATTACAGCGCACAAGATACGCTCTGCGTCGTGAAACCTGGGAGTATAATATGCAGATATGCCTGCAATTGTGTGCGTCCCCTGATGAATACAGCAGAAGGATCAGCCTGAGATGTCGGAGAGATTGAGGTAGTATTAAAGACCAGCCAATACTGTCAGAGGTCAATGGAGCAAGAGAACAGTATCCATGATGGATGAAATAGAACCATGAATCAAGCATCTCCAGTAGCTCCTCTCTTTTAGGAAAATGAAATAGAAGCTGTCGTTAAAGTCCTTTGTAGTAGATGAAACGTTCTCCAATATTTACACAGGTGACAGAAACAAAGTGCTGGAGTAAGTCAGCGCGTCAGGCAGCATCTCTGGAGAGAAGGAATTGGCGACTTTCCGGGTCGAGACCGTTCTTCAGACAGTCAGGGGAGAGGGAAACTAGAGATAAGAAAAGGTACAAAAGACAAAATGGTGTAAACCAGCATCTGAGGTTCCTTCCTACACACACCAATGTATTCAGTTTGGTTAGTTTAGAGATACAGCGTGGAAGCAGGCCCTTCAGCCCACCGAGTCCGTGCCGACCAGCGATCACCTCCTACACGACCGCTATTCTACACACTAAGGACAATTTTTCATGTTTTACCAAAGCCAATTAACCTACACCCTGTACGTCTTTGGAATGTGGGAGGAAACCAGAGCACTTGGAGAAAACCCACATGGTCACAGGGAGAATGTTCAAACTCCGTACAGACAGCACCCATAGTCAGGATCGAACCCAGGTCTCTGGCGCTGTGAGGCAGCAGGTCTACCACTGTTACGCCAACAGATAGATAGACAGCTGATCTTTCTTGCAAAACCTCACCAACATCAGACTCGTGTTAGGACTGGGTCTTGTGTGAATGAATGAATAGGTTTCTTTGCCAAGTATTCACATACAAGGAATTTGCCTTGGTGCTCCGCCCGCAAGAGACAACATGACATAGTGATAGTTAGGAATGACACATAACACATTAAACATTAATAATAGAACATTATCGATTAAACATGCGAATGAAATAAAATACCAGAGCAAAAGGAGGCTACAGATTTTTGGTTTTGAGTAGAGCTACAACTTGTGGAAAAAAACAGTTTTTATGTCTGACTGTGGCAGCTTTGATGGTCCGGAGTCACCTTCCAGAGGGAAGTGATTTAAAGTTGGTGGCCAGGGTGAGAGGGGTCAGAGATGATCTTGCCCGCTCGCTTCCTGGCCCTTGCAGTGTAGAGGCCCTTGAAGGTGCCAGAATGCATGTGCTGCTTGGCACCATACTGCAGTCTGTGTGAGAGCACTTTGAAAACTGGAAGGAAACAATATCGTAACAATAAAGCAAAACTTCAGGAGGCATTAACTGGTTCAGCAATTGGAAATTACTGATCAGTCAAACCATCAATGAACCACTTCACCCTCAATGGAGTAAATGCCAGGTACTCAATTTAAGATTAGATGTTAATTGCTGATGTAATTATTGTGCTGTTTTAAACCTACAATTAATTGAAACAGAAGCTTAACTGTTCAAACCTTCCCAGTTGTTTTTAAAACGTACTTAGAAGAGCATTAATTGTACCAAAAAATCTTTTCAAACTCCCAATTATCCCATTAAGTTGCATTAATTTACCTGGCTTGAACCTTATTTAAAAAGAACAAGTAATGCATTGCACAAGCCACAGCCTTTCTCTGGCAACTAATGCCCATATTGCTTGGCTCCACAGTAGCCCCTTGCTAATGAGTCAGAAAGCGATTTATTCAAGCTCTGTGCAATAGATCTATGTTGGCACTTGTGGAGTTGTGAGTGTCTCAAATGTCTGAAATGTCATCTTTCATCTGAAACACTATATTCAGAGTCTGTACCAGCTTCAGACTAGTTTGTCACGTGCACCGAGGCACAGTGAAAACTTTTTGGTGCGTGCTATCCAGTCAGCGGAAAGACAATACGCGATTACAATCGAGCCATTCACAGTGTATAGATGATACATGATAAGGTTTGGTGCAAGGTAAAGCCAGCAAAGTCCGATCAAAGATAGTCTGAGGGTCACCAAAGAGGTAAAAAGTAGTTCAGCACTGCTCTCTGGTTGTGGTAGGATGATTCCTGTCCCTGAATCTGGAGGTAGGCAAAAATGCTGGAGAAGCTCAGCAGGTGAGGCATCATCAAACTGATGCTGCCTCACCTGCTGAGTTTCTCCAGCATTTTTGTATACCTTAGATTTTCCCAGCATCTGCAGTTCTTTCTTAAACTGAATCTGGAGATGTGCGTTTTCACACTTCTGTACCTTTTGCCTAATGGGAGAGGGGCGAAGGGGGGGGGGGGGGGGGGGGAGAAGAGGGAGTGGCCGGGGTGCAACTCTTCCTTGATTATGCTGCTGGCCTTGCCGAGGCAGCGTGAGGTATAAATGGAGTCAATGGAAGTCACCTCCTGCACCCACACACAACTGACTGACCATCCGTTTCACCACCAACTTCCATCTGGCACTCAAATACACCTGGACCATTTCCGACATTTCCCTACCATTCCTTGACCTCACTATCTCCATCGCAGGTGATACACTCCCGACCGACATCCACTATAAACCCACTGACTCCCACGGCTACCTGGACTACTCTTCCTCCCTCCCTCCCTGCATCCTGTAAGGACTCCATCCCCTATTCCCAATTCCTCCGTCTACGCCGCATCTGCTCCCAGGATGAGGTGTTCCACACAAGGTCATCACAAATGCCCTCATTCTTCAGAGAACGGGGATTCCCCTCCCTACTATAGATGAGGCTCGCACCAGGGTCTCCTCCGTACCCCGCAACACTGCCCTCTCTCCCCATCCCCCCACTTGCAACAAGGGCAGAGTCCCCCTGGTCCACATCTTTCACCCCACCAGCCGTCACATACAACACATAGTCCTCCGCCAGTTTCGCCACCTCCAACGTGACCCCTCCACTCGCCACATCTTCCCCCCGTCTGCCTTCCGCAAAGACCGCTCCATCCGCAACTCCCTTGTCAATTCTTCCCTTCCCTCCCGCTCCACCCCTTCCCCGGGCACTTTCCCTTGCTACCGCAAGAGATGCTACACATGTCGCTTTACCTCCCCCCTCCACTCAAGGAGCCAAGCAGTCGTCCAGGTCCGACAGAGGTTCACCTGCACCTCCTCCAACCTCATCTACTGCATCCGCTGCTCTAGATGCCAGCTGATCTATATCGGTGAGACCAAGCGGAGGCTTGGCGAATCGTTTCGCCGAACACCTCCACTTGGTCCGCAATAACCAACCCGACCGCCCAGTTGCTCAGCACTTCAACTCCCCCTCCCATTCTGTATCCGATCTGTCTGTCCTGGGCCTCCTCCACGGCCAGAGTGAGCAACACCACAAATTGGAGGAACAGCACCTCATATTCCGCTTGGGGAGTCTGCATCCTCTTGGCATGAACATCGAAATCTCTCAATTCTGTTAACCCTTGCTGTCTCCTTCCCTTCCTACCTCACCATCAGCCCTGGGGCTCCTTCTCCTTTTTCCTTTCTTCCCCCCACCAGTCTGAAGAAGGGTTTCGGCCAGAAACATTGCCTATCTCCTTTGCTCCATAGATGCTGCTGCACCCGCCGAGTATCTCCAGCATTTTGTGTACCCTCAATGGAAGGGAGGTTGGTTTGTGTGATGGTTTGGGCTGCGTCCACAGTTCACTGCCCAGTACATTGTATGGTTAGTATATGCGATTCAGGACAAAGACATATCGCACTTGTTCGTTCATTCACACTTTGAAATGGATTTTTGGCTTGGAGTCAATTCGTAATAAATTACTGTCCAGCAAAGTCACTTGAAGTGCTCGACCATGGCAAATCTACCGAGTGGATTAAATGTTGTTGCGAGAATAGTAAAACAATAAATCTGTGTGGGTGGCACAGTGAAGCAGTGGTAGAGTTGTTACCTTACAGCACTTGAGACCCGGGTTCAATCCCGACTACGGGTGTTGTCTGTACGGAGTTTGTTCGTTCTCCCCATGACCTGCGAGGGTTTTCTCCGAGATCTTCGGTTTCCTCCCACACTCCAAAGACGTACAGGTTTGTAATTTATTGGCTTGGTATAATTGTAAAGTGTCCCTAGCGTGTATAGGAGAATGTTAGTGTGCGGGGATCGCTGGAAGGTGCGGTCTCGATGGGCCAAAGGGCCCCGTTTCTTCGCTGAATCTCTAAGCTAAACTAAATCATCCTTAGATGCAAAAGGACTGAAGCAAAAAGGGAATACAAAGCAAATCCGAGGACAACCTTGATCGTACTGAACACGAGAGTGAGTTGAATGGGGCGGGATGGGGAAAAGAGGAATACTTTAGCTAACCTTTGTTTCAATTCCCTTGGTTCTTGTTAGAAATTGCTGACACTGCAAAAATTCTAAAGAACACAGCGAGCTTTGAACAATCACCATTTGAGGGATGAAATTCATGTTGCCAGCTATATTTGCTGCAAGAATGTTAATTTATTTTTTATCAAACAGCCCTTCTGGTGCCAACTGGGTTGAGTTTGAAAATTGAATATTGCACAAATTCAACATGGCTTTCAGTTTCCTCTGTAATTTTAGATGACTCCATCAAAGATCATGTATTTCAGAATAGTTGGAAAGTCCGTTTGAATGCTTCTTTCTATGTACTGATGAGCGTTAGATGGCACTGTGTCTGTACTCGCCAGAGTTTAGAAGGATGAGGGGGTAGCTCATTGAAACGTACAGAATAGTGAAAAGCTTGGATAGAGTGGATGTGGAGAGGTTGTTTCCACTAGTGGGAGAGTCTAGGACTAGAGGTCACAGCCTCCGAATTAAAGGACGTTCTTTTAGGAAGGAGATGAGGAGGAATTTCTTTAGTCAGAAGGTGGTGAATTTGAAGAATTCTTTGCCACAGAAAGCTGTGGAGGCCAAATCAGTGGATATTTTTAAGGCAGAGATAGATAGATTCTTGACTAGTACGGGTGTCAGGGGTTATGGGGAGAAGGCAGGAGAATGGTGTTTGAAGAGAGAGATAGATCAGCCATGATTGAATGGCAGAGTAGATTTGATGGGTCGAATGGCCTAATTCTGCTCGTATGACCTTCTGTTACTCAGCAATGAGAGACTGTATACCACTGTGGTTTACTTCAAGTACATATCCATTGTTATCAAATCAACAGATTTGTCAGGGTTGGCACTCATGTGCAATGTGGTAAAGATGTGCAATGTACAGAGAGAAGACTTATTTTGGCTTCAGCTTTGTAATTAAAATCAATGTCATATGTAATCAGGTTTACAGAGGAGCTCTTACAAACAAAGTCAACGGCAGCACTTTAGTTTAGGAAAGAACTGCAGATGCTGGTTTAAACCGAAGATAGACACAAAAAAGCTGGAGTAACTCAACAGGACAGGCAGCATCTCTGGTGAAAAGGAAAAGGTGACGTTTCGGGTCGAGATCCTTCTTCAGACTGAGAGTCGGGGAAAGGGATACTGCAGTTCTTTCTTAAACATTTTGTCTACTCCACTGCGATATCTCCTCAAGGTATGCCTACTTAGAAGAAGTTCTCCTCCTCTCTGAAGAAGGGTCTCGACCCAAAACGTTACCTAATCCTTTGCTCCATAGATGCTGCCTCACCCGCTGAGTTTCTCCAGCATTTTTGTCTACCTTCGATTTTTCCAGCATCTGCAGTTCTTTTTTAAACGAGAGATATAGATGGTGAGATATTTTAGTTTAATTTATTTTTTAGATACAGCGTGGAATCAGGCCCTTTGCCCTATCGAGCCACACCCACCAGCGATCTCCACACACTAACAGTATCCTACACACATTAGGAAAAATTTACAATTATTCCGAGTTAATTAACCTACAAGCGTGCACGTCTTTGGTATGTGGGAAGAAACCGGAGAAAACCCACGCAGGTCATGAGGAGAACGTCCAAACCCCGTACAGACAGCACCCGTAGTCAGGATTGAACCCGGGCCTGTGGCGCTGTCAGGCAGCAACTCTACCACTGAGCCTCCCTGCTGCAGTGCATGCATATACGAGTGCATATTTGAAGCTGACATTTCAGAGCAGGTCTGTACAAGTGTCACAATGCTGAAGGTACTGGCATTAAGGTAAAAAGTTAAAACTAGAGACCTCTTAGCCCCTTGCAGTAGATGTATTAGAATCCATGTGAAACTAAAAGAATAATGGGGACTTATCCATGTTCTCCACAGATGCTGCCTGACCTGCTGAGTTACTCCAGTACTTTGTGTCCTCTTTGGTAAACCAGTATTTGTCAACGATGACGTGTACCCACGTGTTCTTATTTGGGTTATTCCTCAGTTCGGGAAAGATACAGCGCAAGAGACCATTCTACCCATTGTGTCTCTGCTAGGTTTGAGAAAGAGCTATCATATTAAATCCATTTTCCCTGACCATTCTCCACTGCCCTGAGATTCATCTTCAACCCATTTTCAAGAGCTATCCAGAAAGCACAGTTTGCTTCATTATATTTTCTGCAGAGAAACATTTTCTCTCATTATCCTGTCTAAACACTTCACACACTTTGCCGAGCATTATGTTTCCCCCTCACTGCATCTGCTCCGAGCCTCCCCTTATGCATCACGATAACAAAGCCCTGCATCTTGGCATAATTACAGTAAGTAGTGTGGCGGGGATTCGCAGATGCCCAACCAAGAAAAGCACAGGACACAAGGTTTGTGCAAGCAATTAACGTTTATTTCTTCCTCCGTACAGCTCCTAACTCCTACCGCGGGGCACGGGCGTTGCCCGACCTTATATACCGCCTGGGGATCCCACCGTGATCTGCACCTCCCGTCACCGTGACACCCCCGACACCTCCTTCCAGAGCCGAAGGTTTGTACTACGCATGGCTCACCACCAGGCCTCTGTATCATTTCTAAGGCTTGACACAATAACCTCTGCATCCTTTCTAAGGCTTGACACCCTAGCTAAAGTCTGTTCCAACAATCAGACACAAGACCGGCACGGTGGCGCAGCAGAGGAATTGCCGCCTTACGGCACCAGAGACCGGGTTCGATTCTGACTACGGGTGCTGTCTGTACGGAGTTTGTACGTTCTCCCCGTGACCTGCCTGGGTTTTCTCCGGGATCTTCGGTTTCCTCCCACACTCCAAAGACGTACAGGTTTGTGGGTGAATTGGCTTGGTTTCAATGTATAAATGTAAATAGATCCCTAGTGTGTTTAGGACAATGTTAGCTGGTCGCCGATCGCTGGCCGGCGTGGACTTGGTGGGCCGAAGGGCCTGTTTTTGCACTGTATCTCTAAACTAAACAAAATATGCCTTCAAAACCCATATGCTTTATTAATATCCCTCTACAATGTCCGTGCCAAGTATGGTGCCAGGTTAAACTCATCTACCTTATTCCTTTTCTCCAGAGATGCTGTCTGTCCCGCTGAGTTACTGCAGCTTTGTGCGTCTAGCTTTGGTTTAAACCAGATCGGCAGTTCTGAAGAAGGGGTCAGGACCCGACACATCACCCATTCCTTCCCTCTAGAGATGCTGCCCGTCCCGCTGAGTTACTGCAGAATTGTGTGTCTATCTGCAGTTTCTTCCTACATAAACTAACCTCCTCTGCTTGTCTGTTATCCATATCACACTATTCCCCGCCTATCCATGTACCTATCTAAAAAACACTGAAATGCCACGATCATATCTGCCTCTGCCATCACCAGTACTGGCAGCGCAATCTAGACACCCATCATTTACTGCCCCGCATGTCTTCAAATTTTGTCCTCTCATCTTAAAAGCCCTATCCCATTGTACGAGTTCATTCAAGAGTTCTCCCGAGTTTGCCCTGATTCGAACTCGGAGAATTACGGTAATGGCCGCTCGCAGGTGCTCGGGGCTCTCGTGGACATTTTTCAACATGTTGAAAAATCTTCACGAGTCTTCCCGAGCTTACCACATTTCCCGAGTACCTGCCGTTAGCGTTACGAGCCACTAAGAGACGTCCCCGAGCTCCGACGTACCCGCTACGTTCATTCTACGTGCTTACTGCGAGTTTGATTTTTATTTTAACTCGGGAGAGCTCTTGAATGAACTCGTACAGTGGGACAGGGCTTCAAAGCTATCTTTACCACTGTACAGGTTTAGAAGGATATGGACCAAACGCAGGCAGGTGGGACTAGTGTAGCTGGAGCATGTTGGCCAGTGTGGGCAAGTTGGGCCGAAGGGTCCGTTTCCACACTGTATCGCTCTATGACTTCCTAAAAGTTTATAAAAACATGAGATAGATTGAATATCCACTTTTATGATGTGTTGTTTGGACTTAAAATACATTTTAATTTTTGAGACATGACGGAATAGAACTTTTCCACTTCTAAAATATACTACGATATCGTTAAAGTTTGTATAAGTGGGGCGTTTAGTCACTAAATGGTTCCCTCATTAGATAAAACACCTTGACATTCAGAGAACGTGCAATTTATTGTCCAGCACCTTCAAGATAAATTAATGCCATGTTTCATTAAACACAAGACTTTCCCTTTACTGGCTAATAAATGAATGTGAAACATGTCTCAAGACCACAAATAAACTAGAAAAGACCATGGTTTCATGTTGTGGCCATTTACCAGCTTTTCACTCTGACAAGTAGGGAGGATCTGCAGATGCTGGTTTATACGGAAGTTAGACACAAAATGCTGGTGTAATTCAACGGGTCAGGCAGCATCTCTGGAGAAAACAATATGTGACATTTCGGGTTGGAATGCTTCTTCAGACTGCCTTTAGTTTAGTTTAGAGATGCAGCACGGAAACAGGACAAGCAGTCGCTGCACACTAATACCATCCCACACACACACACACACACACGGGACAATTTTTACATTTACCAAGCTGATTAACCCAAGAACCTGCACGTCTTTGGAGCGCGGGAGGAAACTGAAGATCTCGGAGAAAACCCAGGCAGGTCACGGGGAGAACGTACAGACAGCACCCGTAGTGAGGATCGAACCCGGGTCTCTGGCGCTGTGAGGCAGCAACTCTACCACTGCGCCACCGTGCCACCCATATGGCTAGTAATAAAGCATGTGGGTACACAAAAGCTGGAGAAACTCAGCGGGTGCAGCAGCATCTAAGGAGCGAAGAGATAGGTGACGTTTCAGGTCGAGACCCTTCTTCAGACTGGTCAGGGATCTGGGAAACGAGAATGACCAATGAATGAAAGAATATGCAAAAAAGTATCGGAAAAGGGGGAGGTTTGCTTTATGCAAGTGACCGTTGCCAAGGGGGCAAATTTGATAAGGATGTGCAGTCTGAGGGATGGATGGGTGGCTCAAGAATTTGGGTGTGAGTGGGGGGGGGGGGGGGGGGGGGGGGGGGGGGGGTGGGGGAAGCAGAGGAGGAGCTTGGGGTTAATTTTAATCTATTAACATTAAGCATACAAGGCAGCTCTACCGCTTGTTATTGTCCAACAAAACCTCTATGACAGTGAATATGTCACAGATTCTGCACGTTGAGTGAAAGATGATAGTACTGTGTATTTTACGGCTAGTCAGCAAAAACTATTATCGCAACAGCAACCTCTATGTCATAAAGTCAATTCATGATAAATCCTGTCTGGAGATTTGTTCGGTGGTTTTATTACTTGAGCAATACATCCAACTCAGCAAGTTTTTGTATGCAAGCTCTTGACGAACGTTTAACTGGGCCTGTACTCGCTGGACTTTAGAAGGATGAGGGGGAGACCTTTTTAAAACTTACCGAATAATGAAAGGCCTGGATAGGGTGTATGTGGAGAGGATGTTTCCACTAGTGGGAAAGAATAAACTAGTTCTATCCTATACATTAGGGAACATTTACAGAAGTTCAATTAACCTACGAACCCGCCCATCATTGGGATGTGGTGGGGGGTGGGGGGGGGGGGGGGTAAACCGGAGAAATCAGAAAGCAGTGGGTGTATGGAACGAGCCCCCAGAGGAGGTAGTTGAGGCTGGGACTATCCCAACATTTAAGAAACAGTTAGACAGGTACATGGATAGGACAGGTTTGGAGGGATATGGGCCAAACTCGGGCAGGTGGGACTGGTGTAGCTGGGACATGTTGGCAAGTTGGGCCTGTTTCCACACTGTATCACTCTATGACTCTATGACAAAGAGCAAACTCAAAACAAAAAGCATAAAAGAAAATAAATGATGTTGGAAGCATAGGAAAGTTCGACTAAGTGATAAGACAAAATAATTCAGTCATGCAAAGTTTTTTCTGAATTTGCTGGTTGCAAATACCATTGGGTTATTAACCCGTAATTTTTTGGGAAAGCTGTGTTGCCCAACGGTGTACCACTGACCTGATCTTACATTATGCCAACAAAGTGTCATCAGAGAGTGAGTGAGGCATTCCATACCTTTTTAATTACACCATAATTACACGATACCTTTAGTTTAGTTTAGAGATACTCTGCAGAAATAGGCCCTAGGACCCCTGGAGTCCGCGCCGAACTGCGACCACCACACACTGAAATGATCTTAAACATGTTAGGGACCATTTTACCAAGCCGCTTAGCCTATAAACCTATACGCCTGTGCGGTGTGGGAGGAAACCAGAGCTCCCGGAGAAAACCCACACAGAACATACAAACTCCGCACCCGTAGTCAGGATCGAACCCGGTTCTCTGGCGTTGTAAGGTAGCAACTCCACTGCTGTGCCACCCTAAAACAAAAAAAAAAAAACAACTTTTGGTTCATAAGAAAGGTTTTAAAGTTAGTTTGGCAATAAAAAAAAAATAACAGGACTTCTGAGCAACTAGAAAAACATTAGAAAATTATCATAACAACCATTAAAATTAATGGACTACATCATTGACAGTTAGAAATGGTATGCAGGTATAACGATGGAACTAGTATACACTGCATGCACATCTAGGCCTTGAAGAGAGAATATCATGCATCCATTCTTTATGAATCATTAAATTTTATTATTGCAAATGCAGTTTAGAAAAAATCAATTGTATTCCCAAACAACAGATCTGGCAAAAAATAAGATTGTCTTTGCAATCCTTCACAGTTTAGTTTAGTTTACAGACTGAAGGTTGTTTGCACAGGTCGCAGTTAACATGGTTAATATTTCTTGAATATTTCTGGTCAGTATTACGAAGTTGGTAAAATTTTCAGATGATGCAATTTTTTGATTGAAACATGCAGCAAAATGCTGGAGTAACTCAGCGGGGGCAGGCAGAGTCTGGACAAGGGTCTCAACCCGAAACGGCACCTTTTCCTTTTCTGCAAAGATGCTGGCTGACCCGCTGAGTTACTCCAGGATTTTGTGTCTATCTTCAGTTCCTTCCTATATATAGAGACAGGCCCTTCAGACCACTGAGAACGTTGATCATTCATTCAAACTAGTTCTATGTTATCACACTCATGCATCCACTCCTTACACACTAGGGTCAATCTACAGATGTCAATCACCTACAAACCCGCATGCCTTTAGGATACAGGAGGAAACCTCTTATGAACTTCTCCCTGGGACCTCATGGGTTTCCTCCGTGTGTCATAAGGTCATAAGATCATAAGTGATAGGAGTAGAATCAGGCCATTCAGCCCATCAAGTTTATTCCATCATTCAACCATGGCTGATCTCTCTCTCTCTCTCTCTCCCCTAACCCCATTGTCCTGCCTTCTCCCCATAACCCCTGACACCCGTATATGTGTCTTCTTCTCATAACCTTATGTAGTTCAAAGATAGCACTGCCATTAGCTATAATATCGTCAGCAGTTTCCTTGTGTATGACCAGAGGCCACAGCCTCAGAATAAAAGGACGTACCTTTAGGAAGGAGATGAGATGTCCTGCCTTCCTCCCATAACCTCTGACACCTGTATTTATCAATAACTAGCTATCTCCGTCTTAAAAATACCCATTGACTTGGCCTCCGCAGCCTTCTGTGTAACTAAGAATTCCACAGATTCACCACCCTCTGACTAAAGAAATTTCTCCTCATCTCCTCCTAAAGGAACGTCCGTTAATTCTGAGGCTTTGACCTCTGGTTCTAGACTGTCCCACTAGTGGAAACATCCTCTCCACTCTATCCAGGCCTTTCACTATTCCGTATGTTTCAATGCAGTAACTCTACAACCAGCGCCACCGTGCCACCCAATGTGTGAATGTGATTTGAAACCAGGGCAAAACGTAATGAATCACATCTGCCTCTTAACTTAGCCAGGCAGTTCAACTCTATCAATTTCAGTCATTCATAATTCACATTTTGGGTCCACCCACACAGGTTTATCATTGGGAAAATATTTAAGAAATGTTCTCATTGCAAAGCTGTCAGTATTGGTTAGTTGAGTAGTAAATTTTACGAGCATAAAGTTCTCCCAGTCTTAGGAAAGTTTATTGCATTTGGACGTTGTCATCCCAGAGAAGATTTATGAAGACTACCCAACTTTAATTGTTATTGTCAAGTTGAACGTGGAGCCACCTTTACTTTAGAGATACAGCTCGGAAACAGGCCCTTCGGCCCACCGGGTCTACACCCGTACCGTCACCCCGTACACTTGCACTATCCGACACACTAGGGACAATTTACTTTTTTTTTTAAATCAAAGCCAATTAACGTCCAAACCTGTGGATTGTGGATCTTTGAATTGTGGGAGGAAACCGGAACACCTGGAGAAAATCCACGCAGGTCATGGGGAGAACGGACAAACTCTGTACAGACAGCACCCGTATTCAGAATTTGAACCCAGGTCCCTGGCGTTAGAAGGCCAGGTTTGTAGGCTAATTGGCTTAGTATAATTGCACATTTGCTCACAGTACTCCAAATGCAGACTGACCAGCAGGCACGTAAATTGCTATCAAAACATGGGGGGGGAGGACACACACACACAATTTCTTGGCGGCCGCGCACGTATCGCATGCGCACACACGCGAGGCTTCGGCCGTGGGCCCTGGAGCTGGAGCTGGAGCCCGACTCCGAACTCCAGCAACAGCCGCTTCGTCCGCCCCCGGATCGTGGGGCTTGAATCGGCCGTTCACGGGGTCTTCCATTGGCCGGCAGGGGCATCACCATCGGGAGCCTCGATGCAGCAGTTTGACTACAAGTCGCGCCGGGCGCTGAAAGGCCCGATTCAGCCCTTAGAAAGCGGCTGATAAAGTCCGGATTACAGAACATGGGGGGAAATTGTCCATGCTGACCAGAGCCACAGCATTACATCTCTGTTTTTGTATTCCAGTCACCTTGATATAAATGCTAGCATTGAATTAGCCTCCTGCTTTATTCAGGCAGCAACTCTACCGCTGCACCGCTGCTCCACCTGTCACCGTCTTGAATAGATTTGTCACAATGGCATTGCTGCCGTCCTGTTGGACAAAGATATCCGGCACTTAAATCCAAATTGGTGGAGGAACAGAAATACATTTACGTTAGCCAGGGTAGGGCCCAACTTGGAGAAAATCCTGAAATAGTCAGCGTTCCCATGTGGTGCTGTGGGTTTGGAAGATACCGTCAGAAGAGCATACGTGAGGAATTGCCGCGCCCTTCGCCGATAGTGCACACTGCAATTATTATGTCGTTGGAGAAGCAAATGATGGATGGGGTGCCAAACAATTAGCCTACTTTGCCCTGGGTGATGTTTCGTGTTGCTAAAGCCACATTAACTGGGCTCCGTCGACAGTGTGTAATCCTGTGTTGCTTCTGGCATGCCTTTCTCAAGGAACTAGGGCTGGTCCCTGGGGTTAGAGGGAGTGAGATACTGGGTATTGGCAGCTTACAATTCTGCTGTACGTTTTGGCACATTGTTCCTCATAGACCGCCAGATTAAAGCTGCCAAACTTGCTCTGAGCCCTTGCAATTTAATTCAATGGTAGTGCCACTCAACGTAAAGCCATGTGCCCAAGGTTTAGTTTAGTCTGGAGAATCAGCACGGAAACAGGCCCTTTGGCCCACCGAGTCCTCGCCGACCAGCGATAATCGCACAACCCCGCGCGGCCTGTGGACATCGGGAGCCCCGGTCTTCGGGGAGGGAGCGGCCGTTCCACACACTCCAAGCCGCTGAGGAGTGTTTCTCCCGACACCGGAGTTCCATCATCCGGATAGTGGGCCTGAAAACATCGGACTGGCTGCAGAGGCCACAAATAGGCCCCAACCTTGGGCAACCACAGAGGAAGAGGACTAAACTTTCTGGTGCCTTTCCCCACAGTGGAAAATATTGATTCTGCTGTTAAATTCTATAATGTGTTGTCATATTTCTATTAAAAAAAAATTCTATGGATGTACGGAAACCTCATTATTTCTTCTATGTAAAGCACTTTGGTTTCAACGCGAGTTGATTTAAACGTGTTATACAAATAAAATTGACTTACTTACTAACACCATCCTATACACACACTAGGGACAGTTTACACTTATACCAAGCCAATTAAGCTACAAACCTGTACGTCTTTGGCATGTGGGAGGAAAACAAAGATTCTTGGTGAAAATCCATGCAGTTCACGGGCAGAGTGTACAAACTCCGTACGGACAAGCACCCGTAGTCGGGATCGAACCCGGGTCCCTGGCACTGTAAAGCCAGGTTTGTAGGCATAAGTGCAAATTGTCCCTAGTGTGTGTGTGGGATAGTGTCAGTGTGCGGGGATGGCTGGTCGGTGCCAACTCCCTGGGTTGAAGTGCCTGTTTCCGCGCTGCGTCTCTAAACAAAATTTCTCTAATTATATCATGGAAACTTGAGTAGTGAAATATTATGAAATGAGACGTTGCAAATAAAACTACTTAATATTGTCAGAATTAATAAAGGGAACAATGGACATTGCTGGAACACACAAAATGTGATTACAAATATTCAGCGTGCCAGAATTAAGCTTCACTTCTATGGGCACTATTGTAGAAGTCTACTACCTCTTTCATGGTGTGCATGGGATCTAGTTAAAATGCTTTGCTATCTCAATATTGGAAACAGAATCCATGAGGTACGACTGGAAAAACATTGGCTAGCAAAACCGTTGGTCTCTCCTGAATGAATAATTTGCTGCTAGTCTTTACACTGGTGCCTGAGAGAGGAACTACCAGACTGAGACAGTAAACAGCCAGTGCGTTCAGATCAATGGCAAGAAATAAGGAAAGGTAGGGTGACAAAATAACGATACACGACGGCGCAGCGGTACAGTTGCTGCCTCACAACGCCGGAGACCCAGCTCCGATCCCGACTACGGGTGCTGAGTGTACCGAGTTTGTACGTTCTCCCAGTGGGTTTCTCCGAGATCTTCGGTTTCCTCCCACACTCCAAAGACCTACACATTTGTAGGTTACTTGGCTTGGTAGGAATGTAAATTGTCCCTAGTGTGTGTAGGATAGTGTTAGTGTACGGGGGTCGCTGATCAGTGTGGACTCGGTGGGCCGAATTTATCTCTAAACTAAAGTAAATCCATAAAGACCTAGTTTTTATTTTTAAACATACAGTGTGGAAACAAGCTCTTCGGTCTGCCAAGTCCTTGCCGACCAGCGAACACCAAACACTAGCTTTATCCTACACGTTAGGGACAATTTACACAAGCCAATTAACCTACAAACCTGGACGTCCTTGGAACGTAGGAGGAAACCGGAGCACCCGGAGAAAACCCACACGGTGACAGAGGGAACGTGCAAACTCCATACAGACAGCACCAGTAGACAGGATTGAACCCGGGTCTCTGGTGCTGTAAGGCAGCAACTCTACCGCTGCGCCACAGATCTTGAACTTCCGCCATCACTTGAATTACCTTCAGTAGTTTCAGTAATAGAAGGAAATGGGAGTAAACTATACCAAAGATAGACACAAAATGCTGGAGTAACTCAGCGGGACAGGCAACATCACTGGGGAATAGGAATGGGTGACGTTTTGGGTCAAGAAGGGTCTCGACCCAAAACGTCGCCCATTCCTTCTCTCCAGAGATGCTGTCTGTCCCGCTGAGTTACTCCAGCATTTTGTGTCCGTCCGCGGTTTTAACCACCTTTCTGCAATTCCTTACTACACAGTAAGTTATTCCAGTTGAGTATTAACTCGGCTAAATGGAACTTGTAGCCTCAATGAAAGACAAACAAAATTGGTAATTAATCTTTTGTTCTTCAGAAAATGAAAAAGTCTTGAAAATGTCATCAATTACTGATGGTCAGAGCAATGAATGTAAAACAACCTTTCTCTTTACATCTTATATTGATTTTAAGCTGATGAGCAAATGTTTTGGATTCAAGTCAGATTTGAACATGCAAGGGTATTACTCAATGATGTGTTACCATTTATTGTATTACCGCTGACTGGACAGCAGGCGACAAAAGCTTTTCACCTCTGTACACGCGACAATAAACTAAACTGAAATCCCCCACAATCCACACTGAGAAAGTGACCTTACATTGAAGTTCAAAAAAGGTTCAAGAATTGTTATTTTTTTAGCTTTTAAAGATACCATGCAGGGACAGGCCATTCAGCCCACTGAGACCTGCGATCTCCGCACACTAACACCATCCTACACCCACCCGGGATAATTTCCAATTTTTACCAAAGCCAGTCCTTGATCCTGACTACAGGTGTTGGCCGTGTGGAGTTTGTACATTCATCCTGTGACCATGTGAGGTTCCTCCGGGCGCTCCGGCTTCCTCCCACACTCCAAAGACATTCAAATCTGTATGTTAATTGGCTTGGTAAAATTGTAACGTGTCCCTCGTGTGTGTAGGATATTGCTTGTGTGCGGGGATCTCTGGCAGGTGCGGACTAGATGGCCTGTTACCACGTTGTATCTCTAAACTAACTGACCAGTTTTCCGTTATTCTGTACATTGATGGCAGAGAAAGAAAGATTGATGGATAACAATAAAATTAATATGTTATGGGATCAGGATGAATGTTCCACCAGTATTGCAGCACAATTGGGAGTTATTTATGGCAGGTCAAACTTTATGTTGAATCACTTCTATCGCCATAGATGTAAAATATTTGAAGCATGAATGAAGATACAAAGCATGATTGAAGATATAATCCAACAGTCTCACCTTCTCAAGTACAAATCCAAGTACACTTTAATTCCAATGTGTGTTTCAGCCCTACCATGTTGCTCAGACTCTGGATTCCACATTCCTGCCGCCTTCTAGCTTCTCATCTCTCCTTTAATTCTTCAATCAATTAGACTTTAGTCATTAGAGGTACAGCACGGAAACAGTTCCGTCAGGTCAGCGAGTCCACACGGAACAGCGATCACTTCCTACACGCAAGGGACAATTTACAGAAGACAATTAACCCGCAAAACTGTATGTCTTTGGAGTGTGGGCGGCAACCAGAGAACTCGGGGAAACCCCACGCAGGTAACGGGGAGAACGTACAAACTCTGTACAGACAGCACCCATAGTCGGGATCGAACCCAATGGCCCTGTCTCACAGTGCGAGTTGACCCACGAGGTACCCCGAGTGAAAGACTCGTGGTTGTGTACGTGACTTCAAGTTTATGATCAAGTGTTTAACCGAGTTCCCACGGGTATGTCATTGCTGCGATGTTCTAACTTCCTCTCCCGAGTTACCAAGTTCCTCTCCCGTTACTCTTGAGCCAACCGTGAATGAAGGTATGTTTTAATAAAGCAACAATGTTAAAGAAGACATCTCCATCCTGTGGCTTTGAGTTACAGTGCGGCCGCATCTATTGATATGACCTACAAAGGGAAAATGCGCACCCTCCAGTAACCAATAACGTGGTAAGTGCATTCCTTGGTGCTTTATGTTTTTAAATACTGTATTTCCCGGGGTGGGGGGAGAGCTCCGTTCACAGTGTTTGGGGAGTCTGGCGTTGTGAAGGAGGGGATTGGGGTCAGTAACCCACTTGTCACGCTCCGGTCTGAGTGCAGGTAGATGGGACTAGGTGACAGTAAGTGTTCGGCACGGAGTAAAAGGGTCGAGATGGCCCGTTTCCGTGCTGTCATAGCTATATGGTTTTATTGTGGCCGGGGAGTGAATTAGCTTGGGTGGCTGCCGCAGCGCTCCGGGCACGGACAGCAGAACTGGCCGCCACTTCCGAGGAAGGAAGCAGCTCGGGTGACTGACTTTGAGCGGCCGCCGGGACCCGACAGCGGAGGGAGGGAGGGGGGGGGGGGGGAAAAAGAGAGAGTACTGTTTTCAGTAATCAGGCCTCCGTGTTGGCCGGTGTCTGGTTGATCGGGCGTTCATACAGTTGCGAGCGAGCGAGGTCCATATATAGGAGCAAGGAACACGAAGCCTCTGAGGGTTCATTGTTCCCCTGGTTTGGATTGCTCCCAGGAGAGCGGGCACAAAGACAAATTTAGGTTTTTTTCTGTGGAAGGGAGAGAGCAGAATAGAATCGAAAGCATTGTAACAGCAGCACTCTCCCCAACACGAAACACGGCGCAGCGTAAACAATTAATCACTTTTAAAAGCAAAGACACACGTTAAATTACATTAACTAAAAACGTTGTTGTTTTTTAAGACCAAAACACAAACACTGAAAGCAAACAGTAACTTAACAGCGGGAAGTAGGACATATGTGTGTAGTGTGCGCGCTACTGAATACTTTCTATCCATTGTCTCCGCTGCAAATTGCAATGCATACGCGTTTGATATTTAGACAAACTTAATTTTATTTCCAGTTTTGCATTTTTAGGTTGTTCCACACATTTAATTAGTTTTAATCCCTCCAGAAAATACCTGAAAGTGGAGATGGTTCTCATACATAAAGCCCAAGAGATGGCTTCTTGATTCTAATGAGTGTTTGGGAAAAATAGACACAAAAAGCTGGAATAACTCAGCGGGACAGGCAGCATCTCTGGAGAGAAGGGATGGGCGACGTTTCGGGTTGAGACCATTCTTCGGACTGGTGTTTGGGAAACGTGGATTTGGTTTGTTTTCGGGGGGGGGGGGGGGGGGGGGGGGGGGGGGGGGGACTACTTTCGCCTTTTTCTCTGATTTCAGGAATTAATGCATGTTGACACACATAACACAGAGAAGGGGAGATCGCTGCGTTTAGGTCTGAGGCGAAGGCAGCCAAGAAGTTCTCGATTTTCCCCGGCGATAGTTTAACTTTTTTTGCATTTTTCCTTCTCTCCAGAGATGCCGCCTGTCCCGCTGAGTTACTCCAGCTTTTCGTGTCAAAGTCGTCTTGTTCAATCTCATTTCATTGCAACTTTCAGCTCTGGATACCCCGCGTTGATCCGCGCGCATTTCAGCATTTATATTTCCCAAGCCTCTTTACCACCCGGAGCCACATGTAACTTAACCACATGTAATTACTCCAGCATTTTGTGACTATCTTTGGTTCAGTCTTTACTCGAGCGAACGAACAGATTATAAGAAAGTTCCCACGGTAGACTCACGAGTCACTAAGGTAAACGCACGGGCCACTACGTTATTGCAACGATTTTAAATGATTCCATTTTTAACTTGAACAGTTAATTTGACTCGTGGAAAAAATCAAACATGTTTGATTTTTGTCACGAATTAACAAGTTTCCCGAGCACCTGCCGTTAGCGCCACGAGTCGATAAGTTGCTCGCGCGAGTTCCGACGTTCCCACGTTAATTGTACGTGATTACCGCGAGTGAAAACTCGGGGTCACTCGTGGGTCAACTCGCACCGTGAGACAGGGGTTTAAGTCTCTGGCGCTGTGAGGCAGCAACTCCACTGTGTCGCTGTCAAGTTCTTAGTTGAGATCTAATGACCTTATGTTTTGACCTCTGCTAAAGGGAAATGGGTCCCTTCTGCTGCCCTTCATAATTTTATACACACTAACTAAACACGAGGGGACACAATTGTCCTCATGGTGACAATTCTCCACTGGGGGTATGGGCGAGACTTCATAGGAGATCTCTGATTGCTTTGATCAGACCTCAATAGTATATCTTGCATTAAACCTTGTGCCCTTTAAGCATATTGCATCATAGAGTCATACAGCATGAAAACAGGCCCTTCGGCCCAACTTGCCCATACTGGCCAACATGTCCCAGCTACACTAGTCCCACCTGCCTGCATTTAGCCCATATCCCTCCAAACCTGTCCTATCCAAGTACCTGTCTAACTGTTTTTTAAAACGTTGCGATAGTCCCAGCCTCAACTACCTCCTCTGGCAGCTGCGCACTGGCATCTCGTTACCTGTGGACAGCTCAATTGTATTTCATGAAGAGTATTTTCTTTGACTGGACAGCACGTAAACAAGCGTTTCACTGTAGCTCAGTTAAACTAAACTACACGTGCAAGCACAATCCCGCTCTATCTTTGAATTTTTCACACAACGGGTGTTGGGTGCATGGAATGAGCTGCCGGAGGAGGTAGTTGAGGCTGGGACTAATCGCAACGTTTGACAAATGTAGACAGGTTAATGGATACGGCCGGTTTAGAAGGATATGGGGCAAATGCAGGCAGATGGGACCAGTGTAGATGGGAGCTGTTGGTCGTTGTGGACTAGTTGGACCGAAGAGCCAGTTTCCATTCTGTATCTCTCTATAATCACAATAATCATCAGCTTTGATCAAATTGAATGGCAGTGCTGGCTCGAAGGGCCGGATGGCCTACTCCTGCACCTATTGTCTATGACTATCTCTGTATTTCTGACAATTTGCATCTTTCTATTAAAAAATGATGGTGATGAGCCTACTGAAAACTGCTGAAATTATCCTCGATTGTATTCCATTAATGTAAGTGTAACAAAGTTAATAAGCAAGGCCATGTCAGCAAATAAAAATACTTAATTTGTAAAATGTGCTTATCTCTGTTTAAATTGCTCATCTGAGATTAAAACAAAGTCATTTTAAATGAAGCTATGGATGGGTGGAAATGGTATATAATGGGCAGTGCTGTGGATTAAATTGTTGCATTGGGATTCGCTGAATGTGTTCAATACAACTTCACCCACAGCTAGCTGTGAGGAAAGGCTCATTTGGAACAGGTCATGTTACGGTTTCAATTAGACGAGTAAAAAACTCAAAACACTTTCAAGGATCGAGTGGGTGGAAAAAGTTGCGCAGTCAGCAGACTGTTCCCTTCAGAATGGCGGAGAAAGATTTACATCAAGAGCACTCGTTCCAATTGAAACGCCAGAGCCAATTCTCAGGGAGCGCTGCTTACAAAACGAGTGAAGCAAAGCACAAGTGACTTGCGACAAAGAGACAAAGCATACAGGACATGCCTTTGGACAACAAGCAGGGAAATGATTGGAACAGCCTTCAAATAGTTCAATTCTCTAAAGTAGAGTGCTGTGGCATAAAGAAGGCATTGAGAGATACAAGTTCATAAGTGATAGGATCAGAATTACACCATTTGGCCCATCAAGTCTACTCTGCCATTCAATCGATCATCAACGATCTACCTCTACCTCCTAATCCCATTCTCCTGCCTTCTCCCCGCAACGCCTGACACACATATATATGCGTCTTCTTCTCATTACCTCATTTAGTTCAAAGAGAGCATTGCCACTAGCTAGGATATTGTCAGCAGTTTGCTTGAATAGGATCAGAGGCCACAGCCTCAGAATAAAAGGACTTACCTTTAGGAAAGAGATGAAGAGGAATTTCTTTAGCTGGAGTGTGGTGAATCTCTGGACTTCTTTGCCACAGAAGGCTGTGGAGGCCAAGTCGGGGGATATTTTTTTGAGGCAGAGGTAGATAGATTCCTGATTGGTACAGGAGATTTGGAAAACTGATTAGGATGTACTAAACGGGTATATAGTAGCAAGATACCATTAACTCTATTTTTGTTCTCCATTAAAAGTTGATTTATCTACAAGGCACAAGAGAGGGAAATTAACAAGGACATAGTTTCATCAAGAACCAGAGGATGTGGTTTAATCAAGGACCAGGTGACATGGGTTTAATCAAGAACTAGAGGTAATAGGTTTCATCAGGAACCAGGTGACATAGATTTAACTAAGAACTAGAGGACATGGTTTAATCAAGAACAAGGGGACATTGATTTAGGCGAGGTGGGGGGAAAGATTTAATACAAGCTTAAGGGACAGCATCAAAGGGTAGTAACTATATGGAATGAGCTGCTGGAGGAGGTAGAGTCATACAATGTGGAAACCAGCCCTTTGGCACTTTGACCAACATGCCTCATCTGCATTGGTCCCACCTGCTCGCTGTTGGCCCATAACCCTCTGAACCTGTCCTATCAATATGCCTGTCCAAATATATCTTCAATGAGGCAGGTACAATATAAAAAAAAACTTCAAAAGTATTATCTGGGAAGCCCCAAGGCTGATTGAGACTCTGGTGCAGTTGGTGGAAAGTTGTTTAGTTCTTTAGAGATCTGCAGTTTTCTCCCACACTCCTAAGAGGCACAGGTTTGTAGGTTCATTGGCTTGGTATAAATGTAAATTGTCCCTGGTGTGTGTAGGGTAGTGTTCGTGTGCGGGAATCGCTGGTTGGTGCGGACTCAGTTCTGCGTTTTATCTCTAGACTAAATTGAACTAAACAGTATTCAATATTGGGCTGTTCGGAGGTGAAATCCTCAAGGGCGAGCCGCACCCTGGCCACTCCCTCTTCTCCCCTCTCCCATCTTCCATCAGGCAAAAGGTACAGAAGTGTGAAAACGCACACCTACAGATTATGGGACAGTTTCTTCCTGGCTGTTATCTGGCAACTGAATCATCCTACCACCGACCAGAGAGCAGACCTGAGCTACTATCTTTAATCTGAATTTTCTGGCTTTATCAAAAGTTAAATGTTATTCCCATTATCGTGTATCTGTACATTGTTGATGGTTCGAATGGTCTTGCTGCTGAGTGGTTAGCACGCAACAAAAGCTTTTCAATATACCTCGGTACACATGACAATAAACTAAACGTTGAACTCTAAGCATTCTGCACATTTTGAAACATAGAAAGACAGAAAAAGAGGTGCAGGAGTAGGCCATTCGGCCCTTCGAGCCAATACTGCCATTCAATACGATCATGGCTCATCATCTAAAATCAATACCCCTTTCCTGCTTTCTCCCCCATATCCCTTGATTCCGTTAGCCCTAAGAACTAAGAGCTTTGGAGCTCAGTGGAAGTTGATCTCAGACAACTGAGCTCAGTAGCTTACTTGAAGAAGCTGCCGTCAGTACTTTGAAGAATACTTCTTCAAGCTTGAGGAATGAAAATGGTTGTGATAGAGCTGAGAGTGGAGTAAAAACTGGTACAGCCTTCACATATGACAGAGGTGTGCATAGCTGAATGGATCGTTCCGTTTCCTTTCAAGATTATATAACTAAAGTTCCATATTAAACTATAACATAGGATTGGCAATCATTATATTTAACGCTAACATTATTTGTTTTTAAATCAATATCTCTGACAGACTTGAGCTGCAAAATACTGAATTTGGCCTAACTATAATATATATTAAGCAACATGGCAATGTCAAGGGTTTTGGTGTGCTGGATAAGCCACCAGCTCTTCACTGCACCTCAAGCTTTGTCAGGACCACTTTGAATGCTCAGAAAAACTAATTCTTTCAGATGAATCCGCGCATTGGATTTTTCACAAGTTTTAGGAGCAGAATCAGGCTCATTAAGTCTACTCTGCCATTCAAGCACGTCCGATCTAACTTTCCCTCTCGCCCCCATTCTCCTGCCTTCTCCCCATAACCGCTGACATCCTTATTGTCAAATCATTTCTCTTCATGGGGTGGGAGATTGCAACCTTCACGTGGTCCGCCCTGCTTCGACGATTGCAATCAACCTGGCGTGCACAATCAAATATGATCAAATAGAACATGTTGTCCAACAACTTTAGGCTGTACACGCCACACGCAAGAAGAAGAAGAGGGTTTCTCTCCGTGAGAAATAGATGTTCACAGATTGAGAGAGGATTAACCGTACTTCTCCCTGTTTGGCATGTGCTTGTCGAGCACTTTTCCTTCATTAAAGCCAAAATGCTGCATTTTCATAGAGTAATTAGGCAACACGGCCACAGAGATATGCACTGGGACCCTGATACTGTGGAGTTCAGACTCGCTGTTACTGTGCTATACAGGAGCCCAGATACACAATGACGTTGCTACACGGGTGTGTGGACACACAATGACAATGTACTCGGACTCACCGGCCGCCTGTAACTTCTGCGGCGAGGAAGAGACCGCGTTTCACGTGTATATGGAGTGTGGGAGGTTGCTGCCCCAGTACAAATATCTGAAGGGGCTGCTCCTCGTTGCATTTTAATCCCACGATTTTGGTATTTGGGCACAAGGTAGGGAGTGGGGACGGCCGATCGAGGGGGTGGAACCTCCCCGTCGGTTTGCTCCTGGTCCTGGCCAAGATGGCCATTCGCGGGTCCAGGTCGATGGTCACACTAGAGTCGGCCGCCTGCCCCTCTTCCAGGCCGACGTCCGTGCTCACAGGTCCCTGGAGAGGGAACACGCGGTGTCCACGGGGACTCCGGGGGCCTTCCGTGAACGCTTGTTACCGCAGGGGGGGGGGGGGGGGGGGGGGGGAGGGGTTGTGTGCATTGTAGACAATGATGAAACTATTGTATTATAATGACCGCCTGATGTGATGTGACTATTGAAAGTCTGTGTACCTTCTGGTACACTGAATAGTACAAATACTGAATAACGTCCTTGTTAAGAAGGGGAAAAAAAAAACTTTGTACGCTGGTGTAGATATACAGTGGCATCGTACGCTGGTGTGTAGGCACACTGGGACCTTGTACATGGAAATCCCTCAATAACATGGGGAAAATCGGGAAGTCTCGGATGTCTAATGGGGCTGTCCCATTGTGCGAGCTAATTCAAGAGTTCTCCCGAGTTTCCCCTGATACGAACCCGGAGAATTACCGTAATGGCCGCTCGTGGGTACTCGGGGCTCGCGTGGGCATTTTTCAACATGTTGAAAAATCTTCACGAGTCTTCACGAGCTTACCGCGTTTCCCGAATACCTGCCGTTAGCGTTACAAGCCGCTAAGAGACGTCCCGAGCTCCGACGTACCCGCTACGTACTTACCACGAGTTTGATTTTTTTTTAAACTCGGGAGAGCTCTTGAATTAGTTCGTATGGTGGGACAGCCCCTTTAGGGCCTCAAACTGAGATTCTTCCATGCAACTGTAGAGACGGAGATGGTGGGACAGCCCCTTTATGGTGGGACAGCCCCTTTAGGTGGGACAGCCATGTATGGTGGGACAGCCCCTATGTATGGTGGGACAGCCCCTTTAGGGCCTCAAACTGAGATTCTTCCATGCAACTGTAGAGACGGAGATGTGTGGTGCGTCCGTCACCGTGCCTGTCAGAAACCAGAACCACTGCGTCGCTAATGTTTTCAACAAACTTCTACAGGTGCACAGTAGAGAGCATACTGTCCGGTTGCATCGTGGCTTGGTTTGGCAACTTCAACGTCCAGGAGCGGAAAAGACTACAAAAAGTTGTGACCACTGCCCAGTCCATCATCAGCTCTGACCTCCCCACCATCGAAGGGATCTATCGCAGTCGCTGCCTCAAAAAGGCTGCCAACATCATCAAAGACCCACACCATCCTGGCCACGCACTCATCTCTCCATTGCCATCAGGAAGAAGGTACAGGAGCCTGAAACAGCTTCTTCCCCACAGCCATCAGGCTATGAAACTCGCCATCAAACAAATGCTGAACAATAACAGCCTATTGCACTTTATCTGTTTATTTGTTGTGTATATATGGTCTATAGTATATAGACACACTGAACTCCTGTTCTGTACTATATTTACATATTCTGTTGTGCTGCAGCAAGCAAGAATTTCACTGTCCTATCTGGGACACATGACAATAAAACTCTCTTGACGCTAGACTTGATGATGACGACCTTGTAAGCTGGTGTGTAGACACACAGTACAATGCCACACCAGGTATATATCTGACATCTTGTTTAATCCGGTCAAAAATTCCTGAGCACACTTGAACCCCCCCAAAAATGTGGCGCCTAGGCCAGGTGAGGCGGTGGATGTCAACCTCATTGGGCCTTCTGCGGCCGATCGGCGGGTGGAATTTGCCCTCCCCCCCCCGTGGCCGGGGCTCTGGAACTCCGAACTCCGGCCCGGCCAGAGCCGGCAGATCCGTTCACTCAGCCAACCTCCGAGGCCGAATCCGTGGGCCGGTATCTCGGCTCCTCGGCAGCCCAGGTGGAACGTTCAGGTACATGTTGGACTCCTCCCGGAGGCCGTGACCTCTGTTGGTCCGGCAAAACGGACAAACCTGCAAAATATCTGGAACCAAGGGAGCCGGAAAATCGGCGGTGGACCTGTACTATAAAAGCAAGCAACATCGAATCAGTCAAAGACATGTGGTTCCGAATGAAATAACACTGGTACCAAGTCAAGCCGAGTCAAGTCAAGTTTATTTGTCACATACACATATAAGATGTCCAGTGAAATTGAAGTGTCAATGCCTGTGGATTATGCAAAAAACTACAGAATAGAATAGAACAGAATCAGTATTTACATTATTAGGGAAAAAAAAGACCATTGTAAGGTTATGCCTGTATTTTAAATGAGTAATTTGTAACTGGAAATCATTCGAAACCTCTCTGCTCTTCAAAGGTCTCCGCTGTTCAATATCAGTGGAATGCTCTCTCTTATGGGCTCTGCACTGTCCACTTAATCTGCAAGGGAGAGCTTGTGCAAAGTTTGCCTCTGCCACTGAAAGACAAATCCAGCAAAACTCCAGAGTTTGTATTAAACCTCCAGTTTTACATAAATTACAGATTGCAGGCCAGAATCCCCTGCCTGCAGTTCAGAAGCCATCACTCACCACACAATCAATTAGTGCTGTCTGTATTTATCCTCACAGCACTCTGTCTTGTTCCAAACCGTACATGAATGGTACTAATCAGCATCGCACTAAGTGCTTAATCTTAAAAATGATCGAACAGGCATGCAGGCTTGCGGGAGAGGGGGGAATTGATCTGCTCCAAACCTTGCGTTTGTTTTTATCCCCAGCACAGATTTTCAGTGCCATCCGAAGTTTCAAATCAATCTATTGCACAAAATAGCAGCACGGTGGCGCAGCGGTAGAGTTGCTGCCTCACAGCGCCAGGGACCCGGGTTCGATCCCAACAACGGGTGCTGTCTGTACGGAGTTTGTACGTTCTGCCCGTGACCGCGTGGGTTTTCTCCGGGATCTCCGTTTTTCTCCCACACTACAAAGACATGCATGTTTATAGTTTAATTGGCTTGGTGTAAGTGTAAATTGTCCCTAGTGTTATGGCCCTGTCCCACGTTACGAGTTCATTCCAAGAGCTCTCCCGAGTTTAAAAAAAATCAAACTCGTGGTAAGCACGGAGAAAGAACGTAGCGGATACGTCGGAGCTCGGGGACGTCTCTTAGCGGCTCGTAACGCTAACGGCAGGTACTCAGGAAGTCTCGCTAGCAGCAGGTAAGCACGAGAAGACTCGTGAAGATTTTTCAAGATGTTGAAAAATGTCCACGAGAACCCCGAGTACCGACGAATGGCCATTACCGTAAATCTCCGAGTTCGAATCAGGGCAAACTCGGGAGAGCTCTTGGAATGAACTCGTACCGGGGGACAGGGCCATTAGTGTGCGGGCATCGCTGGTCGGCGCAGGCTCGGTGGGCCAAAGGGCCTGTTTCCGCTCTGTATCTCTAAACTAAAGTAAAACTAAACGTACAGTTGTGTAGGTTGATCGGCTTGGTGTGAGTGTAAATTGTCCCTAGCATGTGTAGGATGGTGTTAATGTGCGGGCATCGCTGGTCGGCGCAGGCTCGGTGGGCCAAAGGGCCTGTTTCCGTGCCATATCCCTTACACAAATATATAACCATGAAAGTTTTTAGCTATTTCAGTTGCAGACAGCCTGAGGGAATGAGACGGCAGCTAAATTAAATTTGGAAGCAAGACCATGCTCAGAGAGAGCTCCTAAATAATGAGAACGTGAATCAAAGTAAGTTCCATGGACACTCAACAACATCCACACATGCAAACAATAATTGAACAACACAACAATAACACAACACTAAATGTGTCGAGAATTCACTGTGAATTGATTGATGAGAGTAATTAATTCAAGCATATTTCAGTAAATGGAGGAAAAGCTGTATAATTAATTAGTTTATTAATGCCAACATTAAATGGAGAGAGAGGTTGATGTGGTTAAAATAAAAAACAAATATACGCTGTGAATTTATCACTTCGCGTGTAGGAAGGAACTGCAGATGCAGGTTTAAACCGAAGATAAACACAAAATGCTGGAGTAACTCAGCGGGACAGCCAGCGTCTCTGGAGAGAAGGAATGGGTGAAGAAGGGTCTTGACCCGAAACGTCACCCATTCCTTCTCTCCAGACATGCTGCCTGTCCCGCTGGGATACTCCAGCATTTTGCGTGTGTCTCCTATTTATTACTGCAGTTCCACATCTCGGGAGAATGCAGCCAATGTGTTACATTGGTGTTGTGTACAAATAGTTGAATACTGACCAGATTCAAATTTCTAATGCAGTGAAACTTCAATAATTTAGTTTAGTTTAGTTCAGTTTAGAAATACGGCGTGGAAGCAGGCCCTTTGGCTCACCTTACCTACGCCGACCAACATGCCCCATCTACACCAGACCCACCTACCTGTGTTTGGCCCATGTTCCTCCAAACCTGTCCTAGCTAAATGTTTCTTAAATGTTACCTCAACTACCTCCTCCAGCATCTGTGCGCTGGCAGGTCTTCATCTGTGCACTGCAGTCAAGGTAGTAAACACAAGGAACTGCATATGTGGTTGTCATGGTTGGTTGTAAGCACTGCCCAGTCCATCATCGGCTCTGACCTCCCTTCCATCGAGGGGATCTATCGCAGTCGCTGCCTCAAAAAGGCTGGCAGTATCATCAAGGACCCACACCATCCTGGCCACACACTCATCTCCCTGCTGCCTTCAGGTAGAAGGCACAGGAGCCAGAAATCTGCAACATCCAGGTTCAGGAATAGCTACTTCCCCACAGCCATCAGGCTATTAAACTCAACTCAAACAAAACGCTGAACATTAATAGCCCATTGCACTTTATCTGCTTATTTATGTGTGTATATATATATATATATATATGTATTTATTCATGCCTACTATATTCTGTTGTGCTGAAGCAAAGCAAGAATGTCATTGTCCTATCTGGGACACACGACAATAAACTCTCTTGAATCTTGAACTTACAAAAAAGACATAACGTGTTGGAGTAACTCAATGGGTCAGGCAGCATCTCTGGAGAACATGGATAGGTAATGTTTCGGGTCATGACCCATCTTCAGAAAAGATTGAAGAAGGGTCCCGACATGAAACGTCAACTATCAATATTTTCCAGAGATGCTGAAGACAGACACAAAAAGCTGGAGTAACTCAGCGGGACAGGCAGCATCTCTGGAGGGAAGGAATGGGTGACGTTTCGGGTCGCGGCCCTTCTTCACCTGTAGGACCCATTGAGTTTCTCTAACACTTTGCGTCTTTCAATAGAGGCCTGTAGGCTTTGAAATTGGACTTGTATAATAAGTTCTCAATCTTTATAAGTTCATATGTGATGGGAGTAAATTTAGGCTATTCAGTCCATCGTCTACTCCACCATTCAATCATGGCTGAGCTAACTTTCCCTCCTAACCCCATTCTCCTGCTTCTCCCCATAACCCCGGACACCCGCACTAATCAAGAATCTATCTATCTCTGCCTTTATCAATCTCTGCCTCTATCTATCCATTGACTTGGCCTCCACAGCTTTCTGTGGCCATGAATTCCACAGGTTCACCACCCTCTGCTTAAAGAGATTCCTCCTCACCTCCTTCCTAACGGAACGTCCTTTAATTCTGAGGATATTGCCCCTGGTCCTTGATTCTCCCACTCGTGGAAACATTTTCTCCACATCCACTCTAACCAGGCCTTTCACTATTTATGTTTGAATTATCTCAGCGCTGTACAATGAGATGGATGCAACCAGGTATAACAAAATTGGAACATTGAACATTTCAAGGAGAGACGCAATTCCAGCAGGAAATCTAGAGCTTCACCTTTGGAACGCCACTATTAATAAGATTTTGGTTTATCGGAAAAAAGATTGATATAAGAGGAATACATTTGCTCCTTCTCTGTAATACTCAGGATAAGGTCGGTGGCAAAAGTTAAAATGATTCACATTGAAAAGTCAAATTTCCTAAACATTCCCCTCCAGCATAATAATTCACAAAGCCATGATTAAAAGGAAGCCTTTCTCCAACTTAGGATCAATGGGCAAAGGAATGCCGAAGGCTATTGTTCCGAGTGAAGGGTTTTCAAAATAAATAATGATTGGAGAGGTGAACAGCTAGTGAGGGGACTATGGGGAGAACAGACGAGCATTAGCTAGTCTTATCCCAGATGCAATGCAGGCAAACTCCACTGAGCCTAATTACCTGATAACAGAAATTAAAAGCTGATATTTATACATCTCCTCTCGCATTCTCATGTCCCAAATGCATCATGAAGGTAGAATTATTTAACCTGCATCTTCTTATGTTCTCACTTCAACTGTGAATGCATTTAAAGGGACAGTCTCTTTCCAATGTAGGCAAAAATGCTGAAGAAACTCAGTGGGTGAGGCAGCATCTATGGAGAGAAGGAATAGGCGATGTTTCGGGTCGAGACCCTTCTTCAGACTGTGGGTGGGGGGGGGGGGGGGTGGGGGGGGGGGTGGATGGGAAAAAGAAAGGAAGAGGCGGAGACCGTAGGCTTGCGGGAGAGCTGGGAAGGGAAGGGGAAGGAGAAGGAGGGAGAAAGCAAGGACTACCTGAAATTGGAGAAGTCAATGATCATACCGCTGGGTGTAAACTACCCAAGCAAAATATGAGGTTCTGCTCCTCCAATTTGCGTCAAGGTCAGAAAGGTCAGATTCGGAATGGAAGGGGGAGTTCCGGTTGGTTATTGGGACTGAGCAGAGGTGTTGGGCGAAGCGATTGCCGAGCCTGCGCTTTCCAATAGTTTCTGGTGGTTTTTAAACCATTTCCCCCCCATATTATGCTCCTTGTCAAGAGTCAGTATTATTTGTTTTATTGTCATATGTCCCGGAATAAACAACAAAACACAGCGGGTCAGGCAGCATCTCTGTGGAAAATGAATGGTGGCATTTCAGGCCGAGTCTCTTCTTCAGACTGAGAGTCAGCGGAGAGGGAAACAAGAGATATGACTAGGTACTCCAGCACAAAAAAGCTGGAGTAACTCTGCAGGTCAGTCAGCATCTCTGGAGAAAAAGAATAAGGAGTAAGTCATTTAGAATGGAGACGAGGAAACACTTTTTCTCACAGAGAGTGGTGAGTCTGTGGAATTCTCTGCCTCAGAGGGCGGTGGAGGCCGGTTCTCTGAATGCTTTCAAGAGAAAGTTAGATAGGGCTCCTAAAGATAGCGGTCAGGGGATATGGGGAGAAGGCAGGAACGGGGTACTGATTGGGGATGATCAGCCATGATCACATTGAATGGCGGTGCTGGCTCGAAGAGCCAAATGGCCTACTCCTGCACCTATTGTCTATTGTCTATTGTGGCATATCAGGTCACGACCCTGCTTCAGATCCGAGTCTTTCAATCTTGACCCAAAACATCACCTATTCCTTCTCTCCAGAGATGCTGCCTGACCCGCTGAGTTACTCCAGCTTTTTGTGTCTATCCTCGGTTTAAACCAGCATCTGCAGTTCCTTCTGACACAATATGAAAAGGTACATAGAACGGATGAATGAAAGGTATACAAAAGGACAAATCAAAGCCAGCAAAGATGATCAAGGAAAGGTAGAGCCCACAATGGTCCATTGTTGGTTGTGGAGAAGGTGATAATGTGTGGATACAAACAGTGAATCTCAACAGGATGACATTGAAATGAGTACGATGATTAGGGTGAGGGAGGGACGGAGAGAGAGGGATGCAAGGGTTACTTGAAGTTGGAGAAATCGACATCCATATCGCTGGGGTGCAAGCTGCCCAAATTAAATATGAGATGCTGTTCCTCCAATTTGTATGTGGCCTCACTCCGACAGTGGAGGAGGCCCAGGACACTAAGACAGAGGAGATTTACGAGAATGATCCCAGGAATGATTGGTTTAGCATATAATGAGCATTTGTCGGCACTGGGCCTGTACTCGCTGGAGTTTAGAAGGATGAGGGGATACCTCATTGAAACTTACCGAATAGTGAAAGTCCATGATAGAGTGAATGTTGGGAGAATGTTTTCACTCATGGGAGAGTCAAGGACCAGAGGCCACAGCCTCAGAATAAAAGGACGTACCTTTAGAAAGGAGTTGATGAGGAATGTCTTAAGTCAGAGGGTGGTGAATCTGTGGAATTCATTGCCACTGATGGCTGTGGAGGGCAAGTCATTGGGTATTATCAAGGCAGAGATTTACAGATTCTCAAATTTCCTAACATCTTAATAAAAATAATAGCTTTCACGGAGGTTTCTGCAAATCTGCAGAGAAGGCAGGAGAATGGGGTTAGGAGGGAGAGATAGATCTGCCATGATTGTATGGTGGCGTAGACTTAATGGGCCGAATTCTGCTCCTATAAGTTATAAACTGATGTACCATGTCCACTCCAAATGCCAAACACCTGTTCACACCATTTCTATATTTATCCCACTTTTCTATCAACTCACTACACGCTAGGGGCAATTTACATTGGGTCCAATTAACCTACAAACCTGCATGTCTTTGGGATGTGGGAGGAAACTGGAGCACCCAGGGAGAACGTGCAAACTCCATATGCTCCTATAATTGATGAACTTACAAATTGTGATACAGTCAATACAATCAGATGAATGATGGTTGTTAAACATGTCAGCACCGCTCAGGAAGAGCTTGGCTGAACTCAGCTCAGGGTTGTATGAAAGTCAAGTTGAGGACAGATCACTATTCAAAGAACATAGATAAGATGATTCCATGTACGGTATAGTCACTCCAAATCCTAGATAGGAATGCTTAATACATTTTGTGACAGAGATATATTTTGCTGAGAAGAATTTATTACTTTTATGCTCTTAATACTGTATATCCTACCGTGAGGCTTCTTCTCGATACAACTGGGTTAAAAACACAGATGCCCCTTTAGATATCCCGCACAATTATCTTTCTGCCAACATTTTTCACAGCGTAGAAAGTATCAGCCCATGTTTTTATTATTCTACTGAGGAGTATCGTGCGCGATTTAGTGCTCATGTTTAGTTTTAGTTTAGTTTAGAGATACAGCGCGGAAACCGGCCCATCGGCCCACTGAGTCCGCACCAACCAGCGATCCTTCACATTAACACTATCCTACACACACTAGGGATAATTTCTACACTCATGCCAATCCAATTAACCTACAATCCTGCACGTCTTTGGAGTGTGGGAGGAAACTGGAGATCTCGGAGAAAACCCACGCGGTCCCGAAGAGCGTACAAACTCCGTACAGACAGCACCCGTAGTCGGGATCGAACCCGGGTCTCTGGCACAGGAAGACAGCAACTCTACCGCTTTGCCCTTTCTGCATCTTTTAATCATTGTTACCACATCTCAATAACCCCTGCTGAAATACTTGGGTTTTATTTATTCAAGTACTTATTCAAGTTATTGATGACAACTTAAGTTGTCATCAATAACTTTCCCTCAAATTTCCTAACATCTTAATAAAAATAATAGCTTTCACGGAGGTTTCTGCAAATGACAGCTCATGACGGCTTCATTAATTTATTACACACAGCAGTATGCTTTCCCTCCCTCTCCATCCCTCCCCCATCCTAATTCTCTGACCAGTCTGACTGTCCTCCTGATTACATCTTACCTTTGCATGACTCATTGTCAGCTTCCTCCACCTAACAATGATCTGTTCTATATTATCCTTGAACTTTGTCCACTTTGTCCTCTCGGTTTCAAACCTTACCCTTCCGTATCTCTGTGTCTCCCTCTCCCCTGACTCTTAGTCTGAAGAAGGGTCTCGACCCGAAACATCACCCATTCCTTCTCTCCAGAGATGCTGTCTGTCCCGCTGAGTTGCTCCAGCATTTTGTGTCTATCTAGTATTAAAATACTTATTTTCTTTCATGCATATCAGTTCCATGTGGCTGAAGTAGCAACACTGAAGAACCGTCTACTAAATGAGAGAGATTGCAAACCTGGACATTTGACAAATAATATTAAAGGTATAAATGTACATACAAACAAAGCATGTGGTGAATTGAAAGCAGCTTTGGCAATTTTCCATAAGCTGTATTCCATAAATTCATGTGTGATAGGAGCAGAATTAGCCATTTGGCCAATCAAGTCTCCCCAGCCAGTCAATCATGGCTGAGCTATCTTTCCTTCTTAATCTCATTCTCCTGCCTTCTCCCCGTAACCCCTGACACCCGTAGCAGGGCGGCAGGATGGCACGATAGTGCAGCGGTAGAGTTGCACCCTTATGCCCCTGTCCCACTGATGCCCCTGTCCCACTGATGCCCCTGTCCCACTTAGGAAACCTGAACGGAAACCTCTGGAGACTTTGCGCCCCACCCAAGGTATCCATGCGGTTCCCGGAGGTTTTTGTCAGACTCCCTAATGGAAGGTACATCCCTAGTGGAGGGTAAGACTTTTTTTCACCCAGTTTTATTCCACCAGGGAGGCCTTACCTTCCACTACCTGCAACCTCCGGCAACCACCTTCAACTAGCATCGCAACCGGCTTCGACTAAAAAATTACCGATTTTTTAAACGGCAACCTATTTTTAGTCGTGGCCGGTTTTTAATTTTTTGAAATAATCGCCGGAGCAGAGAAGAAGCGGAAACCACTTTTGACCATTAGGGAGACTGACAAAAACCTCCGGGAACCGCACGGAAACCTTGGGTGGGGCGCAAAGTCTCCAGAGGGTTCCGTTCAGGTTTCCTAAGTGGGACAGGGGCATTACAGAGACCTGGGTCTGATGCTGACTGTGGGTGCTGTCTGTACGGACTTTGTACGTTCTCCCCGTGACCGCGTGGGTTTTCTCCGAGGTCTTCAGTTTCTTCCCAAACTCCAAGGACGTACAGGTTTGTAAATTAATTGGCTTGGTAAGATTGTATGAAAAGGGTAGTGTTAATGTGTGGAGATCGCTGGTCGGTGGGGACTAGGTGGGCCGAAGGGCCTGTTTCCGCGCTGTATCTCTAAGCTAAACTGAACTAATCAAGAATCTGCCTTTAAAAAAATCCACTGACTTGGCCTCCACAGTCTTCGACGAGGCAACGAGTTCCACAGATTCATCACCCTCTATCTAAAGAACGTGCAAACTCCACACAGACAGTACCCGGGGACAGGATTAAAACCGGGTTTTTGGCATTGTGAGGCAATTGCCCTACCAACTATGCCACTGATATTGAGAATTTGATTGAACTGAGTTTAATTATATAATTCTTCCACCATTTGATCGATGAATTCCACAGTTTCACCACCTTCTGACAAAATAATTCCCTTTAAAATAAAGTCTGTTTACTCCGTGAGTGAACCAGTTTGCTTTGTGGCTACTGACAGTATCTGATCTATCGCCACCGCTCACTACAGAAATTTGTCAACATTTACAGCCAGTTATTATCACAGAGTAAAAACGATTTATGATTTCAGCCGGGCTCATAATTCATCACAAATAATACCAGATGATAAAATGCCGTTCACAAAATGGTTGGTTACTTGCAAAAATATATGCCAAGTATATGTCGTAAGTGGTACAATGAATGAATATCTTTCTGCAAATATTCAGGTATGTCGGACATTTAAGGATGAAATTAAAATTCAGATAAAAGTAAATTGAAGTCATCAATCTGTCTTCGCTGAAATATGAATGTCTGCAAATCTTTTTATTATATATCTTCCCCATCCATTGTTATATGTCATGTTAATTTATGTGTGTATATATATATTGGTAATTATGTGAAATAGACAGCTTTGCAGATTACATAAAATTGATTTCTCCAGCACATTACAAAGGATTTCAACATTTACTGACCAAAACTGACATGATGACATTCAAAGAACAATTTGAAAGGGGCGGCCTGGCGGCCAGAGGTAGAGTTGCTGCCTTAAAGTGCTAGCGGCGCCAGAGACCCAAGTTCGATCCCGACTACGGGTGCTGTCTGTACGGAGTTTGTACGTTCTCCCTGTGGCCGTGTGGTTTTCTCCGAGATCTTCGGTTTCCTTTCACACTCCAAAAGCGTACAGGTTTGTAGGAAAATTGGTTTTGGTGTAAGTGTAAAAATTGTCCCTAGTGTGTGTGTGTGTAGAATAGTGTTAGTGTGCGGCGGACTCGGTGGGCCAAAGGACCTGTTTCCGCGCTGTATTAAACTAAAATAAATGTACTCAACTATACTAAAGAGGTTCATTTGTATCTCCTCCAACCTTATCTACTGTATCCGCTGTTCCAGGTGTGGACTCCCGTATATCAGCGAGACCATGCACAGGTTTGGCGATTGTTTTGCTGAACATCTCTGCTCAGTCTGCCTAAACCTCCCTGATCTTCCGGTTAACATAGAAACATAGAAACATAGAAAATAGGTGCAGGAGTAGGCCATTCGGCCCTTCGAGCCTGCACCGCCATTGAATACGATCATGGCTGATCATCCAACTCAGTATCCCGTACCTGCCTTCTCTCCATACCCCCTGATCCCTTTAGCCACATGGGCCACATCTAACTCCCTCTTAAATATAGCCAATGAACTGGCCTCAACTACCTTCTGTGGCAGAGAATTCCAGAGATTCACCACTCTCTGTGTGAAAAATGTTTTTCTCATCTCGGTCCTAAAAGACTTCCCCCTTATCCTTAAACTGTACCGTCCAATTAAGTCAGCTGATGATGAAGATGCTCTCCAAAAAGATCTCGATACTATGGTCGAGTGGTCACAACAATGGGGCATGCAGTTCAACCCTTCCAAATGTGAAACCATGCATGTCACCAGAAAGAGGAATCCAGGCATCACATCTTACAATATACTTGGTGTCACCCTAGAAGAATCCAAACAAACCCAGTATCTTGGCATCAAATTGCAGAATGATCTACGTTGGAACGGTCAGACTCATCATGCAACAGTGAAAGCAACAGGTGTCCTAAACTTTCTGAGGCGCAACTTCCATCATTGTTCAGCTTCTGTCAAGGAGAAGCTGTATTTCACCCTCGTTAGACCTCATCTGGACTACGCAGTTGCAGCTTGGGACCCATACACAGATAAAAACATTTCATCCATCGAGCGTGTCCAAAGACAGGCCGCTCGATTTGTTACTAACACCTACGAGAGAGAAACGAGTGTCACCAAACTTCTGAACTCTCTGGGGTGCAACCCTCTCCAAGACAGACGTGAAGCTCACCGTTTGACCTGTTTTTACAAAATGTTAAATGGTCAGCTAGACATAGATCACAAGACCTACACCAACCCCAAACCAATTAGGAGTAGACAAGGGCATTCGATCCAATTTGTGGTCCCAGCCACAAAGACAGATGTGTACAGCAATTCGTTCTTCCCACGCACTATTAAAGCGTGGAATAATCTCCACCAAACCACGGTTGCCCAGCCAGATGCAACTAAATTGAAAGTGGCACTTTCTTCCCAATAACCCTCTCTGGCTAAACCCCTCCCTTCACCACCTCCAGTTTAAATTCCAGTTGGAATATTTTGGAGGACCAAGTAACCAAGAACCAAGAACCCTTTGTTCTGGACATCCCCAACCTTGGGAACAATCTTCTTGCATCTAGCCTGTCCAACCCCTTAAGAATTGTGTAAGTTTCTATAAGATCCCCCCTCAATCTTCTAAATTCTAGCGCGTACAAGCCGAGTCTATCCAATCTTTCTTCATATGAAAGTCCTGACATCCCAGGAATCCGTCTGGTGAACCTTCTCTGTGCTCCCTCTATGGCAAGAATGTCTTTCCTCAGATTCGGAGACCAAAACTGTACGCAATACTCCAGGTGTGGCCTCACCAAGACCCTGTACAACTGCAATAGAACCTCCCTGCTCCTATACTCAAATCCTTTTGCTATGAATGCTAAACACTTCAACTCTCCCTCCCTTTCCCACACTGACCTTTCTGTCCTGGGCCTCCTCCACTGTCAGAGTGAAGTCCAGCACAAATTGGAGGAACAACACCTCATATTTCACTTACACCCCAGCGGTATGAACATTGACTTCTCTAACTTCAAGTAACCCTTACTTTCCCTCACTCTCCATCCCTCCCCCTTCCAAGTTCTCCCACCAGTCTGACTGTCCTTGTTTACATTTGATCTCTGTTTGCTTTGTAGTTAAATTCTCCCAGCTAACAATAATCTATTTCACATTTTCCTTGATCACCATCCCCTTTGTCACGTTTTCACACCCTACATTTCCTTATCTTCTACTTCTTCTTCTGTCATGTGGCGTGCACAGCCTAAAGTTGTTGGACAACTTGTTCTATTTGATCTTCCGTTTGTGCACGTCGAGTTGATTGCATTAGTCGAAACAGGGCGGACCACGTGAAGGTTGCAATCTTCCACCCCATTTCCTTATCTCTGTACCTCTCTCTCCCTTGATTCAGTCTGAAGAAGGGTCTCCACCCAAAACGTCACCCATTCCTTCTCTCCAGAGCTGCTGCCTGTCCCGCTGAGTTACTCCAGCATTTTGTGTCTATCAACTACACTAAAAATTGAAATCTGATCCACGTAACTCTGAATGACATTTACTTTCAAGGTTACCCGGACTAAAGTCATTTTATTTTGTCTCTACCTAAAGGTATTTTAAGACAAATTAGAAAGATCTCAAAATGATGATGACTATTGCAAAAGCCAACCAGAAGATAACTGCAGTTCTATTTAAAAGTAATTATATTTAAATTCAGAGCATCTCATTTAAGATTGCAGTTTATGGTTCCCTTAATAATTTAACAAGTATTATTCCAGTACCAGACAAAAATGTCTCAAGACGTCTTGAAGTAATTTGAGATGCCTAAATTAGAGATGAAGACAGTTGAAGAATTTAAAATAATCTGTGATATCTCTAAGTAACAGTTTAGCTCTAACCTATGCAATATTATTTAAGGATTTGCCATTTTAATCTTCACAAATGTGTTCCTAATGCGTTTACATATTGAAAATCATTGAATGAATGTAATGATTTCAATTCCACGAGGGCATCCAATTGATTTGCCTTGTCTGTATCTGCATTGATAAAGTTATTTTACTTAATTCTATGTTGCGGTCTTTCTAATCTTCTTTTCACAGCATTAACATTGCAGTAAAACAATCTTAAAATGCTGGGGGCTTCTGCATTCCAACTGGAACAACCCATGAATAACGAATAGCGAAATTCCCTCCCTGCACAAAAAAATAGCAGTTTCATAAGGTCATGAGTGTTAGGAGCAGAATTAGGCCATTTGGCCTATCACGTCTAGTCCGCCATTCAATCATAGCAATCCAAGCATACCTCTCCCTCCGAACCCCATTCTCCCGCCTTCTCCCCATAACTCCTGACACCCGTACTAATCAAGAATCTATCTACAGTATATCTGCTTTAAAAATTGGTTTGGCCTCCACCGCCTTCTGCGGCAAAGAATTCCACAGATTCAGCACACTCTGACTAAAGAAATTCCTCCTCGTCTCCTTCCTAAAGAATCTCTGGATGGAAGGAATGGGTGACGTTTTGGGTCAGTTCAGTTTAGTTTATTGTCATGTGTACCGAGGTAAAAAGCTTTTGTAGCGTGCGAACGAGTCATCAGAAAGACAATACACGATTACAATAGAGCCATTTACAGTGTATAGATGGAGATTTGAGAGTGTGGAACGATTGTAATATGAATTTGTAGATCTACTTCTGTGGCGAGCATGCAAATAGTCGCCTGTGAAACCTATTCTTTTTCTCCAGGGAAGCTGCCTGACCAGCTGAGTTTCTCCAGCATTTTGTGTCTATCTCAGTCTTTTACTTGGGTTGGTGGCACGGGTAAGGAGAGGTTAGTAGAAGTCCTATTCTGCCTCATAGTTTATTTTAGTTTAGTTCAGAAGATAAGTCTACCACAAGTCTTCATCTCCCATGGGTTGGCATTAATTCAGAAATTCTAAACAATGGAGTTCAAGTCTGAGAGAGCTAGATAAGGCTCTTAAAGATAGCGGAGTCAGGGAATATGGGGAGAAGGCAGGAACGGGGTACTGATTGTGGATGATCAGCCATAATCACATTGAATGGCGGTGCTGGCTCGAAGGGCCAAAGGGCCTATTTCTGCACCTATTGTGTATTGTCTATTGCAAACAGTTTGCTATCAGTAACACCAGCTTTGTTATATTTTTAACCAGTCTTTTGGAAGCCTAAGATAGACACAGAAAGCTGGAGTATCTCAATGGAACAGGCGGTATCTCTGGAGAAAAAGGATGGGTGACGTTTCGGGTCGAGACCCTTCTTTAGATTGGACTTTTGGAAGTCTACTTGGTTACCACCCCATTATCAATTCCGATATAAGGAGGATTTTGGATTTGAATTTTTAAATTTTTAACGGTCTCCTTTGCAATAAACAATTGCTTTTAGCAATGAAAATTACCAACTATGTTACGAGTATATGCCGTGCTCAAAATCTACCAACGTAGAAAGATTAATGAAAGAAATCCATTAATCCGAATATTGTTTGACTTTGGCTATCAGATTGATGTGTTCATTGAGTTGATCTTTTAATAAAGGTCCACCATTAATCTTCTGCCAAATTCGGACAAAATTATGAGAGCGCACTTGAAATCCCACCCGGAAGTCCCCCCGAAAATGTGACACTTAGTTTGGCCAATCTCGACCTCATCGGGAGTTGCCCCCCTTGCGGCCGGGGCTCTGGAACTCCGGCCCAGCCAAAGCTGGCAGATCCGTTCCCATATCCGACTTCCGAGGCCGACTCTGCGGGCCGGTATCTTGGCCCCGTGGCAGTCTTGGCGAACCGTTCCAGTACCGTTGGAATTCTGCCGGTGGCCGTGACCTCTATTGCTCTGACAAACCGGATAATCCAGAAAGGCTCTGGAACCAAGGGTGCCTGGAAAATCGGTGGTGGACCCGTATATCAATTAAAAGTGATAGGAGCTGATGGTTAAAGATATTTAACTACCGACTTCAACTTTTTCAGCTAATGGAACACCTGATATTAAGATGGAACACTGAAATTAAAATTAATTATTTGCATTTCACATGCACATAATTTTATCAATTTTATTGTCATTTCCCTTTAAATGTATTTTCTTATATTAGAAATCTTATTAATAACAAGATTTCTCATATAAGAAAATACATTTAAAACGTAATGACAATAAAATCATTGATAAAATTATCTACATGTGAAATACAAATAATTAATTTTAATTCCAGTGTTCCATCTTAATACCAGGTGCTCCATTAGCTGAAAAAGTTGAAGTCAGTAGTTAAATATCTTTAACCATCAGCTCCTATCACTTCTGGTATCGTGAATAATTGGTAGCAGGGCTAACCATGCACAGAGTATGTTGGGACATGCTCTTTGTAACCTTTGACCAATCCCTTAACTTGGTGAATCAATGGCAAGTGATGAAGACAACATTGCAATTAGTTCTCTCCAATAGCCTGCAATTGATCTTTTGTACAATACGTCAAAAACAAGATTAAAAAATCAATCCACGTTTTTCGGATGAAACTTTGAGGGCATCGATTCCGTGTGCAACTTGAAAATTGAGACGTCCAATTGCCGATTCAACGAGGGGAAAAAAGGAGCGGTAAGCTGTGTTAAATTGGAACCATTCCAAAGTAAGTATTATTGTACATGGTAGGCTGTGTCAAAAATAAATTGCAAAGTTTCAAGAAGACAGTGTCTCTGAAGAAGGGTCTTGACCCGAAACATCACCCATTCCTTCTCTCCAGAGACGCTGCCTGTCCCGCTGAGTTACTCCAGCTGTTTGTGTCTGTCAAGGGATAGGGATACATGGAGTGCCTGAAAATGTTTAAAGTCCTCTTCGCGTGTTATAATAATTCTGTGCTTTACAGAAGGTTGAAACTGAGCATGTGTAGATGGCACTCACTGCACTTTACTTTCATTAGATTCTCATCTCTGTCATCAAAGGACAAGACAAATGGCAACTATTTGAAAATGATGCAATTTTGACAGCGATAACACTGTTGGCGCTGTTCCATCTCACTTTCATCTTGTGAAGAAGGTATCTGGAATTGGTAAGCTACTGTGTGTCATCCAACAGAGATAATTGTTAAACACTTTAAAAATAAATACTGTAGAAAGAAAGAAAATCACCAACTAGAGTGTGGTCCTGGCCTACCGTGGCTGGCACGGTGGTGCAACGGTAGACCTGCTGCCTTACTGCGCCAGAGACCCGGGTTCGATCCTAACTACGGGCACTGTCTGTACGGAGTCCGTATGTTCTCCCCATGATCTGCGTGGGTTTTCTCCTGGATCTCTGGTTCCCACCCACACTCCAAAGACGTACAGGTTTGTAGGTGAATTGGCTTGGTATAACTGTAAATTGACCCTAGTGTGTAAGACAGTGTTAATGTGTGGGGATTATTGGTCGGTGCGGACTCAGTGGGCCGAAGAGCCTGTCTCCGTGCTGTATCTCTAAACTAAATAAACTGAACTACCATCGACCTCATTGGAGACCCTCGGACTATCTTTAATGGTAATTTACTGGAGTTTAACATGTAATCATGTATTGTCTTTCTGCTGACTGGATCGGATGCAACAATAAAGCTTTTCATTGTACCTCAGTGAACATGACAATAAACTAAACTTATGCTAAAACCACAAGCTGCCGACTGCAATATACTCTGATCCCCCTCGATTTACAGTACATTTTAAGGGTCAAAAACTTTTATTTAACCTGCCTCTGAACAATGGCAGCATGTCGCCACCCCCAACGTGCACAGAAATTAACGTTGCAATGTACCAAACTCGGTCTTAGTGAACAGGTTGAATAACCAATTGCATTCCACATTGTATTGTATTCTTGCTGTTCACAATAAGCACACTATATGCTTGGACTCACCAAAGGTGTAGTTTTAAATCATTCCACACCAGCTCTCAAAGAGGAATTGAAAGCATATTTGAAAATAGAGGGAGAACAAGAATTGGACTGTGGAAAATTAACAGGGTATCAACAAAAGGTTCTTTCAAAAAGCTAGTACAAGAATCCTCCATTATTCCGTGCCATAGGAGATTTGGTCATATTCATATGCTAAACATTTTTGCTGTCAGCGTCAATCTGGTTGCAGTCTTACAGCTGCAAGCCAATCTTAAATACACGACAGTTATTTCACAGGCAAGTTAATGATAAAGGCACAGATGGGAAACGCACTGTGCTTGAAAAATTAATCAACTGAACTTTGCCGCTACACGAGCTGCTAAAGGTTCCAACAAAAGACACGACAATCCACATCCTGACAAAAGGACACACCAATGATGTTGTAACTCGTGCTCACCTTCTATGCTCAGTCCGAGTGTCACAAATCCCTTTATGTTGTCAGGGAATATACATCCAAATGTACAACAGCTTAATTTAGTTTAGAGATACAGCATGGAAACAGGCCCTTCGGCCCACCAAATCCGTGCTGGCCAGCCATCCCCGCACACCAACACTATCCAATTTACAATTATACCAAGCCAATTAACCTATAAACCTGCACGTCTTTGGAGTGTGGGAGGAAACCGGAGCACCCGGGGAAAACCCACGCAGGTCGCAGGGAGAACGTACAAACTCCGCACAGACAGCACCCGTAGTCGGGATCGAACCCGGGTCCCTGGCGCCGTAAGACAGCAACTCTACCGCTGCGCCACCGTGCCGCCCCTGAGTGAGTGAATGACTGCAGATCCAAAGACATGAGTTCAAATATTGCCTTGGCAGTAAGGGGGATTTAAATTAATGTAATTAGGTAATGCTGATGACTGTGAAACTTATCCTCAATCTGACCTATTTGTAAGCCCAGATCAACCGATGTATTTGGGCTTCATGTTCATAAGTGAGAGGAAAAGAATTAGGCCTTTCGGCCCATCAAGTCTAATCCACCATTCAATCATGTCTGATCTATCTCTCCCTCCTAACCTTATTCTCCTGCCTTCTCCCCATTACCCCTAATACCTGTACTTATCAAGAATCTATCTATCTCCGCCTTAAAAACATCCATTGTTTTTGGCATCCACAGACTTCTGTGGCAATTAATTCCACAGATTCACCATCCTCTGATTCAATAAATTCCTCCCCATTTCCTAACTAAAGTAACGTCCTTTAATTCTGAGGCTCAAACTGACCTATATGCGAGTCCAGACCAACTGATATTGGTGAGTTTCAATTGCTTGTGGGAAATCTATGTTGTCTTCGTGGATGTTGCCAATATGATGCGGATTTTAAGAAATGTTGGCATTACTCAAACAATCTTTTTTTGTTGCAGGCTTATCGGGATTTTTAAAGCTAAATTTTGGAAGCAAAGGCTTTCACTTCTGGTTCCCACTGCTCATTACTCATTATGTTGAAGGGGGTTCTCTCATCACTAATGTAAGTCAGTAAGTACGTTTTATTTATATAGCACGTTTAAATCAACTCGCATTGAAACCAAAGTGCTTTTAATAAAGTAAATAATTAAGTTTCCGTACATCCATAGAAAAATTAAAAAAAGAAAAATGACACAACACATTATAGAATTCAACACAAACGTCCCCCCACAACAGAATCAGAATTTTCCACTGTGGGGGAAGGCACCAGAAAGTTTAGTCCTCTTCCTCTGTGATCACCCGTGTCGGGGCCTATTTGTGGCCTCCGCAGCCAGTCCGATGTTTTCAGGCCTTCTTGCCGGGAAGCTGGAACTCCAGAGTCGGGTGAACACTCCTCAGCGGCTTGGAACGGCCGCTTCCTCCCTGGAGACCGCAGCACCCAAAGTCCTCAGGCCTCCGACTCTGGCGATCTCGGATCCCAGGCTCCGCGGTGTTTTAGGTCCAGTGCCGCCCGCGGCTGGACGCACGCAGCCATAGCTCCTCGGAGGTTGGAGTCAGCGGTCACAGCACGTCGGATCTTTATATGTCTTTACAATCTGGAATGCAATGACTGAGTGGGTGGTGGAGATGGGTCCTTAGATCACCAACGCCTAGAAGGTTATCACACCTGGTGCTGGTAAATAGGTAGCGTAGATAGGCAACATGAATGTAGGAAGAAGATAGGGAGGAATTTCGTCCACTAGCGGGAGAATCTCGGACTAGAGGTCACAGCCTCAGAATTAAGGGATGGTCCTTTAGAAAGGAGATGAGGAGGAATTTCTTTCGACAGAGGGTGGTGAATCTGTGGAATTTGTTGCCACAGAAAGCTGTGGAGGCCAAGTCAATGGATATTTTTAAGGCATAGACAGATTCTTGATCAGTACAGGTGTCAGAGGTTATGGGGGAAAAGGCAGGAGAATGGGGTTAAGAGGGAAACATAGATCAGCCATGATTGAATAGCAGACTTGATGGACTGAATTGCCTAATTCTGCTCCTATCAGTTATGAACTTATGATTGAGACGGCCGAAAGAGCCTGTCGCTGTGCACCATAGCTCTATGACTCTATGATTAGCTAAAGCAAGGCAATGTCTTCAAGGTAAAGCAGGGTATAATATCTCACGGCCTTTAACAGAGGACAAATACCTACGGCTGTATTTTGCTTAATCACAATACTGTTGGCTAGCTATAAACATTTTCCAGATTGAAATGTCATCAGTTCTTGGCAAACTAGTTTAATTTCTCATCAAAGTGAAGATATTAGCGCAATGTGACATTATTTCAAGGGACAATATGTTGACAATTTCTTTGCCTTTATCGGAGCTTACAATCATGCTCATGCAGAAAATAAATCCTTAGAACTGGATTATGAAAGGTCACTGGAAGAATAATTAGAAAATATTTTTAATAGGACAGTCTGTCAGTGAGAAGATATACAAGCAGCCCGATGTTGACATTAATCAAGTGAAAGGAAAAAAAAAATATGAATGCAAAGGCAGATTGAGGTACATCTTTTGTAGACACAAAAAGCTGGAGTAACTCAGCGGGACAGCAGCTTCTCTGGAGAGAAGGAATGGGTGATGTTTCGGATCGAGACGCTTCTTCGGACCGACTCAGGGGAGAGGAAGATACAAAGATAAGGAAGTGTGAGGTGTGAAAACGAGACAAAGAAAATGGAGATCAAGGCAAATGTAGAATAGATCATTGTTGGCTAGGTGAAGGTAACTACAAAACATACAGAGATCAAACGTAAACGAGGACAGTCAGACTGGTTGGACAACTGGGAAGTGGGAGGGATGGAGAGAGAGGGAAAGCAAGGGTTACTTGAAGATAGAAATGTCAATATTCAGACCGCTGGGGTGTAAGCTGCCCAAGTGAAATATGAGGTGTTGTTCCTCCAATTTGCACTGGGCCTCACTCTGAGGAGGAGGAGGCCCAGGACCGAAAGGTCAGTGTGGGAATGGGAGGGGGAGTTGAAGTGTTTGGCAACCAGGAGATGTACAACAGGTACATCCTTTTCCTGGTTGGCCATCAGTTGGGCCTTGATGCTTAGACCCTTGTTCATTGACTCAATATAGGAGAGCAGAATAAAACTTTGCTCTGCATCTTATCGATTAAGAAATTTCGATAGTCCGGCTTCAGTGTCGCTAATTTTGTTTTGTTTAGTTGAGAGAAACGCAGTGAATGTCCTTGCCTCCATCACTGTGTCCGGCAGAAACCTTCTAGAATTTAAACCATCCTCTGAATGAAAAATATCTTCCTCAAAACCTCACCAAAACTCCCTCGCCTCACCTGAAACATACACCTACTAGTTAGGGATATCTCAACTAATGGAAAGTGTCTCACCATAAATGTTCTTTCCACATATAGACACAAAATGCTGGAGTAATTCAGCGGGGCAGGCAGCATCTCTGGAGAGAAGGAATGGGTAACGTTTCGGGTTGAGACCCTTCCTCAGTCTTGACTTGAAACGTCACCCATTCCTTCTCTCCTGAGATGCTGCCTGTCCCGCTGAGTTCCCCCAACATTTTGTGTCCATCGTCGGTTAAACCAGCATCTGCAGTTCCTTCCTAAACATTTCTTTCCACAGATACCATGCTCAAATTATTAATGTATATTAACATATCCCAAATAAATCCCATACTGTTCCCTGGGGAACACCACTGTAGCCATTCTTGAAGCTGAGTTTTAGTTTTATTTATACAGTGCGGAAACAGGCCCTTCGGCCCACCGAGTCCGTGCCAACCAGCGATCCCTGCACACTAACACCATCCGACACACACAAATTTGTATTCCCCAATCTAGTCCCCTCTCAGCACATTACAAGACCATCTCTGGAGAAAAGGAATAGGTGACATTTCGGGTTGAAGCCCTTCTTCAGCCTCGCCGAGTTACTCCAGCTTTTTGTGTCTATCTTCAGTGTAAACTAGCATCTGACGCACCTACCCACATTAAATTATCACATGAATACCATAAATGGCTCGATTGTAATCATGTGTTGTCTTTCTGCTGACTGGATAGCATGCAACAAAAGCTTTTCACTGTACCTCTGCACAGGAAGATTTGTTTCATTCAGAGGATGGTTTAAATTCTGGAAGGTTTCTGCCGGACACAATGATGGAGGCAGAGACACTCACTGCGTTTCCACACTGTATCTCTCAACTAAACAAATTTAAACCATATATCTCGCAGACTGAATCTTCAGTCTCTATGAAGCACAGGATTTGATATTGAACATGGATGGGTCCTTATTAATAACTGAACTATGTTCCATAAATTAGATTCCTCTGAGTTCGCTACTACATCATTCATTTTTTCATCACTTTTTTTTGTAACCCATTTTCAATCCCGTTACTCTCTGGAGGAGATTATTATAGCTTCTTTCAAATAGTCATAGAGTCATAGAGTGATACAGTGTGGAAACAAGCTCTTCAGCCCAACTCGCCCACACTGCCAACAATGTCCCAGCTACGCTAGTCCCACCTGCCTGCGCTTGGTCCACATCTCTCCAAACCTGTCCAATCCATGTACCTGTCTAACTGTTTCTTAAGCGATGGGATAGTCCCAGCCTCAACTACCTCCGCTGGCAGCTTGTTCCATACACCCACCACCCTTTGTGTGAAAATGTTACCCCTCGGATTCCTATTAAATCTTTTCCCCTTCACCTTGAACCTATGGTCCTCAATTCCCCCACTCTGGGCAAATCGTTGATGTAGATGACAAACAGTAATGGGCCCAACACCAAACCCTGAGGCACACCACTAGTCACAAGCCTCCAGTCCGAGAAGCATCCTTCCACCATGGAGCCAATTTGCATCCTTCCATGGAGCCAATTTGCTATCCATTCAGCTATCTCTCCTTAGATCCCATGCGATCTAACCTTCCAGAGCAGCTGACCATGCGGAACCTTGTCGAATGTCTTACTGAAGTCCATGTACATAACATCTACAGCTCTGCCCTCATCAACCTTATGGGTAAAAAAAAATCAATCAGATTTGTGAGACATGACCTTCGACGTACAAAACCATGCTGGCTATCCCTCTCCTCCAAGGGCATTTGAACTGTGATGACTTAAGCAAACAGGAGTTCCCCAGAATACAGAGTTTTGGATTAACATAGAAAATAGGAAAATAGGTGCAGGAGTAGGCCATTCGGCCCTTCGAGCCCCTTGGAGCGTGCACCGTATGGATGGATTTAAGCATCTTCAGAGTTGAGGCTCATTATTACAGCAGTAGTTTTTTTGGATGCAGGGGCAGCACGGTGGCGCAGCAGCAGAGTGGCTGTCTTACAACGACAGAGAGTTGGGTTCGATCCTGACTACGGGTGCTTATCTGCACGGAGTTTGTACCTTCGCCCGTTACCTGCGCGGGTTTTCTCCGGTGCTCCGGTTTCCTCCCACACTTCGAAGACATACAGGTTTGCAGGTTAATTGGCTTTGATGAAGAATGTAAATTGTCCCTAGTGTGTGTAGGACAGTATTAGTGTGCGGGGATCGCCGGTCGGCGCGGACTCGGTGGGCCGAAGGGCCTGTTTCCGTGCTGTATCTCTAAACTAAACTAAAATAAACTAAATTAACTAAATTAGACCAGACTAAACTGAACTAACTAAACTAAACTAATTAAAAACAATCTCTGTATTACTTGCCCAGACTGTCTGCAAATAATAGACAATAGCAGGAATATGGATTTCATACCCTGAGAATTTTAATCTATTAAGACACTGGTAATAATACATACATTCATTAGATTTATCATCTGATTTACATTTTACCAAGTAATGAAACTTTAATTTATGAAAGTAATTGAGTATTATAGCCCTTTGAGAAATGTGGACTGGTTTGATTAAGATCACTGCATAAACTGTGATGTTCTTAATTTACAATAAATTGATTTTATGAAATATTGACTCTGCCCCATTGAGATTTCTGCTAGTATTCTTGCAAGGAACAAGGTGGAAGATCAGTACGGGGGGGAAATGCAGATTCTAGTTTACACCGAAGATAGATACAAAATTCAGAAGCAACTCAGCAGGACAGGCAGCATCTATGGATGGAAGGAATGGTTGAGACCCTTCTGGTCAAGACCTTTCTTCAAGTCTGAAGAAGGGTCACAACCCGAGATGTCACCCATTCCTTCTATCCAGAGAAGCTGCCTGTTCCACTGAGTTACTCCAGCATTTTGTGTCTATCTAAGGTAGGAGGTCACTCTATGAATCCATCACATCTACTTCAGCAAGACATACACAGTGAATATTATCTGAAAAAAAACACAGTAACATTCCTACCATCAAGCACTCGTGGGATGTTGGGTAGGGCCAGAGTAGCAGGTGCTTCAGATATTATTCAGGGTTTAAGGTGAGGGGGGAAGGATTGCAATAGTTATCTGAGGGGTACCTTGTTCACTCAGAGAGTTGTGGGTGTATGAAATAAGCTGCCGGAGGAGGGAATTAAGGCAGATACTCTGCACAGAAACATAAACTCTTTGACACCCGAACTAAGCAAGAATCTATCTATCTCTGCCTCAAATATATCCACTGACTTGGCCTCCACAGGCAATTCAGACAAGGTTGTTAGACTAATAACTCAGATGGGTGGGTACCTTGTCAGGAAGGTTTAGAGGGGGACATTTCAGAACACAGGACATTGACAGCTGTAGTAATATATAAAATTGGAGGAAAAGGGGGCGGCACGGTGGCGCAGCGGTAGAGTTGCTGCCTTACAGCGCCAGAGACCTGGGTTCGATCCTGACTACTGGTGCTATCAATACGGAGTTTGTACGTTCTCCCAGTGAGGGGATACGGCGAGAAGGCAGGAACTGGGTATTGATTGGGGATGATCAGCCATGATCATATTGAATGGCGGTGCTGGTTCGAAGGGCCGAGTGGCCTACTCCTGCACCTATTTTTCTATGTTACTATGTTTCTAAAGTGTATGTCATATATGCTGTTTTAACTTTTTTTTTAACAATTGGAAATTATATTCATGAAAAACAGTCACAATGTTTAGTTTAGTTTAAAACTGAAGATAGACACAAAATGCTGGACTAACTCAGTGGGACAGGCAGCATCTCTGGAGAGAAGCACTGGGTGAGGTTTCAGGTTTTGTTCAGTATTGTCTATTGTCTATTGACCATGGGGGTTTTCTCCGGTTTCCTCCCATTCTCCAAAGACATGCAGGTTTGTAGGTTAATTGGCTTGGTGGAAGTGTATATTGTCCCTAGTGTGTGCAGGGTAGTGTTAGTGTACGGGGGAATGCAAAGTGAGATTATACAATCAATGGCAGGATCCTCAGTAGCTTTGTTGCCCAAAGGGATCTCGTGGATCAAGCAAAGGTAGACAAAAATGCTGGAGAAACTCAGCAGGTGAGGCAGCATCTATGGAGCCAAGGAAATAGACGAGGTTTTTCGTCACGACCCGGGGTGCCTCACCCGCTGAGTTTCTCCAGCATTTTTGTCTAGATTCAATCTGCAGTTCTTTCTTAAACATTTTGTGGATCAAGCACATCGCTCCCTGAAAGTAACAATACAAACAGGGTGGTAAAGAAGGCACACGGCTGGTGTACCATCAACAGTCAGAGGTTAGAGTAGAAGATATGTTGCAACTTCATAAAACTGTGTATTTGAACACCTATGATTCTGGTGTTTGGACACAAGGCCGGGAGTGGGGACGGCCGATCGGGGGGGGGGGGGGGTGGGACCTCCCTGTCGGTGTGCTCCTGGGCCTGGCCAAGATGGCCATTCGCGGGTCCAGGCAGCGGGCGGTCGATGGTCACGCCATAGTCGGCTGCTTGCTCCTCTTCCGGGCCTACGTCCGTGCACGTGTGTCCCTGGAGAGGGAACACGAGTGGTCCACGGGGACTCTGGAGGCCTTTCGTGAACCCTGGTCACCGCGTGGGGTCGGGAGCATTGTAAATAAGGACTGCATCATTGTATTCTAATGATTGCTTGATGTATTGTAACCTCTGAATGTGTTTTTGATGTGCTGTACTATGCATTTTTGCCGAATAAAGTCCTTGGAAAAAGAAAAAGAGAGAGAGAGAGAGAGAGAGAGAGAGAGAGAGAGAGAGAGAGAGAGAGAGAGAGAGAGAGAGAGTCTGAAACGTTCTCCTTGGGGGAATGACAGATACAATAGGGCTATTGATGAGCTTCAATCAACAAGGATAAGAGCTAGAGAGAGGAATTAAGCTGGATTTATCTTTGTCCTTTGGTAGTGGTGAGATAGTTTGTGTTCACTTCTACTGTGCCATAAATTTCTATGAGTCTACAAGGACCAGGAACGACTTGTTGAAGGTTTTCAATTGGACAAGGGCTAAATTATTTTTTATGATGTGTGTATTGATCATCTGAATGTTATAGCACGGACAAGCCAAACTGCACAATGAACCCGTAATTAAACATCTTCCACCTCCTTCCTCCAAAAGCAATTCCCACTTAAGCATTTACAACTTTATATCAATGGAAAATGGAATCTGCAGCCAAGATTTACTGGCAGTGGGGAATGTGACTTTCCAGAAAATGACAATGTTATATCAAAGACAGACACAAAATGCTGGAGTAACTCAGTGGGACAGGCAGCATCCTGGTGAGAAGGAATGGGCGACGTTTTGGGTCGAGACCCTTCTTCGGACTCGAGCCGAAAAGTCACCCCGTTTGGCCTTCTCTCCAGAGTTGCTGCCTGTCCCGCTGAGTTACTCCAGCTTTTTGTGTCCATCTTCTCTCAGAGATGCTGCCTGACCAGTCGAGCTACTCCAGCACTTTGAATCGTTTTATATCAAATGTCATTGATGTCCTGAGCCGAAACATCGTCTGTCCATTCCCCACATCGACCTGCTGAGTTCCACCGGCATTTTTGTCTTTTGTTCATGCAGCTGCCAGTGTCAGTATCACATCAAAGTGCTCCTGAGAAAGAAAACCAATCTGCTCGCATCCCTAGGCAGACAAAAATGCTGGAGAAACTCAGCGGGTGAGGCAGCATCTAAGGAGCAAAGGAAATAAGCAAGTTTTCGGGCCTGAAGAAGGGTTTCGGCCCGAAACTTTGCCTATTTACTTCGCTCCATAGATGCTGCCTCACCCGCTGAGTTTCTCCAGCATTTTTGTCTACCTTCGATTTTCCAGCATCTCCAGTTCCTTTTTAAACAACTGCTCAGATCCCTACCGGACTCTGGGAAGATCCCATCACTAATTGTTCAATAGCTCAATGGTGTTTTATTTGTCACACATGCAACTGGACGGTGACATTATTTGTTAGCATTTACTACACATGCGGGCGCTGCCATTTTTGGCGGCATTATTCAAAGTTCCAAGTCCGGTCGGCGCCCGGGAAGCAGTTCCCGCGAACCGACGTCCCTCGCCTCTCCTCTCCTCGTCCGTCCATCCGCAGTATCAGGCTAAGACTTATTGCAATTTACAAGGAGATTCACAAAATCATGCCATCAAATCTCCCGTCATTCCAGAGCACCAGCTGCCATGAAACAAGACAAAATTATGGTCCCTGCATCATCAGCTCGCTAAATTTCAATAAAGTTTGCTACCAATATTCCCTTTACCCAAGGACGATAAGGGAATGCAACAGGTTACCACCCAACACAAGACATTTAAAAAGGAGATTGAGCAACTAGATCTCCTCAACTTGGTCAAAAAGGCCCACTTCAAAATTTAATCACTACTCCACTCACTCCGACCTGCGCGAGATAAACACTGATGAGGTGTTTGCGCAGGCATCAACCAGAACCAGAACCAGAACCTTTATGTCCCGGGGCGCCTCCTGCAGCCGACCTTGAAGGCGCTGGTGACATTACACCGGTTCACCCTCCCACCGGCCCCTGCTCCTCGCGTCCACGTCTCCAGCGGCTCCTTCACGGTTACGCCGACCGCCGAGACTTCAACACCTTCCCCATCCTGCCGGCCGGTGAGCCTTCGGGCAAGGTCTCGCCGACCAGCAAACCTTCGGCACCTCGGGAAGGACTCTGCCGGGCAGCACTTCGGGAAGCACGATTGTTGACTCCAAATGCCCTTTCCAAAACTAGACGCAGAACCTTTAGAACATTTGAAAAGTTCCCAAATATTATTCTTGGCTCGCTTTCTCTTGTGCAGATCCTGAACACTGAACACATTAAATATTCATGCTGATAAATACATGCATTCCAAATCAAAATTTGTTTTAGTTGTCAGCAAGGTTACCTTTCTGTTGACACTGACACAAAGTAAAAAGGCTTGCAATTTTAACTCTATCGGCACAGGAGGAACTTAGCTTGGTGGAAATAGACCAGGTGATTTATGTACCAGCACCAAGTACTAACACAATGCTTCAAGACCATTTGGACATGTACCTGGTTCAGTTCAGGTGGATATGGGCCACATGCAGGCAAATGGGCCGAATGCAGATGGGCATGTTGGTCGCTGTTGACATGTTGGGCTGAAGGGCCTGTTTCAACGCTGTGTGACTCTATGATACCATCATAAGGTCATAAGTGACAGGAGCAGAATTAGGCCATTCGGCCCATCAAGTCTACTCTGCCATTCAATCATGGCTGATCTATCTCTCCCTCCGAACCCCATTCTCCTGCCTTCTCCCCACTACCCATGACACCCGCACTAATTAAGAATCGATCTATCTCTGCCTTAAAAATATCTTCTGTGGCGCTTCTGTTGCAATTAATTATCCTTGGTGTGTGTAGGAAAGTGTTAGTTTAGTTTAGTTTAGTTTAGTTCAGAGATAGAGAGTGGAAAGAGGCCCTTCAGCAACCAAATAGATACCGTTCAGTGATTCCCGTACACTAACACTATCCTACACACACTAGGGACAATTTAAATTTATATCAAGCCCATTAACCTACAAACATGTACGGCTTTGGAGTGTGGGAGGAAACCGGAGATCTCGGAGAAACCCCACGCAGGTCACGGGGAGAATGTACAAACTCCATACAGACAGCGCCCGTAGTCAGGATCGAACCCGGGTCTCTGGTGCTGTAAGGCAGCAACTCCACCTCTACGCCACCGTGCTAGTGTAAGGAAATCGCTGGTCGGTTCGGACTCGGTGGGCCGAAGGGCCTGTTTCTATGCTGTATCTCTAAACTAAACTAATATTTGTCAGAGCTGCAGAGAGGTTGTTATCTTAAGAACAGTACTCAACATGCGAATACAAGAGATAACGAAGTTCTTGGGAGAAATGCCGTCTCCCTTGATAACTCAGTACAGAATTACAATAATTGTAATACGGAAGATAATATCCCCAGGGAACGGTATGTTAGGACGAAGATTAATATTGTCCCAAATGTTGCTTGTTTAGATTCAAGAAATGCTTAAATCAGGAACCTATCAGAATAAATCCAGGCTCATCACTGAAGCCACTTAGGTTTTTTCATCATCTAAGTTCTGTGGCCACACAATAAGTACTGACTTTCTGTAAACAAATTAATATTTAATGCTTGCTTCTATTTACAGGTCACAAAGGTGTCCTGTGGCCCTGGATTTGTCCGATACTTACCTTACAATATCCTGACACTTAGCTTTTCAATTGCCAATGCAATCAATCAAAAGTGGAAAATAACATACAAAAGTAAGATAATCACTCATATCAGTTTTGGAAATCTTTCAAAAATGTCAAAGGAAGAGCACGCTAGCATTTATATAAAAAGCTAGCCACAGCCTCGGGGAGTCCTAAAGGATTTGACAATCAATGGATCATATTTTATTCGCTGTCACTGTTGTATAAATCATTGAGGGCTGATATATTTGTTTGCAAATTTTGCCGTCCTTTTTCAATTCTGCTTTCCTAATATTTTTCTCCTTTCTTCACAGCTTGTGGAATTATGCCACTGATTATTTTGTCGACCAGGGTCTATTTTCATGCACAGCGGTAGAGTTGCTGCCTTACAGCAGCAGAGACCCGGGTTCGATCCTGACAACGGGCTCTGTCTGTCTGTACAGAGCTGCTTGTAAGTTCACCCCGTGACCCGCGTGGGTTTCCTCCGGGTGCTCCGGTTTCAATATTATCCCACTTTCCTTTCCACTCCCTACATATTAGGGGCGATTTAACAGAGGGCCAATTAATATACAGACCCGCACATCTTTGGGAGATGATGAGGAAACCAGAGCACCCAGAGGATACCCACTTGGTCACAGGGAGACTGTGCAAGAGGACCCAAGGTCAGGATCCAACCCGGATCTCTGTACACACGATTAAAATCGAGTCGTCCACACTGAACAGATACATGATGAAAGGGAATTATGTGAATAACATATAGTGCAAGATAAAGCCACTAAGGTCCGATCAAAGATAGTCTGAGGATCTCCAGTGAGGTAGATAGTAGTTCAGGACCACATGTCTAGTTGGTGGTCGGAACAAAGCTGCTGCTTCCTAGTGCCAGAGGCACAGGTGCTGTCTGTGTGGAGTTTGCACATTCTCTGTGTGACCGCATTGGGTTTCTTCCGGGTGCTCCGGTTTCCATCCATATTCCAAAGACACGTATGGATTTGTAGATTAATTTGGTCTATAAATTGCTCCTAGTCTAGTTTAGAGATACAGCGGGGAAACAGGCCACTCGGCCCACAGGGTCCGCGCCGACTAGCGATCCCTGCATATTGATACTATCCTACACACACTAGGGACAATTTTTACATTTACCAAGCCAATTAACTTAATACCTGTACGTCTTTGGAGTGCGGGAGGAAACCGAAGATCTCGGAGAAAACCCACGCAGGTCACGGGGAGAACGTACAAACTCCGCACAGACAGCACCCGTAGTCAGGATCGAACCCGGGTCTCTTGCGCTGCATTCGCTGTAAGGCAGCAACTCTACCGCAGCGCCACCTTGTTGAGTCTCATTGTCTGAAACTCGTTTTCACCTAGCCCACAGCTAACAATGGCTTGTTTCTTTAATCATCGTTTTTTTTTTGCATATCTTTAATTCATTTGTTCTATATCTCTCTACATCACCATCTATATCTCTTGTTTCCCTTTCCCCCGACTCAGTCTGAAGTAGGGTCTTCAAGTAAACTGAACTGAACTGAACTGATGAAGTGATCTTTGCAGGAAGGAACTCCAGTAGCTGGTTTACACCGAAGAAGGGTCTCGACCCGAAACGTCACCCATTCCTTCTCTCCAGAGATGCCGCCTGTCCTGCTGAGTTACTCCAGCATGCTGTGCCTATCTTCGGTGAAGTGTTCATTCCGCTACAGATAAGCGATGACCATGTAAACTTCCGGCATTTTCCCCTCACCTTCAGAAGAAAGCTTTTATCATCTATTTCATCACCAGAACACTTCGCAGGTCCTTCCATGCAACCTCATAAAGCAGAGCCGACAAGCTATTTGACTTAATTGATATCAAACATTCTTTTACAAACTATACTGTAAGTGCATGCTCCCCTACTGATGTGCAATAGAGAGATCAAATAATGCTTCACATCACAATTCAATGAGGTTTCCTACGCACTTCTCCAGATGAGGTAATTCAAATAAATGTGTTTTTCACCTAATACATTCTAGTTACTGAGCTTGATAAATATATTCTGGTAGTTATTTTTCTTAAATTCTGCAGTACATTATTCTAGTCCAGCAGTGCGTGTTAAGTGCATCATTTCCTCTGCTATCTCTTGCAGCCAATGCATTAAATTGCAAACGGTGAACTAATTTCTTTCTACTTATACTGCTGAATGGAATAGCAGGTCAACGCGCACAAATTGAATGAAACTAATATAAAGTTACAGTGTGTCTCCAAAATTAAACGCAGTGGGAACATTTGGGATGTATGGCCACAGGCAATCAGCAAAGAAGATGACATATTCTCATTGTAACGACATTTAATCCTCTGTGGGACATTTACTGCACCATCAATAAATGTGCCAATGCTGTACTATTTTTCAGTGTAGTTTATTGTCTTGTGAACCGAGGTACAGTGAAAAGCTGTTGTCGCGTGCTAACCAGTCAGCGGAAAGACAATACACGATTACAATCGAGCCATTCACAGTGTATAGATATGTGATAAGGGAATAACGTTTAGGGCAAGGTAAAGGCAGCAAAGTCCGATCAGAGATAGTCTGAGGGTCACCAAAGAGGTAGATAGTTGTTCTGGACTGCTCTCTGGTTGTGGTAGGATGATTCAGTTGTCTGATAACAGCTGGGATGAAACTGACCCTGAATCTGGAGGTAGATTTATTTATTTATCTATCTATTTATTCACTTATCTATTTATTCACTTATCTATTTATCCATTTATTTATTTATTTATCTATTTATCTGTTTATTTATTTATCTGAGTTTAAATCCCTATTATGGGTGCTGTCTGTACGGAGTTTGTACATTCTCCCCGTGACCTGCCTGCATTTTCTCCAAGGTCTTCGGTTTCCTCCCTCACTCGAAGGACGTACAGGTTTCAAGTTTAATTGGCTTGGTAGAGGTGTAAATTATCCCTAGTGTGTGTAGGATAGTGTTAATGTGCGGGCATCGCTGGGCCAAAGGGCCTGTTTCCGTGCTGTATTTCTAAACTAAACTAAACCTTTATAGACAAATCTCTGTCAAGGAAAACAAGATACATTAAAGGAGATTTGTACAGGTGCTAAAAAGATTCTTTAATGTGTAACAATATAAGATGGTTGCAATAACAGACCAAGAACAATGAAGTCAGAATTAAAAGTGCTACTGGATTTAATTGGAATCCTGGCACAAGCTCTATTACTTGGGAAACCTCATCGAAATAAGGTTGTTAATTTTGGATTCCTTAAACAAGGTTACTTTATGACTTAACTTGCAAGCACAGGGTCATAAATTGAATAAAAAGATAGACACAAAATGCTGGAGTAACTCAGCGGGACAGCTGTGGTGATATAGAGAGATATGGAACAAATGAATGAAAGATATGCAAAAAAGTGACGGTGATAAAGGAAACCGGCCATTATTGTCTATATCTCTCATTTCCCTTTCCTTTGACTTTCTGTTTGAAAAAGGGTCTCGACCCGAAGGAATGGGCGATGTTTGAGGACGAGACCTTTCGACTCCTTTAAGTCTAGACTTAAAACCTATTTCTATCACAAGTGTTTCTTGAGGTCCTCTGAGGGAGCGCTGTATGTATTTATTTATGTATGTATGTACCATTGTATGTAGCACGTTAGTACCTGCACTGATGTAAAGCACTTTGGTCAACGAGAGTTGTTTTTAAATGTGCTATAGAAATAAAATGGACTTGACTTGACTTCTCCAGACTGAAGAAGGTTCACGACCCAAAACGTCACCCATTCCTTCTCTCCAGAGATGCTGCCTGTACTGCTGAGTTACTCCATCATTTTATGTCTATCTTTTGATTTTCATGACCCTGTGCTTGCAAATTGGGTGGATAAAGGCTAGAGATGAAAAGCATGCAATATGGCGACCAAGTGTTTAAAAATTTCTAAACAATGTCTTAAAGAATGAACTTGGATATATATCCATGATGTAATTTAGCATTCCCAGTTTGTTACTGTTTTTTTGTGGTGAAATAGGGCGGCACGATAGCACAGCGGTAGAGTTGCTGCCTTACAGCGCCAGAGACCCGGGTTCGATTCTGACTACAGGTGCTGTCTGTACGGAGTTTGCACGTTGTTCCCGTGACCTGGGTGTGTGTGCTCCGAGATCTTCGGTTTCCTCCCACACTTCAAAGACGAGTTTGTAGGTTAATTGGCTTGGTATAAATGTAAAATTGTCCCCAGTATGGGTAGGGTGGTGTCAATGTGTGGGGATCGCTGGTCATCGAGGACTGGGTGGGCCGAAGGGCCTGTTTCCGCGCTGTATCTCTAAACTGAACTGAACTAAAGACAAACAACCAGCTATGCAATTTTCAGTAACATAGAAACATAGAAAATAGGTGCAGGAGGAGGCCATTTGGCCCTTCCAGCCAGCACCGCCATTCATTGTGATCATGGCTGATCATCCACAATCAGTAAAACCCATGCCTGCCTTCTCCCCATATCCATTGATTCCACTAGCCCCTAGAGCTCTATCTAACAACTCTCTTTTAAATTCATCCAGTGAATTGGCCTCCACTGCCCTCTGTGGCAGAGAATTCCACAAATTCACAACTCTCTGGGTGAAAAAGTTTTTTCTCATCTTAGTTTTAAATGGCCTCCCCTTTATTCTTTGACTGTGGCCCCTGGTTCTTGACTCTCCCATCATTGGGAACATTTTTCCTGCATCTAGCTTGTCCAGTCCTTTATAATTTTATGTTTCTATAAGATCCCTTCTCATCCTTCTAAATTCCAGTGAACACAAGCCTAGTCTTTCCAATCTTTCCTGATATGTATCCCACACATAGAAGCCTCTCTTTCCTCTCATCTTACAGAAACTTACAAAATTCTTAAGGGGTTGGACAGGCTAGATGCAGGAAGATTGTTCCCGATGTTGGGGAAGTCCAGAACAAGGGGACACAGTTTAAGGATAAGGGGGAAATCTTTTAGGACCGAGACGAGAAAAACATTTTTCACACAGAGCGTGGTGAGTCTCTGGAATTCTCTGCCACAGAAGGTAGTTGAGGCCAGTTCATTGGCTATATTTAAGAGGGAGTTAGATGTGGCCCTTGTGGCTAAAGGGATCAGGGGGTATGCAGAGAAGGCAGATATGGGATACTGAGTTGGATGATCAGCCATGATCATATTGAATGGCGCTGCAGGCTCAAAGGGCCGAATGGCCTACTCCTGCACCTCTTTTCTATGTGACAGTTCCGCCATCCCGGGGATGAGCCTCGCGAACCTACGCTGCACTGCCTCAATAGCAAGGATGAAAGATAAATATTTTGACTGTCAAGGGATTTCGGGAGCTCATTCTGAAGTTGGATCAAGGGAACCGCTTCCTTCATTCAAGCAGGCAGATATGGTCTCATTTGAAATATGGCTGCTCCAACAACAGAGGGCCCAACTGCATCGCCCAGCACTTCTGCAAATTAAATTTCATCCAAAATTGATTTGCCGAGTTTTACCAATCTGTTTAAATTCTCTCCATGTCACTTGCAATCCTCTAGCTGGTAAATCGGGCTGACTATTTTCTGTACTGTCTGCACATTCTGACATGGTACCCCGGATTACAGAACTCTGAATCCATTTTATTTACAAAGAACAACACTGCTGCCATGAACTCGGAAGTGTATCAGCCTTTATCATCGTCCACTCTCTGTTCTAATGTGATGAAGAACTGCTAATCCCACGTGTAGAAGCTTCTCTTTCCTCTCATCAGCATTTCTGTATCTTTCTGTTCTTGTTTTGTTTTATATTTTGTTTAGATTTTAGTTTTAGCTTGGTACAGCGTGGAAATAGGCCCTTCAGCCCACGCAGACCGCTGATCCCTGCACACTAAAGGCCCTGTCCCACTTTCCCGAGTTACTCACGAACTCTCCCGCGTTTTCCCCTTAATTCAAACTTGGAGAAATACGGTAATAGCCGATTGTAGGTACTCTGGGCTATTTTTTTGACTCATGGACGTATTTCAACATGTTGAAAAAACGTCCCGACTTGCCCGATGCCCTGAATACCTATGGCTGGCATTACGAGCTGCTACGAAACATCTACGGACTCCTACGGGCTCGCTACCGACATTCCCCAACATTCCCCGAGTTCGAATCAAGGGGAAAACTCGGGAGAGTTTGTGAGTAACTTGGGAAAGTGGCACAGGGCCTTAAAACTATCCTAAACACACTAGAGACAATCGACAATTTTACCAAGCCAATTAGCCAACAAATTAGCCTTGGATATCCCGGGAAACCCCACGCAGGTCATGGAGAGAACGTGCAAACTCCGTATAGACGGCACCCGTAGTCAGGATCGAACACGGGTCTCTGGCGCTGTAAGGCAGCAACTCTACTGCTGCGCTACCATACCGGCCAAACTTTATTATGTGTACTGAGGTGCAGTGAAAAGTTTTTGTTGCGTGCTATACAGTCAACATTGCGCGATGTACATCATGATTACAAGCAAGCCATCCAAGATTCAAGATTCAATTTAATTGTCACATGTACCAATTAAGGTGCAATGATATTTGAGTCCACAGTGTACAGATAAAGGATAAAGGGTAGAAGGTAGACAAAAATGCTGGAGAATCTCAGCGGGTGAGGCAGCATCTATGGAGCGAAGGAATGGGTGACGTTTCGGGTCGAGACCCTTCTTCAGACTGATGTGGGGGCGGGTAGAAGAAAGGAAGAGGCAGAGACAGTGGGCTGTGGGAGAGCTGGGAAGGGGCAGGGAAGGAGGGAGAAAGCAAGGACTACCTGAAATTGGAGAAGCCAATGTTCATACCACTGGGGTGTAAACTACCCAAGTGAAATATGAGGTGCTGCTCCTCCAGTTTGCAGTGGGACTCACTCTGGCCATGGAGGAGATAGTCCTTTAGTCCTTTAGTCCTTTAGTCCTTTAGTCCTTTAGTCCTTTAGTCCTTTAGTCCTTTAGTCCTTTAGTCCTTTAGTCCTTTAGTCCTTTAGTCCTCTCCCACAGCCTACTGAGGCAAAACATTCATATGAACCAAATTCTAAATTTGTCCCGAATTAAAACAACAAATTAATGTAACAAGTTTGGAGCCAAAAAAGTTCTGGGAGTCAATTGCACACATGTTTAAAAGGTGAAGATTTCTGCAGATTTGAGGCAATTACCAATTAAGTTTGTAAATGACATTTTCGATTGGTAACTTAAATTGCCCTATTCCTATCAGTGCTTAATTATTTCTTCCTTGGAAGCTGAGACAAACACATTGGACAACAAGCTTTTAAGCCATTAATGGAACACAATTCATGATGATTGCTGGTGAATTTAAGTGGAAGCATTAACCACAAGGAACAATAGAATGGAGGCACTCCAGGTAGGTAATAGCATTCCTCAAATTACTTTGTTAGGAAGACATAGTTAACCTTAGACTGCTAGAGATCTACTTGAGTAAAGTACAAAATAACATTGTAGTAACTCAGTGGGACAGGGAGCATCTCTGGATAGAAGGAATTAATTCCTTCTGACGTATGATGAAAGAATGGGTCAACTGGGCTCATATCCACTGGCATTTAGAAGGATGAGAGGAGATCTGATAGAAACATATCAAATTCTTAAAGTATTGGACAGGCTAGAAGCAGGAAAATGTTTCCCAAATGTTGGCAGAGTCCAGAACCAGGGTTCACAATTTAAGAATAAGGAGACTGAGAAGAAGAAATACTTTTCACCCATTGAGTTGTGAATCTGTGGAATTCTCTGCCACAGAAGGCAGTGGAGGCCAATTCAATGGATGTTTTCAAGAGCGAATTAAATTTAGTTCTTAGGGCTAATGGAATCATGGGATATGGGGGGGAAAAAGCAGGGATGGGGTACTGATTTTAGCTGATCAGCCATGATCATATTGAATGGCAGTGCTGGGTCGAAGGGCCGAATGGCCTACTCTTGCACCTATTTTTCTATGTTTCTACGTTTTTATCCAGAGATGCTGCCTGTCCAGCTGAGTTACTCCAGCATTTTGTGTCCTTCCTACACATAACTATCTGAGTAAAGTACAAAATAACATTGTAGTAACTCAGCGGACAGGCCGCATCTCTGGATGGAAGGAATGGGTGATGTTTTGAGTCGAGACCCTTCTTCAGACCCGTGCCTATCTTTGGTGTAAACCAGCATCAGCAGTTCCTTCCTACACAAAATAACATTGCTTCGTCCGAATAAGGATAGTCCAAGAATCACCAATGAGGTAGACAGTAGTTCAGGACTGCTCTCTGGTTGTGGTTGGACGATTCAGTTGCCTGATAACAGCTGGGAACTAGCTCTTTTCTCTGGTCTTCATTCCTTTAACCATTCCTGTTGTGAACAGATCTGAAATTCCATTGTGTCTATCTTGTCCTGCACAGATCCAACAGAAAGGCAGCATCTCTGGAGGGAAGGAATGGGTGACGTTTCGGGTCGAGGTCTCGACCCAAAACATCACCCATTCCTTCTCTCCAGAGATGCTGAGTTACTCCAACTTTTTTGTGTCTACCTTTGGTTTAAACCAGCATCTGCAGTTCCTTCCTCCACATTTAAGTCTTAAGTTTTGCTCATCTACTTTTGCTCCAGACTGCAATGCCTCCGTAATATTGTGTATCCTCCCTTCAATGATTCACTACATTTTCTTTCTGAACAATCCTTTTCAATACTTCACCACAACTGTGGAATGCCTGGAAACAAACGGTGGATGCAGTTACTCCACAACATTTAGAAGTGTCTGCATGAACACTTGAAACACCAAGTCATAGAGGATTGGTAAAAGGGCTTAGTATTTTAATTTAGCTTTGAGATACAGTGCGCAAGCAGGCTTTCAAGAGAGAATTAGGTTTAGTTCTTAGGGCGAACATAATCAAGGGATTTGGGGAGAAGGCAGGAACAGGGCACTGATTTTGGATGATCAACCATGATCATATTGAATGGCGGTGCTGGCTCGAAGGGCCAAATGGCCTACTCCTGCACCTATTTTCTATGTTTCTTTGTTTCTATCATTTCTGAGCCTTGCTGTATCCTTTTAAGAAACAAAAACAGTTTATTAATTGTGTTTTCAATTCCGCAAAGACCGTATTGGAATTTGAACTCGGGTCAGAAGTTAATGGTCTGAATAAGTCATATCTGAAGAAGGGTCTTGACCCAAAACGTCACCTATTCCTTTTCTCCTGAGATGCTGCCTGACCCGCTGAGATATTCCAATATTTTGCGTCTCTCTTCAAGTTAATGGATTTGCAGGTCTGTTATTAAGGAGTTGTAAAGTGTATATTTCCATTATTGTTAAATAGCTCGTGTGTTGGAAGGAACTGCAGATGCTGATTTACACCAACGATAGACACAAAATGCTGGAGTTACTCAGCAGGATAGGCAGCATCTCTGGATAGAAGGAACGGGTGACGTTTCGGGTCAAGATCCTTCTTCAGGCTGTGAACGTCACCCATTCCTTCTCTCCAGAGATGCTGCCTGTCCCGCTGAGTTACCCCAGCATTTTGTGTGTCTCTCTTTATTGCTAAACAGCTTCCTTGGGTCACTTACACTTTCCATAACCTCCAATGAGGCAAAGTACCTCTTCAAATCTCACACTATTAGTAGGAGTGGTAGACTTTCCGATTCTTTTCAGTTTAGACCATTTGACTTCAATTAATGGCTCTCCTGCATGTGTTTGTGTCTTGATATTTTGTCATTTTTAAATAATTTTATGACTTGGAATTAATATAAATCTAAAATTGTACGCCACCCCTGTCTTAAGAGGACAAACCTCTTAATTTTAATAACATGCAAAATAAAAATAGGGTTTTAATTCATCTGAGTTGTCCTCCATTAGTGTGTTTTTATTGTCTGTTTCTGACATTAACTTTCAAAATATAATGGTGAAAAAAGTCACGACTTTAGACTCTGCATTGAATTCTGAAGCAATTCATTCCACATTATTATAATCAAAATATTTCAGTGCATCAGCGAGTCTCCAGGGAGTCCGTGTAACCTTGGTTTTCATGAAAGAAAATACAATGTGATAGACAACAAAGTGATTTTTCTCTTTTCCCCATCAACAAGCTGCTGTTTTTGTCTCCTAAAGAACCAATCAAACAGTGTAAGACATACACAAAACGCTGGAGTAACACAGCGGGACAAGGCAGCATCTCCAGAAGGAGAGAAATGGTGACTTTTTGGGTCGAGACCCTCCTTCAGACTGAAATTCAGGGAGAGGGACACAAGAGATATGGAAGTGCAGGGTGTGAAAATGACAGATCAAAGCAGGCTTTTGCATATCTTTCATTCATTTGTTCTGTAGCCCTCTCTATCAACCAACTCTATCTCTCGTTTTCCCGGATGGATGGGTGACGTTTGGGGTCGAGTCTGAAGAAGGGTCTTGACCCGAAACGTCAACCATTCCTTCTCTCCAGAGATGCTGCCTGATCCCGCTGAGTTACTCCAGCTCTTAGGTTTAAACCAGCATCTGCAGTTCCTTCCTGCGCAGATCAATAGCAGAAAATGATCGAGGATATGTAGATTGGTTCAATGTTGGCTGAGGGGAAAGTGACAATGATGCATACAATCAGAAAAATGAATCGGGAGGACAGTGAAACATGTCGGAGAACTAGGATGGGGCAGGGATGGAGAGCGAGGGGAAGCAAGAGTTACTCGAAGTTTAGAGAAATCAATATTCATCGTGCTGGGTTGTAAGCTGCCTATTCAATGTCATGGAAAAACAGTGTCTGGAAAGACACTGACGAATAATAATGAAGGCAGACACACAAAGGTGGAGTAACTCAGCGGGACAGGCAGCATCTCTGGAGAGAAGGAATGGGTGACATTTTGGGTGGAGACCCTTCTTCACGAAAGAAAGTATTTGTGGCAGCAAACTCTTCGTGTAGTCATAGTTTAGTGATATAGCATGGCAACAGGCCCTTCAGCCCACTGATTCCATGGCAACCAGCAATCACCTATTTACACTAGTTCTATGTTATCTCATTTATACTCTCGGGGGCATTTCACAGGGGGCCAATTAACCCACAAACCTGGGATGTGGGAAGAAAATGGAATTTCGGGTTGTGTCTTGACCCGGATATAACGGGCGGCACGGTAGAGTTGCTGTCTTACAGCTCCAGGGACCTGGGTTCGATCCTGACCTTGGGTGCTGTCTATACGGAGTTTGTATGCTCCCCCTGTGACCTGTGTGGGTTTTCCGCAGGTGCTCCAGTTTCCTCCCACACGCCACAGACTTATAGGTGTGTAGGCTAATTGGCTTTGGTAAAATTGTAAATTGTCCCGTGTGTGTGTGTGTGTAGGATTGTGTTAGTGTGCGGAGGTCGCTGGTCGGCGTGGACTCGGTGGGCCTTGGGCCTATTTTTGTGCTGTATCTTTGTACTAAAATAAACAAATCAAATTATATATGATAGTTAATTTGGCAATTTGAAATAAAAACAGAATATGCTTTTTTTTTGCAATATCTTACCTTGCCGGAGATGCGATTGTATTCCGGATCGTATCTTCGATTGCTCTGCGACCTGACATCATGGAGCTGGCTGCCTTGCTCGAGACTGACTTTGAGGCCATCACGGGGCCGTGGGCTTACCGTCAGCCTGCGATCCCTTGCCTAGGATCGACGCTCTAACCGCGGCCTGCGGATTTCACCATCGGGTGAAATCCGCAGTCTCGGGTAGGTGGAGGCCGGTTCTCTGGGATGCTTTCAAGAGAGCGAAATAGGGCTCTTAAAAATAGCGGAGTCAGGGGATATGGGGAGAAGGCAAGAATGGGGTACTGATTGGGGATGATCAGCCATGATCACATTGAATGGCGGTGCTGGCTCGAAGGGCCAAATGGCCTACTCCTGCACCTATTGTCTATTGACTGATGTCAGGACCCTCAAAAGTCGCAGGAGGTTCAACCGCCCCCAACCCAAGGTCCGATCGCACGGCATGGGGAGCTGTGATTTACCCCCCACCAATGCGAGAGCTTGCTCACCCCGACGCGGAGGGCCCGACCTCCGGCTACAGGAGCCCAGATTGTCCCGTCAACGGAAGGCTCGAGGCCCCCGACCACGGGGGAACAAAGAAGGGAAGAGATTGAACTTTTTTTTCACCTTCCATCACAGTGAGGAATGTGGAGGGGTCACTGTGGTGGATGTTTATGTTAAAATGTTTTTTGTGTGCCTTGTTGCTTTTTATTAGTATGACTGTTTGGCAAATCAAATTCCTTGTACGTTACAAAACATACTTGGCTAATAAAGGATGATGATGATTATGATCAGTAAAAGCCACTTCAAAACCACACGATCGTCATAAATCGAATTTAGTTTATGAATGTCCTTAAGGGAATGGTGAAGGAATTCTGCCATGCTGTCCTCATCAGGGCCGTTACTGGTTCCCCAGGACACACACCCATGTGATTAACTCATCATTGACCAACCGAATCCAGGATGATTAGCACTCGGCAAGAAAAATCGATGGCGCAGCGGTAGAGTTGCTGCCTTACCGCGCCAGAGACCCGGGTTTGATCCTGACTACGGGTGCTGTCTGTACGGAGTGTGTACGTTCTACCCGAGACCTGCGTGGGTTTTCTACGAGATCTTCGGTTTCCTCCCACGCTCCAAAGAACTTGCAGGTCTGTAGGTTAATTGACTTGGTATAAATGTAAAAGTTGTCCCTTGTGTGTGTAGGATGGTGTTAGTGTGCGGGGATCGCTGGCCGGCGTGGGCCAAAGGGCCTGTTTCTGCGCTGTATCTCTAAACTTAAAACAAACTAAAATCTTGACTTCACCAGCAAACCCATTATCCTGTGAGAAAGACACAGAGAATGAAGAACTGTTTCTGACTGAGATGAGACAATTCAGCACAAATTGTCTCCCCTTGGTCTGGATCTCCTGGGTGTAGATGACTTAATCCTCGAGTAGATTGTCCTTCCATCAACTGAGCCACAGAAGTAGCTCATTATCCGCATGGGGTGATTCTATTGAGTTTCAATTCCTTTGGGATGCTGCAGTCCCTGCCCTACAGAGCTGAAACGGTTGCTGCCACGTTAGAACAAAAACATTCTGGAGACACCTGACAGTGAATGAGAAAACATAGATTAGGCACAAAATGCTGGAGTAACTCAGCGGGACAAGGGGGACTCTGAAGATAGATGAAAAATGCTGGAGTAACTCAGACGGGACAGTCAGCATCTCTGCATAGAAGGAATGGGTGATGTTTCGGGTCGAGACCCTTCTTCAGACTCTATCCCTGTTGTGACTCTGGGAGGGGGATCAAGAGCGGAGCTGCGGGGAACCGATGAGACCCTGTGAGGGGCTCATCTACGATGCCCTTCGCTCCCCTGAGTCGCAACAATGACACAGACCCCCTAGTCCTCACCTTTCACCCCATCAGATGTCACTTACGGCATTTTTGCCACCTCCAACGGGATCCCATTACTGGCCACAATTTCAGTTTGTAAAATATAATTGAACAAAATATTCATAACTTATTGCTATTTGCATCCGTCTTATCAAGACTGCACAGGCTTTGCTCTTTAATGGTCAACTCTATTACAACTGTAGCCGGTGTGGACTAGTTGGGCCGAAGGGCCTGTTTCCACGCTGTATGACTCTAACACTCTATCAACCTCACAAGTGTCCTAGATGCTGTAATCAGTAAAACACAGGGGATAAAACTTACAAACATTTTGGATGTATTTTTTCCAACAACCCCCGACAATGACTGTGCACTTTTTCCTTTCAGATAGCCCACGGTTCTGACCTTTGTCAGACAACCTTTCTCTGGCTTTCGTTCTCCAGCCTATTACCAGAGTCCTTGATCGGAGTCTGTCAACATTAAATGAAACCCACTGAGTGAACGTACACAATACAGGGAGCATAAACACAGTGACATGCACGTCACTTTGTTTAAAGTTCAATACAGTATATCATTCCAGACTCATAGAGTCATACGACGTACAGGTTTGTCGGTTTATCGTAACTGTCACTGTATGTCATGTTGTTACTTGTGGGCGGAGCACCAAGGCTAATTCCTTGTATGTGAATACTTGGCCAATAAACTTACTTACTTACTTAATTGGCTCACTATAAAAATGTAGAAATTGTCCCTCGCGTGTGTTGGATAACAAAGATTATAGAGGAGCTCTTTGTTGGATAGTGTTTGTGTGCGGGGATCGCTGGTCGGTGCGGACTTGGTGGGCCAAAGGGCCTGTGTGCGCTGTATCTCTAAACCAAACCAAACTATTAACAAATATAAGGAGCAGTTTGGGTGGTGTGGGCTGGCATTAGGGGGACCTAAAGTTAAGCAAGGCCACAGTGTAATAGAACAGATGTGAGGATTAATAATGAAGACAGACACAAAATGCTGGAGGAACTCAGTGGGACAGGCAGCATCTCTAGAGAGAAGAAATGGCTGACGTTTCAGGTTGAGACCCCTCTTCAGACTGCCTGAGGTCATCTGTTGCCGCCCCTGATTTGTCCTAGTCTTTGTGTAGGAAGGAACTGCAGGTGCTGGGTTCCACCAAAGAGTGGCAAAAAAACTGAATTAACTCAGCGGGTCAGGCAGCATCTCTGGAGAAAAGGAATAGGAAGTCAGACTGAAAGGCAGAGGAGAGCGAAACTGGAGGTATGAAAAGGTGCAGAACAGATCAGAGCCGGCACCGATAACCAACGAGCCTACAACGATCCATTGTTGGCTGCAGAGGAGGGAATGCGAGGGTTACTTGAATTTAGAAGTAAATATTCATGCCACTTGGGCTGTGAGCTACCCAAGCAAAATATGAGGCACCGTTCCTCCAATTTGCGCTGGGCCTCACTCTGACAGTGGAGGAGGCCCAGGACAGAAAGGTCGGTGTGGGAATGGGAGGAGGAGTTAACGTCTGTTTGGCAACCGGATGATCGCTTATCTAAAGGGCCTGTCCCACTTGCGCGACCCTTACTGGCGACTGCTGGCACCCGTGATAGATCACCAAAATTTTCAACACGTTAAATTCACCGGCGACCAGAAAGACGCTACGACTCTTTGGAGACCTCTCACGACCATTTTCTCCAGAGGTGTTGCCTGACCCACTTAGTTACTTCAGCATTTTGCATCCATCTTTGTGTGTATCCTTCTGATTAATGGCATTATCTGGGTGGTTCATTAAGACATCTGCATCTCATAGAGTCATACAGCAGGGTAACGGGCCCTCCGGTCCAACTTGCCCATGTCGATCTGGACAAGTTGCCCCATCTACACAAGCCCCACCTGCCTGCGTTGGGCCCATATCCCTCTAAACCTACCCTATGCATGTGCCTGTCTAAATGTTTCGTAAACATTGCCGTACTACCTGCCTTAACTACAGCCAATTTTAGGATCATATTTTTGTCATTCAAATGGGTTTTTTTACACGGCAAAAATATATTGTGGGAACTTGGAGACTAGTCCGATAGAAATTAGGCATTTGGCTGACATCTCTCTAAACCTTTCCTATTCATCTGTAGAGCAAGATGTGCGGTACTTAATGTTTCAGGTCAATGCGTTTCCATCAGAACTGACGTTGCCTGACCTGAAGAAATATTCCAGTCTTTTGCTTTTGGCTTCATAATATTTCTCAGACATCTATTTTATCCCATATGCTAATGAATCTTGATATTTCTTTGCTTGAGTGAAGAGCACAAAATATATGTCATCAGGACTTGACATATTTAACTGTCAAAAATAGCCGTTGCCCTTCAATTTTCTACTTAAGGATTTTTTATTTTTGCAAAGCAATATAACTGCTGTGTTATTTTAGGATACTGCCTCTTCATAGCTTTTATTTTCACTTCATTAATCTTTGGTCCCGATTTACATGTTAAACAACAAATTTTAGGGTGATCTGCAAACTTACATAGAAACATAGAAAATAGGTGCAGGAGGAGGCCATTCGGCCCTTCGAGCCAGCACCACCATTCATTGTGATCATGGCTGATCGTCCCCTATCAATAACCCGTGCCTGCCTTCTCCCCATATCCCTTCACTTCCCCCTAGAGCTCTATCTAAATCTTTTTTAAATCCATCCAGTGACTTGGCCTCCACTGCCCTCTGTGGCAGGGAACTCTATAAATTCACAACTCTCTGGGTGAAAACGTTTTTTCTCACCTCAGTCTTAAATGATCTCCCCTTTATTTAACCTCCACTTTAACATTTAAGAGTAAAGTGGATAGGTATATGGACGTGAAGGGAATGGAGGGGTATGGTCTGAGTGCAGGTAGATGGGACTAGGGGAAAACAAATGGTCGGCACGGACTGGAAGGGCCGAGAGGGCCTGTTTCCGTGCTATAATTGTTATATGGTTATATGGTTATTCTAAGACTGTGGCCCCTGGTTCTGGACTCGCCCAACATTGGGAACAATTTTCCTGCATCTAGCTTGTCCGGTCCTTTTATAATTTTATATATTTCTATAAGATCCCCCCTCAACCTTCTAAACTCCAGTGAATACAAGCCTAGTCTTTTCAATCTTTCCTCATATGACAGTCCTGCCATCCCAGGGATCAATCTCGTGAACCTACAGCTGCACTGCCTCAATCACAAGGATGTCCTTCCTGACTAAGTTAGGATGTCCTGAGTAAGGATGTCCTTACTAACCATGCCATCTTTATTGACCTCTCAATTGTTGGATCCGTTCAGCAGTAGTAGCCTTACAGCGCCAGAGACCCTGGTTCGATCCTGACTACGGGTGCTGTCTGTACGGAGTTTGTGCGTTGACCTGCGTAGGTTTTCTCCGAGATCTTTGGTTTCCCCCCACACTCCAAAGACTTACAGGTTTGTAGCTTAATTGTCTTGGTATAAATATAAAAATTGTCCCTCGAGTGTCTGGGGTAGTGTTAATGTGCGGGGATCACTGGTCAGCGTGGACTTGGTGGGCCGAAGGTCCTGTTTCAGCGCTGTATCTCTAAACTAAACTAAATTAAACTTACAGTAAGGGAGCACAGAGTTGTTCAACTAAATGGGGTTGTGTGAACACTAGCTACACAAAATTATTGAGAGTTACAGTGACAAGAAAAGACATATTACTTACAAAGATTTAGCTCAGTAAAGCAGTCCTACCAATTTCTATTAATGCATGTACAAAGGGAACAGTAGATTTATTACGGTTCTAACTCAAAGCAATATAAAAGTTGTGTCGCTGTGCAGACGATTTATAAGAAGAGAACATAAGAGAAATCATTTATTTTTGGCAGCAAACATATTAAACCCTGATACATTTTTTTGGCTTATGTAAGTCCAATCAAGCAAGAAAAATAAGCATGGTTTATTGCGCTTTGCTGAGATTATTTCACAAATTCAGCTTCAATTGCTTAACTGCCGTGCACTTTAATTAACTTTTTATTCGTACCATCGATAGTTCCTCTGATATTCCTCGATGTGTTCAGTCTTGTACATTGCCAAGAAACACCATTAGATAATGTCAAGTGGTCAAGGTCAAATGGGTTTTATTCCCATCCAAGAGGAACACAAAACGGTGGAGCAGCGGTGGAGTTGCTCCCACTGGGTGGCGCCATTCATGGCCGCCTCGCCAACAGCCTGTCTTATCCCTTTCTTCCTTTGTTGTTTTTACTCTGTTTATACATGTATGTTTTAGTGTATCTGTAGTTTTTGTATCTCGTTATCTATCTCTTTCCTCGACGGAGATTCAACTATTTCCGTATTGTATCTCCGTCCACACTGCAGCCTTAACGTCGTGGAGCTGGCAGTCCCTTGGTCAGGGATCGACTCCGGAATCTCCACCCGCAGGAGCCTCGATGGCGGGAGCCTCGATCGCCCCGAGTGCGGATGTTTCGATCGCCCCGACCGCGGGGAAAAAAGGAGGAAAGAAGCTTACAAAATTCTTAAGGGGTTGGACAGGCTAGATGCAGGAAGATTGTTCCTAATATTGGGGAGGTCCAGAACAAGGGGTCACAGTTTAAGAATAAGGGGGAATTCCTTTAGGACCGAGATGAGGAAAATATTTTTCACACAGAGTGGTGAGTCTCTGGAATTATCTGCCACAGTAGGTAGTTGAGGCCAGTTCATTGGCTATATTTAAGAGGGAGTTAGATGTGGCCCTTGTGGCTAAAGGGATCAGGGGGTATGGAGAGAAGGCAGGTACAGGATACTGAGTTGGATGATCAGCCATGATCATATTGAATGGTGGTGCAGGCTCGAAGGGCCAAATGGCCTGCTCCTGCACCTATTTTCTATGTTTCTAAGATATACGTTTTTTGCCTCCACCACAGTGGGGAATGTGAGGTGGCCGAAAAGCAAGATGGACGTTGCTGCTGCGCTGGTGGGGACTCGGAGGGAGCGCCGTGAGTGCAGTGATCTCGGTGTTTGCGGGGACATCGCACCATGAGAACATCCCGGAGTCTGGTGCGAGTGCGGACGACTTTCTGATTGTTCGGGCGGACAGGGATTGCAGAGAGAGTGACAGCGGTCAGTACAACTCTGGTCACATCACGGTGAAGGAACATGTGTGTGTGTGTGTGTGGCCCGGACATTGAACATTGGCTTCTGCTGTGTTCCCTGGGGATTCTCACATGCCGCAGAGGTGGCTGTTTATGTTTAATCACTATGTAGTTTTGTATCTTGTTGCTTTTTTTCCAATCACTGTATGGTAAATCAAATTTCACTGGAACACGGTATACGTGACAATAAAGGATCATTGAACCATGAATTATTGAACCATTGATTCCGACTTCTGGTGCTGTCCGTACGGAGTTTGTTCGTTCTCTCCATGACCTGCGTGGGTTTCCTCCGAGATCTTCGGTTTCCTTCCACACTCCAAGGACGTGCAGGTCTGTAGGTTAATTGGCTCGCTGCAAGTGTAAATTGTCCATAGCATGTGTGGGATAGCGCTAATGTGCGGGGATCGCTGGTAGGCGAGGGCGCGGTGGGCCGAGGGGTCTGTTTCCACTCTGTATCTCTAAACTAAACTAAAACTTAACTGTGAAATGCCGAACTATGAAGAATGTCAACATGAAGGAAAGCCTGTGAACAAGTGTACCCGCTGAAAGTCTCTTCTGCCTGGAGCAGGATGTATCTGTAAAAGGTCAACCGATGGGTGCGAGATTTTTTTGGAGAAATTAGAAAACTTGACAACACATTTCAGCAAAGCAGTGGATGAAATTTTGACACCTATGACGGATGGGCAACATTTTGGGAAAAATAATCGCATCCTAATCCAGTCATGTTTAATACCTTGCGCATATCTTCAGTGGCTGCCTGTGGCTTCAGGCAGTTCTAACACCTAAATGGTTTTATCTGTATTTACCACATTATCTGTATAAGCAGCTGTCAGAGTACTGGGAGCGAGAGCTATGTTCAATTTTTGTTCGTCTAAATGCAATTTGAATGCGGTGATGAAAATGACCTATCCCACAGCTGAGAAGTGACAAAACATAAGTAATGTCTCCCTTTACTTGATGTTTAATTCATTTGACAGGAGGAAAGTATCGATGAATGTTATCTGACAACTGTTTAAATCCTGCAGCATCTTAGCGGTGTATTTTTCCTTCTTCCTCTCCTCTTTCACTTGCTCCGTGTGCTTTGCAGGAAGGCAGAACATAGGTGACCATGTCCGCCACTCTCCAGAGTTAGAGGAGAAGCATGATACTGGCACCCATTGGAGCAAAACCTGCCTTTGGACTGTCACAGCATCGCAGCTGCTGATAGCTAACTCCCGAAGACAGACACAAAAAGCTGGAGTAACTCAGCGGGAAGGGCAGCATTTCTGGAGAGAAGGAACGGGTGACGTTTCGGGTCGAGACCCTTCTTCAGACTTGTTAGGGATAAAGGAAATGAGAGAGATAGATGGTGATGTGGAGAGATAAAGAACAATGAATGGATGATATGGAAAAAAGTAACTTACAGAATAAGAATATTTCATGGTGCATAAAGGTCCTGAGGCATTGCATCAGCTCCATTAGATCTATACTTTGCCGAGTCAGAATCAAGCTGTTCCAGCCTGTTATGAGCATTACCATTAATTGCTCTTCCTCATGCTTATACTCCCTCCCTGTTTAATTATAGATGTTTCCGCAGATATACCATTACATTTCCTTCTTACTCTGGCAGTCTGCACAATCAAAGTGCTTTGTCAAATATGATATTGTGAAGCGTTGACTCAAAAACAAAATATTAAGTTTACAGAGGCAAAGGTCTGTCAGGGGGAGCGACAGAAGACAAATAGTGGAAAGAGATGAGTAGGAAGGAACTGCAGATGCTGCTTCACACCGAAGGTAGACACAAAGTGCTGGAGTAACTCAGCGGGACAGGCAGCATCTGTGGAGAGAAGGAATGCGTGATGTTTCGGTTTGAGACCCTTCTTTAGGCGTAGAGAGAGAATTTGATTGCCATATGGACCAGGAGTGGAACAATGTAATTCTTACTTGCTGAAGCCTAACGGGCCCATTAATGCAAGAACACACAAGTAAATATATAATAATTATTAATACAATAAATAAATTACATTGATAATTGGTCGTGTATAGCACTGGATCACTGCGCTTAATCCAGTTTGTTATTGTCACATGTATCGAGGTATAGTGAAACGCTTTTTGTTACTACATGCTATCAGTCAGTGGAAAGACTATCCTGATTACAAGCAGGCCATGCACAGTGTACAGATACAGGATAAAGGGAATAAGCTAGTGCAAGGTAAAGTCCGATCAAAAATAGTCCAAAGGTATCCAATGAGGTAGATGGTAGGTCAGGTCTGCTCTCTAGTTGGCGGTAGGATGGCTCAGTTGCCTGATAACTGGGAAGAAACTGTCCCTGAATCTGGAGGTGTGCGTTTTCACACTTATATTCTTCTTGCCTGATGTGAGAGGGGAGAAGAGGGAGTGGCCGTAACACCCACTGACTGAAATGTAATTGAATATTGAGTGCTGTTCATAACACTGATGCCTTGATTACAAAGTCAATTCAACCCAAGTCGTAGTTCACTGAAATTCTATGTTTCAGTAAACGTAAAAACATTATATCAGTAACTACTCCACTTCTACATAAAACGGTGGCACAGCAGTAGATTTGCTGCCTTGTGGGCCGGTCCCACTTAGGTGATTTTTTAGGCAACTAGTTTGTTGCCACATGTTCGCCAGTGGTCGCCGGGAGTCGTCTCCTCAGTCGTGCAAAAAGTCGTAGCGTCTTTCTGGTCGCCGTTAAATTTTCAACATGTGGAAAACATTTCGGTGGCAGCGGATTTGACGCCAATGAGCGTAGCTTGACTTCTCCTGACGTAGGTGCTGTCGTAGGTTGTCGCCAGGATGAAGTAGGTTGTCGCCGTTTTTTCGGCGACCTGCTACGACCATGACAGTCGCCGGCAGTCAGTTGGCTAAAGAAATCGCCAAGTGGAACAGGCTCATTACAGCACCGGAGACCTGGGTTCAACCCTGACAATGGGTGCTGTGTGTAAGGAGTTTGTACGTTCTCCCCGTGACCTTTGTGGGTTTTCTCTGGGAACTTCAGTTTTCTCCCACACTCCAAAGGCGTGCAGGTTTGTAGTTTAATTGACTTTGGTTAAAATTGTAAATTGTCCCCCGTGTGTGCTTGTACGTCAGGGGATCGCTGGTCGGCGCGGACTCGGTGGGCCGAAGGGCCTGTTTCCGCGCTGTGTCTCTAAACTAAACTAAAAGGAGATCACAATGCATGACAACGCACTTCATTGTCTGCTTGAATTGGGGATGATTTTCCAGCACTTGAGTATATTGTCTGAAGTGAATTTCCACTTTGATTATCGTCACTTTTCAGAAGTTACATTGTGCTGCATTTGTGCTTAGAAGTTCTCATGTTTTACTTGAAACTTTGAACAGCCATAATTGACAAGCTGAACAACAATTACAAAAGGAGTCGTGTGCTGCTTGTAACGATCTCCCTGCGTCCTGGACACCACTTGATTTGGTCGAAGAATTGCAAGCATCAAAAACTAATTAAGTTAATTAATCCCCTCTAAGTTCCCTCAAATATTGCTTTCTGCAAATCATCAAAATTCCAGGCAGAGCCATTGAGCAGAAGTGAAGCGGGGAACTGCAGCAAATTCCATCACTTGGGAACCGCGTATGTTTTATTTTGCAGTTATTTGGCTGATAGTTATAGAGCCATAGAGCGTGGCCCAACTAGCTCGCACTGACCACCTATCTCCACTAGTCCCACTTGACTCTGTTTGCCCCATATCCCTCTAAACCTGTCAATAGACAATAGGTGCAGGAGTAGGCCATTCGGCCCTTCGAGCCAGGACTGAAACATCAATGTGATCACGGCTGATCATCCCCAATCAGTACCCCGTTCCTGCCTTCTCCCCATATCCCCTGACTCTGCTATCTTTAAGAGCCCTATCTAGCTCTCTCTTGAAAGTGTCCAGAGAAACAGCCTCCACCGCCCTCTGAGGCAGAGAATTCCACAGACTCACCACTCTCTTGTGTGGAAAAAGTCCTGTCCATGGACCTGTCAAAATGTTCCTTGAACGTTGTGATAATTCCTGCCTCAACTTCCTCCTCCGGCAGCTCGTTCCACACACCCACCGCCCTCTGCGTGAGAAAGTTACCCTTCAGATTCCTATTAAATCTTTTCCCCTTCACCTTAAACCGATGTCCTCTGGTTCTCGATTCAGTCCTGCAATATCAACAGTGAAATCCAAAGGCAAGTTGCCAACATACAGTTAAGGGCCTGACCCATTTTCACAACTTAATTCAAAACCCCTGCTGAGTTGTAAAGGACCTAAACAAAAAAATCAAGATCGTGGAATCTACGAACTCCTACGCCCTTCCACGACTATGCTCACGAACTCCTACGAGTATGTCTACAAATTCCCACAACTATTTCGATGCCCTCCTTACGAGAAAAAAGTTGCAATTTATTTCATCCCAACTATTTTTATTTTTATTTTTTTTATTTTATTTATTTTTTTTTAACTCGTTGACATTTTTTTATCTGGCTGGAAAAAACATCCCGACTTACCTGATGCCATGAGTACCTACTGCTGGCATAACGGGCAGCTACGATATATCTACGAACTCCTACGGACTCTTTACGAATATTCTGCGAGTTTGAATCAAGGGAAAAACTCAGGAGAATTCGTGAATAACTCGGAAAAATTTGTGAATAACTCGGGGAAAGTGGGACAGGCCCTTTATCTGCTTCTGTCACTGACCCGTGGGTATACGTTGCCTGGATGGGGGATCGGGATGGAGTTGAGGTGTGGTTGTGGCGAGGGTTCAGTGGATTTAATAGATTGGTGGCACGCTGGCACATCGGTATCAGCGCAGCACCCGTAGTCGGGATCGAACGCGGGTCTCCGTCGCTGCGCCACTGTGCCACCCTTGAAGAGGAGTACGTGCAAGGAAACGTGACCCGGTGCTGAGGCCCCGACGATCACTTGCAAACCTCGCCTTTGATTCAGCGACTGATTAGCGGAATGGCCACCAGCTCACGGTCTCAGATTTTTCCTACCAACACGGAGACGCAGCGGTAGAGCTGCCAGCCTTGCAGCGCCATAGACAAGGGTTCGATCCTGAGTCCGGGCACTGTCTGTGCGGAGTTTGTACGTTCTCCCCGTGACTGCAGCAGAGTTGCACAGCCAGTAGAGTTGCTGCAGTTTCAGCATCATAGGTTCGATCCTGACTTCTGGAACTGTAGTTTTAGTTTAGTTTTGTTTATTATCGTCACGTGTACCAAGGTACAGTGACAAGCTTTTATTTGGATGCTATCCAGTGAAAGAAAAGTCAATGCAAGCTCGCAATCAAGCAGTCCACAGATAAATGATAAACGGTAGAATTAGTGCATGATAAAGTCCCATTAAAGATAGTTCAAAGGACTCCAGTGAGTTGCCTGATAACAGCTGGGAAGAAACTGTCCCTGAATCTGGGGGTGTGTCTGTACAAACTTCTGTACCTCTTGCCTGACAGTATGAAGTTGGCAACCTCCCTGGACTGCCTGCGTTTACCCCAGATGCGCCAGTTACCTCCCACATCCCAAAAGAGATGCAGGCTTGCAGGCCAATTTGCTTCTGTAAATTTTTCTAGCATTGGGTGAGGTGATTGGAACAACAGAGAAAATATTCAATGGAATGCGAGTAAGACTTTGTGTCTGTGGATGCTTGATAATCAGCATGGACTAGATGGGCTGAAAGGCCTGTTTCCACGCTGCACAAATCTATGACTCTCTAATTTTCAGGAAATCGCAAGTAAATCCTGCAAGGAATTCAAGAAAAACGTCTGTCCTGCACAGAATTGGCCAGACCAGTGGTATATGGAACATGTACATGATAGTTGTATATGGTATTTGAATATTTATTTCTCTAACTTCAAGTAACCCTTGCTTTCCCTCTCTCTCTGTCACTCCACCACTATAGTTCTCAGACTAGTTTCACCTTCCACCTGATTAATATTACTGATTGTATGCCTCCGTGTCGCCTTCCATTCAGTTAACAACGAACCATTCTACATTTCCATTGATCATCATCTGCTTTGATCTGTTGTTTTCACACCTCACATCCTCTGTGTGCCCTTCCATATCTCCAGTTTCCCTCTCCCCTGACTCTCCGGCTTGGGGTGGGAGATTACAACCTTCACGTGGTCCGCCCTGTTTCGACTAATGCAATCATCTCGACATGCACAAATGGAAAATCAAATAGAACAAGTTGTCCAACAACTTTAGGCAATGCATGCCACACAAAAGAAGAAGAAGAAGAAGAAGAAGAAGGGTCTCTCGATCCTGAAATGTCACCCATTGCTTCTCTCCAGAGATTCTGCCTGTCCTGCTGAGTTACTCCAGTATTTTGTGTCTATCTTCGGTGTGTGGATCACGGCATAGCTGAGGAGAACATGTGTCTCCAGGGGGAAAATGGAAGGTCAAGACTTATTGAATTGAACGACGTTTATTTACATTTTACAGATTTCTGCATTGTATTTGATATTTCTTCTATCCTTATTTCACTTAGTTTGGTTTAGAGACACTGCATGGAAACAAGGCCTACAACCCAACTAGTCCACGCCGACCAATGATGACCCACACACTAGTTCTATGTTTGAATTTATTGTCTCGTGTACCGAGGTGCAGTGAAAAGCTTTTGTTGCGTGCCATCCAGTCAGCAGAAAGACGATTCCTGATTACAATCGAGCCATTCGCAGATACATGATAAAGGGAAAAATGTGAATAGCATTTTGTGCAGTTTATTCTTGTGTTACCTTCACAGTTCAATTCTTGCTCTGACGTTTGTACAGAATGCAATCTTCCAATTTCAGAAACAGTGATTAGAAACATTACTAATTATTTCACTTGTTCCCCAGTTATCAAGCCCATAGATTTGGTCTCAAGGCAAGGAAACAATCAATTCAAATCTACGGAGAAGCCAATTGCACCTCACTGTCAATAACTAATTAAACAATTCTGGAACATCAAAAAAATTGGGAGTGATTATCAAAGTTTGAGTTTTTAATATACCATTCAATAAGTTTAACTGGGGAAAAAAGTCAATAAAGATATTTGCAATAACTTCAAAAATGGGAAAACATGTTTAAATGCATTCAATAACTTTTTACATCAACGGAGAAATAGGATAAGGTAATTGGGTCACTTTATTAAGGAAATTGTGGCACTCATTCCCACTGAGGGCTGCAGAGGCCAAGTCTGAATATTTTTAAGGCATGGATAGACAAATTCTTGATTGGAATGGGTGTCAAGGGTTATGAGGAGATGGCAGGAAAATGGGATTAGGAGGCAGAGATTGAATGGCAGAGTGGACTCGATGGGTCGAATGGCCTAATTCTACTCCGATAACTTGTGAATCTACCCCCACACAAACCTCTCAGTAGCTCCCACTGTTGGTAGCTACAAACAATCTGCAAAAGCGGAGATTTTACTGAGTGAATTCACCTACAAACCCTGCACTTTCTTTCAGTGTTGAGGAGTGGACTGGTAGGAGAGGGACTGGGGTATTATCTCCTGCACCTCAGTTCAGTTTATTGTCACACATAAGTGACTGCGCTATTTTATTAAGGGACTTATCTTTGGATTACACTTTGGTGCCTCTTCTGGTCATGGTTATGAGTGCACACAAACTATCCTGACTGGATATTCTGCTGATCCACTGGTAGATGGATGAGATACAGCAAGGAGTTTGTTTTTGCTCAGTATAATGGCGCAAAGGTTGATCTAGTTTAGAGATACAGCACAGAAACAGGCCATTCGGCCCACTGAATCCACACCGACCAGTGATCCCCGCACATGAACTCTATCCTACACACACTAGGGACAATTTTAGATTGATACCAACCCAATTAGCCTACAGACCTGTCGTCTTTGGAGTGTGGGAGGAAGCCGAAGATCTCGGAGAAAACCCACGCAGGTCACGGGGAGAACGTGCAAACTCCGTACAGACAGCACCAGTTGCCGTAGCCAAACTCGGGACTCTGGCGCTGTGAGGCAGTAACTTCACCTCTACACCACAGTGCTGCCCTAAATATATGCAGAGAGAGAGAGAGAAAAATATATAGTTGGTAGCTCCGAATTATGCATCATATGCAACACAGGCATGCTGGGGGAAATGAAATTCAGTAAATAATTCCCATGAGAATTTATTTGTTGAGAGAAAAGCCAACTGCATAGTGAAAGTGAAGGACCTGACAGAAACGAGGTGGGAAGGCCATTTATTTAATTCAATTACTTAGTTCTAACAGTGTGATTCCAAAAATGTCAGCATTAAAGCATTGGACTCATGGAATCATAGTGTCAACTTGCCCGCACTGACCGACATGCCCCATATACGCTACTCCCACCTGCCTGCATTTTGTCCATATCCTTCTAAACCCATCCTGTCCATGTACCTGTCTAAACTTTGTATAAACATTGTTCTAGTCCCTGCCTCAAGTCTACAATTTAAAATTGTGCAGCATGGTGGCGCAGCGGTAGAGTTGCTGCCCTACAACGCTTGCTGCACTGGAGACCTGGGTTCGATCCCGACGGCTGGTACTGTCTGTACGGCGTTTGTACCTTCTCCCCGTGACCACGTGGGTTTTCTCCGAGATCTTCTGTTTCCTCCCACGCTCCAAGGACATACAGGCTTGTAGGTAAATTGGCTTGGTATAAATGTAAATTGTCCCTACTGTGTGTAGGGGAGTGTTAATGTGCGGGGATCGCTGGTCTGTGCAGACTCGTTGGCCAAAGGGCCTGTTTCCGCGCAGTACCTCTACACTAAACTAAAAAACTAAACTAAACTACCTCCTCTGGGAGCTCGTTCCATACACCCACAACCCTTTGTGTGAAAACATTACTCCTCAGGTTCCTATTAAATCTTTCCCCCCCCCACCCCACCCCCACCTCACCTTAAACCCATGTCCTCTGGTTTCCATTTCCCCATACCTGCGTTTATCTGATCTATTCCTCTTGTGATCTTGTGCACCTCTATAGGATCATCCCACATCCTCCTGCGCCCGGGGAGACGCCGTACGCCTTTGGAGTGTGGGAGGAAACCAGAGCTCCCGGAGAACGTGCAAACTTTGCACAGACAGCACCCATAGTCGGGATCGATCCCGGGTCTCTGGTGCTGTCAGATAGCAAACCTCCACCGTGCCACCCCCGTCTAAAACAATCACATTGTACGACTGGTATTAATAATTAATCCCATCGATTAAAATGGTGAAAGAAAAAATAAATTTTCACCAAGATTGTCATGGTGATGAGTATAGCTAGGCAGTAACAGAAAGCTCAGAACCAAGTATTCCGGAATAACTGAGCTCAAGATATCTCTGTAATTATCCTTAAAGCTCTGTATAAATGAAACTATAGTCATTAACATTGGCGACCTGTAAAAATGCTCAGGCTTCATCCAGATTTTAATAAAAACTTGTTGCATAAAAGGCTCTTAGCCCTCTGTGAATATTTTGCATAGTTTAATAGTGCACTTTATGCTAATTGCTGCAATGACTTTCCATCAATAACATTCAGAGAACAAAAATATAATTTAAAAAAATCTTGCTCTTAAGTTCTAAAACTTAAACACGTTTATCTGTTATCGTATTCTAGTTGCCGTGGCAGCACTTCCCATTACAGGGAGCCCACTGCTTGTCTCAACTGTGCTTTTACACATGGATTAACACCGAGGCTCGATTCATGTTGCTCCCGCGATGTATTATCATGAACCATTGGGGACGCAAAAACCATTCTTTTTCAACAAACCTTTTCAGCCAGAGAGTTGTGAATCTGTGGAATTCTCTGCCACAGAAGGCAGTGGAGGCCGATCCACTGGATGTTTTCAAGGGAGAGTTAGATTTAGCTCTTTGGGCCAATCAAGGGATATGGGGAGAAAGCAGGAACGAGGTACTTTTTAAATGATCAGCCATGGTCATATTGAATGGCAGTGCTGGCTCGAAGGGCTGAATGGCCTACTTCTGCATCTATTTTCTATGTTTCTATTCAGTCCATCGATTTCTGGCCAGTTATTACCATGGTGGCACGGTGGCGCAGCGATAGAGTTGCTGCCATACAGCGCTTGCAGCGTCGGAGACCCCGGTTCGATCCCTACTACGGGTGCTGTCTGTACAGAGTTTGTACGTTCTCCCCGTGACATGCGTGGGTTTTCTCCGAGATCCTCGGTTTCCTCCCACACTCCAAAAAACGTGCAGGTTTGTGGGTTCATTGGCTTGGTATAAGTGTAAATTGTCCCTAGTGGGTGTAGGATAATGTTAGTATGCGGGGATCGCTGGTCGGCGCGGACTCGGTGGGCCGAAGGGCCTGTTTCCCCGCTGTGTCTCTAAACTAAACTAAACTAGACTGAATCCCACATGGGTTCAATGGTTCTTTATTGCCACGTGTGCACAGCACAGTGAGATTCCTTTGCACAACCACAAATACACTGTTGCCACAATTTTGGCGCCGTTTTTAAAAAAATGAAAAAATCCAGGAATCACAAACAATATAAAGTCCAGTCCATATTGTAAGTCTTGTGGCACCCTGGATCCAGGCAATCCAAGGTAAGCCCGACCCTCCAGGTAATCCAAGGTAAGCCCGACCCTCCAGGTAATCCAAGGTAAGCCCGACCCTCCAGGTAAGCCAAGGTAAGCCCGACCCTCCAGGTAAGCCAAGGTAAGCCCGACCCTCCAGGTAAGCCAAGGTAAGCCCGACCCTCCAGGTAAGCCAAGGTAAGCCCGACCCTCCAGGTAAGCCAAGGTAAGCCCGACCCTCCAGGTAAGCCAAGGTAAGCCCGACCCTACGCCCCTCTCCACTGCCGACCACCTCTGTGTCCTGGGGCCCCTCCTGCAGCTGACCTTGAAGGTATCTACCTCTTTGATGTCCCTCGGACTATCCTTGCTTGGACTCTGCTGGCTTTACCTTGCACTAAAAGCTATTCCCTCAGGGAGTATCTGAACACTGTAAATGGATCGATTGTAATCATGTATTGTCTTTCTGCTGGCTGGTTAGGATGCAAACAAAAGCTTTTTGCTTTACCTTAGTACATGTGACAATGTGACAAACTAAACTAAACTAAATGTGCTGGAGATAATATTCTAGTCCCTCTCCTGCCGGTCCACTCCTCAGCTCTCAAAGAAGTGCAGGGTTTGTAGGGGAATTGACCTCACTAAAATCTCTGCTTTTGAAAATCGTTTGTAGCTACAAACAGTGGGTGCCACTGAGAGGTTTGTGTGGGGGGAGATTCACAAGTTCACAAGTTATAGGAGTAGAATTTGGCCATTCGGCCCATCGAGTCTACTCCGCCGTTCAATCATGGCTGATCTCTGCCTCCTAACCCCACTTTCCTGCTTTCTCCCCATAGCCCTTGACACGCGTTCTAGTCAAGAATTTGTCTATTGACTTGGTCTCCACAGCCCTCTGTGGCAATGAGTTCCACAGATTAACTATCCTCTGACTAAAGAAATTCCTCCTTTCTAAAAGAGCGCCCCTTAATTCTGAGGCTTTGACCTCTGGTTCTAGACTCTCCCACCAGTGGAAACATCCTCTCCACATCCACTCTATCTCTGTCTATCTATAGATGCAAGGAATGGAGCACCATCAGTAAGGCCTGGGTGCCTTACTGTGTTACTGTGTTTGAGATAATTCAATAGACTGTGTGGGCCAGAATGTTAAGTACAAAGGCTTTAAAGGGTTCTCGTATAAAGCCACCATAACAATAATACCATACTCACCTTGCACGTTTAAATACACTAAATTATCTGCAAGGCACAAAATCTTTGAAAATAATCACCGACTATTGCAAAAGGAATATCCTGGAGGGTAAATCACTGTGATTTAACATAATTCAAATTCAGTTCAATGTGATGTATAGTTAGAATAAATGTTACATTTGATATATGATATTCCATGTGGCAGAGGCCTCTCAGGAAATTTTACAATTCAGCGTAGTGTGTCTCGCCAACAAACCACCTGCCACTGCACTGTTTAATACGATCGCACTGCAATGTACAGTTATTCCCATTCAAGGATCGACCGCAGGTTTGCTCGATGCCTCCATGGACAATCCAACACTCATTGGTGCTAATAACTTCTAGTTTAGTTTAGTTTAGAGATACAGCGCGGCCCGCCAGGTCCTCGCCAACCAGCGATCCCCGCACACTAACACTACACGACACAGACTAGGGACAATTTGACATTTACACCAAGCCAATTAACCTACAGGCCTGCACGTGTTTGGAGTGTGGGAGGAGACCAAAGATCCCGGAGAAAACCGACTCAGGTCACGGGGAGAACGTTCACACGAACAGACAGCACCCGCAGTCACGATCGAACCTGGGTCTCTGGCGCTGTGAAGCCTCTGTCCCACTGTACAAGGTAATTCAAGAGTTCTCCCGAGTTTTTCCCTGCTCCCATCACTTTCAGTCTGAAGAAGGATCGCGACCTGAAGCGTCACCTAGTCCTTTTCTCCAGAGGTGCTGCCTGACCTGCTGAGGTACTCCAGCATTTTGTGTCTACCGTCAGTGTAAACCAGCAGTGCCTTCCTACACTTGTAGCATCCTTACTTGTTACAGAACAAGCTTGAAGAAGGATCTCCCCCTGAAATGCCAGCTAATCCCTTTAGAGTCATAGACTCATACAACATGGAAGCATCTCTGGGCAAGATGCTCAGTACATCGACACAATCTATTCCTCTCATGATTTTACATATTCCTCTCATGTTTTTTCCAGAGATGCTACCTGACCTGCTGAGTTACTTCAGCTATTTGTGTCTGTCTTCTTTATTTATTCCAAAGCCAATTCACCTCACCTATGGTCTACGCCAAAGGGCTGTTATGCAGATTTAATGTACTCCTTGGAGCTGTCATCTTTACTAGGGGTTGTATTCTCAAGCTTGGCTTCTTTCCATTTTTACCAGTAACTCCACTACGTTACAGCTCGGCTAAGTTTTTCCAGACGTTCTTCATCGTGACGGCTCATGGTCCCAAGAGATTGGTAACAAAGCATTAAAGAAATAATTCAGGCATATGTTTCAACATAATATTAGAGCCAGACTTCACGAGGAAGGTTGCTGCTGCTGCTCTGTCAACAAATGTATGCACGCCTGAGACAATATCCAGGGCAGCATGTTGGCGCAGCGGTGGATTTGCCATCTTACAGTGCTTACAGCTTCAGTCCCGGGTTCGATCCTGGGTGCTGTCTGTACGGAGTTTGTACGTTCTCCCCGTGACCCGTGTGGGTTTTCTCCAAGAACTTCGGTTTCCTCCTACACTCCAAAAATGTACAGGTTTGGCAGGTTAATTGACTAAGTATAAATGTAAAAAGTGTTCCTAGGTTAGGATAGTGTTAATGTGCAGGGATCGCTGGTCGGTGCGGACTCGGTGGGCCGAAGGACCTGTTTCCGCGTTGTATCTATTAAAAATATATATATATTTTCCCTTTATTTCGAGTTGTGCACACAGGCTAAAATTGCCCATCTTGCAGGTTGGAAAAAAAAAAATCATTTTGTGATACACCGGGTCTGTGCTGACCAGTAATCCCCGCACACTAACACTGTTCTGCACACACTTGGGACAATTTACAATTTTACCGAAGCCAATTAACCTACAAACCACAGTCACGGGGAGAACGTACAAACTCCATACAGACAGCACCCGTAGTCAGGATCGAACTCGGGTCTCTGGCGCTGTAAGTCAGCGACTCTACTGCTGCGCCACCGTGCCACACCTTGGTGTTTTTTTTCTTAATTCTTCTGCATTAACATCATAATGATGTAATGAAAAGCAGACAGAAATTGCTGTGAATAAGCTGAAATATATATAAACTGATCCAGTGAAGTTATAGGGAGATAAGGTTTTCTCATTTGGTTTTTACGACAAGGCCATAGATGTAAAAATAGTCACGCCTCAATAGAATAGAACATATAAACTTCCCACATAATGTGCCCTCCATAATTGCACACGATAACATTTTTGCCAATGCTTCACTGACACAAAAACATTGTTGAATGTATTATCTATTCATGGATTCTATCGTATTCTCAAACAGCATCAAGCTTATTTTGTCACGTAATCTGACAAATGTTTTGAAATGGCAGAAAAAAACCTCGTGGCTAATAATCTCATTCGCTACATATGGGAATAAAGGGCCTGTGCCACTTGGGCGCCATTTGCGCGTCACGCTGGTGGCGCGCGAAGATTTTGTGAATCCCAAAAACCTTTGGCGCCGCACGCGACCGCTCGTCACTGCCTATGTCACTGCCTACGTCACTACGCGCCATGCGCGCATAATGCACGGCATGCGCGCATCACGTGTGCATCACGACGCGTAAATGACTCGCAAATGGAGCCCAAGTGGGACAGGCCCTTAAGAGTGTGCAATAAGTAAAGATGAGGAAGGAAAGAACTGCAGATGCTGGTTTAAACCGAAGATAGACACAAAATGCTGGAGTATTTCAGCGGGACAGGCAGCATCTCCGCAGAGAAGGAATGGGTAACGTTTTGGGTCGAGACCCTTCTTCAGACACTTCAGACTCAGTAAAGATGAGGTGTGAATTGTGAAGCCAGAGGAAGGAATATAGATGGAAGGGGAAGGGGGACAGAGAAGGGGAGAAATTGGTGCAATTTACAGAAATGTAATTTACAGAAATGTACAGAATTTACAGAATTTGCAGGATAGTCTGTTGATTGCACAAACATTTTGGAATGGTAGGTGAATTAAACTGCATATGAAATCTGACTATGCTTACAAAATTGCATCAAAGAAAGCAGAAATATTTAATCAGGATATAGTTACAACAATATTCATCAGAACCCGGCGGCACGGTGGCGCAGCGGTAGAGTTGCTTCTTCTTCTTGCGTGTGGCGTGCACAGCCTAAAGTTGTAGGTCAACATGTTCTATTTGATCTTGTTTGTGCACGTAGGGTTGATTGCATTAGTCGAAACAGGGTGGACCACGTGAAGGTAGCAATCTCCCACCCTGGTTGAGTTGCTGCCTTACAGCGCCAGAGACCCGGGTTCAATCCTGACTACAGGTGCTTGTCTGTACGGAGTTTGTACGTTCTTCCTGTGACCTGTGAGGTTTTCTCCGAGATCTTCCTTTTCCACCCACACTCCAAAGGCGTACAGGTTTGTAGGTTACTTGGGTCGGTACAAAAACTGTCCCGAGTGTAGGATGGTATTAATGAGCTTTCAAGAGAGAGCTAGATAGGGCTCTTAAAGATAGCGGAGTCAGGGGATATGGGGAGAAGGCAGGAACAGGGTACTGATTGGGGATGATCAGCCATGATCACATTGAATGGCGGTGCTGGCTCGAAGGGCCGAATGACTTACTCCTGCATCCATTGTCTATTGAATGAATGAATGAAATAATTAATACTTTATTGTCACATGTGACAAGTCCCAGCAAAATTCTTTATATTGCACACCCAAGATATGCAAAGAGATGCTACATAAAGGGTGCCGGCATAAAGGGCGGGGATCGCTGGTCGGCACGGACTCGGTGGGCCGAAGGGCATGTTTCCGTGCTGTTTCCCTAAACTAAACTAAACTAATATTTCTCAGCACTGCAGAGAAGTTGTTATCTGAGGAACAGTGCTCAACATGGGAATACAAATGCCGTCTCCCTTGATAACTCAGTACAGAATTACAATATTTGTAATACTGAAGATTATATCCCCAAGTAACGGTATGTTAAGATGAAGATTAATATTGTCTCCAAATGTTGCTTGTTTAGATTCAAGAAATGCTTAAATCAGGAACCTATCAGAATAAAACCAGGCTAATCACTGAAGCCACTTACGTTTTCGCATCATGTAGGTTCTGTGGCCACATAATAAATACTGGCTTTATGTAAACACATTAATATTTAATGCTTGCTTGTATTTGCAATTTGAATCATTATGCATTTATAATGAAAGGAGGCACTTTGTATGTTGTAAAATTGGAAGGTTAGATTAATTTCCCAGTATAAATAACCAAGATCACCTCCAGTTTTAGGGACAGTTTCTTTCCAGCTATTATCCGGCAACTGAACCATTCGACCACAATCGGGGATCAGTGCTGAACTACTATCTACCTCTTTGGTGACCCTCGGACTATCCTTATTCGGACTTTGCTGGCTTTACCTTGCACTAAACGTTATTCCCTTATCATGTATCTGTACACTGTAAATGGCTCGGTTATAATCATGTATTGTCTTTCCGCTGACTGGATAGCACGCAACAAAAGCATTTCACTGTACCTTGGTACACGTGACAATAAACTAAACTGTAACAATTACCAATTTATTGTCATATCAAATAATTAAGGTCCTGTCCCACTTACACACCTTTTTCGGTGACTGCCGGCACCCGTCATAGGTCGTTACAGGTCGCCGAAAATATTCAACATGTTGAAAATCCAGCTGCGAGCAGAACAAGGTACGAATCTTTGGGCGACTACTCACGACCATACAGGCTTCACCCCGTGCCATGTCGCCAGGGCGTCGCCTGTATGGTCGTGAGTCGTCTCCTCAGTCGCCCAAAGAGTCATAGCGTCTTTCTGGTCGCCGCTGGATTTTCAACATGTTCAAAATTCTTTTGACAACTATCTTGTCTGTTGGCAAAGTTACTAACATAGTAACTGAATTAATCACAAAACCTAAATAATTAATTGTTTGTGCTGGCTGCAGCTTGGACTTAATTGGGTGAATCAGGAACCCCAGTTTTTCAAATAAAATTTTAGTTGCTGAAACTGATTTTCCAGCTGATTCCTGACTATTACTGACAATTAAAATGTCATCCAGATAAGCCATAACGATGTGTTTTTGTGCTCTTAATTGTGCTAAAGCTGGCTTCAACAGCTTTGTGAAGAGCCTAGGAGCTGAACTTAACCCATTAGGTAAAGCTTTAAATTGCCACAGCTGTCCCAGCCAATTAAATTTTAAGTACCTCCGAAAAAAACGATGTATTGGTACTGAATAGTACGCATCCTTTAAATCGATTGTAGCCATATAACAACCTGCTGATATCAAATGTCTTGCAGTGTTGAACGTTTCCATCTTGAAATGTTTATACTGGACAAATGTATTGAAGTTTGTAAGGTCCAGAATAATTCTACAACTACCATCTTTTTTATCTCTTGGAAAGATGTTTGACACAAATTGGTGTGGATGCTCAACAGTTTATTTATTTATTTTTTCCATAACACCTTTTTTAAACAATTTGTCAATTTCCACATTAATTTCTGTTTCCTCAATAGCAGAGAACATGAAACCATGAATAGGTTTATATTGTACCGGAGAATCAACACCTTCTTTAAATGTTATTGTAGCTCCTGAAACCGTTTGTAAAATAAACCGGTCAGATGTGATGCAAAGCCATTCATCATAAAACATTTGTATTCTCCCACCAACTAGAGATTAGTCCAAAGTTCCTTCAAGAACAGAATAAAGTTTTTGTACCTCTCCATATGAACGTGGTGGTCCCCTTCTCCCCGTATATGGGTGAACATTAGGCTGTGTTGGATGGTAATATCTCCTTACCATACTCCTTGCCTCTGTTTATTCCAAAATCAGATCCCCTTCTTGGTGTATAGTACCTTTTTTGTCCAAAAACGAAAGGTCTCATGTAGCTAATAGATTTAGCCTCTTCATCCATTTCTCTTATTTGTTTAGGCAGGTTTTCTCCAAATAGATAACCAGGAGATTGAACACCACTTGATCGGCACAGACCTGCAAATCTAGGATGAAATATGGGCCGAATCGTAATTTTCCTCATACAATTGATTTCATAAAAGGAATTGCACAATAAGCCCAATGTATCTCTTTGGATTTTGATCATTTCTGACCCTTCCATTTGCTTTCCAAAAGCAGTAATGGCAGCTGAAATCAGTTTGAGGATTCTTTGAAACCTTAATTCTTGTCCTCTCATGACTGATGACATAGGTGTCCATATAGTCGGATTCACCGTAGGTACCTTCAATGAGGTGCAATTTTCCGGTGTTTTATATAATTCTGCTGTTTCAGCCATAACAGAATCTTGAAGTTGGTGAGATACCATATAATTAATGCTGGCAGCTAGGTTTTCTTCCATAGCCTCACCACTTCCTTCAGGCATAGCTTTTTGGTATCTTTTTTTTCCGGAAGTGCGGCGCTGCGTGGCAGCTGCAGCTCACCTGCAGTCCGTCTTTTTCTTTTTTTTTCGTCCTTTTGTGTCTGTTTTTTAGTTAGAATTTTGGTTTATTAGGCTGTGTTTGTGTGGGGGGGGGGGGGGGGGGGGGAGGGTGGGAGAAACAAGGTTTTAGTCTCTCCCTTCGGGGGGATGCGACCTTTTCTTGTCGTGTCCCCCGTCACCGTCTCCGTCTGTGCTGAGGCCTAATGGCGGAGCTGGTGGCCTCGGAGCTGTGGCGAGCGTTCAGAGCTCCAGTGTTCCAGCGGCGGCGGCGGCGGCCCGGCTTCGGGGCTTCGGGGCTTCGGCGCTCCAGCAGTTGCTCCAGCGGTGCTCCAGCAGCGGCCCGGCATTGGCGCTCCGGCGGCTCTCCAGCGGTGCTCCAGCAGCGGCCCGGCTTCGGAGCTCCGGCGGCTCCAGCGGCGCTCCAGCGGTGCTCCAGCGGCGGCCCGGCTTCGGGGGGCTCCAGCGGCTCTCCAGCGAGGCTCCAGCGGCTGGCTCTCAGCAGGTGCTCCAGCAGCGGCCCGGCTTCGGAGCTCCGGCGGCTCCAGCAGTTGCTCCAGCGGTGCTCCAGCGGCGGCCCGGCTTCGGGGCTTCGGCGCTCCAGCGGCTCTCCAGCGGTGCTCCAGCAGCGGCCCGGCTGCGGCGCTCCAGCGGCTCTCCAGCGGTGCTCCAGCGGCGGCCTGGCTTCAGAGCTCCGGCGGCTCCAGCGTTCCCGTGGTCGATCCTGACTGGGAGCTGTGGTGGTGTTCCGGCATTCCGGCAACGGCGGCGGTGACGGCCTGGCTTCGGAGGCTCGGCCGCGGGCCTAGTGGACGATGACATCGAAGGCCTGGATTGCCTCAGTACAGAGGGGGAACAAGTAGGGGAAAAAGACAAAGACTTTAAGACTTTTGCCTTCCACCACAGTGAGGAGGTGCTTGGTGAACTCACTGTGGTGGATGTTAAATATGTGTTTATTGTGTGTTTTGTTTTAATTTATTACATGTTATGACTGCAAGGTAACAAATTTCGTTCAGGACCGAAAGGTCTGAATGACAATAAAGGAATCTGAATCTGAATCTGAAAACTTTTTGCCATATCAGGCACATATGGCCTTCTCTTTTTTATTTGTGGTGTGCACTCATAATCCACATCACCACTTTCAGGGTATGTCTCTTGCAGCCCTGATACTCCTGGGATTTCATCAAAGGAGACTTCCTCCACCCTTAATCCTGGGTCTGGAGTTTCATATTCCCAATTTGGCACATAGCCATATTCTGGATATTCAAGGGTCTGTTTGGGAAAATTCTGGGTTCTTTGACCCTTGTCTTATAATATTTTGGAGTACTTTCTCCATATGTTCCATTTTCATCCATATAGCTTTATTTTCCGGAGGACTTTCATTATCAGACTCATCATCAGAAACCACGGGCCTCACGGATTTCTTTTTACTTTTCTTAGGCACATTTTCCTCCGTGGTTTTAGTTTCTGGAGGAATTATTGTCTCACTAATGGGTGAATCAACGGCCACCGGTATCGGAACTGGCTCCGCATTAATCTCTTGTCCCGACTCTTCAGCCTCTCCCCGGGACGATCTTTTTACCCGCGAAATCTTCCTCTGAGACTTGTCCATTTTATTTAATTTTTTATCTTTGCTGGATCTGTACGGCAGCGTTACTCTGATTTTTTGTAAAAATTTTTACTTTCAATTTGCTGGTTCTATACGCCAGCGTGACGGTCTTTTTAGAACGCCCTAAAGTAAATCAATTGCACTTACCTGCGGGCCCGTTCTTACCGCTGAGGGAAGCTGCGCTCTGCAGCTCTTGCTTCTGCCGTCAGCGTCGACGTAATGCCCATCAAGCGCCAGGCGGGGCTTCTTCATGTAGTCACTCACGTGACTCCGAAGTAAAATTAACCTATAAACCTACACGTCTTTGGAGTGTGAGAGGAAATGGATTGTCTCGGAGAAAACCCATGTCGGTCACGGGGAGAACGTACAAAAGCCCCCGTAGTCAGGATCGAACCTGGGTCCCTGGCACTTTGAACACCTTGGGTGTGCAAAAGAAAGAACGTCACTGTTATTAATAATAATATAATAATAATAACTTTATTACGGACTCAAGGTCCAGACAAGGGGCAACATTATATTAAAAATGCATAGCATCTCAAATATCTTAAATATATATAAAATCATGGTAAATCACATAAAAACATCATCATTTATATATTTTAAAAAAAACCCACAATACTTAAGTTAAAAATCCAGAGTAAAAAATGATCAATGTCGTACAACGAGACAACGATACCAGTGTCTCCACAACTGGGATTCGTAGCGTGTAGTGCTAACCCTTATGTTTGTCAAGGCCACAATAAGCACATTTTTAGAGTCATTTATCCTGCAAATGAATTTATACATGTGGTGTCTTAGGATAGCTTCTAGAGTACTGACTCCTGCAGCCACAAACATATTACTGGCACCACACCATCTTGGTTGCCTTAGCAGTGTTCTCATGGCATCGTTATATGCAACCTTTAGTCTCTGCATACTTGTCTTTAAATAGTTTGACCACAGGTGCGCAGTGTAGAGGGGTGTGCAGTATGCTCTAAATAGCGACATCTTCACCACATCTGCACAGGCACCAAATTTACGCAAGAGGATATTCGCCTGTATATACAGCATGCGTCGTTGCCTATAAATATCCTCATCATCTGTCATTTGTTCTGTAATAATATGCCATAGATATTTTATCTTATTACAGACACTAAGATTGTTGTCAGACAATTTAAAATCAGGATATTTTAGGCTTTTATCCTCTTTGGTTCTACAGACCATAACAGCACTCTTACTAGCATTATATTTAATGTCATGTTCCAAACCATACACGGAACATGCAGTAAGGAGCTGCTGGAGACCAGCGCTAGATGGACTAAAGACCACAAGATCATCTGCATACATAATATGGTTCACTAAAATATTACCAATCACGCACCCAGTGTTACAGGCTTCAATTGTTTAGACAGATCATCAATATATAGATTAAAAAGGACTGGGGACAAAATTCCCCCTTGTCTAACACCATTGCTAACCCCAAATGGGGCTGAGACCCTATTGCCCCATTTTATTTGCATAGTCTGGTGGGCATACCAGTAGGCCAGAATTCTCACAATGTATTTAGGCACCCCTCTTTGACGCATTTTACCAAACAGCTTTCTGTGATTAACACGGTCAAAGGCTTTGGAAGCATCAATAAAGCACATAAGGATTGAAGAGTTTTTGCCTCTATATTTGTTTTCAATCTCCTTTAGGGCATATATGCATAAGTCAGTGCCATGTTTAGCTTTAAAACCAAACTGGTTATCTGTGGAGTTAACAAACTCGTGTATTCTATCCAGTAGAACTCTTTCTAAGACTTTTGACACATGTGACAATAAAACATTAATTAATGAATTGATTTGTTCATTCATTCAACATCCAGTCTTTGATGTTGTCCAGTCCTTTCCAAATACCCAGCATTTGGAAAAGTATTACCCATTCACATTTAAATGAACCGATTTCCAACAAGAATCTTGGATTAGCCCTGGAGTAGCCCTGCTGGTTCCAATTAAAATTCCAGTCTAAAAGGCATCAGGGGTAACCATTTCACAATGAGAGCTGGTAATGGCCTGGTAAAGTGGAACACCTCCTTATATCTCAGCAACCAACCTCCTAGACAGATGTTGAACTTCACCTTGGGCCATTGATGCGCCAGTTCAAGATTTTCTGGATTGAAGAATAAGGAGTTTGAAAATTCAAACCTCATACTTGAGATAAACCTCAATGGCTCAACAATAGTGTAGGGAGGCAACGAGAACAAAAGGGGGCCCGGCAGTGGCGCCATGGTAGAGTTTCAGCATTACTGCGCCAGAGACCCGGGTTCGATCCCAACCAGCTGTCTGAACGGAGTTTGTACGTTCTCCCCATGCCCTGAGTGGGTTTTCAACGAGATCTTCGGTTTCCTCCCACACTCCAAAGACGTACAGGTCTGGATGTTAGCTAGGTATAAATGTAATTTGTCCCTAGTGTGTGTAGGGTAGTGTTAGTGTGCAGGGATCACTGGTCGGCGTGGACTCGGTGGGCCGAAGGTCCTGTTTCCACGCTGTATCTCTAAACTAAACTAAACTCTGAAGAAAGGTCCTGACCCGAAACATAGCCTATCCATTTCTGATTGAAAGGGTGGTGGGTTTATGGAATGAGCTGCTGAAGGAGGTAGTTGAGGAAGATATTATCGCGACATCTAAGAAAGATTTAGGCAGATACATGGACAGGATTAGAGGGAAATAGGCCAATTGCAGGCAAGTAGTGTAGAAGGGACATGTTGGCCAGTGTGGGCAAGCTGTGCCGATGGGCCTGTTTCCACACTGCATGACTATGACTCAAAATGCTGCCTGAAATGTCGAGTTCCTCCAGCACTTTGTGTTTTGTTCGAGCCAGCCTCTGCACTTTCTTGTATGTTGGGCAGGTCGTGCTACTTTCCTGCCCTACATCAGTCTCTTGAAACAACTATTTTGCTCTGAGCTCTGTCATATTTACCTCTTAATTCTTGCACTCTCTATATAAATTTAATATGTTTTCTTATAGTTTTACCATGTCCTCTCACTATCTTTTGAGTTGAGTTTAGTTTCGTTTAGAGATAACAGGGCGGAAACAGGCCCTTCGGCCCACCAAGTCCGCGTCGACCAGTGATCCCCACACACTAACATTATCCCTACACACACAAGGGACAATTTACACTTATACCAAGCCAATTAACCGACAAATGCATACTTCTTTGGAATTTGGGAGGAAACCAGAGCTCTCAGAGAAAACCCATGCAGGTCACAGGGAAAAATACAAACTCCATATGGACAGCACCCAAGGTCAGGATCGAACCTGGGTCCTCCTATGCTCTAAGGAATAGAGACCGAGCCTACTCATCCTCTCCCTTTAGCTCACACCCGTAGTTGGCATTGAAACCCAGGTCTCCTGGAAGAAGCTTTATTGGAATTACAATGGTGGATTGAAAATGTTCCACATGCTGCTAAAAACATTTTAATACAGCAGCCTGAAGTATTTTTACAAACAGATGCAAGTGCTCTCGGATGGGGGGCGACAGATACATTTACCAGCTGTGGGGGCAGATGGACTGTCCAAGAGGAATTGTTTCTCCAAACATATGGTATTAATTATTTGGAGTTATTGGGGGCATTTTATGGATTAAAAGCCTATTGTTCTACAAAAAAGGATCTGCATGTCCAGGTACAATTAGACAATAAGAAAGCTGTTGCATATATTAATCACATGGGTGGAGTAAGGTCGGTATCATGTGATTGCCTGGTCAATCAGATATGGTATTAGTGTATTGAGCACCAAATTTGGGTTTCAGCAAGTTATATCCCAGGTAAAGACAATGTGGTGGCAGACAACAGATCAAGGGTATTTAAAGACAACACAGAATGGATGTTGAACCCACAAGTTTTCAGTAAAATTGTTATTCACTATGGGTTACCAGACATTGATCTGTTTGCATCAAGATTAAATCATCAATTGCCTAAATATATGACTTGGGAACCCGATCCAGGTGCGGTAGCAGTAGATGCATTTTCGCTACATTGGGGAGATATGTTCTTTTATGCTTTCCCTCCATTTGGCCTGATTAGGCAATGTCTTAAGAAAATAGAACAAGATTCTGCCACAGGACTGTTGGTGATTCCAAATTGGCCCACACAACCATGGTTCCCTTTGATGTTAAATATGATTAAGAAACCATGTATGTCAATTCCTAGCTGCAGTGATTTGTTAATACAACCAGTAACAAAAGAAATTCATCCATTACATGTTCATATGAATTTGCTAATCTACAGGTTTTGACCAGACGGCTTGGACTGTCGGATAGGACCATGGATGTTATAGTCTCATCATGGCGAGATAGCACTAAGAAACAATATATGACACATATAAAGAAATGGGAAGTTTTTTGTAGACAATCAAATATATCTTATCATACTGTGAACATTTCAAACATATTGGAGTTCCTTGCTGAGTTGTATTTTGAGCAGCACTTGAGTTATAGTGCCATCAATAGTGCTCGTAGTGCTTTATCGTCCTATTTAGGACAAATTTCTGACCATGAATCAATTGGGCGTCATCCATTAATAGCCAGGTTTATGAAAGGAATTTTAACAAAAATCCGCCCAAGCCAAGATATACAGAAATTTGGGATGTCAGCATTGTACTTACTTTGCTTAGGCAATGGACTCCAATCACAGTTATGTCTTTGGAAAAATTAACATTTAAAGTACTAATGTTAATGGCGTTGGTATCAGTACAAAGAGTGCAAACATTGCAAATGCTACGTTTAGATTGTATGCATGTGGCTTCAGATAACATTGTGTTTTACGTTTATGATCTGATCAAACAAAGCAGACCAGGAAGAACTGGAGCTAAGGTAATGTTTCAAGGTTACCCTATTGATCCAACATTGTGTGTAGTTAGACACTTGACTCAATATATACAAGTAACCAAGAGTCTTCGAGGTGATGAAAAAGCGTTATTTATTACGCATAAGAAACCACACACAAAAGCATCAGTACAAACCATTTCTAGATGGTTAAAACCGGTGTTACTTTTAGCGGGAGTAGTCACTGATGTGTTTAAATCTCACTCCACCAGGGCTGCAGCTACGTCCGCGGCGAAGTTACAGGACGTACCGCTCGAACACATTTTAGAAGCCGCAGGGTGGTGTAAAGAAGAAACTTTTTCAAAGTTCTACGATAAACCTGTTCTCACAATGACAGGCTTTGGACACGCGGTGTTGGGTTCACTGTAATCACCTGCTTTGTTTCACTATCGATTTATATTATCGACTTATGTTATCACTTTATATCTTTTATCACTTTGTAGTGATTATCCCCAGGTATATAAAAAGGGGTTATTATTTGTTCTTTTATCATTAAAAGATTTATGAAATAAACTAAAACTGAATTCTGGTAAAAGGTTTTTTACTCATGTATGTGTTGACCTAGCCGGACTGTCGTATGGAATGACTCTACGACATAAAAAACACAGAAGCTACAAAATCTTCACGTAGTCACTCACGTGACTCCGAAGTAAAGTAGTAAGATTAAACGAGAACTTATCAGTTCGAAGTTTGATCGTTATTTTATGAGGAGTAACGATGAGGGATTACGTGCCCTCCACTCCCGACCCTCATAAAATAAATGATCATCTGGTAGTTCTAAATCTATGTTAAGCCTTACTATCTTACTCCGGCTATTATGTACTGTGTTTTTCATGCCGCTGCTTTGAAGTATGCCGTTCCAGCGCCAGGCGGGGTTCTTCACGTAATCCTTCATCGTTACTCCTCATAAAATAACGATCAAACTTTGAACTGGTAAGTTCTCGTTTAATCTTACTATTCTCTTGATATTACAATGTTAATTGTTCCTAGTGTGTGTGGTAGCATAGTGTTGATAGGATAGTGCGGGGATCGCTGGTCGGCACGGACTCGGTGGGCCGAAGGGCCTATGTCCGCGCTGTATCTAAGTCTCTTTAACTCATCAGAGCTGAAGTGGAGAAGATCTGTGAATGATCGTTGTACAAACAAGCCATGTACTGTCTCAAATTGCCTGCAAGTGGAAAGTACATCTATGTCCTGGAGACTAATATTGAGTTGGACTGAAGTATGTATCTGTTAACGTACATGGCGAGAGATACTCCAGATCGTTCAACACTTTGAAGATGTGCTGAACACCAATTAATTTTGCTAATGATGCAAAAACTCCTCATTTACATAAACTATTCAGTGTTAATTCTGAAACCTTAACCAAGTACATACTGTGCTCGCCTCCTCCGCAGTTCCCCTGAATTACTGATCCAAGCAAACGTTTTCTTTAAGTCCTTTATAATCCGTCACTTTTTGCATTCGTTCTAAGCTGAACTAGGAAATGAGCAGTTTCCCTTTAATTAAATTGTCTCCCCCTCCCATTCCCACGCTCACCTTTCTTTCCTAGGCCTCCTCCACTGTCATAGTGAGGCCACTCACATATTGGAGGAACAGCACTTCATATTTCGCTCGGGCACCTTACACTCCAGTGGTATGGTTCTTGGTTCTTGGTTTCTTGGTCCTCCCAAATATTCCAAATGGAATTTAAACTGGAGGTGGATATTGATATTGATATCTCAATGGATATTGATATCTCAAACTTCAAGTAACCCCGGCATCCCCCCTCTCTCTATCCCTCCCCCACCCAAGTCGTTGTACCAGCTTCAAAGTCGTCTTGTTGAGTCTCGTTGTCTGTAACTTGTTTTCACCTCGCCCACGCCTAACATTGGCCTGTTTCCTTTATCATCGCCATTTATATGCATGTCTTTCATTCATTTGTTCTATATCTCTCTACATCATCGTCTATGTCCCTTCCCCCTGGCTCTCAGGCTGAGGAAGGGCCTCCACCCAAAATGTCATCTATTCCTCTTCTCCAGAGATGCTGTCTGACCCGCTGAGTTACTCCAGCATTTTGTGTCTATCTCAAGAAATGAGCAGGGTTGGATAATATGTAGCGGGGAGTAGATTGTGCTGTCAATTTGCTGAAATGATACGGTTCATCTAATAAAACTTTTCAAGATGATCTGTCAAAAGATTCAGACTGGTGCTTTGAAAATATTTTCTTTCTTTTTGACCCTTGCTTGCTATATGTTGTTTGATGATGGTAAATAGATGAGGGATTTTGAACAACAGTAACTTATTTTCACATTCTGCACGACAACACGACAAGAAATAAGCTCTGAACTACAATAGGTCATTATTATTATTATTGCACTATATTGGTCTATTTATTGAGTATGTGTGCATGTGTATATATACACACTGAACTTTTTTTCTGGCTTGAGATAAGCATAAATTGTCCCTCGTTGGTGTGTGGGGATCGCTGGTCGGCGCGGACTTGGTGAGCCTTAAAGGGTCTGTTTCCTCACTGTATCTCTAAACTAAACGAGTCTGTCTGAAGTCTGAAGAAGGATCTCGACTCAAAACGTCACCCATTGATCAGTCTGAAGGGTCTTGACCCGAGACATCACCCATTCCTTCTCTCCAGAGATGCTGTCTGTCCCGCTGAATGACTCCAGCATTTTGTGTCTATAAACTGAACTAAACGTTGACCCAAGTCTGTGGCAAGCTAAATAAAACAAAAGTGGAGATTGTTCGTGGAATTTGGAACGCCTTTGACTTCTTGGTTTCCTCTTTGTGGCCAATTGGCACCATGAAACAGCTTGCAGGTGAGATTACAGAGCTCTAGATTTCTTCAGGATGAGCCAAGAGCAACTGACAAGAGATGAATGAAGCTGAACTAAGTGGCAGGCTGCCTCTGGGGCTCAACGTCACCATTCAGCTCACGGGTGACAAGTACTCAATCACTTGACGACTGGACTGCGTCCGGTGGCAGAATTTGACAAATATTGGGGATGAAGCTTGATGTTTGAACTTAGCTTGCCCGGACCTCCATCACTCACCCCCCTCTGCAAATGTCATTGAACATTTGAGGATGACGCTGACTTCAACTAAATTCAACTCTCCCAAACCACTAATGATATTTAGATTTTATTAAATGAATATTGGCACTGAATGTGTTAATGTAATTTGAAAATGCAAAACATGGGGTTTAATTAACACTCAGCTAAAATAAAAAAACTCACATGCAAATCACTACATAAAAGCAAGATATTTCTATTCACTCCAAATTCCTTGTATTTGCAGATTAATATAGACTTTATAAATGCATATTATCCAGACAATATTAATATGATAAATGAGACCATATTAATATAATATCAAAGATAGACACAAACAGCTGGAGTAACTCAGCAGGTTCAGACAGAGAAAAAGAATAGATTATTGTTTGGGACAAGACCCTTCTTCAGTTGATCAATTGATCAATTGATAAGTATAGATGCCAGTAGTTATGGGGAGAAGGCAGAGGAAAGGGGTTAGGAAGGAGGAACGGATCAGCCATGATTGAATGGCTGAGTAGGCTTGTTGGGCCGAATGGCTGAATTCTGCCCCTATCACTTATGAACTTATGAACTAATAATAATTAATATTATGAATCTCCCCAATCCATCACATACTAGCAGTTGAAGAATCGACATCATAGATTTCTGTTTTTTGGACTTATAAGGATGTAATGGTAGAGCTGCTGCCTCACAGCACCAGAGACCCGGGTTCGATCCTGACTATGGGTGCTGTCTGTGTGGAGTTTGTACGTCCTCCCTGTGACCCACATGGGTTTTCTCCGGGTGCTCTGATTTCCTCCCACACTCCAAAGACGTACAGGTTTGTAGGTTAATTAGATACAAGATACATTTATTTGTCACATGTACCAATTGGTACAGTGAAATGTGTAGTCACCTTACAGCCATACGAATAATAAAAGAACACAACACACGATAGACCCCAACATAAAACATCCCCACACAGCAGAATCAAAGTTTCCCACTGTGAGGGAAGGCACAAAAGTTCAGCCATCTTCGCATTGGTAAAAAATTGTAAATTGTCGCTAGTCTGTAGGATAGTGTTAATGTTAGCGGGCATCGCTGGTCGGCACGGAATCAGTGGGCCGAAGGGCCTGTTTCCACGCCGTATCTCTGAAGTATAAAGTCTAAAGTCAGGTAATAATTTATTCCACCTCAGGGCAAACAATCTTTGACAAAAGAAAAATACTTCCATTGATGAAGCTCATTGATGGATCTACAGTAATTTACAATAACTTAGCTTGAAAGTAATTCAGTATTGTAATGTTTGGCAATGTTAGCTTGAAGGTATTAGTTTGAATAAAATGCCCAACAAGTCCCTGGATGCAAAAGTGCAACCCAGAATATGAAATGAGTGTAGGTTGGTTATTTCCTAATAACCAATTGTGGGGCTTGTTAGTAATAGCTCTGCCTAATATGCGATTTATATCAAAGATCCTATAGCGAGCAAGATAGTGCACTCGACGGAAAAGACATAGTAGGGTCATGGGCAGATTCATGGGTAACATCTTCTCTGGCTCCATTTCCGTAACCGGCTTCCGTTTCCGCACTCCTATCCAAAGCAAAGATCCTATAGCAAGATACTATAGCTTACTATAGGTTCTTTGATCCAAAGATCCTAGTGCATGTTTAATACAAACATCAACTGAAACACAGCACATGAGCCATTTAAAAATATATATATTTTTTAAAACTTAAAAAAAAGAAAATTTAAAAAAAAGTTAAAAAAAGAAAATTAACAGAATTATAATTTATTGACATATTAATCATTAACAAAAAAATAGCAGAATTATGTATGAACAGAATTACGAATAATGGGTCTAACACTATATCTCACACACAAACGGTTCCCCCGCAACGCTGATTACACTGCAAGAGGGATTTACAAAGTCGGGTCGGGTCGGGTCGGGCTTACTGAAATGGCCGACGAAAAGGCTGACGTTCCGCTCCGTAGCGTACTACAGGTCAGCCCATTGGTTTTAGCAGGAGTGCGCTATCTTGCTTGCTGTAGGATCTTTGATTTATATTACCAAGGTCTTGCTTACGTAATTCAGTCTGAGTAGCTGTTAGGTACTGTAACGTCCTATAGACTAATGCTGTAAGTGGACTTTAATGAATAAGTGTTGTACTTTGACGTGTGTACGACTCCACTCATTACAGTCAGATGAGTCAACATAATCAAATAATAATGATTAAGGAATCAACGAGAGTAGAGAAATTCCTTGTTGCCCATAGTAATATCAAAAGACCTATAAGTGATAGGGGCAGAATTTGACTATTTGGCCCTTCAAGTCTATTCAGTAATATCAAAACATAAAAGTCATAGAATGTGGAAAAATACAACACTGGAACAGGCCCTTCACCCCACAATGTCTGCCAAGCAATGTACGTTTAGTATAAGAAGATAGACACAAAAAGCTGGAGTAACTCAGCGGGACAGGCAGCATCTCTGGGGAGAAGGAATGGGTGACGTTTCGAATCGAGACCCTTTTTCAGACGGTTTAGTATGCACGCATACATTTACTCAAGTAGAAACAAGGAACTGCAGATGCCGGTTTACAAAGAAGGACACAAAGTACTGGAGTAACTCAATGAGTTAGGCAGCACCCATGGAGAGGATCATGTCGGGACCATTCTCTAGACACTCTATCGGGTTGCTGCCTGACCTGCTGAGTTACTCCAGCACTTTGTGTCCCTCATATTTACTTATGGTTAGTTTAGTTTAGAGATTCAGCGCAGAAACAGGCCCGTCGACTCACTGAGTCCACACAGATCAGCGATCCCCGCACAATAACACACCACCCCGCACACACTGGGAACAATTTACAATTATACCAAGCTAATTAATCTACAAACCTGGACGTCTTTGGAGTGTGGTAGGAAACCAGAGCTCCCGGAGAAAACCCACGCAGGTCGCAGTGCGAACGCACAAACTCCGTACAGCCAGTACCCGTGGTCAGGATCGAAACCAGGTCTCTGGCGTTGTAAGGCAGCTACTCTACCGCTGCGCAACCGTGCCACCCTTGTTGACATTACTTGAGATATAATTGTGTTGAAAGGTGTAAGGAACCCTTCCTGTACTCTGCACCAGTTCATTAGTATCATTATTTGCCTTTTGTTTTCTAGTTAAGTTCCATTTATTAGTGTCTGTGCCTGTCCTTGATAGATCTTCGCAGATATTCATTAGAGAGAAACCTTGTCTCCTTTCTCCCTCCCGCTTGCTTTCAGAAGTGTTGCCGCTATCCAAGTAATTAAACTTTCACACTTGGATCATTTTATTCCGAGCGGCTGAATTATGCATCTCCCTGTGTTTGGAGAATCATCTAATCCCATTTTACCCTTGTTTTCATTGGAGCTGCATCTGTATTTAGCTTTCGGTTCATTAACACTTACAGTATTGGTACTTCATTCAATGTGCTTTACAAATGGAAGTTTAAAAGAATGCAGAACAGTACAGAATGTGTAGGAAGGAGCTTCAGATGCTAGTTAGTCGGAGATAGGCACCAATTACTGGAGTAACAGTGGGTCAGGGAGCATCTATGGAGAAAGGAATAGGTGACGTTTCGGGTCCAGACCCTGGTCTCGACTTGAAATGTCACCCATTCCTTTTCTCCAGAGATGCTGCCCAACCTGCTGAGTTACTCCAACATTTTGTGTCTATCTTCGGTAGAATAGTACAGCACAGAAACGGGCCCTTCAGCCCACAATGTTTGTGCCAAACATGATGTCAAGATAAACTGATCTCATCTTCCTGTACATGATCCATGTCCCTCTATTCCCTGCACTAACATGTGCCCATTTAACAGCCGCTTAAACGCCACTATCGTATCTGCCTCCACCACCACACGTGGCAGTGCGTTCCAGGCCCCCACTACTCTCTGTGTAAGAAAACTTGCCCCGCACATTTCCATTATACTTTCCCTCTCTCAACTTGTGTCCTCTAATGCTAGACATTTCCACCCTGGGGAAAGGTTCTGACTGTCTACCCTATCTATGCCTCTCTTGATGTTGTACACTTCTCTCAAGTCTCTCTGATGCTCCAGAGACAACAATCCAAATCTATGCAACCTCTCCCTGTATTTGAAGCCCTCTAATCCAAACAGCATTCTTCCAAGCTATGGTCCTCTCATCAGTTAAAGTGTGGTCCTGACCTCCCATTTACCTAATTGAAGACTTTTGAACTATCTTTAGTTGGACTTTATCGGACTCCAATGTTAAATCTTGCACTAAATGTTGTTCCCTTTAGACTTTTTGATGCCTTGATGCATTCACGTCTATTCTTTTCTTTGACTGGATAGCGTGCAAATAAAAAGCTTTTCACTGCACTTTAATACAATAGACAATAGACAATAGGTGCAGGATTAGGCCATTTGGCCCTTGGAGCCAGCACTGCCATTCAATGTGATCATGGCAATGTGATCATGATCATACATGAGACAACAATAAACTAATCTAAATTAAACATCATTTGCACCCTTTCCAAACCTGCCACATGTTTTCTGTAATGGGGTGACCAGAGCAGAACACATTACTCTCAATGAGGCCTGACCAAATTCCTACAAAGCTGCAACAGGGCTTTAGTTCAGAAATACAGCGTGGAAACAGGTCCCCGCCAAGTCCACATCGACCAATGATCACCCGTACACCAGATCTATCTTACACCCCAGGGACTATTTACAGAAGCCAATTAACCTACAAACCTGTACGTCTTTGGAATGAGAGATGAAACCGGAGCACCCAGAGAAAACCCACAGGGAGAAGGGAGAACATACAAACTCTGTACAGACTCCATTATTGTTTGGGTTTTTTTCTGAGTTTTTGTTATATTATTTATTATTATTACACGTTCTGTTGTGCTGCAGCAAGTAAGATTTTTCATTGGTCTATCTGGGACACATGACAATAAAACACTCTTGACTCTTGACAGCACCCGTAGTCAGGATCGAACCCGTGTCTCTGGTGCTGTAAGGCAGCAACTCTACCTCTGTGCCACTGTGTCATCCATCTCTGGAGAACGTGGATAGTTGAATTTTCGGGTCAAGGATTCCCTTCGCCTGAGAAGGTCTGTGCAGTTTGCTCTTCCATCTGCAGAGGGCAGTGCTTTGGGCTGTTGGGTTGGGTTGGGTTGGGTTTGCTGAATCTAATCGCAGGAAAGATGTTGTCAAGCTGGAAAGAGTACAGAGAAGATTTACGAGGATGTTGCCAGGACCTGAGGGTCTGAGCTCTGGGGAGAGGTTGAGCAGGCTGGGACTCTATTCCCTGGAGCGCAGGAGGTTGAGGGGTGATCCTTTAGAGATGTGTAAAATCATGAGAGGAATAGATTGGGTAGACGCACAGAGTCTCTTGCCCAGAGTAGGGGAATCGATGACCAGAGGGCATAGGTTTAAAGTGAAGGGGAAAAGATTTAATAGGAATCTGAGGGATAACTTTTTCACACAAAGGGTGGTGGGTGTATGGAATGAGCTGCTAGAGGAGGTAGTTGAGGCTGGGACTGTCCCAATGTTTAAGAAACAGTACATGGATAGGATAGGTTTGGAGGGATATGGGCCAAGTTTGTTTATTATTTACGTTTATTGTTTGATGTCTGATCCAAGCACAGGCAGGTGGGACTAGTGTGGCTGGGACATGTTGGCCGGTGTGGGCAAGTTGGGCCGAAGGGCCTAATTCCACACTGGATCACTCTATGACTCTATAACGCATGATAAAGCACCTCTGAGCACAGCGATAGATTTGTCAGTACTCTATTGTTGTAGCCATGTGGGGGAGATAGTGCTCCATATCACGGCTGCTCAGAGCGGCAGATCATTCTGTGGCAGGGAGACAATATGCGACCATCCCCTCATTCAGACAAGACAGATTTGCATTCGCTCTCTGGTAGGCGGTAGACATTAAAATGCTGATGCTGCTCATCCGAGCTGCTGAGAACACAAATAGTGCAGGAGGAAGACAGGTTTCCGAACAACTAGATGATGTCTGATCCTTTATCTCATCTCCCTCGAGACATGAACAGATCCAAAGAAATCAGCACATTGACAGGAAACGATGATGCCTGAACTAGATAAAGTGACACATTAGAATGTGAAATGACACCTTCATTTTATTCACAAATTATTCTTCCCTGCAGTATTTCAAATATTTATACCAACTAGGGTAGGGGACGGTCCCATTGCTTCGTCCAACTGCGGCTGTAACCTTTGCTCTGCAAGTTGGAAATCATTTACAACATAAGGGCGGTACGGTGGCGCTGAGTAGAGTTGCTGCCTCCCAGCGCCAGACCCGGGTTCGATCCTGACTACGGGTGCTGTCTGTATGGAGTTTCTACATTGTCCCCGTGACCTGCGGTTTTCAGTTTCCGGTTTCCCCCCACACCCCAAAGACGTAAAGGTTTGTAGGTTAATTGGCTTTGGTAAAAACTGTAAATTTTCCCTAATTTGTGTGGGATAGTGCTAGTGTGCGGGGATCACTGGTCGGCGCGGACTCGGTGGGCCGAAGGGCCTGTTACTCCGCTGTATCTGTGAACTAAACTAAACTAAAACTTTTGAAGACAAGCATTCATTTTTAATTATTTCTTTATACTTTATTGCCAATTTTCCTCCTGCAATGAGTCTCTCTGTCGCTCTGTCGCTCTGTCGCTCTGTCGCTCTCTCGCTCTCTCGCTCTCTCTCTCTCTCTCTCTCTCTCTCTCTCTCTCTCTCTCTCCTCTCTCCCTCTCTCCCTCTCTCCCTCTCTCTCTCTCTCTCTCTCTCTCTTTTTTTTTCAAGAACGCAATAACTATTTATGAAAGCAAAATACAAGTAAAACACAGAAAAACTATGAATAAAGTAACAGTACAAAATAACAGGCCTCACGCCCCTGTGCGTATTCGAGTCTCCAGTCTGCTGTCTCCAAGTGCTCTCTCTCTCTCTCTCTCTCTCTCTCTCTCTCTCTTGCCATTCCTGGCTGTGTTCAGAAACATCTTTAAGATGGCAGACACAAAATGCTAGAGTAACTCAGCAGGACAGGCAGCATCTCTGGAGAGAAGGCATGGGTGACGTTTCTGGTCGAGACTCTTCATCAGACGAAGTTTGAAGAAGTTCTCCTCCATCTCCAGTGAAGCTGCCTGTCCCGCTCCAGCATTTAGTGTCGACCTTTGATTTAAACCAGCATCTGCAGTTCTTTCCGAAACATCTTAAAGATATCCCTTGGCATGTTAACCCCCTCTTCCCTTTCTCTCTCGATATTCTCCTTGCTGCTGTTTCACCTGCTGCCCCATAGTGCCGGAGACCCAGGTTCGATCCTGACCTCGGGTGCTCTCCATGTGGAGTTTGCATGTTCTCCCTGTGAACATGTGAACCGGGTGCTCCAGTTTCCTCCTACATCCTAAATATGTGCAGGATTGTAGGTTAATTGGCCTCCGTAAATTGTCCCTAGTGTGCTGGGATTGGATGCGGAAGTAGGATAACATAAAACTAGTGTGAACCGGTGACCGATGGTCAGCGTGGACTCAGTGAGCTCATGTGACATGCATACATACCTACATGCATACATACATACGTGCATGCACGCATATGTACGTACGTACATACATACATACATACATACGTGCGTGCATGCATGCATATATATACGTACGTACATACATACATACTTGCAAACATGCATACATGCATACATACATGCATGCATACATACATATGTACATACATACTTGCAAACATGCATACAGACCCTCCAATTGTTCTCTGAAAGGTAGAAAGTGCACGAAACTCTGAACAGTAGTTGGTTATGACAAGCCCTTAGCAAGGGTGGCACGGTGGCGCAGCGGTAGAGTTGCTGCTTTAAAGCATTTACAGCGCCAGAGACCTGGGTTCGATTGTGGCTACGGGAGCTGTCTGTGACCTGCTTGGGTTCTCCCTGAGAACTTTGGTTTCCTCCCACATCTCCAAATACATACAAGTTTGTCGGTAGACAAAAAATGCTGAAGTAACTCAGCGGGTGAGGCAGCAACTCTGAAGAGAAGGAATGGGCGACGTTTCAGGTCGAGACCCTTCTTCAGTCTGACTGAGGCTGCCTCACCCGCTGAGTTACTCCAGCATTTTGTGTCTACCTTCGATTTAAAACAGCATCTGCAATTTCATTCTTACACAGGTTTGGTATATATGTAAGCAATTATCTCCAGTGTGGGATAGTGTGTGCAGGGATGGCTGGTCTGTGCAGACTCGGTGGGTCGAAGGGCCTGTTTTTGTGCTGTTTCTCTAAACTAAACTAAACAAGTTATAGCAAGCCCTCATTACAAGCCTTTTTCTGTATTGATAGTCAACAAATTCTTCATTTGAACCGTGAACATTATCTGTTGATATGCTTCATTCATGCTTCACCAATTTAGTGAACTGGTGGCTTTCAGACCAAACTGCAAATATATCTTCTCCTCTAGTAACGGGATACTGTTTCAGCAATGAGACTCCGTTCACAATCTGCCTGTAATCTCTACAAATCCTGATTGATCCACCAAGTTTTAACACTGGCGCAGGAGTCATTCACCATTCAGTGTTCCCTGCAACCAGTTCAACTGCATTCTATGTCCGATTTCTGTCTGCAGTTTTAATTTCCTTAAAGCAGGCACTTGCCGTGGCTTAAGCATGCATGATGGAGCACTGTGATCGACATGGAGTTTGGGTCAGATTCCTCCTCCCTACCGCCATCAGGCTATTAAACACTACAACCTTCAAATAAGCTCCAAACTACATCGACGTGGGCACTGGTTCTGTATATTAAACTATTATTGTTTGTTTTATGTGTGTATGTATGAATGAATGTACAGCATGTGTTTATCACAATCACAACAATACTTTGTTTTAAAGAAGGAACTGTAGATGCTGGAAAATCGAGGGTACACAAAAGGCTGGAGAAACTCAGCGGGTGCAGCAGCATCTAAGGAGCGAAGGAGATAGGCAATGTTTTGGGCCGAAACGTTGCCTATCTCTTTCGCTCCTTAGATGCTGCTGCACCCGCTGAGTTTCTCCAGCCTTTTGTGTACCCACAATAATACTTTATTAGCCCAGTATGTTTTGCAACGTACGAGGAATGTCTGAAGAAGAGTCTGGACCCGAAATTTTGCCAACTCCTTCTCTCGATTGATGCTGCCTCACCCGCTGAGTTTCTCCAGCATTTTGTGTCTACCTAAGAATTCATTTTCCAAGTCAGTCGTACAAATAAAAAGCAACAGAACACCACAAACATACATTTTAACATAAACAGTGACTCCTCCACTGTGATGGAAGGCGATAAAAAGTTCCCTTCTTTGCTCTCCCGCGGTCGGGGGCCACGAGCCCTCTGTTGACGGAACGATCTTGGATCCCGTGGCCGGCGGCATTTGGGCCCTCCGCGTCGGGGCGATCAGCTCCTGCATCGGGGGGATGTCAGCTCCCCTGCGCCGGCGATCGGACCCCGTGTCGAGCCTCTGCGTCGTTGGAGCTTCCCGACTCGGCCTCTCCCGAGACTGCGAGCTCCTGATGGTAAGTCCGCATGCCCGCATTCCCAGGCAAGGGATCAGCTCCAATGTTAGGTCCACGACCCGCGGTGGGGCTCACGTCAATACGATTTCTGGTGGTAATCTCCTAACCTGTCTTCCGTACTTTACTGTCCTGTTAGCATCTCTGACAGCTTTAAAGCTTTCATTTGATAAGGTTTTCCGATTTAGCAGTGCCTTTGTAAGTTTGGATGTAATGTTTCCCGGCCAGCCACCTCCATATTCAGCAGCGTAACACTGCAGCCAGTATTAAAGTTAAAATTCAATTCTGTTATCGGTCACTTTCATGACACCAAGCAATGCTTCTACCCTCATTAACTCAGCCATTGTGAATATTTCCTCTGTGTTATGGGCCTGTCCCACTTAGGCGATTTTTTGGGCGACCACAGGCAACTGCCGCAAAAATGTCACCATGTTAGGCGACAGTGGCGACAATTTTTGCTGACGTAGGTTGTCGCCAGGTGTCGTAGGTGAATTCCATTAAAACTAGTCCCTGGAAGTCCCTTAAAGAGTCGCCAAAGTGGGACAGGCCCATTAGTCTCCACTTGGTTCCTACGACTGCTACAAAGGTCGGAAGTCTTGAGCAAGTACCTTTAATTTCTTACTTTCAAGATTTTTTCCTCAACTTTATGCTTATCCTTACAATGTCTGCGATGTGAAGATGGGTATCAACCTGAAAAGTCTCCCCTTCCTTCTCTCCAGAGATGCTGGTTGTCCCGCTGAGTTACTCCAGCATTTTGTGCCTATTTTCATGTGATCGTTCAAACTGCACACATGACACTCTGAGTTTTAAGGAGTGTTCCGATCTGAAACATAGTCTGTCATAAGCCCCATCAAGTCTACTCCGCCATTCAATCATGGCTGATCTATGTCTCCCTCCTAACCCCATTCTCCTGCCTTCTCCCCATAACCTCTGACATCTGTACTAATCAAAAATCTATCTATCTCTGCCTTAAAGATATCCACTGACTTGGCCTCCACAGCCTTCTGTGGCAAAGAATTCCATCGATTCACGACCCTCTGACTGAAGAGATTCCTCCTCATCTTTCTAAAGGTACGTCCATTTATTCTGAGGCTATGGCCTCTGGTCCTAGACTCTCCCACTAATGGAAACATCCTCTCAGCATCCACTCTATCCAGGCCTTTCACTGTTCGGTAAGTTTCAATGAGGTCTTCCTCTCATCCTTCTAAATTTATGTAGCAACTGCATTCAGTCTATAATCTCTTTTTATGCATAATGACCAGAATTGCAATTCATGAACATTTTGCTTTTGAGAATTTTCTGAAAATATGAAAGGCGCAGTTATTATAAATCTGGAGTATTGTTTGTGCCAAGTCTACACATCTCTTGGGTTTTGTTTGAATACTCTGGTTTCCTTCAACAACCTTAAGAAGTGCTGGTTTGTAAATTAGCCATTATAAATTACCCGTGAGTGCAGGTTAATCAACTCAGGAGCACATGAGGAAGAGGGGTAATCTAATAGAGGTGTACAAAATCATGAGAGGAATAGATCGGGTAGACGCACAGAGTCTCTTGCCCAGAGTTGGGGAATTGGGAACAAGGGAAGATAGGTTTAAAGTGAGGGGGAAAAGATTTAATAGGAATCTGAGGAGTAACTTTTTCATGCAAAGGGTGGTGGGTGTATGGAACGAGCTGCCGGATAAGGTAGTTGAGGCAGGGAATATCCCAATGTTTAAAAACATTTAGACAGGATCAGGCAGGTTTAGAGGGATATGGACCAAATGTGGGTAGGTGGGACTAGTGTAGATGGGACATATTGGCCTAAGGGTCTGTTTCTACGCTGTATGACTGTATGACTCTATAACTCATGAGTCAGAGGGAATAAATTCCATAGGTAGAAGAGAAAAAAAGAGAAAGGTGGAATGGGACAAATAGGAGACAACATGGACACAATGGGCCAAATGGCCTCCTTCTATATCATTATCATAGAATCATAGAAAATAGGTGCAGGAGTAGGCCATTCGGCCCTTCGAGCCTGCACCGCCATTCAATATGATCATGGCTGATCATCCAACTCAGTATCCTGTACCTGCCTTCTCTCCATACCCCCTGATCCCTTCAGCCACAAGGGCAACATCTAACTCCCTCTTAAATATAGCCAACGAACTGGCCTCAACTACCTTCTGTGGCAGAGAATTCCACAGACTCACCACTCTATATTCAATTCAACCTATTCCTCTCTGTATGCATTTAATTGAAAAGACATATAATACTTCCAAGTCCATGCGATATCCCTGTGAGAATTTATCTTGTATTGATTTAACATAATTATGCATTATGCCAAGATTAGCATCAAAATTGTTTAAAAGCTACTTGTGGACACAAAGTGCTGGAGTAACTCAAGAGGTCAAGCAGCATCTCTGGAGAACAAAAGCTTCTTGGACAGCTTGATGAACCTTCCACATATTGACGGCACAACAACAGATATTGTCTTTCTTGGGTCCCAACCCAAAACGTTGCCTATTCCTTCGCTCCCTAGATGCTGCCTCACTCGCTGTTTCTCCAGCATTTTTGTCTACCTTTGTATTTCTTTCCATTATTTCACTATGGTAGCATTTCCAACTGGGATAGAAAAAGCCAGTGTTTTATTTGTGAATGTGAGAACGTCCAAGTGCATGCACGTAGGTAGATCTTACTCAAAACACCCCGGACACGCCATTCCAATCAATCTGAAGAAAACACTCTTAAGTTCTGTAGAAGAGTTCCGAACTGAAACATCGCCTATCCATGCCTCATGGCGCAAGAGGTAAGGGTTCTATCCTACCCTCGGGTGCTGTTTGTGTGGAGTTTGTACGTTATCCCTGTAATCGCATAGATTTCCTCTCACATTCCAAAGTCACATGGGTTTTGTAGCTTAATTGGCCTCTGTAAATTATCCCTTGTGTGTAAGGAGTGGATGAGAAAGTGAGATGATATGGAACTGCTGTGAAAGCGTGATCAATGGTCGACGAGTGATCAGTTGGTGGGCCGAAGAGCCTTTTTCCATGTTGTATCACTGAACTAAACTAAACTAATCTAAACTTAAGAATAAGGGGTAAGCCATTTAGAACGGAGACGAGGAAACACTTTTTCACACAGAGAGTTGTGAGTCAGTGGAATTCTCTGCCTCAGAGGGCGGTGGAGGCAGGTTCTCTGGATGCTTTCAAGAGAGAGCTAGATAGGGCTCTTAAAGATAGCAGAGTTGGGAGATGGGGAGAAGGCAGGAACGGGGTACTGATTGGGGATGATCAGCCATGATCACATTGAATGGCGGTGCTGGCTCGAAGGGCCAAATGGCCTACTCCTGCACCTATTGTCTATTGTCTAAACTAAACTAAACTAAACATTTATTCCACAGATTAGGACACAAAGTGGTGGAGAACTTCAGCAGGTCAGACAACATCTCTGTAGAATATGGATAGGCGAGGTTTCGGGTGGGGACCAGTCTGAAGAAGTTTTCTGACCCGAAATGTCACCTGTCCTGTACACCAGAGAGTACACAAAAGGCTGGAGAAACTCAGCGGGTGCAGCAGCATCTAAGGAGCGAAGGAGATAGGGGACATTTTGGGTTGAGACCCTTCTTCAGACTCAAGATGCTGCCTGACCTGCTGAGGTCACTCCAGCACTGTGTTGCTTGTAAACCAGCATCTGCAGTTCCTTGTCTTTTACGACTTTTACTTCCAGAGATGCTGCCAGACCCACTGAGTTACTCCAAAGCACTGGTTGTTGCACGCATTCTGTAATTATTGGTGTTGAAAAAGAGCACCAATTGTTGGCTGTGCCTCAGGCATTATGTTGGGGAACAGATTGACATGTGCAAAGAGAGCTTTAACCTGCAACAAACTTGAGTTCTACGCAGAAAATGCCGCAGTTTCTTTTGATAAACATGAAGCTCGTCAAACTGGTTAGGATTAGAGAGTGGTGAATCTGTGGAATTCTCTGCCACAGAAGGTAGTTGAGGCCAGTTCGTTGGCCATATTTAAGAGGGAGTTAGATGTGGCCCTTGTGGCTGAAGGGATCAGGGGGTATGGAGAGAAGGCAGGTACAGGATACTGAGTTGGATGATCAGCCATGATTATATTGAATGGCGGTGCAGGCTCGAAGGGCCGAATGGCCTGCTCCTGCACCTAATTTCTATGTTTCTATGGTTCTAGGATGGGTGGATGAAAGACCGGCAATCCTACACAGAAGACCACAGAATAATGTACTAGTTTGATGCAGTACATGTTCAACAGAGCAAAGGTGGCACGGTGGAGCAGCGCTAGAGAGTTGCTGCCATGCAGCGCCAGAGACGTGGGTTCGATCCTGACTACGGGTGCTTGACTGTACGGAGTTTGTGCGTTCTCCGTGTGACCTTCTGGGTTTTATTTGGGTGCTCCGGTTTCCAAACACTCCACACTCCAAAGACATGCAGGTTTGTAGGTTAATTGGTGAAGATTGTAAATTGTCCCTAGTGTGTGTAGGATAGTGCTGGTGTGCAGGGATCGCTGGTCGTCATGGGCCGAAGGGCCTGTTTATGCGCTGTGTCACTAAACTAAACTAAATTAAACATAGAGGTGAGGCCTGATCAATAAACTTGTACAACTAATCCAAAAAAAACAGAATCAAAAGGTTAATGTTCATCAGTAATAGGAGCAGAATTAGGCCATTCGGCCCATCAAGTCTACTCCACCATTGAATCGTGGCTCTCTTTCCCTCTCAACCCCATTCTCCTGCCTTCCCCCCATAACCCCTGACACCCATACTAATCAAGAATCTATCTATCTTTGCCGTAAAAATTATCCATTGACTTGGCCTCCACAGCCTTCCATAGATTCACCACCCTAACTCCTTCCTAAAGGTGTGTCCTTTAATTCTGAGGCTACGATCTCTGGTCCTAGACTCTCCCACTAGTGGAAGCATCCTCTCGACTTCTGTCTGAAGAAGGGTCTCAACCCGAATCGTCACCTATTCCTTCTCTCCAGAGATGCTGCCTGTCCCGCTGAGTTACTCCAGCTTGTAGTGTCTTTCTTTGCTCCCAACATCTACTCTATCCACTCAAAAAAAAGAGACCAGTTAAATATCTTTGGTGTAAACCAGCATCTGCTCCACTGTGAAATCTCCTCAAGGCTTGCTGATTTTGAATAAGTTCTCCACCTCTCTCTGACAGGAGTTCTGCAAACCCCCTCTCTCTCTGCTCTCCCTCTGTGCTGCCTGTTCTGTACCTTGACATACCCCTAGTTTCCCTCTCCCCTGACCCTCAGTCTGAAGATGGTTCTCGACCCGAAACGTCACCTATTGCTTCTCTCCAGAGATGCTGCCTGTCCCGCTGAGTTACTCCAGCATTTTGTGCCTATCTTCTTTTATACATATTATATATTCCTATCAGTTGTGTTACATTAAGTTTGCCATTTGATGGGTATAATAATATTTCCAATCTGACACACATAGCTTCAGAAGTCCCTAACATTTACACCATTTAAAAATAAATAGGCAGCAGACCCAAGTGCTTACTAAATACATCAGAACATGAAGTAAATTGAACATAGAAGAAATGTATTATGTTGCCAGAGAAGCAAATTTATTGACAATCAAAAGACACAAATATTTAAAATTTATGGAAATTAAAATTCATCAATGCAGAACACAATTTCAGAAATAAACGTGTGTTGTATACTCTTTCATTTAGCATTACCATTCATTCCTCAGGAAACTAATTGTATAAGTGGAGCTGGCTGCCAGGCTTGCCAATAAGCCACAGTTTGTGCATCAAAAGGAAGTTTGAACGTGGGTTTGCATAAAGGAGCATCCTGAAGGAATTCTGGAGTAGTTTAGTTTCGAGATACAGCGCGGAAACAGGCCCTTCGGCCCACCGAGTCCGCGCCGGCCAGCGATCCCTGCATATTAACACTGTCCTACACACAATAGGCCCCGACCGCAGGTGAACATGAGGTGGAGGACTGAACTTTATTGCCTTCGACGTTCAGGTTTGTAGGGTAATTGGCTTGGTAAGATTGTAAATTGTCCATAATGTGTAAGATTGTGTTAGAGTGCGAATTGGATCACTGATGGACCGAAGGGCCTGTTTCCATTCTGTATCTTTAAACTAAACTAAACCAAACTATGATTTTACTTCGGAGTCACGTGAGTGACTACGTGAAGGAGCCCCGCCAGGCGCATGCTCGGCATTACGTCGACGCATGTCGGTAGGGAAGGGCTGCAGATCGCAGCTCCACCACTCCATCTGTAAGTAACAGACCTGCAGGTAAGTGAGTTGAAATTACTTCCTGGGTAGAAACTCTGTGACGCTGGCTGGAATAGCCAGGAGGAGTTTGGGGAAGTTTTAAAATGGAAACGGTGAAAAAATCGGCGCGGGGGGAAGCGCACGTCCCGGGTGGAACTCAGTTAAGATCGGGACCACAGATTAGTACGGAGCCGGTAGCTGTTGAAACTGCCGTAGTTCAGATTTTAGACGCTCCACAGCCACAGGCCATGGAGGAAACTCCAGTGAAGGGGAAAAATAAAAGATAGTCTGCTCGGCCTGAAATATCAGGTGAATCTGATGAAGAAAAGGCAGGACCAGGCAGACGAGCCCTGTGGCTCCGGATGGACCAAATGGAGAAAATGCTCCAAAAAATTATAAACCAAGGGTCAAAAGATGCAGAATATTCCCAGGCAGCCCCTGAGGGGGTTCCATATCATGATTATGGTGCCTTGACAACATGGGAATGTGAACCTCCAGAGCCTTGTTTAGGTCTGGAGGAAGTCTCCTTGAGCAAGTCTCAGGAGCACCAGGGCAGCAAAAGACTGACCCTGAAGGTGGTGTTTCTGGTGTTATATACCCACCACAGCACAAAAGTCAAAGTACAGGTGTACCAGATGTAACACAATCCTTTGCTATACCAGAGGGAAGCGGTGAGGTCACGGAAGAAAACCTGGCGGCCAACATTAATTATTTGGTTTCTCACCAGCTTCAGGAGACTGTCATGATGGAGACAGCAGACCTCTATAAAACACTTAGTAATTGTACATCACTGAGGGTGCCGATGGTGAATCCAAGTATTTGAACACCTATGAGTTCAACAATGCGACGGTCCTCAAGCTCATTGCAGCTGGCTTTACTGCTTTTGGGAGGCAGTTGGAAGGGCATGCTATGTCCAAAATTCAAAAAGACATGTTGGCATTGTTGTAACTCTTAATTTGAGATTAAATGTATGAGTAAAATCGCCATTCGGTCCATCCTGCACCCAAGATTGCTGATTTGTGTAATCAAGCAATATACAAGCTCCAGATTATTATTTGGAGAAACCTGCGTAAACAAATTAAAGATATTGATGAGGAGCCAAAAACGATCAGCCTCATGAAACATTTTATATTTAGCCAAAGGAGACAATCTAGCTGGATGAGAAGGGGGTTTGATTCAGGAGCAGGAACAAGCAGAGGCAGGGGTATTTTATTTTGGAGTCACATGAGTGACTTCATGAAGACCCCGCCAGCACGCATGCTCGACATATCGTCACTCGCATTTGCAGTCGACAGGCTGGGGGGGGGGGAGTGCGCTCTCTCCACAGCTCCTTCAGAAAGACCATTAAGGTAAGTACACTAACCTTAAGCTGGTTGCAGGTACACGCCATGGAAGGACAAGGTAAAGGGAAGGGAAGCTTCCCAAGAGCCGCGGGATGCCGACAGGCCAGTGTCCACTTTCCCCGGGGCTGCGAGAACCGCCGGCAGCATCCGGACGGCCGGGGGTAAAGGTGCGGAAGTTGGGCGAATCTGTGACACCAGCGCCCGACTTATCTCCAGACTGGACGTCCCACTGGAGCAGGATAACCCAGATCCTGACTTCATTCCCCCATCTCCCAGGACGAGAGGGAGCAAGGTACGTGGGGACGTGCCTCGCACACCAACGGCGGCATCTCCCCATGTGGTCCAGGATCCACGGGGGCAAAGCCGGGTACTGACTGCGCTACAGGGGAGTCCCGCAGCCGCGGCACGTCACGTACAGCTACCGGAGATATTTGTCGTACGGCAGGCCGGTGGAGCTACTGCTGCGTCGAGCAGCCCTGCAGGAGCAGGTGCCGCTGACACAACGCCGCGTCAGGCTGCGGTCAAGGGCGCCGGTGGCAGCAGTAGGCTGTCGACCAGCTTAGCACCTCCACAGAGATATATGGTCAGAAGTGGAGGTAAGCCTGCACGGACTTCGGGGAGCCAGGTACCGGGGGCCGGCACCGACTCATCTCCACTGCCTTCCTACCAGGCAGGGGGACCGCCACAGTCAGCTCGAAGGCTGACTAGCGGAATGTCCGTGCGGGAGTCGTATAGGCCTGCAGGAGCAGTTGCCCATGACAACATACCACCGGACCCTAGTCTACACCTGATGGGGGTGTGGTCCGCTGGTGGAAGCCCCGGAGAAATTGCAGAGCCTGGGGAAGTCGGCTTGTCCGCCGCGAGTAGCGGGGACGGTCGCATTGCCCGGTTGGAGCTCTTGGTGGTGCAACTGGTCCAACGGGATATGGATCGGGATGAACAGCAGTCTCAGGCCTCCACAAGTCACACCAGGAGACCGCCTAGCATATCGTCTTCTCCAGCCAGCCGTACCAGAAGCTGCCGGGCTACTGACTTCAATGTCGAACCAGAGATGCCGGAGGCCATGGATCCAGTCCTAGGTGCGGACCTGCTGGATGTCGTGGGAAAATTTGCCACAGCTACCCACACTGGGGAGCCACTGCGCCCCAAACTGGCGGGAACCATTGACTATCTGACCACTCACCAGGTAGTCACTGACACCATGGACGCATTCAAACTGCATCACTTTAAGTGTGCCCACAGTGAATGCTCAAATTTGGGGGAATTTGAGTACTAGCACCAAGATGCACATCCTCAAACTCCTATCGACGGGCATTACAGCATTTGCCAGGTCCCTCGATGGGGATAATGTAACCAGCAAGCAGCAGGATGCCCTGGCACCTCTCTGCAATGCACAGTTCGAAATTAACTGCCTTCGTAAGAGCTCCATCCGGCCGACACGCAACCCGTAATTTGCAGGGTTGTGCCGTACCTCCACCACTCCGCCGTCTCATCAGCTGTTCGGGGATGATCTCGGGGGAAAAAGTCAAAGACATGGACGAGGAGGCCAAGACCGTTGGCCTTATGAAACCACCACCGGCTAAAGTTTACCCATACCAACGACAACAGCCGTATCCTACCTGGAAACCACGCCAGCCGGATAGACCATCAAGGACCTATCCACCTCCACTTCCTCAACAACAGCGGCCTTTTTTAGGACAAGGCCTGCAGAGGCCCGCAAGGAAGATACGGCCACAGCCACGACCAGCTACACCACGTCTCCCCACAACGCCATACACCAAGACCCGCCGTTGACCATGGAGGTAAGGGGGTCTGGTTCATCTCAGGGCGTAGCAATTGTAACCTCACAAGTAGGAGGACGGCTGCGGGCATTTTGTGGTGCGTGGGTTGCAATAACCACAGACACACTTATTCTACTTTTGTACAATATACCCATTTCAAAATGGAAACCTTTGAAACAGCTAAGCAGCTGCTTTACCCGGGGTACTTTATGGCTTGCATCAATTTAAAAGATGCATACTATACAGTTCCCATCATAGAATCTCACAGGAAGTTCCTAAAATTTGTCTGGAAGGGATAGTTATGGCAATACACAGCCTTTATTCGGGACGTTAGGGTTTGTGACCCATCCAGACAAATCTAAACTAAACCCCTCTCAAGTTATGGACTACCTGGGTTTCACCATTGACACAAACCTCATGATCCATTGTGGTGGCAGATGGGACCCACACGAGTCTCCCCTCCTCCAGACCCAAGGGATAAACTATCTGGACATGTTAGGGGCTTTCCATGGACTGCGGGCTTACTGCACTACCTCACAGCATTTATATGTCCGTCCACAAATAGATAACACGACGGTGGTGGCTTATATCAATCATATGGGTGGTATCAGGTCATTATCTTGTGACGAATTGGCAAACACAATCTGGCACTGGTGCATTGAGAGAAATATTTGGATCACAGCGACCTATTTACCAGGGTAGCTCAATACAGTGGCGGACACCAGGTCACGAGTGGACAATGATAACATCGAGTGGATGTTGAACCCCCAAATCTTTGCTGAAATTATAGCTAACTTTGGCACACCAGATATAGACCTCTTTGCGTCCAGGTTGAACCATCAGATACCAACGTATGTGTCTTGGGAACCAGACCCTGGGGCAGTAGCTATGGATGCGTTTTCTCTCCATTGGGGGGGGAAATGGTTTTGCTACGCATTTCCCCCATTCTGCCTCATCAGTCGGGTATTGCAGAATATTCAACTGGATTCTGCTACAGGCATTTTGATCATACCCGACTGGCCTACACAGCCATGGTACCCGGTGGTCCTCCAAATCTTGAAACGTCCATGGGTTCAAATTGATAAAACCCCAAATTGATTACCAACCGCATTACGGGGGAAAGTCACCCGTGCCATGGTCACCTACACCTGTTGGCTTGCAGGTTCTAAAGACGCCGCTTATCAAGGCCGGCATATCACCCAGAGCCATGGACCTCATCTCAGCGTCGTGCTGAGCATCAACCAGGAGGCAGTACCTCACCCAGGTCAGGAAGTGGGAGGCCTTCTGCTCCCGTACCAGCATGACCTACAGCTCGCCACGATCCCTGATTTCCTGGAATTCCTAGCGGGCCTTCATTACGAAGAGGGCCTCAGCTACAGTGCCATCACAGCGCCAGGAGTGTGCTGTCCTCATACCTGGACATAGATGTAGGCTCAAACCACCTGCTGTCCAAATTCATGAGGGGAGTGTTCAACACCAACCCTCCACGACCCAGATACAACATCACCTGGATGTAGGGGTAGTACTGACCCTATTGAGGAGCTGGTCTCCTATGACAGAGTTACCACTCAATAAGCTCACCCTCAAAGTGGTGATGCTGATGGCACTGACTACAGCTCAACGAGTCCAGGCCTTACAGCAGCTGCGGCTGGATAGCATGGTCTCCACCCCTGCTAAGGTCACTTTCTTTGTAGAGGACCTGCTGAAGCAGCACAGACCTGGGTCTCTTGGGCTGCAGTTGGAATTCCGGGCGTACCCCACTGATGCCACCCTCTGCATAGCCACCCATCTCCGCCACTACATCAGAACAACACAAACCATCCGGAAGATGGAGCAGGGGCTCCTCATCAGCCACAACCAGCCACAACCAACCACATCACCGGGTGACTGTGCAGACTATCGCAAGGTGGCTCAGGGCGGTGTTGGGTGCAGCAGGAGTAGCTACTAACATTTTTAAATCTCACTCTACCAGGGCTGCATCCACATCAGCGGCGAGGGCCATGGAGGGGCCCATGGGCCACATCCTCGCCACCGCGGGCTGGGCCAGTGCAGCAACCTTCCAGGGGTTCTACAATAAGCCGCTGGTCGCCCCCACAACATTTGTGGTAGCCGTGCTGGGCAGCCGCTCCGTCAATGATTTGTCCCCGAATTAGGGGTCTTTTGCTTTGTTATTATTTGTGTTAATAACTGTACATTATTTTTCAGCCTGTTCAGTCTGCATTAACAACCTTCCTCCATCAGTATTGCAGCAGTGTGATAGCATGGACGTTGTCCAGGGCGTGAAATCACAGAGCTTTGAAATCTTCACGAAGTCACTCACGTGACTCCGAAATAAAATAGTAAGATTAAACGAGAATTAAGTTCAGCTCCCAGGCTGTTCACAAACTTATTGAAACCAGCACTGGCATTGTTAAGGCTCAAAATCACATTGTCATGGCTTATCTTGATGATATTTTAATTGTTAATGGAATCAGTGAAGATTCAGTTTCAGCAACTATAAGCCTGTTGAAAAGGCTAGGGTTTCTGATCCATCCAACAAAATCTAAGCTACAAGCCGTTGCAGACAATTGAGTATTTTGGGTTTGTCATTAATTCAGTTGCTATGTCAGTAAACTTTACTAACAGATAAAATTGTGGATATTACAAATGAGTGTGAATTCCTTGCTGACAAACCTTATCCTTCCATCTGAGAAGTAGCTAGGGTTATTGGTAAGATAGTAGCAGCATTTCCTGCTGTTGAGTTTGGCCCTTTGCATTATCAAAATCTTCAAAGGGCAAAAGCACAAGCACTAAAAAAGTGTGCAGGTCATTTTGACAGACCCATACAGTTGCCAACAGAAGCTTTGGCTAAATTACAGTGGTGGATTGGGAATGTTGCTCAAGCTACTAAAAACATTGTTATTCAGCAACCTACAGTAGTATTACAAACTGATGTTAGTGCTCTCGGATGGGGGGCTACGGACAATGACACCAGCTGTGGTGGTAGATGGACTGTCCAAGAGGAATTAATTCTCCAAACAAATGGTATTAATTATTTGGAGTTGTTTGGGGCATTTTTTGTGTTTGATAATATTTTTATTAGAAGTAATCCATCATAACAACGGTATAATGGTATAACAACTTTTCAAATACACAACCAACTTATTTCAATAAGTATACGAATGTTATAAATAATTCTTATAAACTTCTATTTTTTAGGAAGTAGAAAAAGAAAAGAATAGATTTTAATCAATAAGAATGGTGATTAAATAATAATTTTGATTATATATATAGAGAGAGAAAGAGAAGAGAAAAAAAGAAAAAAAGAAAAAAAGATTATAGTATACATCTTAATAGTGAATAACACAAATAACGATATCAATAGAGACATGCATACAAATCCAAAAAAAAAAAAAATTATTGTTTTCATCTAATCCTGCCGGGTACCCATTGAGTTGTGATGCTAAGAACAGCTACCCCTTCAAATATTCTGTATATGGAGACCATATCTGTTCAAAGAGTTCGTATTTGTCCATTAGGACAAATCTGATTCTTTCCAAATGCAATGTCTCCAACATTTCCACTGTCCACATTTTAATTATGGGGGATAATGTTCCCTTCCAAAATTTCAATATTAATTTTTTCCCTATTATCAAACAGTAATCCAAGAAATTTCTTTGGTTTACTGTTAATATTAGATTTGTTGCGGAACTCCTAATATTATTAATTTTGGATCTGGGTCCAGTTTAATTTTAAGAACTTCAGAGATAACTCTAAAGATTTCTGTCCAATAATAGTTGAGTTTTATACATGTTACAAAACTATGCGTTAAGTTAGCTTCCAAATTCTGACATTTATCACAAATCGAAGAAATGTTAAGATAAATTCTATTTAATTTTGCTTTTGAATAATGTAATCTGTGTAATACCTTAAATTGTATAAATATATGTCTAGCATTTAATGAGCAACGATGTATACATTGTAGGCTTACTTCCCAAGTTTCCTTCGTTATAGATAAACCTATTTCATTTTCCCATGTTTGTCGATATATTTCCGGTTGAGATTTCCCTATCCAAGATAGTATTGTATATATACGCTATTAATTTTTCTGTATTTGGGTGTTTATTAAACAATTCATCTAATAATCCTGGTTTTCTATTTTTATAGTCTTGCGTATTTGACTTAATATAATTTCTAATTTGTAAATACCTAAAAATGTTATTTGACTGCAATCCATAGATATCCTGTACCTCTTGAAATGAAAGAATTTTTTCTTTCTTGTAAAGGTGTTCTATCCTTTTAATTCCTAAATCATTCAAGTGTCTAAACCCCTTGTCCAATACAGAGGGCTTAAACAAAGGATTATTCATAATTGGCAAACAAAGTGACAAATTATCCATATGTAGGGTCTTAACTATTTGTTTCCAAATACGTCTATTGCTATGAATTATAGGGTTATCACCATACGTTTTCTTTTGTACTTCCCTTGGTGCAAAAAGAATCAAACCTACATCAAAAGGCAAACAGTCTTCCTTTTCCATCTTTAGCCAGCTTGGCTCATAATCTAAATTTACCAACCAAAAATTCATATTCTTAATCTGAAATGCCCAGAAATAATATAAGAAATTTGGTAGTGCAGGTCCACCATTTATTTTAGATTTACATAGATGTTTTTTACTTATTCGATGATTTTTTTAGTCCCAAATAAAACTATTAACCAAAGTATCTATTTAAAAAAAATATATTTTATGGAGGTATAAAGGGATGGCTTGAAATAAATATAACAATTGTGGCAAAAAAATCATTTTTATAGCATTTATTCTACCGATCATTGAAATAGGTAGTGATTTCCAATATAAAATATTTGTTTTAGTTTATTTAACAATTGAGGGTAATTATATTTAGACAGTTATAGGATTTAGATACATTAATTCCTAGATATTTAAATTTGTCCGTGACTATTTTAAGTGGGAATTGTTCTAGTATATTTACTTTTATTCCAGTTATAGGCATAATTTCACTTTTATTCCAGTTAATTCTATACCCAGAAAATGTGCCAAACTTAGTTATAACATTAAGTAGATTGGGAATACTAATAGTAAGATTAAACGAGAACTTACCAGTTTGAAGTTTGATCTTTATTTTATGAGGAGTCGAGTTGAGAGACTACGTGAATAGAAGCCCGTACAGGCGTTGGTGCGTCAATCTTCAAAGCAGCGGAGTGAATTCACAGCTAACAATGACTGAAGTATAATGGTAAGATGATAAAACTAGAACCACCAGATGAGATCTATGAGGGTGGGAGCGGAGGGCACGTAGTCCCTCAACTCGACTCCTCATAAAATAAAGATCAAACTTCCAAACTGGTAAGTTCTCGTTTAATCTTACTATTTTACTTCGGAGTCACGGTGAGTGACTACGTGAAGACTTCAAAGCACTGTGATTCACGCCGCAGACCCAAATCCGACGTCACCTCTGCCTGGATTGACTCAAAGTCGTTAGCAATCAATCATGCATCAGTAATACATTTGTTAAATGAATAACAGTTTATTTACAAACAAAATCATAGAAACCCCTCTAACTCAGGGGAAACTATAACAGTACTGAAACCAGAATCAGCAAACACCCCGAGCCTTGAAATCGGCTTGTGATAAAACCCTCTGAAAAGTTAGCTCACTGGACCATCCTGCGGCCGCGAGGATATGGTCTATTGGCACGTCCATCGCCCTTGCCGCGGAAGTTGATGCCGCCCTGGTGGAATGAGATTTGAATTTATCAGTATCAATTCCAGCACTTGCCAGACCTGCTTTAGCCACCTTGAAATTGTTTGCACCGACACCTTACTGGTGGTTTTTTTGTGACTAATAAACAAAGCCAACTCTGTTCCTCTCAGAGTTTAGGTAATCTCAATGTAACGAGATAAATGTGAGACTACACACAAGCATCATCTGCGGGGTATGCTGAAAACACAATCTTACATCCTGTCATGCTCTTCTATTATTTTAAGCAAATCATAGACATAAAATATAATGGCATCTGCCGACACATGCATTCTATCTAGCCGTAGCTTTTTGCAACGTTTGTACACGTTGAGCTGAAACCAACGCCATAAGCATGACCACCTTAATAGTTAATTTGGCTATAGATAGGCTTGTAACCGGAGCCCACTGGCAAAGAACCATAAGAACCTCACTCACATTCCAAATACCGGCATACCTGGGTTTAGGAGGATTAGAATTGAAACTCCCTTCATGAATCGTGAAACTAACGGATGTGTCCCTACTGTATGCAATTCTGCATTCATGGGTAAATACGAAGACAGAGCACTTCTGGCTGAATTGATCCCACTGTAACTTAATTTTTTGGTCGAAATAAAGAGTTGACAAAATCTCCAATACGTCCGTGATCCCTGCAGTGTGATATACAATATTCTGCTGTAGGCAGAATTGCTCCCACTTCCTTATATAGGTGATATATTGCTGCTGTGTACTATCCCTGCAGGCTGACGTGAGAACATCCACAGTCCGATGAGACAGTCCTCTCCCCAGGTATGGCCTCCTTAAAATCTGCAAATTTACAGATCAATACGATCATGTAAAGGATGTTGATCCCCAGTGACTGGATTTACCAGTAGATTTTTATTCTTGGTAATAATCATGTAAGGCTCCCTAGCCATTTGTAATACAACAGGAAACCATGCTTGTGTAGGCCAATCTGGCACTACCAATACCCCTGAAGCGGAGTCCTCCTTGATCTTTTGCAAACATCTGCTGATGAGACAGAATGGAGGAAATACATACACAAACATTCCTCCCCAATGCAGTGAAAACACATCCACTACTACTGCCCCAAGATCTGGTTCCCACGAAACATATCTAGGCAACTGATGATTTAATCGAGATGCAAACAAGTCAATATCTGGCAATCCATACTGAACATTCACTTGGTTAAATTCATCCTGATTTAACATCCATTCAATGTTGTCATTAAACTGACGTGACTTAGTGTCAGCTACAGTGTTGAATCTTCCTTACAAATAAAGTGCTGAAAGCCAGATATTTTGGTCAAAACACCAGCTCCAAATCTGGTTAGCCAGTCTATCACAAGACTGTGACTTAACTCCACCCATGTGGTTTACATATGCCACTGCTGTGGTGTTGTCAATCTGAACCTGCACATGCAAGTCCCTCCTCGTAGAACAATAAGCTTTGAGCCCATACCAGGTGCCCAACAACTCTAAATAATTAATCCCTCTTAATTGAAGAAGCGATGTCTCATCCACATTCCATCTGCCTCCACAACTAGAAGACATATCTGTTGCACCCCAACCCAGTGCACTTACATCAGTCTGTAATATCAGTGACGGTGGTTCCACCAAAACCTTCCTAAAACTTTTTGAAACATGTACTATCCACCATTGGATGTCAGCAATCGCCCCAGCTGACTACTGCAAAGGCCTATCAAAATGGCCCCTTTGTATTCTCAGTGCCTGTTCCTTTGATCGTTGTAATTGTTGATAATGCAGAGGACCATACTGCACAGCTGGAAATGCTGCAACAAACTTCCCAATTAACCTGGCTACTTGTCTAATCGAAGGCCGTTGTTCTCCAACGAGATTAATACAGTCCTCAATTAACTGATTCAATTTATCCCTGGGCAAAGTTACCAACATGTGATTGGAATTAATGGTAAATCCCAGATAATCAATAATTTGGACTGGTGATAATTTAGATTTATCTGGGTGAATAACAAATCCCATTTGTTCAAAAGTGAATTTAACAACTGAAACTGATGATTGAGTTTCAGCATGAGTCTTTCCAACAATCAGAATAACATCTAAATAGGCCATTACCACATGCCCCTGAGCTCTAAGTAATGCTAACACAGTTTTATATTAAAACCAATTTAGTAAATAATCTAGGAGCTGAAGTTAATCCATTCGGCAATGCCCTGAATTGCCACAGCTGAGTCATCCAAATAAATTTCAAATATCTTCTATCATCACCATGAATAGACACTGAGTAGTACGCATCCTTTAAATCAATGGTTGCCATATAACACCCTTTGGACACTAGATGTTTGCCCGTGGTAAAGGTTCCATTTTGAAATGCCTATAACAAACAAATTTGTTCAAACTCGATAAATCCAGAATAATTCTACACCCCCCAGTCTTTTTAGATCTGGGAAATATACTTGACACAAATTGTTGACTTTGATAGACAGAAGGCTCAATTACCCCTTTCTTATATAGTGACTGAATCTCTGCTTGAATAAGCCATTTTCCTCATCTGAAAAAATAAGTTTACGACTAGGAAAATGTTGATTAGGTAGACTGTCCTTAGAGTAAAATTCAATTTTCACCCTTTCAATACTACTAAGTATGAACAAATCTGATGTCAACTGCTGCGATTGTTTGAGAAACAATTTTAACCTTCCCCAATTTGAACAGGAACATCAGTTAATTAATCGTCTGTCAATGTTATATTCCTTACCTGCATCTTTCCTTGCGGACCTTGTTGTCCTCGACCTCTTGTAGAGAAAGGCACCTTCCCCTTCATGCTGGCAGCCTGCTAGTTCCGATATTGAAAACCTAAACGGCTCATTCCTTCTCCTGCATCCACATTAGTGCCTTTCCGATACGGATAAAACCTTTTTGCCTTGCTTGCCAGCTGGCTTAATGAGGGTGCATGGTTTTAACAACATCATGACAGTCTTTGACCCTTTTTGCAAGGTTACCACCAAACAACAGATTTTGTGGTGGTACACTGGTCGGTTTGCACAAACTCAGCCAAATTCGGATTACCACTGGCCTAATAGCGGCCCTCCTGATATTATTAATTTCAAAAATGCATTACAAAGGAATCCCAGTGCGTCCTGGTGTGCTTCAATCATATTGCTTGTATCAATAACTTTCACCACAGCTGTAATACCTGCTGACAACAGTTTAAACACTTTTTTAAACTTCATCTCCTGGGCCCTAGCAGGCATACCCATCTGTGACCAAATTTGGTGATTAACCACCGGTACCTTCAGGAGATCACAATTAACAGGAGCTTTATAGTTTTTGCTACTTCATCCATAGCTAGCTCCTGTAACTGGTGGGAGAGCATATACTGAATTGCTTCGGCCAATTCTACATCAATCGCCTCTCCTGCCTCTCTAGGCCCAGCAAACTTCCCAGCAATGTTCGGAATTACCTCCAACCGAACTCCTTTACTGCTCTCCCCCAGCATAGAATCAGTGTCAGCGAACTGCACTGATGGAACATCCTCCTCACAGGCAGGATAGTTCTGCAGCCCTGAAACAGGTGCTGCTAGCACAAGCTCTCCATCAGCCTGGCTTGGGCACCACTCCTCCTCACGGAGCTGGTCCCTGTCGAGCATTCTTTGTAATAAAATCTCGACCTGGGAGAGCCGTGAGCAAACGGACTCTCCTAAGGAGGGTATAACCTCCAGGCCCGACTCATCTACGGGCCTAACAGACTTGCCAGTGGCCTTCCGCCCTACTGGCAAGCCTCCACTGCCCCCCGGCAGTGGGTCCGCAACCACTGGCTGTGTAGCCGGCACCGGACCAGGTGTACCAGACCGGCCTCCATCAACACCACTCTCCTGGTCACTTTCCTTTCTACCTCCGGAGCGCCTCGCCGACACCTTCTTCACTTTCTGCAACATATCTCCAAGAACTCCAAACCGTCGCAGAAAATGACCTGTGGTAAAAAATTTTTAAAACCTTACCTCCGTTTTTAAACTTACCGCTTGGAGGAGCGCTGCTGCTCCAACCGGCCGACTGCACCAACGTCTGACGTCATGACGCACCAACGGCTGTACGGGCTTCTATTCACGTAGTCACTCACGTGACTCCGAAGTAAAATCTCCGGTTTTGTGATATAAATTAAGATGTCACCTGCGTATAGAGATATTTTATTCGTTGTAGTTTTGGTATTATATCCATATATTTCTGGTTCTGGTCTAATCATTTCAGCTAATGGTTCTATTACCAGAGCAAATAGTAATGGTGATAACGGGCATCCTTGTCTACAACCCCTAAAGAGATTAAATTTTGCTGATAACATTTGATTTGTTAATATTCTTGCAGTTGGATTCGAGCATATGACTTTTACCCATTTGGAAAATCTATCCCCCAGTTGAAATTTCTGCATTATTTTAAATAAATATGGCCATACAACCTGGTCAAATGCTTTTTCAGCATCTAAGGCTATGACAGCTAGTTCATTATCATTCACTCTTTTTGAGTATATGATATTGAATAGACGTCTCAGATTATAAGATGAATTAGCGTTTTGGGATAAATCCTGTTTGGTCATGATGTATTAAGTTATTAATCACTAAACTTAGCCTTCGAGATAAAATTTTAGTTAGTATTTTTTGATCAGTGTTTAAAAGAGCTATTGCTCTGTATGACCCAGGGTCTTCCAAATCTTTATCAGCTTTAGGGATAAGTGTAATTGTAGATTCATTTAATGATTCTGGTAACTTTCCTTGTTCATAAGCATATTTATATATTATATGTAAACGTGGAGAGATCAGATCATAAAACTTCTTATAAAATTCAACACTTAAGCCATTAGGGCCTGCGGCTTTTCCGTTATTTAATGATCCAATTGATTCTTCAATATCTTTTACTGATATATTAGCATTTAACAAGTCTCTACCTTCCTGATCCAAACTATTAATATGACATTCTTGTAGGAATGTTTCCATTCCATCTGATTGTCCTGCTAGTTTAGATGAGTAAAGATTTTTATAATATTGTAAAAATGTATCATTGATATCTTTTTGTAAAGTCAATATTTCTCCTTGTTCAGATCTAATTTTATGTATCATTTTCTCCTCATCTAATTTTCTAAGCTAGCGTGCCAGTAATTTTTGTGGTTTATCCCCAAATTCAAAGTGTACTTGTTTAGTCTGTTGAAAAAGTTTAATAATCTGATTTGAATATATTTTATTTAGCTTATATTTTAATGATGCAATTTTATTACTTAGCCCCTTTGAAGGGGATATTGCATTTTCAATATCTAATTGTTTTATTTCATTTTCCAACTTTTGTTGAGTCTTTCGATTTTCCTATTAAAGTATGCGTGTGCTGATATTATCGCACCACGCATAAATGCTTTAAAATGTATCCCAAAGCAGTGATGGTGAAATTCCAGGTTTGTCATTAGTTTCAAAAAATAATTTAATCTGTTTTACCAAGTAATCATAACAAGCCTTATCATTTAATATTTGGGGGTTGAGTCTCCAGTTAGAGGTTTTAATAGTTATGTCTTTTAATTTTATCTTAAATGTTAATGGAGCATGATCCGAGATAATAATATTATCATATTTTGAGTCATACGTAAATGGGATTAGTTTTGAATCTATTAAAAAACAGTCTATCCTTAAATAGGTTCCAAATACAGGGGAAAAAAAAGAATATTCTCGACCAGATGGGTTATCTGTTCTCCAGATATCCTTAACATTTGCTGTGTTAATAAAATAATTTATAAGTGTACTTGACTTAGAAGTGGTTTTCCTTTTCATTGATGATCAATCTAAATAATTATCTAAGGTACAATTAAAATCACCTCCAATTATTAGATTATGTTGAGTGGATATAGGAATATTGTTAAATATTTTCTTGAAGAATAATGGGTTATCAAAATTAGGACCATATATATTCATAAGGATTACTTTTTTAGAATGTAATTCACCTGTAATTATTATATATTTACCCTCAACATCTTCTATTATTGAGCTTTGTTTAAAAGGTATACCTTTACGAATAATTATTGCTACCCCTCTAGACTTATGTGTAAATGAAGAGTGATATGCTTTGGAAATCCATTTTGCTGTTAATCTATACTGTGCGTCTTTTTTTAAGGTGTGTCTCTTGGAGAAAAATAATATCAGATTTCAATCTAATTTAACTGAGCTAAAATCTTACCTCTTTTAATTGGTTCCTTAACATTCCAACTACAGAAGGTGATTCCATCACCCCCAATCCTAGTATTTACGTCATACATGTTATTATTAAGGTGGTTTATAATGGAGTAGATGTCTCAGCTCATCTAACCCAATCCTATACCCAAACATCAGATCGATGAAATTTAATTTATGTGTCATTGTCTTATACACACGTCTCTTTGAACTAACTATATAATAACAATCATACTTAAATCCATATAATATATAATATGAAATAAAATACATAATATAAAAGTAATAATAAAAAATGTGAGTAAAGTAAGTGATGTTAGTAAAGTGTAAGGGGGAAAAAAGTGACTACAACTATAGTTAGTGCAGTTAGTATTAGTGTAAGCCACACTAGCGTGGCTATTAATCTACGGACTTCTGTGAAAAAAAAAGATATTAATAATTCCAGCTCCGTTTTTACCTTAAGGGCTATATATGTCGGGGTGGGGTATTAAATTTATATACTTAATAATTAATTAATAATACTTCTAATATCAAATATAGTTAGTGTCATAGCACTATATTAGGAGAGCTAACATACATTTTTAAGGGGTAGGTAATACAAAACTATATTTATTAATAATCCATCCATCCCTCCTTAACCCCAAGATAGAGTCCATGCCCATTGTTCCTCCTCCTTCCCTGCGTATCCTCCTTCAGTGTGAATCCTCCTCCTTTTCTGTGGGTGGGCAGTATCATCAGGTAAGTGATCAATAATATTCAGTATTGTTCATCTTCATCTACTTCTTCCTCTACTTCTTCCTCTTCCAGTTTCTTCTGAATGTTTCGGGTGAATTCAAGAGCTTCTGTATGTTTGGTGAACTGGTGCTCCTTGTTATCATAGGTTACTCTTAATGTTGCCGGGTACATCAGGCCATATCTCAGCTTCTTTATGTTCCTCAGGATACCTCTTGTCTCTGTAAATAAAGATCTTCTCTTGGCCACTTCCGCAGGGTAATCTCTGAAGAATTGTCTCCCTCATATTTGAGATTTTTCTTACGTATTATTATCTTCATCATATCTTTAAAAACATGATCGTAAGCCACCTTCACAATCATCTGTCTTGGGGGAGCATCCCTCCTAGGGGTACGTCTCAATGCCCTGTCTGCTCAGCCCAGCAGAGGTTCTTGGTCCAAGTTCAGAATATCTTTTAGGAGTTTTGCAGCAAATTTTCGAGTGTCTTGATCTCCCTCTCGGCCTTCACTCAATCCAACAATACGCAGATTCTGACGCCTTTGTCGTCCCTCCAAGTCAATACATTTCTCAGTTATTTTGCGTTATAATTCTGATAAACGCTTGTTCTCGGCAAGACGCTTCTCGGCTGATTCAGTCAATTCTTTTATTACGTCATTTTGTTGGTTAAGTGAGGTTTTAATAGGTTCTAACTTGGTATCCAGCAGCAACTCCATCTCACCAGTATTACGGTTTACGTCATCCAACTGTTGTTGCAAATCAGTACCCGCTTTATCTTTCCATTCGTCCATCATAGTCTTTACAGTAGTTATAACTTCTTTTTTGAACTCTTCTTTCAAATTTTCATAATACACCAAAATATCATTTCTTAAAGTCTTTATTTCCTCTTTATATTCTTTTTTCATATCCTTAAGCATTTTTTTTTAGCTCATCCATAATAATTTTTTTGAGGTTATCCATCTTTAAAATATCTTCCTGGGAGGCACTCAAACTCGAGCCCGCGGCTCCAGTGAGGCCTACTTCCTTTTTCACAGGCTTTTTCACTTGGGGGGGTGGGGGAGGGGGGAGCGATGCATCGACATTTTCTTAGTAAAGTCGCACGCCTGATGACGTCACGCACCTTTTTAACGCTACCGGAGCCGTTCACACCCGTTCTCCTCTCGTGAGTAGTTTCAGTTAACCCCTTTTACCCCCGTTTTTAATACAATTTTTAGCGGAGCTGAATGGCGCGAGTTCCACTCACTCCATAGCGCCACCGGAAGTCCTATTGGGGGCATTTTTTGGATTAAAAGCTTATTGTTCTACTATGGAGGACTTGCATGTTCAATTACAAGTAGACAATACCACAGCTGTAGTATATATCAATCACATGGTGGAGTAAGATCAGTATCATGTGATCATCTGGTCAACCAGATGTGGAATTGGTGTATATCTAGGAATATCTGGCTTTCAGCTATCTATCTCCCAGGGAAAGACAATGTTGTGGCAGACAACAGATCATGGGAGTTTAAAGACAATACAGAATGGATGTTAAATCCACAAATTTTCCACTAAAAAAAAATAAAATAAAATAAAAAATTGTCAATCAGCATGGTGTACCAGACATTGATTTGTTTGCATCCAGATTAAATGACCAACTGCCTAAATATGTATCATGGGAGCCTGACCCAGGAGCTGTAGCGTTGGATGCATTCTCGCTACATTGGGGAAATATGTGTTTCTATGCTTTTTCCCCATTTTGCCTGATTAGGCAATGTCTCAGTAAAATAGAGCAAGACTCTGCTAAGGGTGTTTTGGTGGTTCCAAACTGGCCTACACAGGCATGGTTCCCATTGATGCTAAGAATGATAATTGAACCTTTTATGACGATTCCCAGCTCCAGGGGTTGTTGGTACAACCAGTGGCAGAACAAGTTTTAAAGAAGGAACTGCAGATGCTGGAGAATCGAGGGTACACAAAAAGCTGGAGAAACTCAGCGGGTGCAGCAGCAACACCGCAAGCTGGAGGAACAGCACCTCATATTCCGCTTGGGGAGTCTGCATCCTTTGGGTTTGAATATTGAATTTTCTCAATTCTGTTAACCCTTGCTGTCTCCTCCCCTTCCCACCTCTCCCTCAGCCCTCGGGCCCTGGCATTCCCTCTATCTCTATCTCCCTCCCCAACCCCAGTCGCACCAGCTTCCCATTTTCACACCACAAACAGCTTACAATGGCTTGTTCCCTTTATCACCGATACTTTTTTGCATATCTTTCATTCATTGTTCCTTATCTCTCCACATCACCGTCTATATCTCTCGTTTCCCTGATCCCTGACCATCTGAAGAAGGGTCTCGACCCGAAATGTCGCCTATCTCCTTCGCTCCTTAGATGCTGCTGCACCCGCTGAGTTTCTCCAGCTTTTTGTGTACCCCAGTGGCAGAACAAGTTCATCCATTGCATGATCATATTAATTTGTTAATCTGCAGGTTCTGACCAGACCATTACAAGGGCTTGGACTGTCGGACCATGGATGTCATAACGTCAGCTTGGAGAGATAGCACTAAGAAACAATATATGTCTCACATAAAGAAATGGGAAGCTTTTTGTATTCAGTCAGAGATATCTTATCATTCTGCAAACATATCGGATGTATTGGAGTTCCTTGCCATGTTGCATTTGATCAGCACCTTAGTTAAAGTGCTATTAATAGTGCTCATAGTGCTTTGTCTTCCTATTTAGGACAATTTTCAGAACACCTATCTATTGGGTCTCATCCATTAATATCCCGATTTATGAGAGGGATTTTTAATAAAAATCCTCCCAAACCCAGATATACAGAAATTTGGGATGTTAGTATAGTCCTCACATTACTTCAGCAATGGGCTCCAATTACGTCACTGTCTTTTCAGAAGTTAACATTTAAGGTGGTTATGCTTATGGCATTAGTGTCGGCATAATTGCAAATGTTACGTTTAGATTGTATGCATTTGTCTGCAGATAATATTACTTTTTATGTTTATAATCTAATCAGAGCAGACCGGGGAAGTCTGGAACCAAGGTAATCTTTAGAGCATATCCTGTTGACCAAACATTGTGTGGTTAAGCATCTGACTCAATATATTGAAGTAACCAAGAGTCTGCGAGGTTGTAATGCCCCTGTCCTCACTGTGCGAGTTGACCCACGAGGTACCCCGAGTGATAGACTCGTGGCTGCCCACGAGACTGCAAGTGTAATGATCAAGTGTGTGGCCGAGTTCCCACGGGTATGTAATTGCTGCGATGTTGCAAGTTCCTCTCCCGAGTTAGCAAGTTCCTCTCCCGAGTTAGCAAGTTCCTCTCCCGTTACTCTTGAGCCAACCGTGAATGAAGGTATGGTTTAATGAAAGCAACAATGTTAAAATACATCTCCATCCTGTGGTTTTGAGTTATTTCAGCGCGGCCGCATCTATTGATATGACCTACAATGGGAAAATGCACATTCTACCAAGCATTTCTTGTTTTTTTATGTTTTTAAATACTTTTTTGCAATGGATCTCTATTTTAAATAATTTTAAAAAAGGAAGCAGCCCGGGTGACTGACATTGAGCGGCCGTTGGGACCCGACAGCAACACACACACACACACACACACACACACACACACACACACACACACACACACACACACACACACACACAGAGAGAGAGAGAGATACACACAGACAGCAGCTGGCCACCACTTCAGAGGAATTAAGCAGCGCGGGTGACTGAGCGGCCGCCAGGACCCGACAGTACACACACACACACACACACACACAGAGATAGACAGAGAGGGAGAGAGAGACACACACACACACACACACACACACACACACACACACACACACACACACACACACACACACACACACAGAGAGATACACACAGACAGCAGCTGGCCACCACTTCAGAGGAATTAAGCAGCGCGGGTGACTGAGCGGCCGCCAGGACCCGACAGTACACACACACACACACACACACAGAGAGGGAGAGAGAGACACACACACACACACACACACACACACACACACACACACACACACAGATAGACAGAGAGGGAGAGAGAGAGACACACACACACACACACACACACACACAGATACACACAGATAGACAGAGAGGGAGAGAGACACACACACACAACTCAGCGGACATGGCAGCATCTCTGGAGAGAAGGAATAGAGTCGAGACCCTTCTTCAGACTTACCCGAAATGCCACCCATTCCTTCGCTCCAGAGATGCTGCCTGTCCCGCCGAGTTACTCCAGCATTGTGTGTGTCTATCTCCGGTGTGAACCAGCATCTGCAGTTCCTTCCCAATCCCACACTCTCGGCCCCGGGGGGGTGGATGGAGCATCACACGTGGACACATCCCACCCACCACCCCAGACTTGCCCCCTTTCGGCAGGTCTTTAAGCCGTTCATTGAGACAGAGTGAAGCCACGGGGACAAGTGGCAGAAAGGCCGAAGATAGACACGAAATGCTGGAGTAACTCTGCGGGACAGGCTGCATCTCTGGAGCGAAGGAAAGTCTGAAGAAGGGTCTCGACTCTATTCCTTCTCTCCAGAGATGCTGCCTGGTCCGCTGAGTTATAAACTCCAGCATTTTGTGTCTATCTTTGGTTCAGTCTTACGAGCAAAAGAACAGATTATTAAAGTTCCCACGGTACACTCACGAGACACTAAGATAAACGCACGGGGCCACTACGTTATTGCAACGAGTTAAAATGTTTCCATTTACACTTGAACAGTTAATTTGACTCGTGGAAAAAATCAAACATGTTTGATTTTTTTTCACGAGTTAACAAGTTTCCCGAGTACCTGCCGTTAGCGCCACGAGTCGATAAGTTGCTCATGCGAGTTCCGACGTTCCCTCACCGCTACGTGATCACCACGAGTGAAAACTCGGGGTCACTCGTGGGCCAACTCGCACAGTGAGACAGGGGTTTTAGACAACAATGCTTATTGCTCATTAAAAACCATACAAAAAAGTGTCAGTACAAACTATTTCTAGATGGTTAAAACAGGTTTTGCATTTAGCTGAAGTAGACACTGATGTGTTTAAATCTCATTCCACCAGGGCAGCGTCCATGTCCACGGCGATGGCACAGGACGTGCCACTCGACCAAATTTTAGAGGCCGCAGGATGGTGTAAAGAAGAAACTTTTTCCAAGTTTTACAATAAACCTGTTATCATGGTGCCAGAATTTGCACATGCAGTGTTGAGTTCTGTTTGATATTTGCTTTCTTTTATGTAATGATTCATATATTTTGTTTTAATTTCCCCTATTATAAAGGGGTATTACTTTCTTCTATTATTATATATTAAAATACTTATTGCATTATTCAAGCAATGTTCAATAATATTATTTACTCACTACTGTGTCTATTGAAGCAGTGTGTCGTATGGAATTAATCTACGGCATGAAAATCACAGAGCTTCAAAATCTTCACGTAGTCACTCACGTGCCTCCGAAGTAAAATAGTAAGATTAAACGAGAACTTACCTGTTCGAAGTTTGATCTTTATTTTATGAGGAGTTACGATGAGGGATTACGTGCCCTCCGCTCCCGACCCTCATAATCTAAATGATCATCTGGTAGTTCTAGTTTTGTGTGAGCCTTACTATCTTACTTCGGCTATTGGTTCTGTGTTTTTCACGCCGCTGCTATGAAGTATGCCGAGCATGCGCCTGGCGGGGCTTCTTCACGTAATCCCTCATTGTAACTCCTCATAAAATAAAGATCAAACTTCTAACAGGTAAGTTTTAAAGAAGGAACTGCAGATGCTGGAGAATCGAGGGTACACAAAAAGCTGGAGAAACTCAGCGGGTGCAGCAGCATCTAAGGAGCGAAGGAGATAGGCGACGTTTCGGGCCGAAACGTCGCCTATCAACTGTGCCATCAACTTCTAACAGGTAAGTTCTCGTTTAATCTTACTATTTTCATGAAGATAGACATAAAATCCTGGAGTAACGCAGCTTGACAGGCAGCGTCTCTGGAGAGAATGAACGGGTGATGTTTCAGGTTGAGACTTAAACTACGATTCTGCACAGTGTACTCTAGAAGGTACACCAGGTCTGCAATAAAAAAAACACTTCCTCTTGTAGCCTTCTGTCCATCAGTGTGTGCTAATCGGTCTGAGATAAAGTGAGATCATTTCACAAGTAGCCCATGGGTCAATATGCTTCCATGAGGGACATCCATCATTTGATACATTATTGATCATTATTTATGGTCTGGAGTATAATTATCCTAATTGCAATCAAGAGAGAGTTAGATTTAGCTCTTTGGGCTAAAAGAATCAAGGGATATGGGGAAATAGCAGGAATGGGGTACTAGTTTTAGATGATCAGCCATGATCATATCGAATGGCGGTGCTGGCTCGAAGGGCCGAGTGGCCTACTCCTGCACCTATTTTACTATGTTCCTATGTTTCTATGGCCTATGTCATATTTTAAAAATGCTGTTTTAACTTTTTATTTAACAATTGCAAATTATATTCTTGAAAAACAGCCACAACGTTTAGTTTAGATTAAAACCAAAGATGCGCACAAAATGCTGGAGTAACTCAGCGGGACAGGCAGCATCTCTGGAGATTTCTGGAGAATTTCCGGTACTCCAACCCGTCATTTTTTGATATACGGCCCTTAACGGTGGTGTGACCCGCAAATTTGTAAATGGAGTTGGATTTGTGCATGGCTGCCAGTCACGGGTACGTACAAGGAGTAAAGAAGTTAGCCTGAGAACGCATCCTGGTGGAAGTAGATTTTCTCCAGAGATACTGCCTGACCTGCCGTGTTCGTCCAGTACTTTTGTGTTTTGCTCAGGGATTCCAGTATCTGCAGTTCCTCTCGTTCTCCGTAAACATGTAAACTCACGGTTCGAATCTGTCGCTTCTCCAGTCACTTGAGCTGCACATCAGGTGAATCCTTGAACAAGCGGTAATTTTCTTTATGGCTTCCGCTCATGACAACAAACACCTCAATGAAAATAAAACTGGTAACAGATGGTTTGTCGAAAATTGTTTGTCTCTCCTTGAGAAGTGGCATTATTCCCTTGAACTTTTAAATTGAGTCGTTGGAAGCCTCCACTGTGGGAAGGTGCCAAACTGAGTTGAATGCTCGCCCTGACACCCAACATCTCGATCTCACCGCGAGAGATAATCACATAGTCACTTGCAGTGCAGTTACTGACTGTTTGCCTCAGCAGGTTGCCGCTGGTCTTTTTACACACTACGCTAACAATCTCCCATCAAATGTCAGTGATATGTCCCATCCCTGTGTTTCTAATGGGGCACCGGCCATGGATAGCCAAACCATTTTGGCAATTCCTTCTTCAACACTGCCATCTGCTCTCGACTCTCGTTTCATTGTCAGCCTGGTTTCCATCTGCAAAAGTCAATTATTTTCTGTGTAGGAAGGAATTGCAGATGCTGGTTTAAACTAAAGGTAGGCACAAAAAGCTGGAGTAACTCAGCTGGTCAGACAGCATCTCTGGAGCAAAGGAATAGGTGACATTTCAGGTCGGTTCGGGTCTGAAGAAGGGCACTGACCTAGAAACATCACCAATTTATTTTCTCCAGAGATGCTGTCTGACCCGCTGAGTTACTCCGGTTTTTTGTGTCTATCTTCAATTACTTGCTGTCCAGTTCCGATTCTAGTTTAGTTTATTGTCACGTGTACCGGGGTACAGTGAAAGGTTTTGTTGCTCGCTGACCAGTCAGTGGAAAGACAATACATGATCACAATCGAGCCGTTTACAGTGGACAAATACATGAAAATACATAAAGCCAGTAGTCCGATCAAAGATAGTCCGAGGATTACCAATGAGGTAGATAGCAGTTCAGGACTGCTGTCTGGTGTGGTAGGATGGTTCAGTTGGGAAGAAACTGTCCCTGAATCGGGAGGTGTGCATTTTCACAGTTCTATACCTTTTGCTCGATGGGAGAGGAGAGAAGAGAGTGTGGCCGGGGAGTGACTGGTCCTTGATTATACTCTATGATAAGACAATAGACAATAGGTGCAGGAGTAGGCCATTCGGCCCTTCGAGCCAGCACTGCCATTCAATGTGATCGTGGCTGATCATCCCCAATCAGTAGCCCCGTTCCTGCCTTCGCCCCATATCCCCTGACTCCGCTACTTTTAAGAGCCCTATCTAGCTCTCCCTTGAAAGTATCCAGAGAACCTGCCTCCACCGCCCTCTGAGGCAGAGAATTCCACAGACTCACCACTCTCTGTGAGAAAAAGTGTTTCCTTGTCTCCGTTCTATCATAGTTTCATAAGATCATAAGAGATAGGAGCAGAATTAGATCATTCGGCCCATCTATCCTACCTATCTCTCTCTCTCCTAGCCCCATTCTTCTGCCTTCTCCCCATAACCCCTGACACCCGTACCTGAACCTGTATCTACCTGAACAACAGCTACCATTTTCACATTACAGATTGGTGTGAAGCGGAGGTAACATCTGTTGTTCATGGTATACTCCCTTAAGAGTATCACTTTTCATCCCATTGGGATTGTGGCAGATGGCTGTCACTGCATCTAGTTACACAGAACGGTACAGCACAGGAACAGGCCCTTCGGCCCACAATGTTTGTGCTGAACATGATGCCAAGTTAAACTGATCTCATCTGCCTGTACAGAGTCCACATCCCTCTATTCCCTGCACTTACATGTGCCTGTCGAAAAAACCTCTCGAACGGCACTATTGTATCTGCCTCCACCGCCACATCTGGCCATGCGTTCCAGGCCCCCACCCCTCTTTGTGCAAAAATACTTGCCCCGCACATCTCCACTAAGCCTTTTGATTCTCATCTTTTTGCTATGCCCTTAGTTCATAAGTTATAGGAGCAGAATTAGGCCATTTGGATCATCAAGTCTACTCTGCCATTCAATCAAGGCTGATCTATCTTTCCGCCTTGAAAGCACATCCATTGATTTGGTCTCCACAGCCATCTGTGACAATGAATTCCACGGATTCACCACCCTCTGTCTAAAGAAATGTGCTCCCCTCCTTTTATTATCAGGCTATGGCGTCTGGTCCTAGAATCTCCCAGTGGTGGAACCATCCTCTCTACAATAAGTGATCCATATTTTACAGCATAAGGCTCCTTCTCCAGATATCTCCTGTGGGGACAGAATGCATCCATACCAAAGGCTTTAAATCTAAATCATCGAGACAAACTGCATGGACACAAGCCCTTTAGGCCCACCATTTTAATGCCGGCCAGGTATTCTCTGGAAACTGTTTAGTTTTATTTACCTTAGTTTAGTTTAGCTTAGAGATACAGCGCAGAAACAGGCCCTTTGGCCCACCGGGTCTGCGTCGACCAGCGATCCCCGCACATTAACACAATCCTACACCCAATAGGGCCAATTTTTTTACATTCACCAAGCCAATTGACCTACAAACCTGCACGTCTTTGGAGTGTGGGAGGAAACCGAAGATCACGGAGAAAACCCACGTGGTCACGGGGAGAAAGTGCAAACTCCGTTCAGACAGCACCCGTGGTTGGGATCGAACCCGGGTCCCCAGCGCTGCGATCGCTGGAAGGCAGCAACTCTACCGCTGCGCCACCGTGACCGCCCTTCTCTGGGAGATGGTGCAGACAGCTGGGAAGTTTAGTTTAGTTTAGTTTAGTTTATTGTCACGTGTACCAGGGTACAGTGAAAAGCTTTTGCTGCGTGCTAGTTTAGCTTAGCTAAATTTACTCGTCAGTGGAAGAAGAACCCAAAACGTCACCCAATCCTTCTTTCTGCCTGTCCCGCTGAGTTACCTCAGCATTTTGTGTCTATCTTCTATATATGATTACATGTTTAGTCAGTGGGTGGCGAATCTGTGGAATCCATTGCCACAGACGGCAGTGGAGGCCAAGTCCATGGATATTTTTAAGGCAGAGATGGATAGATTTGTGATTAGTATTGATGTCGGGAGTTACGGGGAGAAGGCAAGATAATGGGGTTAGGAGCGAGAGATAGATCAGCCATGATTGATTGGCAGAGTAGACTTGATGGGCCGAATGGCCTAAATCTGTTCCTATCACATGAACTTATGATTACAATAGAGCCATCTACAGTGCACAGATCAGCTGAGTGCTTACAGGGCTGTGAAAGTCATCTCGAGCAGCAGTCAAAGATAAAACAAGAAAGCAAACAATCTATAAGTTAAGGAAGTATTGCCTGTTTAGCAATTAGGCTGAAGGAATTATGCTGCTCTTATGAACACCACAACTGTGACAGATGTGACATGCAAAACACAGCAAGTTAAGCAAGCAATAATACAAACCTAATGGTGTACATAGGTTCACAGTAATTGACTGTAGCAAGCTTACAATCTTCCCTTAGGAATTAAAGAGGCAATCATTTTATGACTAAAACATACATTGATATTGATAATGGCATGTTTAATGAGGAGATGATAACCCTTCTTGGTGCTGAAACATAGAGCTCAATGGCTTCACTGTTTGACACTAATAGATTTTGTAATCTGATTAGGCTGTTATTGTGAAGGTTTAATTTCTGCAGAGGCAAAGGAAATTCTTAATGTCCCTGTGTTTTCCATAATAAAACATCAATAACTCCTCCCAAGTAGAATTAAGATGGAATTGTGAATACTCGTATCTTCAAATTGCATTGTGAGGGACCAGAGCTGGAGTGATTATTGCTTTTCATCGATAACATCTTCACCGCCTTAATAGGACCTGTTAACACATCTAATTAAACGGCAGAGAATTGGATACCAATCAGCAGTAATTTTCACACAACATATTATTATAATCTCTGCTAATGATGGTTCGGAGAGTCAAAGTTAACAGTTAACTTTGTTAAATATGTCAAGGATACAATGCAAATGGCAGCTATATCAGAACTGTTTATTTTACTTTAGTTTAGAAATACTGCACGGAAACAGGCCCTTCGGCCCACCGAGTCCGCACTGACCAGCGATCCCCGCACGTTAACACTATCCCACACACATTAGGGACAATTTTTACATTCTTCTTCTTCTTGCATATGGCGTGCACAACCTAAAGTTGTAGGACAACTTGTTCTATTCGATCTTATTTGATTGTGCACGCCAGGTTGATTGCATTTGTCGAAACAGTACAGACCACGTGAAGGTTGCAATCTCCCACCCCATTTTTACATTTATACCAAGTCACTCGAGCACTGTCCAAGTCTCTCGATGGTACCTACACCCAAATGCTCAGAGAAGCTCAAATTGTCGGTTGGAGGGACCCCATCACCAACGGGGAGATTCCACAGCTGACGGAGTAGATCAGGTGGAGAAGGATGAGGCTCGCTGGTCACTGCGACCGCCACCCAGAAATGGCCAGCAAACAAGGTTGTGCTGTGGGAACCACCCATGGATGACGTGACCCAGGGCGGCCAAACAAGACGATGCTGAAGACCTTGACAGAAGACACACGTGTAGAGACAAAAGCGGAGCTTGCCAGCTGCGTGGAGGACGGAGATGTGTGGTGCGTCCGTCACCGTGCCTATCGGAAACCAACACCACTGCGTCGCTAATGTTTTCAACGATTAATTTAAAAAATATATATATTTTAAATTAACCTACAAACCTGTACGTCTTTGGAGTGTGGGGGGGAAACCAAAGTTCTCGGAGAAAACCCACGCAGGTCACGGGGAGAACGTACAGACAGCACCCGTAGTCGGGATCGAACCTGTTACTGGCTCTGTAAGCGGTGTAAAGCAGCAACTCTCCCGCTGTGTCACCGCGCCACCAACAGTTATAGTCGTGGAGTCATACAGCGTAGAAACAGGCCCTTCGACCCAACGCGACAAGCTGACCAAGATGCCCCATCTGTACTAGTCCCACCTGCCTGCATTTGGTCCATTCCTTCCACAACCTGTCTTTTCCATGCTCCTGTTGTGATAGTAACAGCCTCAATTATCTACTCTGGCTGTTTGTTCCCTATACCCACCACCCTTTGTGCAAAAAAGTTGCCCCTCAGGTTTCTATTAAATCTTTCCCCTCTCACCTCAAACCTATGTCCTCTGGTTTAAGAAGGAACTGTGGATGCTGGAAAATCAAAGGTAGACAACAATGCTGGAGAAACTCAGTGGGTGCGGCAGCATCTATGGAGCGAGGGAAATAGGCAACGTTTCGGGCTAAAACCCTTCTTCAGACTGATGTGAGGGAGGGGGAGGGGGAAGAAGAAAGAAAGAGGTGGAGCCAGAGGGAGAGCTGAGAAGGGGAGGAGATAGTAAGGACTACCTGAAGTTAGAGAAGTCAATGTACATACCGCTGGGGTGATAACTGCCCAAGCTAAATATGAGGTGCTGCTCCTCCAATTTACGGTGGACCCCACTCTGGTTTAGATTAGTTTACCTACAGAGGTACAGCGTGCAAACAGGCTCTTTAGCCCACTCAGTCCGCGCCGACCAGCGAACTCCGCACGCTAACACGATCCTACACGCACTGGGGATGATTTTAAATTTACACCAAGCCAATTAGCCTACAAATCTGTGTACGTCTTTTGGAGTGTGGGAGGAAACCGGAGCACCCAGAAGAAAACCCACGCAGTCACGGAGCGAACGTGTAATCTCCGTACAGAGAGCACCCATAGTGTGGATCGAACCCTGGTCTCTCGTGCTGTAAGGTAGCAACTCTATTACTGAGCCATTGCTCTGCCCTTTAGTTTTAGAGTCATTTCAATGCAGCAGAGAAACAGGCCCTGCAGCCCAACATATCAAGGCCACCAACATGCCCCACCTACACTAGTCGCATCTGCCTGTGTTTGGCCCATGTCACTCTCAGCTTCTCCTATCCATGTACCCGTCCAAATAGCTGTGATAGTGCCTGCCTCAACTACCTCCTCTGTGGGCAAAAGGCTTGCTTGTGCGCCATATCACTAAACTAAACTAATGTGCAGCGTAGGGAGTGCAGCGTAGGTTTACAAGGTTAATTCCCGGGATGGCGGGACTGTCATATGCTGAGAGAATGGAGCAGCTGGGCTTGAACATTCTGGAGTTTAAAAGGATGAGAGGTGTTCTCATTGAAACATATAAGATTGTTAAGGGTTTGGACACGCTAGAGGCAGGAAACAGGTTCCCGATGTTGGGGGAGTCCAGAACCAGGGGCCACAGTTTAAGAATAAGGAGTAAGCCATTTAGAACAGAGACGAGGAAACACTTTTTCTCACAGAGAGTGGTGAGTCTGTGGAATCTCTGCCTCAGAGGGGCGGTGGAGGCCGGTTCTCTGGATGCTTCCAAGAGAGAGCTAGATAGGGCTCTTAAAGATAGCGGAGTCAGGGGATATGGGAAGAAGGCAGGAACGGGGTACTGATTGGGGATGATCAACCATGATCACATTGAATGGCGGTGCTGGCTCGAAGGGCCGAATGGCCTACTCCTGCACCTATGTCTATTGTCTATTAACTAAATTAAATGAAACTAAACTAAACTAAACTAATCTAAATCTTTCCCTAAACTAAACTAAACTAAATTAAACTGAAACTAAATATATCCCTAAACTAAAGTTAACTCAACTAAAGTCATTTCTTGAAATAAAGAACAACAGATAAAATGGATCTAGTGCAGCAACGAAAGCACTTCTTTTAAAATGGAGTGTGATCAGGTTGCGATGCATTCTCCTTCATCATTACACTATGGTTTAACAATACTCTAACCATATGCTCGTGAGCAAACAAGTGCCCCACACAATATGGAACAGCTCACGTCAAGATGAATACTGGCATTGGTGTTTACCGCACTTACACTGTCATTTATCTAAATCAACATTGATTTATGGTCGGAGGATGCTGTGTGTCTTGATCAAAATGAACTGCAGCATCATTTCTGGTGCTTCACTGAAGTGGTGAGAAATAAAGCCCAGCAACATGCTGTACCTCACTGATGGCCAATTGGCGAACGAGATCAGATATAAAAGAGAAAAATGAAATTATAAATAGCTTCATGGCAAAGGCATCAGTAAACTCTCACGTAAAATCATTTCCAGAATTAGTTGTGTAGGAAGGAACTGCAGATGCTGATTTACACCAAAGATAGATGCAAAATGCTGGAGTAACTCAGCGGGACAGGCTAGAAGGAATGGCTGATGTTTGGGATTGAAACCCTTCGGAAGAAGAGCCCTGAAACGTCACCCATTCTTCTCAGCATATGGTTAGAGATGCTGCCTGTCCCGCTGAGATTTTAGTTTAGTTTATATCTTTTTAGTGTCTATCTTCAGCTTTAGTTTTTAGTTTTAGAGATACAGCACCGAAACAGGCCCTTCAGCCCACCGTCCATGCCGACTAGCGATCCCCACACATTAACACTGCCCTACACACACTAAGGCCAATTTTGAATTCATATCAAGCCAAATAACCTACAAAACCATTACATTTTTTGGAGTGTTGCAAGAAACCGAATATCTTAGAGAAAACCCACATAGGTCACTGGGAGAACATACAAAGTCTGTACAGGCAGCACCCGTAGTCAGGATCGAACCCGGGTCTGTGGATCAGTAAGGCAGCAGCTCTACCGCTGGCTGATTGTTTCTTAAATGTTGGGATAGTCCCTGCCCCGACCTCCTCTGGCAGCTCATTCCATACACCCACCACCCTTAGTGTGAAAATGTTACCCCTCGGATTCCTATTAAATCTTTTCCCCTTCTCCTTAAACCTATGTCCTCTGGTCTTCGATTCACCTATTCTGGCAAGAGACACTGTGCATCTACCCGATCTATTCCTCCCATGGTTTTATACACAAGTCAATGGATATATTTATGGCAGAGATAGATAGATTCTTAATTAGTACGGGTGTCAGGGGTTACGGGGAGAAGGCAGGAGAATGGGGTTAGGAGGGAGAGATAGATCAGCCATGATTGAATGGCGGAGTAGACTTGATGGGCCGAATGGCCTAATTCTGCTCCTGGTACCTGAACGTATTATGAGATGATAGCAAATATTTAGCTCAGCATTTTTTTCCACATATGTTCTATTTATTTGTTTGGAGTTTGGCTTGATGTGAGCAGAGATTGTACATTTAACCCGGTCTTTAACCAATATCTTCCCTGTAAATTATCCAGATGATACCGACCAAGAGATTCTCTTGAGAAAGTGTGTGTCAAAATGATTGATAGTTCCACTTGGGCTTTTGGGCATTTAAAAAAAAAAAGAACCTTCTTAATGTTATGTTTAGAATCCAGCTAGAAATTAAACAGTTGCCTATTCCTGGTGCTTCCAGGAATAGTCGACTGCTAAATCAAACTATTTATATTCTGTTTCCAAGCCTCTTGTTAAACAAGTCCTGAATTAAAACATGCTCAGTTCAAGATAAAGGTCTTTAAATGATTTAGAAACAATTTAAATTTTATGTTGTGTGGTTTGAAATCATTAAGGATTAATTAAATCTTTTGCAGATCAAGTTTCTGTAATAAGCCAAAGGCTACACCTGGGAGTCATTGATAATATTCCCTATAATAATGATCTAGTTATTGAAAGTCTACCACTTTCAGGTAGCACGCCAAAACGCCAAAGGCAAGTAAACCGTTCTCTCTGGTGTCTGGAGATGATATACCTGCATTTATTGTGCAAAGTTCATATCAAACTTTGGAGTAATAAATCGATACAATACAATAGATGCACAGAGTCTCTTGCCCAGAGTAGGGGAATGGATGACCAGAGGACACAGGTTCAAGGTGAAGGAGAAAAGATTAATAGGAATCTTAATAGGAGCGGTAACTTGTTCACACAAAGGGTGTTGGGTGTATGGAACGAGCTGCCAGAGTTGAGGCTGGGACGATCCCAACATTTTAAAAAGCAGTTAGACAACTGTATGACTGCAAGACTGATCCTTGTATAAATATCTCCTTTAAAAGATTGTACCCACTACAGTGCTTTTGTTTAAAAACACGGCACAGAAACAGGCCCTTCGACCAACCGAGTTCCCGCACACTAACACTATCCTACACACACCAAGGACAACGTATAATTTTACTGAAGCCAATTAACCTACAAACCTGTTCGCCTTTGGAGCGTGGAAGGAACCCGGAGCACGCGGGGAAAACGCACGCAGGTCACGGGGAGAACGTACAAACTCCATACAGGCAGCACCGTAGTCAGGATCGAATGCGGGTCTCTGGCGGTGCAAGGCAGCAACTCTACCGCTGCGCCACCGTGCTGCTCCTCACCACACTACGCACACACGTTTCTGTGCTCGCGAGGAAGCCTACATATTGTGCTTGTCAGAGGAGCAAGACTGCCAGTGGAGCCACAGCGAATGCTAATCATCTCCTGAAATGCACAGTTTGACTTGTACAATTTTTGATGGAAATTGATTGTGAATATGGAACCCAATTAGTAGCATATATGTGCACCTGTGCACACGTTCTTCCTTGCATCCCAGCTCCTACGTTCCACAGAGGATACCGAGGATTATTTTTTGTCATTAAGAAGCAGGTGGCTTCTCTAGTCCCTGCACCACAGGGGTCTCCTTCGAAACATCTGTCATGTATCCAGCGCACTGTGACAACCATCCACTCTGATTCCATTAGCAATCTCCATGCAAATCAAGCAGACTGCTGGCCCAGAACATGGCTCTTAATCACGGTGCAAAGATACAAAACTCCACATGGGGTTGCGAACATTACTGTTCTGCCTGCTTTCAGTAACAGGTCGCAAGACTTGTTCACACAAAGGGTGGCGGGTGTGCGGAACGAGCTGCCAGAGGAGGTAGTTGAGGCTGGGACTATCCCAACGTTTTAAAAAGCAGTTAGACAGGCACATGAACTGGATGACTATAAGACTGACAGAGGAGAAAGATAGACACAAAATGCTGGAGTAACTCAGCGGGACAGGCAGCGTCTCTGGGGAGAAGTGAGAGGTGACGTTTTGGGGAGAGACCCTTCTTCGGACCCGAAACCTCACACATTCCTTCGCTACAGAGTTGCCGCCTGTCCCACTGAGTTACTCCAGCATTTTGTGCCTATCTGCAAATCTGCATGTCCTTGGAGTGTTGGAGGGATGATCTTATAGAGGTGTATAAAATCATGAGAGGAATAGATTGGGTAGATTCACCTTAAAACTATGTCCTCTGGTCCTCGATTCACCTACTCCAGGCAAGAGACTGTGCATCTACCCGATCTATTCCTCTCATGATTTTATGCACCTCTATAAGATCATCCCTCATCTTGTGGAAGCTCTGTTATTTCTGCGAAAGATAGACACAAAAATCTGGAGTAACTCAGCAGGTCAGGCAGCATCTTTGGACAAAAATAGGATTGGTGAAGTTATTCGTCGGGCCCTGACTGGGAGTCCAATTTAACAGAACTCAAATGAAAGGGGAAAATTGTCCTACACAGCCCTCTGAATTAATTGCTATCTGATCAGCTAAAAATTGCAACTTAAAGTAGAATAACTGACAGTGTTGAGGGCCTTTTATACATGTGTTTACACATACTGGAGAGCATGAATGGTCGATATGCTGAGAAATGCACACTCTAAACAGTTCAATGAAAATCCTTCCTTGGTCGGTGAAGTTGCTATTAGTCAAGGATGATTGACAATGGACCAAAAGTGGTTTTAACTTCACATCGGAGATATGTTGGTGTTAGTTTAAGTTCTGCCTTTATGCCTCAGTTAATAGTGTGGCACGGTGGCGCAGAGATAGAGTTGCTGCCTTGCAGAGCTTGCAGCGCCAGAGACCCGGGTTCGACCCTGACAATGGGTGCTGTCTGTATGGAGTTTGTTTTCTGTATGTTTTCCCCGTGACCTGCGTGGGTTTTCTCCAGGCTCTCCGGTTTCCTCCTACAGGCAGCACCGTAGATGTATAGGTCTGAAGAAGGGTTTCGACCCGAAACATCGTCCATCCCTCCTCTCCAGAGATGCTGCCTGTCCCGCTAAGTTTTTGTGTCTATCTTCAGTGTAAACCAGCATCTGTAGTTCCTTCATACACAAGTTTGTAGGCTAATTTGGCTTGGAAAATTTGTAAATTGTCCATAGTGTGTGTAGGATAGTGTTAGTGTGCGGGGATCGCTGGTCGGCGCGGACTCGGTGGGCCGAAGGGCCTATTTCCGCGCTGTATCTCTAAACTAAACTGCTGTGTCCGGCTAATATCTTACAACATTGCAAATGTATCAATAATATGAGTTTTTGCTTAGATTTCCCAAACTGGGAGTTACATCTGAAGAAGCTTTTCAATCATTGATTATTTTTGTGTAGTTAAGAGAAATGAAAACAAAACAGCTTTCCCAGATTGAATTTCAAAGAGCTCGGTTGATATGCAGACTCAGACGGATCATAGGATCAAAGTCCACAGCTCCCTGAACGTATCAACACAAGTAAATAGAAGGGCAAAGAAGGTGTGATCTTGAGTTTAGTTTATCGTCACGTGTACCGAGGTACAGTGAAAAGCTTTTGTTGCGCGCTGTGCATTAAGCGGAAAGACAATACGTGATTACAACCGAGCCGTTCACAGTGTACAGATACATGATAAAGGGAATAACGTGAATAACGCTTAGTGCGAGATAAGGTGTGGTAAAGTCCGTTCAAAGGTAGTCTGAGGGTCTCCAATGAGGTAGAAAGTAGCTCAGGACTGCTCTCTGTCATTTCATCTGGCCTTTGTCTAACCATCTTTCTGTCTGCCTATCACCCCCAACCCCCCCATACCTGTATCAACCTTAAGAAGGGTCGCAAGCCGAAATAGGTGACATTTCAGCTTGGGACCCTTCTAAACCCTTTTAATCCAGAGATGCTGCCTGACCCGCTGAGTTACTCCAGCACTTTGTGTCTATCTACAGTATATACCAGCATCCGCAGTTCTTTGTTTCAACCTATTACCCGCCAGGTTTTGTCCTACCCCTCGTCTCTTTCATCTCCCCCCCCCCCCCCCCATACAATCAGCTTGAAGAGGGGTCCTGATGAGGAACGTCACTTATCCATGTTCTCCAGAGATGTTGCTTGGCCTGCTGAGTTACTCCTGTACTTTGCGTCATCTCTGTTTCGATTTTAGACTTTGGAGATAGAGAGCGGAAACAGGCCCTTCAACACACCAAGTCCGCGCTGACCAGCGATCACCCCACACACTAGCACTATCCTACACACTAGGGACAATTTGCAATTTTACCAAAGGCAATTAACCTTCAAACATGCGGGTCTTTGGAATGTGGGAGGAAACCGGAGCACCCGGAGAAAACCCACGTGGTCACAGGGAGTGCATACAAACTCCGTAAAGACAGCACCCGAGGACAAGATTGAACGTGTCTGTACGGAGTTTGTACGTTCCTTAGAGTCATAGAGTCACACAGCACGGAAACAGGCCCTTCAGCCCAACTTGCCCATGCTCAACGAGGAGCCTTATGTATACAAGTCCCACATGCCCATGTTTGGCACCATATCCCTCTAAACCCATATCCCAATATTCCCTAAAGCAGGAATCTTGTTTCTCGTAGGAAGGGACTGCAGATGCCGGTTTACACCGAAGATAGACACAACACTCAGTAACTCAGTGGGACAGGCGGCAACTCTGAAGAGAAGGAATGGGTGAAGTTTCGGGTCTGAAGAAGGATCTCAACCGAAAGGTCACCGGTCCTTTCTCACCAGAGATGCTGCCTGTCCCGCTGAGTTCCTCCAGCGTTTTGTGCCTATCTACCTTGCTACACGAGTGGAAATCACGCTGTTTGTTTGTCAGCTTCGTTGAGTAAAGTGCTTTGTTGAAGCTGCAATTGCTTGAAAGGCAGTTGATTAGCACGCAGCGACGGATGTCACGAACTGTTGTGTTCCTGAATCAAGCAGATGTGTAAAACCAGACCTTTAAGCTCCAGTGACCATAGAATAGCACCAGTGGCCCATGTAATCACTGTGACTCATTTGAAATGGAATCGCGTTCACAAGCCAACTGCAAGGTTTCAGAGGAGAGAACCACCTCCAGAGAGGCTTGGAACAAACAACAAGATGAATGATTCCCCTTCCAAGAAGCAAACGATGAAGGCTAATGGTTTGTTAGTACAGATGACCATGGTTCCAGCAGAGATGGCATCCACTTTTGCCAAATGGCTCACTGTGTACAGATGGTGTTTACTCACGGACTTTGCATAACATCGCAGATGGGTTGGTTGACAGTGTCTGGGAGACAGATGGGTGCAGAAGATGGTTTGGCATTCAGATGAGTTCAGTTTTGATTTGTTTAGTTTTAGATATACAGCGCGGAAACAGGCCCTTCGGCCCTACCGAGTCCGCGCTGACCTGTGATCCCCCCCCCACACTAACACACCGGGGACAATTTCAAAATTATACCAAAGCCAATTTACCTACAAACCTGTACGTCTTTGAAGTGTGGGAGGAAACTCGAGCTGCCAGAGATGGTAAATTAATTTAGTTTAGTTTAGTTTAGTTAAGTTTAGTTTAGTATCAAGTGTACCAAGGAATTGTCTGTGGAACTCTCTGCCACAGAAGGTAGTTGAGGCCAGTTCATTGGCTATATTTAAGAGGGGGTTAGATGTGGCCCTTGTGGCTAAAGGGATCAGGGGGTATGGAGAGAAGGCTGGTACAGGATACTGAGTGGATGATCAGCCATGATCATATTGAATGGCGGTGCAGGCCCGAAGGACTGAATGGCCTACTCCTGCACCTATTTTCTATGTTTCTATGTTTCTATGTCTCTATAATAATGGGACATAGGTTTAAGGTGAGAGGGGAAAGATGAAATGGGAACCTGAGGGGTGGGTGTGGTGTATGGAACGAGCTGCCAGAGGAGGTAGTTGAGGCAGGAACTATTGCAACGTTTAAGAAGTTTTAGACAAGTACATGGATAGGACAGGCTTAGAGGGATATGGGCCCAAAATGCAGGCAGGTGGAACTAGTGTGGTTTTGACATGTTGGCCGGTGTGGGCAAGTTGGGCTGAATGGCCTGTATTACTCCACAACTCTAGGATAAATGGAATGATGATCAGTATATCCTTGATGCTAATCCATCCAATAAAATTAAAAAAATAGTGGAAGTATGATCGATCAGTTTATTGCTTCGAGTAGAGTCCACAATCCACTGAAATATCAGTGAATAAGGAGGTAAATTATTTTTTTTTAATATGAAAGCAGTTTTAGTTTATTTTATTTTAGAGATGCAGCAAGGAAACTGGACCTTTGGCCCACCGAGCCTGTGCCAACCAGCGATCACCTGTACACTAGTTCTGTCTAACACACTATAAATCTACAAACCTACTTTTAATTGGAACGTGGGAGGAAACCAGAGCACCCGGAGAAAACCCACGTGGTCACAGGGAGAACGTACAAACTCTGAACAGATAGCACCCCTGGTCAGGATTGAACCTGGGTCTCTGGTGCAGCAAGGGCGCAACTCTACCCATGCGCCACGGTGCCGCATTTAGGTTCCTTTGGCCCATTACCAGAAAGCACCCCTCCGAACAAGGCCCAAGGTTCACTCATAATCTGGGCTTTGGAAACCTATAAATTTTTGGATGATCGGCTGGCATCTCCGTAGGCATCTCACAAGTTCACATTCACGTTATAGGAGTAGAATTAGGCCATTTGGCCCATCGAGTCATCTCCGCCATTCAGTCATGGCAGCCTCCTAATCCCATTTTCCTGCCTTCTCCCCATAACCCGGCGCCTGTTCTAATCTAGAATTTGCCTATCTCTGCCTTAAAAATATCCACTGACTTGGCCTCCACAGCCCGCTGTGGCAATGAGTTCCACAGATTAGCTACCCTCTGACTAAAGAAGTTCCTCCTCTCCCCCTTTCTAAAAGAGCGCCCCTTAATTCTGAGGCTGTGACATTCCACATCCACTCTATCTACACCTTTCATTATTCTTACAGTCTGCTTCAACCTCGACCCTTTGCAATGGGACAGTTCCTGCCTGAACATCACATCCTTTTCATCAGACTAGTTGTGAAGTCGGCTAACCGGAGAAATCTGTAAGAGCAACGCTTGAGGCGATGAAGGAAACCATTGCTAATTGGGTTCAGAAGATTATTCATGCCCCTCAAGAAGGTCCATGGTTTTATTCTCTGCCTGCGTCAATATATTGATCAACAGTGGACTCTGTGAGACACCAGAAATACTCAGCATAATTTATTGTGGTCCTCATTATCAGCGGTATAGTGTGAGTCTATTATTGTGCATTTGCTATCAGGGTCAATTGTGGAGGGTCACCCGATCATCACATTCAACGGGTTACATTAACTGGATAAACCTGTCACCAAAGGCAAGCTCTGTGGCACAGCGGTAGAGTTGCTGCCTTACAGAGCTTGCAGCATCAGAGACCCGAGTTCGATCCCGACTACGGGTGCTGTCTGTACAGAGATTATACGTTCTCCCCGTGACCTGCATAGGTTTTCTCCGGATGCTCCGGTTTCCTCCAACACTCCAAAGACGTACAGGTTTGTAGGTTAATTGACTTGGTATAAGTGTAAATCGTTCCTAGTGTGTATAGGATAGGGTTAGTATGGGCCGATGGATCCGTTTCTGAGCTGTATCTCAAAAACTAATTTAATAGTTTAAACTAGGTAATGATTAGTCCAGTGAAGAGAGTCAAGAGTGTTTTGAGTTTACTTTAGAGATACAATGCGGAAACAGGTCCTTCGGCCCAATGAGTCCGCACCGACCAGCGATCCCCGCACACCAACACTATCCAACACACACCCGGGACAACTTACACTCACACCAAGCCAATTAACCTACAAACCAGTGCTTCTTTGGCGTGTGGGAGGAAACCGAAGATCTCGGAGAAAACTCACACAGGTCACGGGGAGAGCGTGCAAACCCCGTAAAGACAGCACCTGTAGTGAGAATCGAACCCCGGTCTCCGGCTCGACAAGCGCTGTAAGGCAGCAACTCTACCCCTGCGCCACCGTGCCGCTCTTTGATCATCATATGTACTGGCAATGGAACAAGGTAATGCTTGCTTGCTACAGCTCAACAGCATTGATATAATAACACTCACATAAATGTATAATAATCAATAAATACAATAAGCTAATTATTAGTAATACTTGGGAACCTTAACTATAATGATAATAACAAATATAAAACTGTAGATACGGGAGATATTGCTCTGAAATTATAGATTGCAATGCAACTAATCTCTGTTGCTGCATTCAATGGATGCCCTGTTCTGAATGTTCCATTTAACACACAACAGGATGAAGACAAACACTTCAAAGACAGACAGGTTTGTAGATTAATTGGTTTGGTTTTATTGTAAATTGCCCCTGGTGTGAGTCGGATAGTGTTCGTGTGCGGGGTGATCACAGGTCGGTGGGCCGAAGGGCCTGTTTCCGCGCTGTATCTCTAAACTGATCTAAACTAAGGAGAGAACTCAAGGTGAAGACCAGACGTTGTCCCTACAAGGACGGTACACACGGTGGTCACTTCTGATAACGCTGTCATGGACAGATGCTGCAGTGACAGGTAGATTGGTGAGGACAAGGTCAAGTAGCCACAATCCCAAAAGCAATTACTGTATTTTTCCCCATAACGACAGTCTATTACTGGAGCTGATTAAATTATAATCACACAAACATGAACAGGAATGGATCAGAGTTTTTTTTTAAATGCACTGTTCAATTCAGCCTAATTTGGACATCACTGTAAATAATCCCACTTGTACCTTGAATAAGCTTCAATTTACATTTTTCAGCCTAAATTGATTTTATTATATTTCGAAAGTGCATGGTAAATGATATCCATGAATTCCATTGCTCTTTGACATTTGTAATGGCCAGGATTTTGACAGATGTTTGAGCAGGTAATTACCTAGTCTATTTAAGGCAGGGTTGAAGGCAGATTTATTAGCTTCAGATGCAGTGGAGAGAGCACCTTATGACTTAACCTTTGAGAAACTCAAACCCAGCTTTCAAACAGCCCCACTCCACACCTCTCTCTCCTGAAGTTTCACAAACTTTGTTCATATAAATACATGAGAAGAATTTATTCATTGGATAAGGAAGATATAGGTCAGAAGTGACATTGCGTCGAGTCAATAAATTACAACGTACAGTATATTGTCAATATAGAGCAGAGATTACATTATTTCTAGGGGATTTGCGGAAATTGATAAGTTGAGCAAGTTACTAGGTGATACTTGGCAACATTTATATTGAATTTATATTGAGTTCATGAGTTCTAGGAGCAGAATCTGGCCATATTTCCATCAAGTCTACTCTGCCATTCAATCATGGTTAATCTATCTCTCCCTTCTCACCCCATTCTCCTGCCTTCTCCCCATAACCCCAGACACCTGTACTAATCATGTAATCTGCCTTACAAATGTCCATTGCCAGCATCCACAGCCTTCTATGGCAATGAGTTCCACAGATTCACCATCATCTGACTAAAGAAATTCCTCTTCATCGCCTTAATGAAGGAATGTCCTTTTATTCATTGGCTATGACCTCTGGTCCTAGACTCTCCCACTAGTGGAATATATATATAAAAAATAATAAATAATATAACAATGTTATTTTGCTGCTATGAAGTTGTTCTCAGCACACCTAGATTATGCTGCCATTGATCTTATTAGATATTCAACATATCTTTCTATTTCCCTTTTCTGTAAATTATTTTTGAAGGACGGCACGGGGGCATAATGGCAGAGCTGCTGCCTCACAGCGCCAGAGACGCGGGTTCGACCCTGACTACGGGCGCTGTCTGTACGGGGTTTGCGGAACCGAGCAAGTCCCCAGGTGATGGATGACTAATTTTTGCATTCAAATCCAAATGAATAAGGATAATAATTTACCTTGAATTTTTGAATGGTTTGTGGAATAAACCTTTCTTGAAATCACTCAAGAAAATTTCACTCAAAAAAAGAATAACAAGAAGGAATGTCAAACCATATCCATTGACCTTGGCCTCCACAGCCTTCTGTGGCAATGAACTCCACAGATTCACCACCATCTGACTGAATAAATTCCTCCTCATCTCCATTATTATAGATCTTCTATCGTTTTAAGTGATAGTACAAACTCAAGAGACCTCCCCCCCTCCCCCCGTTAGCCCCCCTGCTCCTTTTCCTTATGTTTATAACCTGTCCTTCCAGCTACCTTCTTCTGCATAAAATGAATGGTATTGAAGCAAAGGCAATTTTATGCATAATCAATGAAATGGCCAAAAGATATTCGCCCGTCTGAAGCTAACTGGTTCAAGCGTCCCATCGAAAGAGTAGATGACATCTGCTGCGCCTGCCAATCTCTCACTTTAAATCTCTTGAGCAACATTTCTATTGGTGGCATTTTCAGCAACTGCAGAAACGTGAGGATGGTATTAAGCAGGGGTGATATTGATTAGCTTGGAATGTGCGTCAGGAATGCACGATCCTCATTCCCAGCGGGGAAAGGCAGCTTTGTGTTGGGAATGCAAATGCCCAAATCACCCCTTTGAGACGCATCGCCTAGCAATCAAATAATTTCTGCACGACAAGATGATATCCGCTTCAGATACACCCAAAAATCATTATTTATATGCTAAAGAGTTGAACAACATGCTTACCCTTCTCGGTTTCATGAATAAATGAATCACTTTGACAATTAATGCTGCTTGTCTAAATGCTAACAGCCATCACCCGTCTCACAGTGCAGCACCTACACACACACACACACACGCACACTGTGCTGTGACAGCTTGCGTATTGAAAATACTCAGCATGAGCAGTTAAGACACCATTAATCTCCATGCCTCTGAGGATTTGTTCCGTTCCACTGTCAAAGGTTGAAGAACAAAAGAAAATAAATAAAAACATGCTGGAAGAAAGCATTTATCTGTACTGCAGCCATTTCGCACAAACAACTATTGTTTAGTTGAGCTGAATTGAGTTGAGATGAGTTTAGTTCAGTTTAATTTAGAGTCTGATGGAGGGTCTCGACGTGAAATGTCACCTGTTCCTTTTCTCCAGAGATGCTACCTGACCCGCTGAGTTACTCCAGCTTTTTGTGTCTATCTTAGTTGAGTTGAGTTTAATTGAGTTAAGCTGAATTGAGTTGAATCAAGTTTAGTTTAGTTTAGTTTAGTTCAGAGATGCAGCGCAGAAACAGGCCCTTTCGGCCCACCGAGTGTGCAGTGACCAGCGATCCCCGTACAATAGCACTATCCTACACACCAGGGGCAATTTACAATATTTTTTTTACCGAAGCTATTAACTTACTAAAACTTTAGTTTAGAGATACAGCCCCATCGACCTACCGAAACATCGTTGACCATCGATCACCTGTACACTAGTCCTCTGTCCTATACACTAGGGGCATTTTACAGAAGCCCCAATCCTGCACGTCTCTGGAGTGTGGGAGGGAACCGGAGCACCCGGAGAAAACCCACGCGGTCACAGGGAGAACGTGCAAACTCTGCACAGACAGCGCCCGTGGTCAGGATCGAACCCGCGTCTCTGGCGCTGTGAGTCTACCGCTGCGCCACTTTGCCACACTGTAACGCAGCTTAGAGAAATAGTACGCTAACAGTCCACCTCCGTGCTTGGAAAACGAAGTGAAATATGCATTAGTTCTGGCTGTCCGCACACTGAACGAGATATTACAGGACACAAAGGGTCAGTGCATTTAATGATGGGGGAGGAATGACTATTGTTAATGTCCAGACAGAAAATGTCCTCACTTCAACACATCGCTGAACTGGAAAATGAAAAGATGGTTTTTATCCATTGGACTTCATGCATCAGATGGAGCAAACATTCATAATAAGCCCCCAAATAATCCAGCAAAGTCAATCACTGCTATAAAATGAGTGATTATCGGCAACTTGAAGGAAGTTCATTGAGTTTACAGATGGATCGAAAGAATAAATCACTAATACAAAACTGCTGACGCTAGAAGAGCTCTATGTTCATTTCCAAGACCGCAAGAAATTGCAGCGATTTGTGGAGGTAGCCCAGACCATCACACAAATCAACCTCCCTTCCATTGACTCCATCAACACCTCACGCTGCCTCGGCAAGGCCAGCAGCATAATCAAGGATGAGCCGAACCCTGGCCACTCCCTCTCCCATCAGGCAAAAGGTACAGAAGTGTGAAAACGCACACCTCCAGATTCAGGGACAGTTTCTTCCCAGCTGTTATCAGGCAACTGAACCATCCACCAAAACCAGAGTGCAGTCCTGAACTACCATCTACCTCATTGGAGACCCTTGGACTACCTTTGATCGGACATCACTGGATTTACCTTGCACTATACATTATTATCTTATTCTGAACCTGCACATTGTGAATGGCTCGATTATAAAATACTGTTTTCCCCTACCTGTCCTGCATATATTTTCTCGGAGTGCAAGCTTTTGCTGAAGAATTGTTCCGACGGCCATTCTGTGAATTTTTTTTCATAATTGCCCGACAAGTTCAGCGCTGGAGTAATTAAAAAAATCAGTTTCTAAAGCCGTCAACACTGACAACGGGTACAGATTTCACGTACGGGACAGGTAAAGGAAAGCCGGTTATTTTATGTACTAAAGTGCTTCTTAAAATGCCACATTTTACGTTGCGAAAACCCTGATTTAGGACCCATACGAACCTGCAGTATTTTTCCTGCCGATATGGGGTTTAAATTCACCGCAACCGCAACGTACCAAACGATCGCGTTCCACAAAAACCCACTCGCAAGATGATTTAAATGGCCATTAATTTACGGGAATTAAACACTAAATTCCTTCCATTTGGCCTATAAATCCATGACAATGAGATTTAAAAATCATGTTATATTGTGAATTCTTGTGTGAATGTTATTTGGACACTTAGGCTTTTTAAAAATGTTAATCTTTTCTTAAGAAATAGATAGATGTTTAGATTTAGCAATTGAATTTTGTAATTAGCTACAATTGGGCAACTAACTAATTATATGCTTTAATTTCAGGTCATCCAAGTAAGATTGTTTAATATTTGTTTCAGAATACTTTAATAACTGAATCTATAATAACTGAAAATTTATTTCAGTTCTCTTAATTTTTAAGAAAGTTATGGGCTTTTGACTGTCCTTGATCACAGCTCTTGAGTTAAGTCAATGGAAAAGCACTAGGGAACAAGATGCTAATTTCCGAGTATGAAAACGGCCATAACTCTTTTAATACTGAAGATATGAAAGTGAATTATGTGTCAAATTAAACTTATTTTTATGCTTTATCTGATGGGATAAATTACAGACTTGATTTTTAAAATCTCAAAATTTTGTAACATTGCTATGAATAGGTTTAATGTTCTGTGCTGAGTTAGTGTACCTCAAGGTGTGTATGTTGATCTCAGCTTGAGAGGGGAGAAGGTAATTGGGTAACGATGCCCACTTTAGATTACTCTTTTGGTGGAATCCAAGTCCGGAAAGACTTGGCATGAATAACCAGACAGAATAATCACGATGCTTTATGAACTCACACCTCACCTAGGATCACCGCTGCGGGCGGCTCGATGACGTAGCAGTAGAGCTGCTACCTCACAGCATCAGAGACCCGGGTTCAACCCTCATTATGGGTGCTGTCTGTATGGAGTTTGTACGTTCTCCCTGTGACCATGTGGGTTTTCTCCGGGTGCTCCGGTTTCTTCCCACATCCCAAAAACGTTCAGGTCTGTAGCTTAATTGGCTTCTGTAAATCTCCCCTAGTGTGTAGGATAACATAGAACTAGTGTAATCGATGGTCGGTGTGGTCTTGATGGGCCGAAGGGCCTGTTTCCAAGCTCTAAACTGTAATTATGTTCTCACAACAAGCTGAGGGCTGCACTAACTAGAATCCAGCTGTCAAGTGTCAGAGAAAAACACTAAATGCTGGAGTAACTCAGCGGGTCAGGCAGCATCTCTGCAGAGAACTGGCAAGCGGCACTTTTTGCTTCAACTGTCAACGGGGTCCCACGAAAATCGCACCGTGACTCAACTGAAAAATGTTCAAAATCTTTTGGTTGACACAGATATGACACGCCGAAAAAATTTTAAGAAATTTCATTGTTCTTAAAACACTCCTCTTTGACTCTCTTGTCTTGGAGAGACAGTAAGTGAAAGGGTTTGTTTATTGCTGTAGGGACTGAATTCAGCGGACAGGCAGCATTCTCAGTTACGAAGGGTCCAGAGATGCTGCCTATATTGATGTCTATTTTCGATTTAAACCAGCATCTGTAGTTCTTTCCTGAACTGTTACAAATAGGGTGCATATTATAATTTATAATACAAGGCAGCACTGTGGCGCAGCGGCAGAGAAACCCGGGTTCCATACGGAGTTTCTACGTTCTCCCCGTGACCTGCGTGGGTTTTCTCCGAGAACTCCGGTTTCCTCCCACACTCCAAAGACGTGCAAGTTTGCAGGCCAATTGGCTTGGTATAAAAATGTTAAAATGGTCCCTAGAGTAGGATAGAGTTAAGGTGCAGGCGATCGCTGGTCGGTGTGGACTCGGTGGGCCGAAGGGCCTGTTCCCGCGCAGTACCCGTAAACTGAACAAGGCATGGCAGGCTAATGCGGGCCAGTCAGTTTGTCAGTAGTGGAGATGCCTATAGAGGCAGTCAACAAGAAGAAAAAAACATTAATCGCCATGTGGAGATTTACAAAGGAGAGTTGACACGGATTTGTTAAGGGAAAATTGGACTTGACTAACCTGCTTGAATTTTTTGATGAGGTAACAGAAGAGGTTGATAAAGGAAATGCTGATGTTGTCTCGATGAATTTTCAGAAGGCGTTTGACAAACGCCTGAACAAAAGGCTCGTTAACAAAACTGAACACTGTGGAAGTAAAGGGCAGTAGGAGAACAGAGAGAAGAAACACTGACTTCCGGGGAGAGGGGAGAGAGAAGTGTTTTTTTTAGATTGTCAGTGGGGTAGGTGGCAGATGAAAGTTAGCACAGAGAATCTAAAGAGATGCCCTTTGGCAAAAAAAGATTGAGAGAAAATTTACACCAAATGGCAGATTTCTAAAGGATGTACTTGTGAATAAGCATTGTTAATTGCGTATAGGGAGACAATAGACAATAGACAATAGGTGCAGGAGTGGGCCATTTGGCCGTTCGAGCCAGCACCACCATTCAATGTGATCATGGCTGATCATCCCCAATCAGTACCCCATTCCTGCCTTCTTCCCATATCTCCTGACTCCGCTATCTTTAAGAGCCCTATCTAGCTCTCTCTTGAAAGCATCCAGAGAACCGGCCTCCACCGCCCTCTGAGACAGAGAATTCCACAGACTATGTCTGTGAGGAATGTAGATGCTGGCTTACACCGAAGTTAGACACAGAATGCTTCGGTAACTCGGTAGGCCTTGACCTGAAACGTCATCTATTCCTTTTCTCCAGAGATGCTGCCTGATCCGCTGAGTTACTCCAGCTTTTTGTGTCTCTAATCATTGAGGGTTGGCATCGCATGTGGAGAGAATGGGGGCTCAAGTGACTGATACTACTGGAACCTTGAGCAAAAGACAAACTGCTGGAGGAGAGCATCAGGTCGGGCTGCATCGGTGGGGAGAAATGGAGTCTTGAAGAAGTGTCCACACCCAAAATGTTGCCCTTCATTTCCTTCCACAGGTGCTGCTTGATATGCTGAGTTAAGCCCCTGTCCCACTTTCACGACCTAATTGGCGACCTCTGCCGAGTTTGCCCTTGACTCACACTCGCAGCATGGTCGCCACAAGGTCTTAGGAGGTCGTTGGAGGTCTTTGTAACTCTTCCTCATGCTCGTGAGTGGTCTCTGCGTACTCTTGGCCTCAAGTAGGTCGTGGCGTTTTTTCCAGCCTGATAAAAAATGTCCATGAGTAAAAAAAAAGGTCGGCATGGAAAAAAATTGATACTTTTTACTCGTAGGTAGGTCGTAGGTAGGTCGTGATGGTAGTCGTAGGTAAACCCCTGTCTCACGGTGCGAGTTGACCCACGAGTGACCCAGAGTTGTCACTCGCGGTAATCACGTACACTAAGTGTAGCGGGAACGTCGGAATTCTTGCGAGCAACTTAGCGACTCGTGGCGCTAACGGCAGGTATGTGTGTCTGCTGTCAAATCCCGGCGGCCGCTAAAAAAAGTCAGTCACCCGACCTGCTTCCTTCCTCGGAAGTGGCGGCCAGTTCTGCTGTCCGTGCCCGGAGCGCTGCGGCAGCCACCCAAGCTAATTCACTCCCCGGCCACAATAAAAACCGTATAGCAATGACAGCACGGAAACAGGCCATCTCGACCCTTTTACTCCGTGCCGTTTACTGTCACCTAGTCCCATCTACCTGCACTCAGACTGGAGCGTGGCAAGTGGGTTACTGACCCCAATCCCCTCCTTCACAACGCCAGACTCCCCAAATACTATGAACTGAGCTCTCACCCCACCCCGGGAAATACAGTATTTAAAAACATAAAGCACCAAGAAATGCACTTACCACGTTATTGGTTGGTGGAGGGTGCGCATTTGCCCTTTGTAGGTCGTATCAATAGATGCGGCCGCGCTGAAATAACTCAAAGCCACAGGATGGAGATGTATTTTAACATTGTTGCTTTATTAAAACATACCTTAATTCACGGTTGGCTCAAGAGTAACGGGAGAGGAACTTGGTAACTCGGAGGAGGAACTTGGAGCATCGCAGCAATGACATACCCGTGGGAACTCGGTTAAACACTTGAACATAAACTTGAAGTCTCGTACACAACCTCGAGTCTTTCACTCGGGGTACCTCGTGGGTCAACTCGCACCGTGAGACAGGGCCTGTAGTCGTAGGTCGGTAACTGGCCCGAGAAAAAAAATGCAAACATGACATCATTTTATCATGTGATCATTTCCACTCGTAGCTAGTCGTAGTTGGTCTTAGGTGTGGAAGACGGAGGTCGAGGGGGGTCGTAGGAGGTCGTAGACATAGTCGTAGGGGGTCGTAAGAGGTCTTTTACTTCGGCGAGTCAACACGACCTTGACATTTTTTTCAACTCGTCTGGGGTCCTCTAAACTCGTGGATTAGGTCGTCCAAGTGGGACAGGTCCGTCACACCAGCAGTGTGCACTGTGCTCATGTGCAGAAATGGTTGGCATAGCACATAGAATCCTAGGATCTATAAATATAGGTATTAAGTACTAAACTATAATCATTTGGGGACTCGCTGAATGTAACAAGGTCTGAATACGAAAACTGGCTGCAAAACAAAGTCAAGCAACGTCTGCTGACATGTTTATTGTCACGTGTACTGAGGTACAGTGAAAAGCTTTTGTTGCGCGCTAACCAGTCGGCAGAAAGACAATACATGCCTACAATCGAGACATTTACAGTGTATAGAGATACATGATAAGGGAATAACGTTTAGTGCAAAGTTAAGCCAGCAAATTCCAATGAAGTAGTTCAGCACTGCTCTCTGGTTGTGGTTGGATGGTTCAGTTGCCTGATACAGCTGGGAAGAAACTGTCCCTGAATCTGGAGGTGTGCGTTTTCACATGTCTATACCTTTTGCCTGATGGGAGAGGGGAGAAGAGGGAGTGGTCCAGGGTGCGACTCGTTCTTGATTATACTGCTGGCCTTGCCGAGGCAGCGTGAGGTGTAGATGGGGTCAGTGGATAGGATGTTGGTTTGTGTGATGGTCTGGTCATATTACACCTTAAAGCATTGGTTGGGTCTGAAATATTGCATTCATGTCTGGTCACTTTGCATAGATGTGTTAGTCAAAGTTAAAGATTTATTGATGATTGAATGGGTGAAGTTCCACTGGAGAAGCTAGAATTCCTTCGAGCTGAAGGAAACTGACTGGACGTTATTGAGGTATCAAGGTGATTGTCGCGGACAACATTTGCTCTGACCTGGTGTTGTGTGGGTTAATAAAGGAACAGGCAGCTCAACGTTGTGAAGAGCAAAATGCGTCTAACAAATGTGGTGACTGTCTTAATGAAGTAACAGAGTGAGGTGATCAGACAGAGAGAGACAAAGAGAGTAAGTGGTGCTGAAGATATTTTTATGTGACCCTCAGAAAGGTATTGAGCAAAGCCTCGGAGAGGACACACAGAAAGTTCATGATTGTGGGGATTGGAATGTTTGATTGATTGATTGATCAATTAATTAATCGATTGATTAATTGATTGAATGATCGATTGATTGATCAATTAGTTGACCAATTGATTGATCGATTGATTATTTAATTGATCGATCGATTGATTGATTAATTAATTCACTGATCAATAGATCAATTGATTGATTGATTGATTTTTTTATTGTCACGTGTTTTGCTTGCAGTTCACAAGTATGCAAAGAGTTGTCACATAAAGGGCGGCAACAGAGTCACACAGATATTCAATATAGTCCCTCTTCCTTCTACCCCCCCCATACCCCCCCCCCCCCAACCCCCTCTGAGTTCCCTCCCTGCCCTCCCCCACGCCGGGTCCCCCTTTGTTAAGGTGTAAAGGTGCGGAAAGCTAGAAGAGTTCCCTAGGCTAAATGGAATAGCCACATTCGCCATTATATGGCGCAAGTGGGAAGAATAGACCAGGTAGAAAGACACTTTTTCTCCTGATAACAGACTGTTAACAGAAGATTATAAATTTAAAGCGAGTGGCACAGATAAAATGAGGAGAAATTATTTAATGCGGAGAGATTTTAAGATATGGAATACAGAAAGATGGCAAAACTAGATTCCATTGAGACGACAATTGGAAATGCCTGTAGTGGAACTAATTTGCAGTGTTTCATGAAGAAATCCCCAATATGTGACCCTCTTTGGTCAGAGGGTGGTGAATCAGTGGAATTCATTGCCACAGAATTCATTGCCACAGATGGCTGTGGAGGCCAAGTCAATCGATATTTTTAATGCAGAGATACATAGATTCTTGATTAGTATGGGTGTCCGGGTATGAGAGAGATAGATCAGCCATGATTGAATGGCGGAGTAGACTCGATGGGCCAAATGGCCTAATTCTGCTCCTGTCACTTATGACCTTATGAATGTGAATGGTCATGGGCCAAATGTCCACAGGTAGATGGACGAAATATCCATTGACTAAGAGGCTGAGAGGTGACCTTATTCTGGTGTAGATCATGAGGAACATGGATACATTGAACACTCATAGCATTTTTCCTGGAGTAATGTACAAAGTAATAGAGAATATTGATTAAAGTCATGCAGTAAATGAAACAGCTCTTTAACAGTAATGACATGGATCAAATGGACTCCCTATGTGCTGTAAATATGCTGATAAAAGATGGGACTTTTTACACCCAGTTTCACTCGTCAGTGGAGCCCAAAGGGGGCTCAATGTTCAGTGTATATAAATTTAGTGCTCCTTTAGTGACATTATTTTATAATCATTGCTGTTCATTTAGAGTTTACCTCGCAGGGCAACATAGCTGGTGGAGTAGCTGCCTCACAGCCCCAGAGACCCAGGTTCAAACCCGACTACAGGTGCTGTCTGTACGGAGTTTGTACGTTCCACCGTGACCTGCGTGGGTTTTCTCCGAGATCTTCAGTTTCCTTCTACATTCCAAAGGTGTGCAGTTCTGTAGGTGAATTGGCTTCGGTAAGTTGTAAAATTGTCCCTAGTGTGTGTAGGTTAGTGTACAGGGTGATTGCTGGTCGGTGTGGACTCGGCACACACACACACACACAGCGCACACACACACACACACACACACACACACACACACACACACACACACACACACACACACACACACACACACACACACACACACGCACACACACACACACAGGCACACGCATAGACACTCATACACACATGCACACACACACACACGCCGCGCACACACACGCACGCACACACACACACGCATGCACACACACACACGCACACACACACACACACACACACGCACACACACACACACACCGACACCGCGCGCGCACACACACACACACACACGCACACGCATAGACACTCATACACACATGCACACACACACACACACATCGCGCACACACACGCACGCACACACACGCACGCATGCACGCATGCACACACACGCACACACACGCACACACGCACACACACACACACACACACACACACACGCACACACACACACACGCACGCACACACACGCACGCATGCACGCATGCACACACACGCACACACACGCACACACGCACACACACACACAGTTACATTTAAGGCCTGCTCACAGTGAACTCTTTATCTTATCTCCTTCATTTAACAGCTGATTTATGACATTAATTAGCAAGCCCATGCATACGGTTATGGGCAAGTTAAAAAAAGACCGATTTCTGAGATATTTAACCATTTTGTTTGGAGAGAAAAATGTTTCATGGAAATTTTCTTTCTCTCAACTCCCGATAATTAGAAAGTAATTTCTAAACCAAAATTACAGCAGTGGGCTGCACTATGGCACAGCGGTAGAGTTGCTACCTTACAGCACTCCCAGCGCCAGAGATCAGGGTTCGATCCTGACTACTGATGCTGTCTGTACGGACTTTGTATGTTCTCCCCGTGACCCACATGGGTTTTCTCCGGGATCTTCGGTTTCCTCCCACACTCCAAAGATGTCCAGGTTTGTAGGTTATGGGCCTGTCCCACTTACGCAACTTTTTTGGCGACTGCCGGCACCCATCATAGGTCGTTACAGGTCGCCGAAATTTTTCAACATGTTGAAAATCCAGCGGCGACCAGAACAAGGTACGACTCTTTGGGCGACTACTCACGACCGTACAGGCGTCACCCCGCGACATGTCGCCAGATCGTCGCCTGTATGGTCGTGAGTCATCTCCTCAGTCGCCCAAAGAATCGTAGCGTCTTTCTGGTCGCCGTTGAATTTTCAACATGTTGAGAATTTTCGCCGACCTGCAACGACCTATGACGGGTGCCGGCAGTCGCGTAAGTGGGACAGGCCCATTAATTGTATTGGTGTAAGTGTAAATTGTCCCTAGTGTGTATAGGATAGTGTTAATGTGCGGGGATCGTTGGTCGGTGCGGACTCGGTGGGCCGGTGGGCCTGTTTCCGCGCCGTGTCTCCTAACCAAACTGAACTAAACTAAACTAAAACAAGCCTATGTTTTCTCCTGGTATCTGCAAATGTGCAGATGATAGATAATCCTCAATACTTCCTGTAGAAGATCTCATTTCATTCAATACCAGGCCATTTACACTGCTCCACTGGTGCATATTAGCAGATGCCAATAAGAAACGATTCAGCAGAGATTTTCCCTGTCACGCATCTTCAGCCAACTATTCCACACATCGTTATGAAAACTAAACCTGAAAGGCATCTGGAAAATGTTGACACCAACTTTGTCATCATCAGATAGATAAGGGAGCACAACATTGCAATATGTTATCATAGCCTCTGCATTTTTTATTTTCATACTTGTAACTTGAGACACTTCCGTTTAATTTCGCATTGAATTTTCTGTAAGAGCTCAGCAAAAAAAAATTACATCCTATTGCATTTTAAATTGCAATGAAGCATTTATGAACAGTACCCAAAATAATCAGTCCAATATAGAACATGGAGCCAAAGGGAGAGAAGGCATGGAAACAGATCCTCATCCTACTGGGTTTGTGTTGAACCTCAAACACGCGGGTGGCACGGTGGCGCAGCGGTAGAGTTGCTGCCTTACAGCGCCGGAGACATGAGTTCGATCCTGACTGCGGGTGCTGTCTGTACAGAGTTTGTTCATTCTCCCTGTGACCTTCATGTGTTTTCTCCGGGATCTCCGGTTTCCTCCCACACTCCAACGGCGTACAGGTTTGTTAAAGTTGTAAATTGTCCCTAGTGTGTGTAGAATATTGTTAGAGTGGGGGAATCGCTGGTCGGTGCTGACCCGGTGGGCCGAAGGGCCTGTTTTCACGCTGTATCTATAAGCAAAATATGAAAAGGATAAATAGTTATGATTCAAATTTACACATGCAAACGGGATTTCCCCAACCCTCTGCTGATGTGTAGGAAGGAACTGCACAAGCTGGTTTAAACTGAAGATAGACACAAAATGCTGGAGTAACTCATTGGGGCAGGCAGCATCTCTGGAGCGATGGAATGGGTGACGTTACAGGTTGAGACCCTTCTTCAGATGGAGGGAGTGCAGCGTAGGTACACAAGGTTAATTCCTGGGATGGTGGGACTGTCATATGCTGAGAGAATGGAGCGACTGGGCTTGTGTACTCTGGAATTTAGGATGAGGGGGGATCTTATAGAAACATATAAGATTATTAATGGTTTGGACACGCTAGGGGCAGGAAACATGTTCTCGCTGTTGGGGTGTCCAGAACCAGGGGTCACAGGTTAAGAATAAGGGGTAAGCCATTTAGAACGGAGACGAGGAAACACTTTTTCACACAGAGAGTTGTGATTCTCTGCAATTCTTTGCCTCAGGGGGTGGTGGAAGCCGGTTCTCTGGATACTTCCAAGAGAGAGCTAGACAGGGCCCTTGAAGATAGCGGAGTCAGGGGATATGGGGAGAAGGCAGGAACAGGGTACTGATTGTGGATGATCAGCCATGAGCACATTGAATGGTGGTGCTGGCCTGAAGAGCTGAATGGCCTACTCCTGCACCTATTGTCTATTGTCTATTGTCACCCATTCCTTCTCACCAGAGTTGCTGCCTGTCCCGCTGAGTCAACCCTCTGCTGATGTTCAGTATCGAAAGATATCCCAAGGATATTCAATAAGATCAGGTCACTTTTACATTGTGCTTGCAACATCATTTATTTTAGTTTAGTTTTGAGATACGACCCTCCGGCCCACTTCGGCCGTCACAATAGAATTTCCATGTTCCCTAGGAATGGAGAATTTCAACGTTTCCCAGCCCTTTAACTAAGTAAGTTAGTAAGTAAGTTTATTGGCCAAGTATTCACATACAAGGAATTTGCCTTGGTGCTCCGCCCACAAGTAACAACATAACATACGGTGACTGTTACGAATGACTCAGAAAACACTAAACATTAATAACAATAAGACATTAATGATAAAACACCATTGATCAAGCATGTGAACCAACAAGTGAAGAAACTTCATTTTTCCTCAGTCATGAATAGTCTCTGTATCGCTGCCCGGGCCTCAGTTAGAGTAAACATCCCTGCATCTGGCATGTCAAGTCCCGTAAGTATTTTCTATGTTTCAGTAAGCTTGATTTTCACGCTTTACAGAATACAGTTCCAGCCTATTCAATTTCTCCTCATGGCAGATGGGATCATTTTAATTTGGCATTGTGATCTGCACAGACATCATGGGCCCATGGACCTGCACTTGTGCTAAACTGATCTACGTTCTTTATGGCCAACCTGTCATCCCTGGAACCAAACTAGTGGTTCCCTCTATCGGCATGAACATCCTCTCATTGTGAAGAGATCAAAGCTGTACACAACACTCCGAGTGCAATCTCAACCCATTCAGTTTTAGTTTAGTTTAGTTTAGTTTAGAGATGCAGCGCGGAAACAGGCTCTTTGGCCCACCGAGTCCGCACTGGCCAGCAATCCCCGTGCATTAACACCACCCTCTGTACACTATGTACACAATTTTACATTCATACCAAGCCAATTAAAAGAGCCTGTCCCACTTGGGAGACCTAATCCGCGAGTTCAGAAGAGTTTGCCCTTGACTCATACTCGCAGCATGGATGACACGAGGTCCTAGGAGGTCTTTGTAACTCTCCTTCATGCTCGACAGTAGTCCCCATGTACTCGAGGCCTCAGCTAGGTCGCGGTATATATTTCAACATGCTGAAAAATGCCCGCGAGTGAAAAAAGGTCACCATGGAAAAAATCGATACTTTTTTTACTCGTAGGTTTAGTCGAAGTAGGTCGTAGTAGGACGGCATGTTAGTCGTAGGTAATCGAGGGTAATCGAAAGTAGTCGTAGATAGTCTTCATCACAGTCAAAGGGAGGTCGAAGGAGGTCGTCTTCACTCCCCACTATTCGGTTTCCAATTTTCCCGAAGTTGGTCTTCAACATGACACTTTTTCAAACTCTCCTGAACTCTTCTAAACTCGCCAATTAGATCACCGCAGTGGGACAGGCCCCTTTACCTACAAACCTGTACGTCTTTGGAGTGTGGGAGGAAACCGAAGATCTCGGAGAAAACCCACGCATGTCATGGGGAGAACGCATAAACAATTACAATATTCCTTACTTGTATTTCTCATTGTTCTTATAAGAAAGATTAAATGTACTTGTCCTCGTGATAGTTTACATTACTTGCATGTTAGTCTTCAGTAACCTTTGTGACCATGCACCTCGATTATTTTAATCATCAACTCTACCCAATTTGCCTTCAGGTAACAATATATTCTGTTTTCTGTTATCTCAACCAAAGTAGCAATTTCACACTTTTCTATACTACATGCCAATGTCCTCATTCTTACGCACTTGGAACAATTCAGCATCTCTGCAGAAATGGACAATCTGAAGAAAGGTTCCAACTCAAAGCCTCACCCATCATTTTCCCCCAGAAATGCTGCCTGATCCGCTGAGTTACTCCAGCACTTTGTGTCTTTTCCTGCGGTGAGACCCCTCTTTATTTGTACCACTAATGCTTTTACCTTTGCAAGTACTCAGCTACGTAACATCTAATTTGATCTTTTAAAAATAAATTCCCGTAACTTGGCCCATTTACTGTTGGATTTTAGCTTTTGTTGTCCATCTATTTCATTTACAATTACTCTCAGTTCCCTTTCCTGCTTCCTTAATCCCCTTTGCTCGTAGGCTGACATTTAACTGATGAGGTATGAAAATGGAAATCTTTGTTCAAAGTTAAAAATTGGAAAATGCAATCCGCGATGTGCTTGTTATGCGAATTTATCAAAGTCATCTAATCTGTCACCATATGTTGAATAAATTCTCTCATCATCATAACTCACTTAAGTCCTATCGTTTTCGTCAAGATTGATAGGATGCAAGTCTTATCTGCCAGCAGCAATATATGAATTAGTACAAGCAGCCATAATCTAGTTCCTCGGGGAAATGGATCAGTTCAAAACTAGTCAAAATTCAAGATAACTGGTAAGAAAAGTATTTGACATATTTTGATGGGTTATTAATCTTTACTTGACATATTGTTCAGTACTAGGTTTTGAATGCAGGAGTAAGGAGGTCTTACTGAAATTACATAGGGCCACGGTAAGCCTGTGATGAGAATACTGTAGATGGATGCAAAACGCTGGAGTAACTCAGCGGCAGCATCTCTGGAGAGAAGGAATGGGTGACGTTTCCGGTCGTGACCCTTCTTCAGACTGAAGACTGGAGTGCGAAGAATTGTCTCGACCCAAAACGCCACCCATTCCTTCTCTCTCCAGAGATGCTGCCTGTCCCGCTGAGTTACTCCAGCATTTTGTGTCTATCTTCGGTGTAAACCAGCATCTGCAGTTCAAAGGTTCAAAGATCAGTTTATTGTCACGTGTACCAATTAACACACAGTGAAACTCGAATTACTTTACAACCATACTAAACAAAAGCAACCATGCACACACAACAACATAAAAGTTAACATATTCCTCACTGTAATGGAAGGCAATAAAGCCTAATCTTCTTCCTTAGTTCCTTCCGACACGTGAGAATACTGGACACAGTTTTGGAATTTATACCTACTGTAAAACAATGTGAATTTACCTCAATAAAAGTATATAGTGATCATAGCAGGAGTGCAGTGAATCATCACTGGATTAAATACTGGGATGGTGGATTTCATGCATGAAGATGTTAATTCTGGCCAAATTGGAGATGCCAGGACTCTAAAATTGAGTAAAGGCTTCTGAACTGCTAGGCCATTTGGTCAATTTAAATGTGCCTTCTGCAGAAATGGGACAAGCTGCAGAATAGTGCCAGCTTGTCCAGAGCCCAGATAAGAGTTGCAGGGAAAGAATGGGACATCTGCAGATTCTTACAATTAGGTGTAAATTGCATGAAACAGATTGGGTGAATGCAAACCAGACATACACGTTGTAAATATTGTTGCAAAGCTTTACTTTGCTAGATGTTGATTGGGTTAAGTGTTGAGCCTTGTCTCGGTTTCCGGAATATCCAGGCACATGTTGCATAATTCATCTCTGTTAACTTGCATCTAGAAACTTTGTCAGATACATTGTATTAGTCACTGTATTATTGGGTTAGGGAACTGTCTATCCTGTACTGTGTTAATCGATATCTGTTATTGGACTGTATAGAGATCGCCCCCATGTGGTTCGGCCCGTCAAGGTTCGGGGACGTATAAAAGACCGCTCCCACGAGGTCATGTGTCGATCTTCTGGTAGAACGCTTGGGGCTGCGTGACATTTTGTGTCTCTGCTTGCACAAGGCTAGGAGGGCTTGGCAAGGAGATACAAGGATCAAACCCGCGGTGGTTAGGTATAGTAGTGGGGAACTGTTATTGTGTCTTCCAAAATAAAGTTTAATAGTGCAAGTGCTTGACTCAGTATTTTATTGACTGAAACTAGACTGAGGGGGAGCTTAGAAACGAGCTATTTACAAAGTGAGAGTGAATAAACTAAAGGGTGGCATGGTGACCAGAGTTGCTGCCTTACAGCACCAGAGACCCAGGTTCGATCCCGACCACAGGTGCTGTCTGTGCAGGGTTTGCACATTCTCCCCTTGACCTGCGTGGGTTTTCTCCGAGATCTTCAGTTTCCTCCCACACTCCAAAGACGTGCAGGTTTGTAGGTTAATTGACTTCGGTAAAAAATTGTCAATTGTCCCCAGTGTAATGTAATGGGCCTGTCCCACTTACACAACATCTTCGACGACTGCTGGCACCCGTCATAGGTCATTGCAGGTCTTCGAAAATGTTCAACATGTTGAAAATCCAGCGGCAACCAGAACAAGGTACGGCTCTTTGGGCGACTACCCATGACCATACAGGCTTCACCCCGCGACTTGTCACCAGGGCGTCGCCTGTATGGCCGTGAGTCGTCTCCTCAGTCGCCCAAAGAGTCGTAGCGTCTTTCTGGTCGCCGCTGGATTTTCAACACGTTGAACATTTTCGCCGACCTGCAACGACCAATGACGGGTGCCGGCAGTCGTCGAAAAAGTCGCGTAAGTGGGACAGGCCCGTAATACCGCTGGTCGGTACGGTCTCAGTGGGCTAAAGATAAATCCGATTAAAAATTGTCCAAGGATCTCCAGTGAGGTAGTTAGCAACTCTCTAGTTGTTGATAGCATGATTCAATTGCCCACTTTCCGTAGTAATGCTTATTAAATGTGATGAGTAATACATTTTAAACAACTTTCTTTTTTTCAAGTTATTTTGTTCTCTTTCACTATATTTGAATTGGGCAGAAAAGTCTATTTAAAGTGAATTTGGACAACAAGCCTATTTGTGTAGGAACAAACTGCAAATGCTGGTTTAAACTGAAGTTACTCCAGCTTTTTGTGTTTATCTCCAGCATGGCACGATGGCGCAGCAGTAGAGATCCGGGTTCGATCCCAACTACGGGCGCTGCCTGTACTGAGTTTGTACGTTCTCCGCATGACCGCGTGGGTTTTCTCCGAGATCTTAGATTTCCTCCCACACTCCAAAGACATACAGGTTTGTACGTTAATTGGCCTGATATAAATGTAAATTGTCCCTTGTGAGTGTAGGGTCGTGCTAGTGTGCGGGCATCACTGGTCGGTGCGGACTCGGTGGGCCGAAGGGCCTGTTTCCGCGCTGTATCTCTAAACTAAACTAAACGAAGCCTATTTGTTTGATGTGAGATGCTCTGGGATATTATGCGATGTGCTAAATTGTAATAACAAGGCAACTTCTTACCCCTAATTTCCAAGCTGTTTTATATATTTGTTTGGCGAGTATTAAAGTAAAGAGCAGAGATCACTTTGAAAAAATAATCCCCCATAAACAGGCCAAGGGGGGAAGGAATCAGAAACTAGTCGCATTTACTGCATGTCTGACTTCCATTAAGCCCTGATTACCGAGAAGCAAACTAACTATGAAATATCGCTCGGTTGGAAACAAGCTTTGAAAGAATGTGGTTGCGTGAATTGTTTCTCATTTCCATTAACTCAACAGGGGTCCGGAATATTCCAGCTGCTGCTCTTCAGATAACCTGGGACTCAGCAGTTTGTTACAAGTTTTATTTTCAGGTTGTTTTTTGACGAGTCCCAAAATCTTCAAAATGCTGCCGGATTCCTGTTGCCTTTTCCCACCTGCTTGTGTTTAATTATTTTAGAGGTTTAATGCTATTCCTTCCATCCTCCAGTAAGTTGTCCAAATGAGCACGAGATGCATGTCATCTACAGCACCTCTACTCAGACCGCACAAACCTACTTGATCTCCCGGGTTGCCAAAGGCTTTAACTCCCCCTCCCATTCCCACACTGACCTTTCTATCCTGTGCCTCCATTGTCAGAGTGAGTCCCAGCACAAATTGGAGGAACAGCACCTCATATTTTGCTTGGGCAGCTTACACCCCAGCGGTATGAACATTGACTTAGACAATAGACAATAGACAATCGGTGCAGGAGTAGGCCATTTGGCCCTTCGTACCAGCACCGCCATTCAATTTGATCATGGCTGATCATCCCCAATCAGTACCCCGTTCCTGCCTTCACCCTATATGCCCTAACTCCACTATTTCTAAGCTCCCTATCTAGCTCTCTCTTGAAAGCATCCAGAGAGCCTGCCTCCACCGCCCTCTGAGGCAGAGAATTCCACAGACTCACCACTCTCTGTGAGAAAAAGTGTTTCCTCGTTTCCGTTCTAAATAGCCTACTCTTTATTCTTAAACTGTGGCCCCTGGTTCTGGACTCCCCCAACACCGGGAACATGTTTCCTGCCTCTAGTGTGTCCAAGCCCTTAACAATCTTATATGTTTCAATGAGATCCCCTCTCATCCTTCTAAACTCCAGAGTGTACAAGCCCAGCCGCTCCATTCTCTCAGCGTATGACCGTCCCGCCATCCTGGGAATTAACCTTGTAAACCTACGCTGCACTCCCTCAATAGCAAGAATGTCCTTCCTCAAATTAGGGGACCAGAATTGCGCACAATACTCCAGGTGTGGTCTCTCTAGGGCTCTGTACAACTGCAGAAGGACCTCTTTGCTCCTATACTCGATTCCTCTTGTTATAACATGCCATTCGACTTCTCCAATTTCAAGTAACCCTTGCTTTTCCTCTCTTTCCATCCCTCCCCCTTACCCGTTCTCCAGCCAGTCTTACTGTCTCCGACTACATTTTATCTCTGTTCGCTTTGTTGTTACCTTCTCCCAGCTAACAATGATATATTCTACATTTTCCTTCATCTCCATATCCTTTGTCCTAATTTCACACCTTACAATTCCTTATCTCTGCATCTTACTCTTGCATGATTCAGTCGGAAGAAGCATCTCGACCAGAAACGTCACTCCTTCCTTCAATCCAGAGATGCTGCCTGTCCCGCTGAGTTACTCCAGTTTTTTTGTCTAATCTTCGGTGAAATCGAAAGCAATCCAAGATAACACTGACCTACTGATTCAATCTGGTGACTTTAAGTTTTATATAAACACTGCTGTCGATGAATTATAAATGCTGTCAAAACATATGCACTATGCATGTATTTCATTAAAAGAAAATTCCCTCTACATTTCTATATTAGGATTTAATGAAGTTGTAATAAACAGTGAAATATCCATACTCCACTCTTCAGGGCAGCGGCAGAGTTGCTGCCTTACTGTGCCAGAGACCCGGGTTCGATCATGACTGAGGGTGCTGTCTGTGCGGAGTTTGTACATTCTCCCCGTGACTCTCGTGGATTTTCCAAGGGATCTCCGGTTTCCTCCCACATTCCAAAGACTTACAGGTTTGCAGGTGAATGGGCTTGGTATAATTGTAAATTGTCCCTAGTGTGTGTACGATAGTGTTAGTGTGCGGGGATCACTGGTCAGCACGGACTCGCTGGGCCAAAGGTTCTGTTTCCGCGCTGTATCTCTAAACTAAGCTAAACTAAACACTCACTCTGCTGTCAAAAATCCTTTGACATTCTAGGTGGGAAAAGTATGCTTGTACATTAAGTCTGAAGTTAGGAGAAAACTCTTCATTCTGCCGATTGAAAATCTTTGGAAGTTTCTACTTTGATCCAAGATGGCGCACAACCCATGCTACCCTTTGTGTGTTAGTGGTTCTGCAATCGGACATTACAATCGCTCCAATCTTTTTAATCCCTACTCCGACAGCACCATTTTTTACTTTAACTATGATCTTCTTAATCAACTATCTACCATTCATTGGAGACCCTCGGAGTACCTTTGATCAGACTTTGCTGCCCTCTGTCTTGCACTAAACGTCATTCACGTTATTCCCTTAATCACGTATCTGTTATCATGTGTTGTCTTTCCACTGACTGGTTAGCGAGCAACAAAAAAGACTTTTTCACTGTACCTCGGTACACGTGACAATAGACTCAACCAAATAAACTAAACTCAAACTCTTTCAAGTGTGAGATTGATGGATTTTTGTATTCCAATATGAATCAATGGAAAATAGAGCTAAGGCCAAGAATCAATCTCAGACTGACTGAATGGTATAACTGATGTGAGAGCACCCATCTTTCTTTTTTTAGTTTAATTCAGAGATACAGAATGGAAACAGGCCTTTTGGCCCACCGGGTCCACGCCGACCATTCACACTAGTTTATCCCACCAAACACTAGGGGCGATTTTATAGAGGCCAATTAACCTACAAAACGTCTTTGGGATAAGTATGTAAGTTACAAGTTATAGAAGCAGAATTAGGCCATTCGGCCTATCAAGTCTACTCCGCCATTCAATCATGGTTGATCTATCTTCCTCTCTCAACCCCATTTTCCTGACATCTCCCCATCATCCCTGACACCCATATTAGGTAGTGTTGCCGTTTGATTGCTGTGTTCAAATCTTTAGGATTGATGCAGATGCGTAACTCCTTTTTATCTTTCTTTGTGGTGACAACAATGGTGGAGACCCAGTCAGAGACTTCGGCAAGAACTCCGATAGAGACCATACATTTTAGTTCATCGTGTATTTTCTCACGCATACCATGTGGGCCGCGGTGAGAGGCACGTACGATCCGGGTGACCGTATGGTCAACAATGATATTATATATTGTGGGTAGTGTGCTGAGTTTGTTGTCAAACAAATCTTTGTTGTTAGATAACATCTGTTTAGTTGGTTCCTCTGTCAAACAGAGTTTGTGGACAACACGCCCAAAATAGACCATACCCAGGTCATGGCATGCATTGATGCCTAGCAGGGTTTCAGAACTTAGTTGAATGGTATAAATCAGTAAGTTCTTGGTCTGTTCATTGATGGTACATTGGAAATCAGCTTTACCCAGCGGGTGAAGAATTTCTCCTCCTTAAGCATGTAGAGTGGAGGAGTCTGTTTTCATGAGCTCAGTGGTTCTTATCTTGTTGAACACTTTGAGTGACATGACGTTTACCCTGGCGCCGGTATCGACTTTGGCAATCAGGTGTTTGTTATTGATTATCATGGTCACTGCCCGGATCAGTCACTTTGCCTGGGATGAGCAGGTTTAGGGAAAGTACAGTAGACTCAGGGTCTGTGTTATCAGAGTCATTCCCGTGGGAAGATTCGTCTTGTTCATGGGAATCAGAATCGGACGGGTCTTGTTGAATCAGGTGCAGCTTCGCCTTGGAGCTGTACTCCCACTGGACCGACAACAATTAGCAAAGTGGTTGAGTTTCTTGCAATTATGACATACTTTCCCATGGGCTACGCAAAATTGGCGCCCCCTGGGGTGGAAATAGTTACAGTTAGTGCACCTCGTGGCATGTTCTGATATTTGTGGGACGCATTGAGAAATCTCTGTGGAGAATAACTAGCCAGATTTACATTCAGTTGTTGATTAGCATTCACACTATCAAAATCAGCCAGTGGTGCTACAGTCTCAGCCATCCGACAAGCATGAATGGCTTGCTCCAAAGTCAATTCAGCGTTCCGCAGCAGTTCGGCTCGCAGCTTGCGGTAGCTCATTCCTCCCACAATTTTATCACGAACAAGCTCATTTGTCAACTCACCAAATCTGCATCGAGGGTTGATATGTCTCAAGTCGCTGATGAATCGTTCCACAGGCTCTTCAGCCTGTTGCATTCGAGCAAAAGATCTGTGCTCTGTAGGATTCTGTTAGACGGCAGGTCTCACAGTTCTCTAAACTTTCTTAGCAAAACCATCAGGTTGTCAATAGATTCAGCCGGCACCACTACCAGAGCATTCCCGTCCAGTTGAGCTGGTGCAAATTCAAACGAGTCAGTGCGGATCATAGCCTCCGGACCCGCTAAATTCAACAGCAGAGAAGCTTTCAAATCGTCGGGATCGTTTCGGTGAACGATGTGGATATAATGAGAGTAGTCCTTCTCAAACATTCGCCATCGCTCGGCAATATCAGAATCAAACACGAGCGGGCTAGGCTTTCGCCAAGAGTTAGCCTTATCCTCACATCGCAACCAAAACACAAATAAAAGCTGGTGAACTAAATAAATCGCGGTAAACAGACGCGGGATTGATCAGATTATCTGACACCATGTAAAAAGCTCAAACTCACACAGGTTCAAACACAAGCATCTTTATTGTTCAGGTCATTAACTACTAAGCAGGTCATCACACGTTCATACTGCTACTCTAACAGGTAGACAGTGGGTAGGATCTTACACTATGAATGTTATAATTAGGCAGGGTTAAAATTACTAAGCATTCTAATTGGCTAACATGCTATAGCCAATCTACACATACTAATCAGAAATTTATCAATCTGCCTTAAAAAATATCCATTGACCTGGCCACCACAGCTTTCTATGGCAATGAATTCAACAGATTCACCAACCTCTGACTAAAGAACGTCCTCCTTATCTCCTTTCTAAAGGTGTGTCTTTTTATTCTGAGGTTATGGCCACTGGTCCTAGACTCTCCCATTAGTGGGAACATTCTCTCCACATCCAGGCCTTTCATTATTCAGTAAGTTTTAATGAGGTCCTCCCTCTCATCCATCTAAACTCCAGCGAGTACAGGCCCAAGGCCGTCAAACGCACATCATGTCAACCCCATCATTCCAGAGATCAATGTCGTAAACCTCCTCAGGACCCTCTCAAACACCAGCACATCCTTCCTCAGATACGGAGCCCAAAACTGCTCACAATATCTGTAACACAACTTATAAATCTCATTTGTGAAATCTCATTTGCTGGTTTTCAAGATTCACTTCTTCTTCTTTTCTTGTCCATCTTGTTACAAATGTTGACCTCGCTGTCATCGTCCGTCCTGAAAAGGACGCAAGCTTCCGGCGACAAACAGTGGGAGCCATCACTTGTCACAGTAGATGATGGTGGTAGCAGAATTAGCTCGGGATACTTCCAGTTTCCAGCCCCGCGACGTGGACGCTCCTACTATGAGGCCTTCATGAATCACTAATATGCAACCATTCCTAATGATGCTGTTTCTTTTTTGCCTTAGACACAGAATAAAGTGACCTGTGATGAGAATGTAGCGACTGTTATCGACTGTCACAAAATGCTGGAGTAACCCAGCGGGACAGGCAGCACCTCTGGGGAGAAGGAATGGGTGATGTTTTCGGGTCGAGACCCTTCTTCAGTCTGGAGAAGGTTCTGGACCCGAAACGTCACCCATTCCTTCTCCCCAGAGATGCTGCCTGTCCCACTGAGTTACTCCAGCATTTTGTGTCTATCTGCAGTGTACACCAACATCTGCAGTTCCTTCCTACGCATAAAGCATCTATTAGTTCTACTTATAATTAAGTAGCGTTTTTAGAGAAATTCAGGCAAAATGGGATAGAAATAAAGAAAACGGTATTTATTCAGACCCAGCTCCTGCCTGTTTTGACTTAAATGTTGCATGATTATTTCAATGCTCTTTGGCTAATTTGCTTGGTTGAGGAATCAGGCTGCAGCGTTTCAACATAATTGAACATTGCGATTGCTTTAGGCTGTATCTGGTTGGCCGTTTCTTGGGAAACCAGAAGACAGCTAATACATAATCTAAGAAGACAGAGTCACCCTTGACAAGGACCAGCTAAACAATTGATTATGAAGTTACTGAGAATGCATATAAAGAGCCAACAAATTGGCCGGCTTGATGGTGTAGCGGTGGAGTCGCTGCCTTACAACACCGGAGACTCAGATTCAATCCTGACTACCGGTGCTGTCTGTACGGAGTTTGTACGTTCTCCCCATGACCTGCGTGATTTTTATAGACAATAGACAATAGGTGCAGGAGTAGGCCATTCGGCCCTTCGAGCCAGCACCGCCATTCAATGTGATCATGGCTGATCATCCCCAATCAGTACCCCGTTCCTGCCTTCTCCCCATATCCCCTGACTCCGCTATTTCTAAGAGCCCTATCTAGTTCTCTCTTGAAAGCATCCAGAGAACCTGCCTCCACCGCCCTCTGAAATTCATCCAACTCAGTATCCTGTACCTTCCTTCTCTCCATACCCCCTGATCCCTTTAGCCACAAGGGCCACACCTAAGGCAGAGAATTCCACTGACTCACACTCTCTGTGAGAAAAAGTGTTTCCTCGTCTCCGTTCTAAATGGCTTACTCCTTATTCTTAAACTGTGGCCCCTGGTTCTGGACTCCCCCAACATCGGGAACGTGTTTCCTGCCTCTAGCGTGTCCAAACCCATAACAATCTTATATGTTTCAATGAGATCCCCTCCCATCCTTCTAAACTCCAGAGTGTACAAGCCCAGCTGCTCCATTCTCTCAGCATATGACAGTCCCGCCATCCCGGGAATTAACCTTGTAAACCTACGCTGCACTCCCTCAATAGCAAGAATGTCACCGAGATCTTCGATTTCCTCCCACACTCCAACGAAGTAAAGGTTTGTAGAATAATTGGCTTGGTATAATTGTAAATTGCCCCCTAGCCTGTGTAGGATAGTGTTAATGTATGGGGATCGCTGGGCGGTGTGGACTCGATTGGCCGAAGGGCTGTATCTCTAAATTAGACAAAACTAAACAAAACAATATTTCAATGTGCAAAACATTGACTATTTTATCTTGTAAGTGGGATTAATGATCAGGATCCAACTGCAAATTTATGCTCTTTACTGACTGTGCAATTTATCCTTTGATTGAGAATTGATCAATTCATTTGGCTTGCAATTTTTTTATGGAAATGGTCCAAGTGTTGCATAACTCCGTCCTTTTACAACGATGCAAAGAAGATCCTGTGAAGTTAGACACAAAATCAGGAAGGCTGGCTCTATCCTGGGGGCAAAGTTCGATTCGCCGGAGGTGGTCTTGGAGGGGAGGATGCTCCTGAAACTGCGGAGCATCCTGGACAATACAGCTCACCCCCTCCATGACACACTGGCCAACCTGAGGAGAAACCGTCAGCAACAGACTGGTTCCACCAAGATGCAGCACAGAACGCCACAGGAGATCCTTCTTCCAGAACAAGGGGTCACAGTCTAAAGATAAGGGGGCATTCCTTTAGGACCCAGATGAGAAAAATATTTTTCACACAGAGAGTGGTGAGTCTCTGGAATTATCTGCCACAGAAGGTAGTTGAGGCCAGTTCATTGGCTATATTTAAGAGGGAGTTAGATGTGGCCCTTGTGGCTAAAGGGATCAGGGGGTATGGAGAGAAGGCAGGTACGGGATACTGAGTTGGATGATCAGCCATGATCATATTGAATGGCAGTGCAGGCTCGAAGGGTCGAATGGCCTACTCCTGCACCTATTTTCTATGTTTCTATGTTTCCCTGTGGCTATCAAACTGGACAACACCTCCCTCTTCTGTCGTGGGGTAGACTGAGACTGACTCCCCCACCCCCCACTTTTCCCAATCTTTACACATCCCCCAACCCTTTCCACCAGTCACTTTAATTTCATGTTTCATGTATTTAGTGTTTTTATGACTGTTGGCAGGTCAATTTACCCCTGGGATAAATAAAGTTATATTATATTGTATCATATCGTATCATAAAATGTTGGAGTAACTCAGCGGGTCAGGCAGCATCTCAGTGAGAAGGAATGTGTGATATTTTAGTACGGAACCCTTCTTCAGACCTGAATCCTAAGCATCACCTATTCACCTTCTCCAACAATCTCTGAGTATTAAAATATTTTTATTTTTTGTTTAGTTTAGAGATATGGCAGGAAAACAGGCCCTTCGGCCCACCGAGTCCGTGCCAACCAGCAATGTCTGTACGCTATCTCTGTACACTAGCACTATCTTACACATTGGGGACAATTTACAATCTTTACCAAAGTTGATTAACCTGTACTTCTTAGGAGTGTGGGAGGAAACCAGTGTAGCCAGAAAAAACCCACGCAGGTCACAGGGAGAGCGTACAAACTCCGTGCAGACAAGCAGCCGTGGTCAGGATCGAACCCGGGTCTCTGGCGCTGTAAGGCAGCAACTCTACCGCTGCGCCACCGTGCCGCCATATAATAATAAAGAAACGTATACTTCCCTGTCACTAACCCTTGTCATGATTTAGGAAACGTTGAGTTTAGTTTAGTTTAACTTTCAGATACAGCTTGGAAACAGGCCATTCAGCTGACCAAGTCCATGCCGACCTGCGATCCCCACACGACACAAAACTAGAAGATGGTAGGAAAATGAAGGTGGCCGTTTCATTGTTACACCTCTTCAACACTATTAAAGCAATCTTATTTTATTTTTTTTCGTGCTTTTCAACCTTTTCATAGAAATATAGAAGTAGGCCATTAGGCCCTTCGAGCCAGCACCGCCATTCATTGAAACATAGAAAATAGGTGCAGGAGTAGGCCATTCGGCCCTTCGAGCCTGCACCGCCATTCAATATGATCATGGCTGATCATCCAACTCAGTATCCTGTACCTGCCTTCTCTCCATACCCCCTGATCCCTTAAGCCACAAGGGCCACATCTAACTCCCTCTTAAATATAGCCAATGAACTGGCCTCAACTACCTTCTGTGGCAGAGAATTCCAGAGATTCACCACTCTCTGTGTGAAAAATGTTTTTCTCATCTCGGTCCTAAAAGATTTCCCCCTTATCCTTAAACTGTGACACCTTGTCCTGGACTTCCCCAACATCGGGACCTCCTCAACATTCAATATGATCGTGGCGGACCATCCAGAATTAGTACCTCGTTACTGCTTTTTCCCCATATCCCTTGATTCCTTTAGCCCTAAGAGCACAATCTAACTCTCTTGAAATTTTTTTTCCGATCTCCCTTTCTCCTTATCCACCTATCTTTTTCATCATTGAACAAACTGGGACAACTATGGTCGAAGGTACTGTCTAGCGAGTGTCTCCAGAATGAACTTCCCACCAGGGCTCATGCTGAATGAAGCCAAGCTAATCATTAGTTTCCAAAGCATAGTGCTGCAAATAAATTGCTTTTTCATTGCAGCAAGCAGAGAGGAGAATCTGATCAATGCCTTCACTTCAAAAAGTGATTGATTCATGGAGGGCCCTCAATAATTCACTGCTGGACTACACATGCCCCTTCGTGTATTTACGACCCGAAACGTCACCCATTCCTTCTCTCCGGAGATGCTGCCTGTCCCGCTGAGTTACTCCAGCATTTTGTGTCCATCTTCAGTGTGTTAGTAATAATATGAAGTGTTTGAGACATTTTCAAAACGGATGATGGGAAAAAAAATTATCTGTATTGATGTTTGAATATTCAACATCTTTTCAAACAGAATTAAAGTGACCAAGAGACATTTGAATTTTACAAAGAGTCATAGAGTCATAGAGTGATATAACGTGGAAACAGGCCCTTCGGCCCAACTTGCCCACACCGGCCAACAGGACCAAGCTACATTAGTCCCACCTGCCCACGTTTGGTCCACATCCCTCCAAACCTGTCCTATCCATGTACCTGTCTAACTGTTTCTTAAATGTTAGATAGATAGATAGATAGATAGATAGATAGATAGATAGATAGATAGATAGATAGATAGATAGATAGATAAGATAGATAGAAAGATAAGATAAAGAAAGATAGAAAGATAGAAGATAGATAGATAGATAGATAGATAGAAACATAGAAAATAGGTGCAGGAGGCCATTTGGCCCTTTGAGCCAGCACCGCCATTCATTGTGATCATGGCTGATCATCCCCTATCAATAACCCGTGACAATGCCTTCAATAACAATATCGATGGCCTTCTCCCCATATCCCTTGACTCCACCAACCCCTAGAGCTCTATCTAACTCTCTCTTAAATCCATCCAGTGACTTGGCCTCCACTGCCCTCTGTGGCAGGGAATTCCATAAATTCACAACTCTCTAGGTGAAAACGTCTTAAATGGCCTCCCCTTTATTCTAAGACTGTGGCCCATAGTTGGGTTAGTCCCAGCCTCAACTACCTCTTCTGGCAGCTTGTTCCACACACCCACCACCCTTTGTGTGAGAAAGTTAGCCCTCAGATCCTTATTAAATCTTTTCCCCTTCACCTTGAACCTATGTCCTCTGGTCCTCGATTCCCCTACTCTGGCAAGAGACTGAGTGTGTCTATTGTGCATTGTTCATTGGTTTGAAGATAAATGCCATCTGAAGAAACGACTGAAGTTTTGCTAAAGAACTATTGACAGACGGTATGGTTACCTGGTGGGAAGTAATGCTCAAACACATTTACAATATTACTCTCCTTATCTGAATGCAATCCTTCCAGCAAATACTGTCATAACTGGTTGAAACTCAAGTCAGGAAATTAGAAAGCTGCATATGAACACAACCCATGATATAAAGGGTTTCCTTATTTGAAAGGATTTTAGTTTAGTTTTAGTTTAGTGATACAAAGCGAAAATAGGCCTTCGATTTCTCCGAACCCGTGCCAACTAGCGATCCCCACACACTGGCATTATCCCACACACACTGGGGACAATTTACAATGTTTTACCAAAGTCAATTAACCTACAAACCCATGCATTTTTGGAGTGTGGAAGAAAGCCAGAGCACCCGGAGAAAACCCACACAGGTCACGGGGAGAACGTACAAACTCCGTACAGACAGCACCTGTAGTCAGGATCGAACCCGGGTCTCTGATACTGTCAAGCAACTTACAACTTGTTTAGCTCTAATTACTAAAATGTGAATCCATTTGCTGCTGAAACACTATTAACATTCAAGGGCTAGTTTTCTGTTCATAAGTTATTGCAGACTCTTCAAAGCAAGTGATGCTTCAAATACTGGCAACATCAAGTCATTAATTTTGGTTGAAAATTCACACCCCAGTCTTGCAATTATCAAAATTAATGTTCGTAGTGAAGACAATTAATATATATACACACATAGCATTGGACATAATTCATTGTCGAGTTATGGCTTGGCAAACATCAGACTGGGGATTGAATAGCTGTGAAGAAAACACATAATGAATCCAAAGCATTGTGAACAATTGAATGAGCCATTAATATTCTCCTGGAGCCTGCTGGCAACTCATTCATCAGCTGAGTCAATCATTTTAATAATTATTGGAAGATAATTCTCTTTTGTGTGATGTCAAACGACCTCAGCTTTTGTGCATTTTTATCACTGCCAAGTAGGGTTTAGTTTAGATGGACACAAAATGCTAGAGTAACTCAGTGGGACAGGCAGCATCTCTGGAGAGAAGGAATGGGAGACCCTTCTCGACCCGAAACGTCACCCATTCCTTCAATCCAGAGATGTTGCCTGACCCGCTGAGTTACTCCAGCATGTTGTGTCTACCTTCGGTGTAAACCAGCATTGCAATTCCTTCCTACAGAGAGGGTATAGTTTAGTTAAGCTTGGAGATACAGCGCAGAAACAGGCCCTTCAGCCCACCTTGTCTGTGCCAACCAGCGATCCCTGTACACTGACGTTACAGCATACACACCAAGGACGATTTACAATTTCACCAAGCCAATTAACCTACAAGCATGTACATTTATGGCATGTGGGAGGAAACTGGAGCACCCGGAGAAAAACCCACGCAGGTCACGGGGAGAACGTACAAACTCTGTACAGACAGCACCTGTGGTCAGGATCGAACCAGTGCCTCTGGCGCCGTGAGGCAGCAACTCTACCGCTGCGCCACCGTGCCACCCATGGTTTAAGGGATTCTCGCGTGAAGAAAAATATTAAGACGCGTTACTTTCCTGAAGAAATAAATAAAATAAATGTCAGAACAAACAAAAAACAATCCAATTGCTCTTCAATAATCCGTAGAATGTGCGGTGGCATATGTTTATTTTATGAGTGTTGAAAATCTATAATTCATGACCGTCACATCCTTCTTGTTGGGGGTGAAAGCTGTGTTAAGTCTAGCCCATGGATTTTAAAGATGAATACGTTTCCCAAGGGGGTTTCCATATCAAAGAGTTCACGCTTTTATAAGCAGAGCATTGTTATTGTGTCCTTGTGAAAAAAAAAAACAGCAGAGCTGACACTTTGCATAAGTAACAGGGATAAGTAATATAAAAGAAGGAATTTTGAAATCTGCGGTAGAATTCCGTGAAATATGATGACATTGGAAATGTTAGACGACTGAAAAAGGCATTTTGAAGTGAAGGTAAAGAATCACTATTTGTGAAGTCAAAACTAATTTCTATTTGATTTGCATTGTAGAAATATATTTGAATACATTTAAATCAAATTGGACAAGTGGCCATATGTGTCTAATTATAGGCAATAAATATTTTAATAATGGAATTGGCAGCAATTTGGAAAACAAAGACATTAGCAAAAATGGGCAAAAGGTCTCGGAAATACACATTCAGTTTAGTATAGTTTAGTTTAGAGATACAGCATGGAAACAGGCCCACCAAATCCATGCCGATCAGCGATCGCCACACACTAAAACTATCCTGCACACGCAAGGGACAGTTTACAATTATACCACACCAATTAGCCTACAAACCTGTACGTCTTTGGAGCGTGGGTGGAAACCAGAGATCCCGGGTCACAGAGAGAATGTACAAACTCTGTACAGACAGCACCCGTAGTTGGGATCGAACCCGGGTCTCTGGCGCTGTGAGGCAGCAACTCTACCTGTGATAGCACATGATCAAGCATGGGGATGAAACCGAGTCATTGTAGATGGTGTTAATGATGATGAGTGGAGAATGTCACAAATCTGCGTCCGTTTAGAAAATCAGTGGCTGTAAGGTGTGGGAGATGTGTGGAGAATTAGATCAGAAAATGTAAGGGCTGGTTGGATGTGCACAATTCTCACAAGAGATCCATTAGTAAGCCACACAGGCACCTGGCACTGAACATTGACACTTTGATCCATACCATTTAATATACTACTGTTCAGCTCACGGAATAAAACCTATGCATTATAGTTTAAAAAGGATATACACCAGGCTCCTCTCGTCTTGCGCCTGGCATTGCAATTTTCTCAAAAGTTATCGAGAGACTGCAATAGCAATTTAAAATAAAATAAAATTAATAACAGAACACACCACAATTATTTTGTTTATATTGTTAGAAGATCCACTGTGTTAGATATTTTTTTAGGAGGTAACAAGCTGACATCTCATTTGATTGGAGCAGAATTGTTTCCTCCCTGATATTATTACCCACCATTATTATCTGGAACATGGAAAAAATATTTTTTCTGCTAACTTCTTAATCTTTATGGATGCATGTATATATTTTAGTGAGACCAGGCAGGTTGAGTTAAATAATTTTTATTGACAAATAAAAACAGTAATTAACTCGGTAAGACGCATGCGTGACTAGCTAACATGAGAATAGCTCCTGTTGCTGGGAGGAGCGCTGACCACTAACTGGAAAACCCGTGAACGAACCCCCGCGGTCACATCATCGAGCAACCAATGACGAGGGTTCGAACTTCCCCAAACCACCACTAAGAGCTGCTACAATGTTACACTATCCTATATATCCCATATACAGTAACCTACATGTGGGCAGATGCGTGGCAGATGCAGTATAATATAGATAAATGTGAGGTTATCTACTTTGGTGGCAAAAACAAGGGGGCAGATTATTATCTCAATGGGGTTAGGTTAGGTAAGGGGGAGGTGCAGCGAGACCTGGGCGTCCTTGTACACCGGTCACTGAAAGTTGGCGTGCAGGTACAGCAGAGAAGGCAGGCATGGGTTATTGATAGGGGATGATCAGCCATGATCACAATGAATGGCGGTGCTGGCTCGAAGGGCCGAATGGCCTCCTCCTGCACATATTTTCTATGTTTCTATGTACATATAACCTATGTCCTCTGGTCCTCGATTCACCTACTCTGGGCAAGGGATTCCGTGCCTCTACCCAATCTATTCCTCTCTTTTTTTTACACCTGTATAAGATCACCTCTCATCCTCCTGCTCTCCAAGCCTACTCAACCTGTCCCTAATAAGTCAGACCCTCCAGTCCTGGCAACATCCTTGTAAATCTTCTCAGCACCCTTACAAGCTTGACAACATCTTTCCCATGACATGGTGCCCAGAACTGAACACAATATTCTAAATGCAGCTGATACCAACGTCTTATCCAACTGCAATGTGACCTCCCAACGTCTACACGTCCATAGACACAAAATGCTGGAGAAACTCAGCGGGACAGGCAGCATCTCTGGAGAGAAGGAATGGGTGATGTTCCAGGGGTCGAGACTCTTCTTCAGACTATATGTCGAGTTCAGGTAGCTGCCCGTATTTGATTAGTGGTGCTGTTTTTTTTTTTGATGGAGTGAATTAGGTTGCACTGTTACGTAGACTTGCAGGTTCACATTGATGTGTGAGTAATCTCAGCTTCTACTCCTGTCATCTGACTTCTGTTGATATTTACGTGTATGAAGCGCTGCAGTTTCCCACATCAATAGGTGTAGATTCTGACAGCTCACAAGACAGAACAGGATGTTAAAACAACCCACACACTTTTTGTGGAAATCCTGTGTGAAAATCATTATTTGTGTACCCTGTTGGAGGAAGAAATGTTCCTTGAGAAAACGGATGAAGGAGATCAGAATTGCCCTGTGGAAATATAGTTTTCTTCCACAATCTTAGTGGTGCAGCGGTAGAGCTGCTGCCTTACAACACCTGAGAGCCAGGTTCCATCCTGACTACGTGTGCTATCCATACGGAGTTTGTACGTTCTCCCCGTGACCTGCATGGATTTTCTCCGGTTTCCTCCCACATTCCAAAGACGTGCAGGTTTGTAGATTAATAGGCTTTAGTAAAAATTGTAAATTGTCCCTAGTGTGTTGGATAGTGCTAGTGTATGGGGTGATCGCTGGTCAACATGGACTCGGTGGGCCAAAGGGCCAGTTCCCACGCTGTATCTCTAAAATCTTGTGATTTTGTGAAAAAGTATAATTAATCTATTGCAGAATTTCTCAATCAATATCCAGGGTTCAATTCTCAATTTGGCACATAGCCATATTTTGTATATTCATCAGGGTCTTTTTGGCTACTGTGACCCTTGTCATATTTTGGAATTAGGCCATTTGGCCCATTAAGTTTATTCCACCATTTAATCATGACTGATCTAAATGCATCCAATACTCCAAATGCAGTCTGACCAGCTCCTTATGAAGCCTCAGCATTACATCCTTGTTTTCATATTCTAGTCCTTTGGAAATAAAAACTAGCATTGCAGTTGCCTCACTTACTACCGATCAACCCCAAGAAATACTACACTTGTCGCTTTACCTCCTCCCTTGACACCATTCAAGGATCTAAACAGTCTTTCCAGGTACGGCAGAGGTTTGCCTGCACCTCCTCCAACCTCATCTATTGCATCCGCTGCTCTAGTTGTCAACTGCTCTACATCGGTGAGACCAAGCGTAGGCTTGGCGATTGTTTTGCACAACACCTCCGCAATAACCAACCTGAGCTCCCGATGGCTCAGTCTTCAACTCCCCCTCCCATTCCGAATCTGACTTTTCTGTCCTGGGCCTCCTCCATGGCCAGAATGAATCCCACCGTAAATTGGAGGAGCAGCACCTCGTATTTCGCTTGGGTAGTTTACACCCCAGCGGTATGAACATTGACTTCTCTAATTTCAGGTAGTCCTTGCTTTCTCCCTCCTTCCCCTCCCCTTCCCAGCTCTCCCACAGCCGACTGCCTCCACCTCTTCCTTTCCCCTTCCCGACCCCCACCCCCACATCAGTCTGAAGAAGGGTCTCGACCCGAAACATCACCTATTCCTTCGCTCCATAGATGCTGCCTCACCGGCAGAGCTTCTCCTGCATTTTTATCTACCACCGATCTACCGACTATCATCTACTGACTGTCATGCCTCTTGTGATAAAGATGTCATTTGACATCCCAAGAATGAGCGGAAGTGCATTCTTCAGGTGAAATGAAGTTATAGCGAGGAGATAGGACTTGTAGATCTACTTTAGGTACCACTGTGGCACCATCTGGTGGTCCAGCCACTTATTGATCGAGCCCTCGTCACCAGAGCTGGAACGGTCATGTGACTGCGTTGGGCGGGAGTTTGGGGACGAAGATTAGTTAAGACCAAAGTTGGACCCTTGAAGACCGAAAAAGGTGAATTTATTATGGGGAGACCACACCTGGAATATTGTGTGCAGTTTTAGTCCCCTAATTTGAGGAAGGACATTCTTGCTATTGAGGGAGTGCAGCGTAGGTTTACAAGGTTAATTCCCGGGATGGCGGGACTGTCATATGCTGAGAGGATGGAGCGGCTGGGCTTGTACATTCTGGAGTTTAGAAGGATGACAGGGGATCTTATTGAAACATATAAGATTGTTAAGGGGTTGGACACACTAGAGGCAGGAAACATGTTCCCGATGTTGGGGGCGTCCAGAACCGGGGGCCACAGTTTAAGAATAAGGAGTAAACCGTTTAGAACGGAGACGAGGAAACACTTTTTCTCACAGAGAGTGGTGAGTCTGTGGAATTCTCTGCCTCAGAGGGCGGTGAAGGCAAGTTCTCTGGATGCTTTCAAGAGAGAGCTAGATAGGACTCTTAAAAATAGCGGAGAGAAGGCGGGAGAAGGCAGGAACGGGGTACTGATTGGGGATGATCAGCCATCATCACATTGAATGGTGGTGCTGGCTCAAAGGGCCAAATGGCCTACACCTGCACCTATTGTCTATCTAGATCAGAGAAAGATCAATTATTGTTTAATTTCCTCAAGTTTGTCGTTACCATTCTTTTGAATGCTGGCACCATGTTAAATACAGTACATTTTCATCCAATTTTACCTTTAGTTTTAGAGATGCGGTGTCCAATGGCCCAATGAGCCCGCATCGGCCAGCGATCCCCGTACACGACGTTCATTCTACCACCTAGGCACAATTTACAGAAGCCAATCAAACTGCAACCCTGCACGTCTTTGGAGTGTGGGAGGAAACCAAAGATCTCGGAGAAAACCCACACAGGTCACGGGGAGAACGTACAAACTCCATACAGACAGCACCCGTAGTCAGGATTGATCCCGGGTCTCTGGCGCTGTGAGGCAGCAACTCTACCGCTGCGCCTCCGTGCCGCCCACTACTTCTGCAATAGATAACTGTGTCCTCTTGATGATTGTCTTTCTTTACTGCCACTCTAAACTCAGCTGCATTTACAAGGATTATCGTGATCTCTCTGAACTGAATTTTAAAGGGGAATTTATCTGGTGCCTGCCATTACTATATCTAATAGATAGCTTCAGATCTTACCACACTCTCTCCATGTCATTGCTGTAGTTTTGTCTCTGGCACTGTTTTGGTTCATTGGCCCTCGTGGACTCTTAAAGGTGTTGCTCCATGAAGCATTTTTGCATTAAGTCTACCACATCTGCTGCTGAATGACTCAGGTCTTTCAACATTATACATAATTGATGGAATCCTCCATTAATATAACTCCCTTGGTCTTCTGCTTTTCCAATGGTATGGAAAGAAATGTCCTCCTTATAATTTGGATAGGAAGGAACTGCAGAGGCTGGTTTATACTGAAGACAGACACAAAGTGCTGGAGCAACTCAGCGGGTCAGGCAGCATCTCTGGAGAGAAGGAACAGGTAATGTTTCGGGTCCAAACCCTTCTTAGCAGTCTGAAGAAAGGTTCTGACCCAAAATGTCACCAGTTCCTTTTCTCCAGAGTTGCTGCCTGAGCCGCTGAGTTGCTCCAGCACTTTGTGTCTGTCTGTGGAGTGGATCCTTTATGTTTCCAACTCCCTCGAGGAAAACATAAAAAGTGCTGGAGAAACTCAGCGGCTCTGGCAACTGCTGTAAAGGTGATGTTTCAGGTTTGGACCCTTTCTCCAGGGTATTCTAGTAGGGAGCGCAACTGCAACGGAGATGGGGACAGGACTGGAAAAGAGATGGGAATGGGCAGGTGATGGGAGGACACAAGAAGATACAGGTCCTGACCTCCCTCCACACCACCCCTTTAAGTCAAGTCAAGTCGAGTCAAGTCAAGTCAAGGCAACTTTATTTGTCACATACACACATACAAGATGTGCAGTGAAATTAAAGTGGCAATGCCTGCGGATAGTGCAAAAAAACAACAGAACAACAGAACAGAACCAGTATTTACATTTTAGAAAATAAAAAGACACGTGTGTCTTTGTCCTTTGTCTCCTTTTCATCTCCAGCCTTTGTCCACCCATCTGCCAAGCAAAACATCTCCCCCTCTCCACCTCTCCCCCTCTCCCCCTCTCCCCCCTCTCCCCCTACCTCCCCCTCCCCCCTCCCTTTCTCCCTCCCCCTCCCTCCCTCCCCCTCCCTCCCCCTCTCCCCCTCTCTCCCCCTCTCTCTCCCCTCTCTCTCCCCCCCCCCCCCCCTCCCCGCCTCACCTATATCCAACTATCATTTGCTCGAAGATAGACACAAAAATCTGGAGTAACTCTGCGGCTCAGGCAGCATCTTTGGAGAGAAGGAATAGGTGACGTTTTGGGCTTAGACCATTCTTTAGACTGAGAGCCAAGGGGGAAGTACACCGGAGCAATGATAGACGAGGGAAAAGATTACAAATCAACTTGTTGTTCTCAAAATGAAAGTAGAAATAAAGATGTATTAAAGGAATATATTGATCTGTGCCAGGGAAATGCAAAATAACGATAGTCATCAGAAATCTGGCAGTACTGTATCTTTAACCCAGCTCGATGCCAATAAAAACAGGTGTCATCTTCTGTAACCCATGCATATTAAAACACAGTGCTGTAATGATAATGTTATGCCTTTCCTAACTGTCAACATATCATCATTTTTAATGCAGACAAATTTCACCCAGAAGTTGTTGGCAAAATGATCACAACATTTACCAATGCAGCAAAGCAAAATGACTGATGATTTTTTCGACTCTGGAAAGGAAATGAACATTGCAGCTGGGTGTTAGCGTATCAGTAAAATAACACCATTAGCAACGTGTTAATGTCCTCATTAATAGACAATAGACAATACGTGCAGGAGCAGGCAATCGGCCCTTCGAGCCAGCACCGCCATTCAATGTGATCATGGCTGATCATCCACAATCAGTGCCCCGTTCCTGCCTTCTCCCCATATCCCCTTTAAGATATGGGGAGAAGGCATATCTCTTTAAGAGCCCTATCTAGCTCTCTCTTGAAAGCATCCAGAGAACCTGCCTCCACCGCCCTCTGAGGCAGAGAATTCCACAGACTCACAACTCTCTGTGAGAAAACGTGTTTCCTCATCTCCGTTCTAAATGGCTTACCCCTTACTTTGATTAAGAGCTGAAAATGTATCTTCATTGGGATTTTGTGTGTCGTTGCACCTTGAGTGAATGGACTTAACAGGGGCTACAGTTACAGAGTGTAGAGGGAGGATCTACCGATGCTGGCTTAAACCGTAGCCAGACACAAAAGCCTGAAGTAACTCGGCAGGCCAGGAAACATCTCTGGAGAAAAGGAATGGGTGACATTTTGGGTGGAGACCCTTCCTCAGACTGAGAGTTAGGGGAAAGGGGAAGGAGAGATATAGACGGTGCTGTAATGATAATGTTATGCCTTTCCAAACTGTCAACATATCATCATTTTTAATGCAGACAAATTTCACCCAGAAGTGCTTGGGAGAAATGAATGGAACAAATGCAAAAAGCACTCATAATCAAGGAAAGGTAGATATACAGAAATGCTGGAGAAACTCAGCGGGCGAGGCAACATCTATGGAGCGAAGGAATAGGAGGTTGAGACCCTTCTTCAGACTGATGTGGGGGTGGGGGTTGGCGAGAAAAGGAAAGGAAGAGGCGGAGACAGCAGGCTGTGGGAAAGCTGGGAAGGGGAGGGGTAGGGGTAGGAGGGAGAAAGCAAGATCTACCTGAAATTGGAGAAGTCAATGTTCATACTGCTGGGGTGTAAACTACCCAAGCAAAATATGAGGTGCTGCTCCTCCAATTTGCAGTGGGACTCACTCTGGCCATGGAGGAGGCCCAGGACAGAAAGGTCAGCTTCCGAGCCACCGAGAGATGAGGTTGGTTAATGCGAACTGAGCGGAGGTAATCAAGGAAATGTCGGGACACACAATGGGCCACTGTTGTCACCTATTCCACAGCCACCAATGGACCATTATGGTCTGAAGAAGGGTCTCGACCAGAAACATCACCCACTCCTTTTATCCAGAGATGTTGCCTGCCCCGCTGAGTTACTCCAGCATTCTGTGTCTCTCTTCGGTTTAAACCAGCATCAGAAGCTCCTGCCTACAACTGACCATTATTTTGATTTGTGTGAGCTTTGTACAGATTTTTTTCCACTTGGTTGGAGACATTTATGAGAATATCTGTGCAGTTTCTGCCCAATTTTCATTTACAAACATTATACTATTGATCTGTAAAGCCTCCCCCACAGTTTGGATTTCCATTTGAAAGTCAAATGGAAATCCAATGTGTTAAAATATTCCCAGTGGTTAAAAGATACCTCAGGTTAAAGTTTGGAGACTACAATGATTAGGAAAAAATAAGTGAATACATCTAGACGTAAGAATAGAGAAACAGGAACTCAATCAGGAACAGAAACAGGACCAGCTGCAATGAGGAGTCTCCTGATGTTTAGTTTAGTTTAGTTTAGTTTAGAGATACAGCGTGGAAACAGGCCCTTCGGCCCACCGAGTCTGTGCTGACCAATGATCACCCATACACTAGTTCTATCCTGCACACTAGGGACGATTTACAGAAACCAATTAACACAACGTGACCCTTATTAAGGGCATGTGCATGGGAAAGGTGTGGATGTGTGTGGAGAGTGGGAGGAAACCAGAGCTCCCGGAGAAAACCCACATGGTCACAGGGGGAGAACGCGCAAACTCCGTATAGAAAGCACCCATAGTCAGGATCCAACCCGGGTCTCTGGCGCTGTGAAGCAGCAAATCTACCGCTGCGCCACCGTACCTCTCATGTCATTCTTAATTCTCTTCCATGTTTTTTCACTCCAGGGACCTCTGAACCCACCACCTTCAACCCACCACCACTAAGTCTCCTCTATCCGTTCAGTTTGGACCCCGTGATGTTTTAGATGCTTCTATTGTTTCTCCTCAGCTTCCACCCTTCAAACGGAGATTGTGTCCCAAGCCTTTCTAATCCATCCTCGTGACTGCATCCCAAAGACCTTTCCTGTAAGTGCATCCTGTTCTTTCTCGAACACTCTCTAGCACTCCCACATAATTCCTAAACATGTATATGTGTGGGTGAATGTGTGTATATAGTTATGTAGATCAACATACTGTACACACACACACACACACACACACACACACACACACACACACACACACACACACACACACACACACACACACACACATATAATTATATATTTTCTATAATTATATACAATTATATACAATATACATATTTATATAATAGTATTTTAAATATAGATTTACCATCGACAGAGGCACTTAGAGAAGAGTGGGAACGAGAATTAATGATAAAAATTACGAAGGAAACATTTGAAAAGTATTTGATATATGTACACAAATGTTCGATTAATGTAAGACATAATTTAATTCAATTTAAAATTTTACATAGATTATATTACTCAAAAACTAGATTGAATAAATTCTATCCAAATACTTCCCCCATTTGTGATAAATGTCTATCCCAAAATGCAACTATAAAACATTCTTTTGTCTCCTGCATAAAACTTTATAAATTCTGGAGTGTTATTTTTGAAATATTTACAAAATTATTTAAGATAAAAATGGAACCTAATACTGAAATGATTATATTTGGAGTAATGGCAGATGGGAATAAATTTAACTGATCTCAACATTTATTTTTAAATTATGGGTTAATAACGGCAAAAAAAACTTATACTTAATTTTATTAGGAGGAATCGCATCTCCTCAAGATGTGCAGTGTCCAACATTTTTGAAATCCACATTTTAAGCGTTGGTATGGCTGTATTTTTTCCAAAAGTTAAGTATAAGTTTTTTTTATAATAGTATTTTAAATATAGATTTAATATCAATATGCACACACACACACACACAAATTATATATAATATATAATTATAAAAATATATATATACAATATGTGTGTGTAAGTGTGTGTGTATATATATATATATATATCTATATATGTATAGATATATACACACACACTCCCACGCACACACGGACACACATGCTCACACACTCTCACACACACTCCCACGCACGCACACACGCACACACACACGCACACACGGATATATTTAGGTAGGCAGGTGGTACTTGTGTAGAGGGGGCATGTTGGTCGGTGTGGGCAAGTTGGGCCGAAGGGCCTATTTCCATGCTAACTGGCTCAATGACCGGAATTAAATGCAAGGCCATTTCTTTTATAATTATTACGGTGATTTAGGAAAAGCACAATCTTGACTTGGCCTCCAGCTATGCGTGGGTTGAACACATTTAATTTGAGTATTCCTCTTGGATAGTTAAGTTAAACATCTGCTGATATTGGAGTATTGAGGGGGGAAAACAAAGGCGGGCATGAGCATTCACAACAAGCCAAATCAATCCAATTGGAGTCGACTGACCTGACAGATTGAATTACACTCCAATCCAATAAAAGAGTAAATGGCCTTAAGCTTGATGTTCAAACAAGGGGAAATATCTCTGTGTGCTTAAAGCTAGCCCATCCTTTGTTCACAATTGAACAGATAGATGTGAGTTCAAACATTTTTTGGAATTGGTACATTGCCAAGTTGGTAGACTTGCTGCCTACTAGCGCCGGAGACCCAGGTTCGATCCTGACTATGGGTGCTGTCTATACAGAGTTTGTACGTTCTCCCCGTGACCTGTGGGGTTTTCTCTGAGATCTTCCTCCCACACTCCAAAGACGTACAGGTTTGTAGGTTAATTGGCTTGGTATAAATGTAAATTGTCCCAAGTGCATGTAGGAAAGTGTTAAGGGCCTGTTCTACCAGCATCCGACTCCATGCGGTGAGCGCGATCAAACCGGCAGCGGGGGCCGCGCGGAGGTCAGGTGATCCGTGTACAGGGCCGTTCCCAACAGCATGCGCCTGCATGCGAAGAGCGTGACCAAACTGGCAGCGGGGGCAGTGCGGAGGTGGGGTGAGTGGCGCAAAGTGAGGCAAACTTGGAGCAAAGTCTTAAAGGTAAGTTCGCTAGGACAGAGAGGGACACACAGAGAGGGGCACAGAGGCACTCACAGAGAGCGTCACGGAGGCACCTACAGAGAGGGTCATGGAGGCACGACGTCGAGGCGATGTGTAATGTGTCGAGTCGACTGTGAGCCGACAAGCCGTTGCCGCGCGGAAATTTTGGACATGGTCAGTTTTTCGGAGCCCCGCGTGATGTCGGGACGAACTCTGCACAATTCCGCACGGCTCCGGCGATCGAAGTGGGACCGGCTCAAGCGACCACGTTAGGTCGCACTCATCGCATGGAGTTGCATGCTGCTGGGACAGGCTTTTTAGCATGCCGGGGTCGCTGGTCGGCGCAGACTCGATGGGCCAAAGGGCCTGTTCCCGCGCTGTATCACTGAATAAAACTAAACTTAAGCAAACGGCAGGCAGTTTAATTGAACATTGAAGGTTATCACGTTCCTTCTATATTCATTTGTATTTTTTCTCTGAAGATAGACACAAAATGCTGAAGTAACTCAGTTTCAATTTCCTTCAACAAGGAACACCGCTGAAAATAGACCTGAAGTGTCTGAAAAAGTGTCTCAGCTAGAAACGTAATCAATCTATACATTCCAGAGATGATACATGGCCCACTGAGTTACTCCAGCTCTTTGTGTCTATTTGTTTTTGTAAACCAACATCTCATAGAGTCATAGAGTCATACAGTGGGTAAACAGGCCCTTCGGCCCAACCTGCCCACACCGACCTGATGTCCCATCTACACCAGTCGCACTTTCCTGCATTTGGCCCATATCCCCCAAAACCAACCCATCCATGCACCCGTCCAAATGAACATTGTGATAGTCCCCGCCTCAACTATGTCTTCCACCAGCTCGTTCCATACTTTGTGTGAAAAAGTTAACACTCAGATTCCTATTAACCCCTCACATGTTTTACTAACCTAAAATGCTACCACTTTTGAGTCAATGGCGGATTTAAAATAGCACAGGAAATAATTTTGGACAAATATATTCATTAGTTATCAAAGTATTGTTCTAGTGTTCACCTAATTGTAGTTGCTCCTTAAGTTCAAGTCAAGTCAAGTCAAGAGAATTTATTGTCATGTGTCCCAGATAGGACAATGAAATTCTTGCTTGAGGCAGCACAACAGAATATAGTAGGCATGAATACAGATCAGATCAACATAACCATATACCATAGAATATACAATGGCTTGCAAAAGTATTCATACCCCTTGAACTTTTCCACATTTTGTCACGTTACAACCACAAACGTAAATGTATTTTATTGGGATTTTATGTGATAGACCAACACAAAGTGGTGCATAATTGTGAAGTGGAAGGAAAATGATACATGGTTTCAATTACAAATTACAAAAAAAAAACTGAAAAGTGTGGTGTGCAAAAGTATTCAGCCCCCCTGAGTCAATACTTTGTAGAACCACCTTTCGCTGCAATTACAGCTGCAAGTCTTTTGGGGTATGTCTCTACCAGCTTTGCATATCTAGAGACTGACATTTTTGCCCATTCTTCTTTGCAAAATAGCTCAAGCTCAGTGAGATTGGATGGAGAGCGTCTGTGAACAGCAATTTTCAAGTCTTGCCAGAGATTCTCAATTGGATTTAGGTCTAGACTTTGACTGGGCCATTCTAACACATGAATATGCTTTGATCTAAACCATTCCATTGTAGCTCTGGCTGTATGTTTAGGGTTGTTGGCCTGCTGGAAGGTGAACCTCCGCCCCAGTCTCAAGTCTTTTGCAGACTCTAACAGGTTTTCTTCCAAGATTGCCCTGTATTTGGCTCCATCCATCTTCCCATGAACTCTGACCAGCTTCCCTGTCCCTGCTGAAGAAAAGCATCCCCACAGCATGATGCTGCCACCACCATGTTTCACAGTGGGGATGGTGTGTTCAGGGTGATGTGCAGTGTTGGTTTTCCACCACATAGTGTTTTGCATTTAGGCCAAAAACTTCAATTTTGGTCTCATCAGACCAGAGCACCTTCCTCCACATGTTTGCTGTGTCCCCCACATGCCTTGTGGCAAACTGCAAACGGGACTTCTTATGGCTTTGTTTCAACAATGGCTTTATTCTTGCCACTCTTCCATAAAGGGCGATTTGTGGAGTGCACGACTAATAGTTGTCCTATGGACAGATTCTACCACCTGAGCTGTGGATCTCTGCAGCTCCTCCAGAGTGACCATGGGCCTCTTGGCTGCTTCGCTGATCAATGCTCTCCTTGCCCGGCCTGTCAGTTTAGGTGGACGGCCATGTCTTGGTAGGTTTGCAGTTGTGCCATACTCTTTCCATTTTTGGATGATGGATTGAACAGTGATCCGTGAGATGTTCAAAGCTTGGGATATTTTTTTGTAACCTAACCTTCTTTCAACTTCTCCACAACTTTATCCCTGACCTGTCTGGTGTGTTCCTTGGGCTTCATGATGCCCAAGGAACATGGTTTGTTCACTAATGTTCTCTAACAAACCTCTGAGGTCTTCACAGAAACACCTGTATTTATACTGAGATTAGATTACACACAAGTGGACTCTATTTACTAATTAGGTGACTTCTGTAGGCAAATGGTTGCACTGGATTTTATTTAGGGGTATCAGAGTAAAGGGGGCTGAATACTTTTGCACGCCACACTTTTCAGTTTTTTATTTGTAAAAAAATTTGAAAACCATGTATCATTTTCCTTCCACTTCACAATTATGTGCCACTTTGTGTTGGTCTATCACATAAAATCCCAATAAAATACATTTACGTTTGTGGTTGTAACGTGACAAAGTGTGGAAAAGTTCAAGGGGTATGAATACTTTTGCAAGCCACTGTATATATCTGCACACATAAATAAACAGATAAAGTGCAATAGGCTGTTATAGTTCAGAGCCTATTGCAGAGCCTATAGTTCAGAGCCTATTCCTATTAAATCTTTCCCCTCTCACATGTTTTACTAATTTAAAATGTTTTACTAACCTAACCTTTTGAGTCAATAGGTTATTTAAAATAGCACAGGAATATAACTTTGGACAAATATATTAATTAGTTATCAAGGTATTGACAATAGACAATAGACAATAGGTGCAGGAGTAGGCCATTCGGCCCTTCAAGCCAGCACCGCCATTCAATGTGATCATGGCTGATCATCCCCAATCAGTACCCCGTTCCTGCCTTCTCCCCATATCCCCTGACTCCGCTATTTTTAAGAGCCCTGTTTAGCTCTCTCTTGAAAGCATCCAGATAACCTGCCTCCACCACCCTCTGAGGCAGAGGTATTGTTGTAGTGTTCTCCTATTTGGTTCCTAATAGGTTCCCCTAATCTTTCCCCCCTCCCCTTAAACCTGTGTCTTCTGATTCTTGAACCCAGTTCCTTGTTTCTACGGCAAGTGTATGATTCGTGGTGTTGGAAAGGGTGTCGGTGGAGGGGAACGGATTAGGCCTCAGTGAAGAGAAGAAGCAGAGCTTGTAGCTTTTGGCTTTCGTCAGAAGCAGTCCAACCAGCCAGTTAAACGATGACAAAGAGTACAAACGGCAGTGCGTCAAGATTATCCATTATCCCACTCCCTGGAGCCACTACAGATCACCATTTAATGCTGATCTTGCCAGTAAATCTCAAACCCTGGGGATAATTTGAAAACATGCATAATAGCATTTCACCATTTAGCTCGTTCTTAATCAACCATTGATAAACTGACATGATGAAAGAATGGGCCGACTGTGCTTGTATTCACTGGTATTTAAAAGAATGAGAGGGGATCGTATAGTAACATACAAAATTCTTATGGGATTGGACAGGCTAGATGCAGGAAATGTGTTCCCCTCGTTGGGGGTGGGGGGAGTCCAGAGCCAGGGGTCACACAGTTTAAGAATAAGGGGTAGGCCATTTAGGACTGAGATGAGGAGAAGGTTTTTCTGTGGAATTCTCTGCCACAGAAGACAGTGGAGGCCAATTCACTGGATGTTTCCAAGAGAGAGCTAGATACAGCTCTTAGCGCTAACGGAATCAAGGAGAAGGCAGGAACGGGGTACTGATTGTGGATGATCAGCCATGATCATATTGAATGGTGGTGCTGGCTCGAAGGACCAAATGGGCTACTCCTGCACCTATTTTCTGTTTCTATGGTTCTATTTAGCAAGCATAACAACAATCTGACAAAGAAAAAAACCAAAGATGAATTTATACTGAGAACAAAATACCAGTAAATGCTAGAATGTCTCCTTCAAGAAGCAATATAACACATTCCTTCGCCTCTTGCATAAAATTACATAACGCTTGGAGAGGAATTTTTGAAATTCTCTCAAAAACACTCAAAACAAAATTGGACCCTGACACGGAATTAATTATTCTAGGAACATCAGAAGCCTGCTCTGAGCTATCAATATTTCAAAGACCTTTCCTCAATTATGGCCTGATAACGGCGAGAAAACGAATACTCAAATTTTGGAAACATACATCTGTCCCTACTTTTAAAATGTGGATTATGGACATGTCTGAGATGCTACATCTTGAAAATATTAGACTTGTCTTTGCAGAAAAAAACAGAGCATTTTTCGAAGACATGGACACCATTCAATGATTTACTACAAGGATAATATGGTGCAACGCAATTTTGGAGTGAAATCTAATTACGGGTTGGGTGGTGGGTGGGGAGGGATGCGAGGCAGGTATATCACCACCTTTTGTTTTTCTTTCCGTTTTTGTCTTTTTATTTCTCTACATCTTCCTTATTTCTTTTACTTACTCACTCTTTGGCGATACCACCTTGGTAGTCTAGGGGTTCTATCCTTGCATATTCCACTTTTCGTCTCCCTTGCTTTTTCTTTCTTCTTTTCTCTCAACTATAGCTAAAATCAAACTTGAAGCTGTACAATAACTATATTATGTCATATGCCGCTGTTTATACTTTTGTACATTTGCTTCTAATAAATTATATTTATTAGAACCATATACCATTATATAAATATATACACACATGAATAAATAAACTGATAAAGTGCAAATAACAGATTATGGGTTATTAATGTTCAGAGTTTTGTCCGAGCCAGGTTTAATAGCGTGATGGATGTGGGGAAGTAGCTATTCCTGAACCTGGTTGACCTCCGACGAAATTGATTGACCTCCTACGACCTCGTGTCGACCATGCTGCGAGCTTGAGTCGAGGGCAAACTCGCCAGAACTCGCGGATTAGGTCACCCAAGTGGGACAGGCCCTTTAGATTCCCGTTTATCATCATTGTTTAGTGAAAAAAAATGTTTTGAAGTGTTTCTTTACAATGTATTCTTTCATTCCTGGCATAATTTTAATGAATCGTCAATATGCTTGTTGCTTGTCTCTGAAAAACATTTTTAAAAGGTCAATGCCTTAGCTCAGATGGACACGTATTAAATTGGTTGAAAGTAATTCTGACCTTGTGGCTGTTGATTTATCAGGAATATTTAAGTTACAAGCATGAACTTTTAATTTAGTTTAGTTTAGAGATACAGTGCAGAAACAGGCCCTTTGGCCCACTGAGTCCGCGCCGACCAGCGATCCCCGCACACTAGCACTATTCTACACTCACTAGGATCAATTTCTGATCTTTACCAAAGCCAATTAATCTATAAACCTGTACGTCTATGGAGTGTGAGAGGGAACTGGAGCACCCGGTGAAAACCCACGTGGTCACAGGAAGAACGTGCAAACTCCGTACCGACTTCACCTGCAGTCGGGTTCGAAACTGTGTTTCTGGTGCTGTAAGGCAGCAGCTGTACCACAGCGACCCTTGATGTGGGAAACATTGATGTTATGGGGAGAAGGCAGGAGCATAGGGTTTGGAGGGAGAGATAGATCAGCCATGATGAAGGGTCTCGACCCGAAACGTCACCTATTCCTTCTCTCCAGAGATGCCGCCTGTCCTGCTGAGTTACTCCAGCTTTATCTGTTTATCTTCGGTTAAAACCAACATCTGCTGTTCCTTCTTACACATTTCTCATTATCTCTTTCGTTCTAGGCATGACCTTTACATTACCACGTTACAGACAGACAGGTCCACAAGGTAAAATGTTGATTTACTTTAACAAAACTCTTCATGGAAATTCAGTTCAGTTTAGTTTATTGTCACGTGTACCTGTGTACAGTGAAAAGCTTTTGTTGCGTGCTAACCAGTCAGAGGAAAGACAATACATGATTACAATCGAGCCATTTACACCTTTAGTGCAAGGTAACGCCAGCTGCTCTCTGGTTGTGTTTCACTTGTGTACACGTGACAATAAACTAAACTCAAACTCAATCCCATGTACACTGCAATGTATACTGTTTTCAGACTGCCAGCCTCAGTCTGTCTGAACTCTCCACTCCAGCGTATGTTGTGACCTGGTCAGTGTTTCTCTCTGCTCAGCAGTACGCACCAGGTCACAGCCAATTTGTTCCGACAATGTTGGTAGCTCTCAGAAGACATCAGTTTGCCATCCATCATCACAAAAACTTGAACTGCAACTGACCTGCTCCGTTTCCCATCCATTATCTCCCCGCAACTGAAGCCAGAGCTCATGTAAGGTGAAATTGCTCCATAAGTCAGCAAGACGCACAAAGTCATAGAAAAGTTGTTCCTTCATATCTGACTTAAATGGAATCTTATACCCCAGTCACAATTTTATGACAGTTCATAAATATACCTAGGGCTATGGGCTATGCTTTTATGATGGTGTGGTGTCTTTCAATTCGTGGTAAGTTTAGTTCAGTTTCGGAAAGAACTGCGGATGCTGCTTTAAATGGAAGGTAGACACAAAATGCTGGAGTAACTCAGTGGGACAGACATGCTGCCTGTCCCACAGAGTTACTCCAGCATCTTGTGTCTACCTTTAGTTTAGTTTAGTTTGATTTAGTTTAGTTTAACTTAGAGAAACAGCACAGAAACAGGCCCTTCTGCCCACCGAGTTTGCGCCGACCTGCGATCCCCACACATTAACACTACCCGACATAAACTAGCGACATTTTTACTTTAATACCGTCTTTGGAGTGATAAAGAAATATTGTTTGGTGCAAGTTAAAGTCCGATCAAAGTCCATAGAAGTTCAGGACTGCTCTCTGGTTGCGGTAGAATGGTTCAGTTGCCTGATAACATCTGGGAGAATTGTCCTTGAGATTTGCTCAGTCACCTGAGCATAATTATATGTTTGATTAAGTTTAGTTTAGTTTAGTTTAGTTTCGTTTAGTTTAGTTTAGTTTAGAGATACAGCATGGAAACAGCCCCGTCTGCTCATCGTGTCTGATACACCAGGGACTATTTAACCAATTTCACCCTAGTCAATTAACCTGCAAACCTATACATCTTTGGAGTGTGGGAGGAAACTGTTCTCCAGAGGCAGACACCAAAAGCTGGAGAAACTTAGCAGGTCAGGCAGCATCTCTGGAGAAAAGCACAAAGCGATATTTCAAGTCAAAACCCTTCTTCAGACTGAGAATGAAGGGCAAGGGGAACAAGAGATATGAAGGGTACTAAGGATGTGGAATCCTACATGCACCCAGACAGGAAAGGACATTTTATGCACATTTGGCGGCCCAATCTGCCCCTTCCATCATTCCACAAGGGCGGCCATGGTGGCGCAGCGGTAGAGTTGCTGCCTAACAGCGCTTACAGCGCCGGAGACCCGAGTTCGATCCCGACTACGGGTGCTGTCTGTACGGAGTTTGTATGCTCTCCCCATGACCTGTGTGGGTTTTCTCCGAGATCTTTGGTTTCCTCCCACACTCCAAAGACGTGCAGGTAAGCAGGTAAATTGGCTTGGTGTAAGTGTAAATTGTCACCAGTTTGTAAAGGGCAGTGCTGGAGTGTGGGGATCGCTGGTCGGTGCAGACTTTGTGGGCTGAAGGGCTGTGTCTCTAAAACTAAAACTGAAGTAAACATCAGTTTTCTTCACCGACAGTTAAGCACCCGCCCATCTCGAGCCCGCTCAATCAAAAATTGATTCAATTCCCCATCAAAACCCTCGTATGAACCTTTTCTTACATTACAGGAAGGCAACCCATTACAGGAGCTGACAACTTAAAGGTTGTGGTTATTTATCAAGTGCACTTTGCCTCCTGGCTTTTTCAGCTTATAATTGTGTCCTTTGGTTCTTTTGTCTCGATTTGTTTAAAATACTTTTTCATGTGCACTATATTGATTATTTGCAGCAGAATTGAGAGATCATTTTGCCTCTTTCTCAAGTGACAGCAGCTTTAGCTTCTTTCCAAGACTGTAGCTAAAAATATGGAATCATTGCCGTTTGGGTTGATTCTTCAGACACCCCAAAACATCGCCTATTGCTGCCTGATCCGCTGAGTTACTCCAGCATTTTGTATCTGTCTTTGGTGTAAACCAGCATTTGCAGTTCCTTGCTACGCTGACTATTCCAGCCTTCAGCAATGCAGCTAATGTCATTGCATGGTTTAGCTTAGCTTAGGTTAGAGTCACAGCGCGGAAACAGGCCCTTCGGCCCACCGAGACCGCACCGTCCGGTGATCCCCGCATGCTAACACTATCGTACCCGCACGAGGGACAGTTTACACTTACACCAAATTAATTTACAGACCTGCACGTCCTTTAGAGTGTGGGTGGAAACCGAAGATATTGGAGAAAAGGCACGCAGGTCACGGTGAGAACGTGCGAACTCCGTACAGACAGCGCCCGTAGTCAGTATTGAACCCGGGTGTCTGGCACTGCAAGCGCTGTAAGGCAGCAACTCTACCGCTGCGCCACCGTGGCCGCCCTTGTGGGGCCTGAAGGAAAGGACTTTTATTCTTCTGTCCAAACTGAGTGCAGGGCAAGCCATCGACTCCAGAGCCAGCAGCTCCCATCTCAGATTGTTGCCAGATTTCCCCAAGCCCTGGAAAACATGTACAGGAGCCGTGCATCGTGGTTCTAATTACACTGTGGTTTAAATATATTTATAGTGTTTCATGTGTCCATAAGTCAACACTATTTTTCTCCTGTCGGAACAGGTGGATTCAGCTCCACAGATACTGGGAAGCCCAGGGGCTCCAACTAAATGAACGAGCATGCACGGAGACCTGGCAGATAATTCAATCACTACGTTTAACACTTGAGGCAAACTATCCATTCAATGCACACAAAGAACCGCAAATCACTGAGGGGTAACAATGACGGGGAAAATATGCCAATCGTTTAGTTTAGTTTCATTCAGTTTAGAGATACAGCGTGGAAACAGGCCCTCCTGCCCACCGAGTGCGCGCCGACCAGCGATTCCCGCACACTAACACTATCCTCCACACACTGGGGACATTTTTACTTTTTATACCAAGCCATTTGACTCACAAACCTGTACGTCTTTGGAGTGTGGGAGGAGAAAACTCACGCAGGTCACGGGGAGAACGTGCAAACTCCGTACAGACAGCACCAGTAGTCAGAATTGAACCCAGGTCTCTGGCGCTGTGAGGCAGCAACACTACCCACTGCGCCACCGTGCCGCCTATTTTAGACATCTAACCTAGAATATCGGACATAGAACAGTACAGCACAGGAACAGGCCCTTCGGCCCATAATGTTTGTGTTGAACATGTGGCCGGGTTAAACTGATCTCTTCTCCCTGTACATGACCCATATCCGTCTATTCCCTGCACTGCCATGTGCCTATCCAAAAGCCTCTTACACCACGATCGTATCTGCCTCTACCACCACCCCTGGCAGCTCGTTCCGGGTTCCCTCTGTGTAGACGATTGCCCCATGCATCTCCATTAAGCTTTTCTCTCTCAACTTAGAGCTATGGCATCTAGTATTGGATGTTTCCGCTCTGGGAAAAAATGTTCCAACTGTCTATCCTAACTATGCCTCTCATCATTTATATACTTCCATCAACCTCCGACAATTATGTTGGAAGAAGTCCCCAAGGATTTCAGCTGAGATCTGGCACCTGGTTGAAGGTGGTGGCAAACCTCGTGCCAGAGACGCAGGTTCGGGTCTTTGACTACCGTCGCTGTCTGTACGGAGTTTGTACGTTCTCCCCGTGACCTGCGTGGGGTTTCTCCGGGTGCTCCCGGTTTCCTCCCACATTCCAAAAACCAACAGGTTTGTAGGTTAACTGGCTTCTGTTAAAATTGTAAATCGTCCCAAGTGTGTGTGGGATAGTGCTCCTGTACGGGGTGATCGCTGGTCGGCGCGGACCCGGTGGTCCGCAGGGCCTGTTTCCGCGCTGTATCTCCAAAGTCCAAAGTAACATTGACTCCTGCAGGCTGCAGCGTGCCGCGGGGGAGGATGAAGTGACATTCCTCAAGGACGTGCGATGCTTTTACATAATTTGCTCATTTTAACGATCTTCCTCAGCCTGCCCAGATATATGATCTAAATAAAAGTCAAAGGGTTTCTCCCTGCCAATGTGCTTTGCATTGCCAGGTCTATGAATGAATATAGGCACAGGTAATTGGTGCTGAATTAATTTAATTCTGCATGTGAACTTAATCGAATGTGAGAAACACAACAGAGAAATGAATGAGATTGAACTTGTCATCCTCGGCCAATATGGTAGTGAACAATTAGTGCAGGAGATGTCATTGCTTTCCTGTACATTGCTATGCCTGCAAATGGCAGCGGTTTGCTTCAGTTTGAAAGATATATTGCAGCCCAGCTCAAATTGTTTGAAAAGATTAACAAGGTGGAGTTCTGAAGCTTTTCAACATCAGATGGTGGTGAATCTGTGGAATTATTTGCCACCGAAGGCTGTGGAGGCCAAGTCAGTGGATATTTGTTAAGGTGCAGCTGGATAGATTCTTGATTTGTACGGGTTATGGGGAGAAGGCAGGAGAATGGGGTTAGGAGGGAGAGATAGGTCAGCCGTGACGAAGGGTCTCGACCCGAAACGTCACCCGTTCCTTCTCTCCAGAGATGCTGCCTGCCCCCCTGAGTTACTCCAGCTTTTGGTGTCTATCTTCGGTTTAAACCAGCATCTGCAGTTCCTTCCTGCACAGCCATGATTGAATGGCGGAGTAGACTTGATGGGCAGAATGGCCTAATTCTGCTCCTATCACTTATGATCAGTGCCCACAGCACCAGAGGGATCCACTGGCATTTCTAAGTCTCTTCAATGCAGTTCAATATTTGATTGCATCTGTCACTTTGCATTAATATTTGATTGCTTGTTGTGACGGGGGAGGGATGGAAGGTTAGGTCTGCAAGCGTCGGGGGGTGGATGGGGAATGAGGAGAGCTGGGGGAGGGATGAGCTGGGGAAGCGTAGAGGAGGGGGAGCAGTAGACAAGAGTGAAGATGGGGAGAGGCAGAGACGCTGCCTGTCCCGCTGAGTTACTCCAGCATTTTTGTCGACCTTCCAATTTTACAGCATCTGCAGTTCTTTCTTACACAGGAATCTATAACAAATAATTTTTGATTTTATTAACCAACTGTGTTATGAATTTTTCACTCTCAGTAGCACAGCGGTGGCTTACCAAGTTAATAATTGTGTTATTATTGTGATTTGGCTAAAGCTGTTAAATAGATAATGAAATTCTACAATTAAGCCCGTGTACACTACGAATAATCTTGCATTAATATAGCTAATTAGCATTCCTCTTAGAAATTCCTGAAGATATTTCTTGTAATATTTTGAAGTGTAATGCTTGCTCAATAAGCATGCTAAGTTAATGAAGAACACGACTTGCTTAAACTAAGCTAGTTTAGTTTAGTTTAGCTTATTGTCACTTGTACTGTGGTAGAGTGAAAAGCTTTTTTGCCGTGTGCTAACCAGTCAGTGGAAAGACCAGTCGGCAAAAGTGCTGGAGAAACTCAGCGGGTGCGGCAGCATCTATGGAGCAAAGGAAATAGGCAACGTTTCGGGCCGAAACCCTTCTTCAGACTGATCATAGAATCATAGAATCATAGAAAATAGGTGCAGGAGTAGGCCATTTGGCCCTACGAGCCTGCACTGCCATTCTATATTTGATCATGGCTGATCATCCAACTCAGTATCCTGTACCTGCCTTCTCTCCGTACCCCCTGATCCCTTTAGCCACAAGGGCCACATCTAACTCCCTCTTAAATGTAGCCAATGAGCTGGCCTCAATTACCTTCTGTGGCAGAGAATTCCACAGACTCACCACTCTCTGTGTGAAAAAAGATCTTCTCATCTCGGTCCTAAAAGACTTCCCCCTTATCCTTAAACTGTGACCCCTTGTTCTGGAGTTCCCCAACATCGGGAACAATCTTCCTGCATCTAGCCTGTCCAACCCCTTAAGAATTTTGTAAGTCTCTATAAGATCCCCCCTCAATCTCCTAAATTCCAGCGAGTACAAGCCGAGTCTATCCAGTTTTTTTTTCATATGGAGAGAAGGAATGGGTGACAAGGTTGACCTGGGATGGCAGACTGATTCCTGGGTGACAGTCCTGCCATCCCAGGAACCAGTCTGGTGAACCTTCTCTGTACTCCCTCTATGGCAAGAATGGCTTTCCTCAGATTAGGAGACCAAAACTGTACGCAATACTCCAGGTGGGCCTCACCAAGACCCTGTACAACTGCAGTAGAACCTACCTGCTCTTGTACTCAAATTCTTTTGCTATGAATGCCAACATACCATTCGCTTTCTTCACAGCCTGCTGCACCTGCATGCCTACTTTCAATGACTGGTGTACCATGACACCCAGGTCTCGTTGCATCTCCCCTTCTCCTAATCGGCCACCATTCAGATAATAGTCTACCCTCCTGTTTTTGCCGCCAAAGTGGATAACCTGATGAGAGCAAAGATCCTACCAACAACTAGAGAACAGTGCTGAACTACTATCTACCTCATTGGTGACCCTCAGACTATCCGTAATGAGTTATGCAGATAGCGAAACTCAACAGATGACAGTGAAACTAGTACAATGGCTAGGGTGGGGGAGAGACAGAGAGAGAGAGGGGAAGGCAAGGGTTACTCGAAGTGAGAGAAACTATGTACATACCGCTGGGGTGTAAGCTGCCCAAGCGAAAATGAGGTGCTGTTCCTCCAATTTGCGCTGGGCCTTACTCTGACAGTGGAGGAGTCCCAGGACAGAAAGTTCAGATTGGGAATGGGAGGGGAAGTTAAAGTGTTTGGCAACTGGCAGATCATGTATGCCAAGGCGGTTTGAAGGACATCATACCCAGAAGGAGCTTAAGTCTGCAGCAGTAACTTGTTACATATTGTCACAAGAAATAAAAATGATGGAATTGGTTTGTCTTTGTCATTGAACTCAAATCAATTTAATGAGATACTGATGTTTCACATGTAGTTGACACTGGCAAACAAAGATCATTTCTCCTCTGGTAATTCCAAGATCTTAACACCACTCTTCTAGTATTTCCATGATATTGCATCTCAAGTCAATGCGTTCTTTTGTCATTAAACTCGTTCCGTGCTCATCAGAAATCAGTTTTTGATCCAGCTCTGTAATTTCGTTGTGACTTGAAACTGCTGTAGCCAATTATTTCTGGAACAAGTTGTCAAGGAAACAGTGTCCAACATTAAACATCCAGGTCAGAAAAATCTCCATCAGCTGCTTTCACATCACTGTTTGCTGCATTTCCAGAGTCGACCACAATTATATTGAAATGAGTTAACTCCTTATAAAACTGAAAGAGGTTTTCAAGATGGCACGGTGAATTAAGTTGAAATGAATTGAACATTTTATTGTCACATGTGACAGGTCACAGTGAAATTCTTTGCTTGCGAACCCAAGGTATACAAATAGTGGCCACATAAAGGACGCAGACAATGTCACAAAGTATCTCGCACCTGATCTACACTTTGTTCTCCCCCTCCCCCCACTTACAGCAGTCCCTCCATTGTTTTATAGTTTAGAGATACAGCGCAGAAACAGGCCCTTCGGCCCACCGAGTCCGCGCCAACCAGCGATCCCCACATATTAACACCATCCTACACACGCTAGGGACAATTTATACATTTACCAAGCCAATTTACCTACAAACCTGCACGATCTTTGGAGTGTGGGAGGACAACCGAAGAGCATGCAACAACATTAGGCTGTGCACGCCATATGCAAGAAGAAGAAGATAAGGTCATAAATGATTGGAGCAGAATTAGGCCATTTGGCCCATCAAGGCTACTCCGCCATTCAATCATGGCTGATCTAGCTCTCCCTCCAAACCCTATTCTCCTGCCTTCTCCCCACAACCTCTGACACCTGTACTAATTAAGAATATATCTATCTCTGCTCTAAATGTATCCACTGACTTGGCCTCCACAACCTTCTGTGGCAAAGAATTCCACAGATGCACCACCCTCTGACTAAATAAATTTCTCCTCATCTCCTTCCTAAAGGAACGTCCTTTAATTCTGAGGCTATGACCTCTAGTCCTAGACGCTCCCACCAGTGGATCTCGGAGAAAACCCACACAGGTCATGGCGAGAACGTACAAACTCCGTACAGACAGCACCCGTACTCGGGCGCTGAAAGTGCTGTAAGGCAGCGACTCTACCGCTGTGCCACCGTGCCGCCTTTGTTCCTGGAGGTCCGTCCTTGACCGCCCGCGCCCTCAGCGATTGAACTTGGTGACCGCCACACCGACCAATTCCACCATCGCCACCGGGTCCCCTCCTCACGCCGCTGGTGGCACAGCGATAGAGTTGCTGCCTTTCAGCGCCAGGGACCCTGGTTCCATACTGACTTTGGGTGTTTGTCATAGTCATTGAGTCATAGAGTCATAGATTGATACAGTGTGGAAACAGGCCCTTCTGCCCTACTTACCCACACCGGCCAACATGTTTAAGAAAGAACTGCAGATGCTGGTAAAATCAAAGGTAGACACGAAATGCTGGAGAAACTCAGCGGGTGAGGCAGCATCTATGGAGAGAAAGGAATTGGCGACGTTTCAGGTCGAGACCCTTCCTCAGACCAACATGTCCCAGCTACACTCAGCTCACAAGCCTGCATTTGGTCCATATCCCTCCAAGCCTGTCCTATCCATGTATGTATGGAGTGTGTATGTTCGCCCCGTGACCTGCGCGGGTTTTCTCCTAAATATTCGGTTTCCTCCCACATTCCAAAGACGTACAGATCTGTAGGTTAATTGGCTTGGTGTAAATGTAAATGTAAATTGTCCCTACTGTGTGTAGGGTAGACCCTTGAAGAAGGGTCTCGACCCGAAACGTCATGCATTCCTTATCTCCATAGATGCTGCCTCACCCGCTGAGTTACTCCAGCATTTTGTGTCTACCTTCGATTTTATCCAGCATCTGCAGTTCTTTCTCACACAGGTTTGTAGGTTACTTGGCTTCTGTAAATTGTAAAAATAAATAATCCCTAGTGTGTAGGATAGTGCTAGTGTACGGGATAATCACTGGTCGGTGTGGACTCGGTGGGCTGAAGGGTCTGTTTCCACTCTGTATCTCTGGAGTCTAAAGTACATCTGTATACATGTAAATATGCAGAGCATGTATATGTATATTCAACGTCAAAGGAGATAAGCCTGTAACATTTCTCTAACATCCACTTGCTGATATGGACAGGAGGGCAACCAGAATGGACAGCTATCTGCAGAGCCAAAAGAGATGGGGGAGATATTGAACAATTTCTTTTCTTCGGTATTCACCAACGAGAAGGATATTGAACTCGGTGAGGTAAGGGAAAAAAGTAGAGTAGCTATGGAAACTATGAGATTCAAAGAGGAGGAAGTACTGACACTTTTGAAAAATATAAAGGTAGATAAGTCTCCAGGTCCTGACAGGATATTCCCTAGGACATTGAGGGAAGTTAGTGTAGAAATAGCAGGAGCTATGACAGACATATTTCAAATGTCATTAGAAACGGGAATAGTGCCGGAGGATTGGCGTACTGCGCATGTTGTTCCATTGTTTAAAAAGGGTTCAAAGAATAAACCTAGCAATTATAGACCTATTAGTTTGACGTCAGTGGTGGGCAAATTAATGGAAAGGATACTTAGAGATAATATATATAAGCATCTGGATAAACAGGGTCTGATCAGGAACAGTCAACATGGATTTGTGCCTGGAAGGTCATGTTTGACAAACCTTCTTGAATTTTTTGAAGCGGTAACTAGGGAAATTGATGAGGGTAAAGCAGTGGATGTTGTCTATATGGATTTCAGTAAGGCCTTTGACAAGGTTCCCCATGGAAGGTTGGTTCAGAAGGTTCAATCTTTGGGTGTTAATGGCGGAGTAGCAAGATGGATTCAACAGTGGCTGAATGGGAGATGTCAGAGAGTAATGGTGGATGGCTGTTTGTCAGGTTGGAAGCCGGTGACCAGTGGGGTGCCTCAGGGATCTGTGTTGGGTCCACTGTTGTTTGTCATGTACATCAATGATCTGGATGATGGGGTGGAAAATTGGATAAGTAAGTATGCAGATGATACTAAGATAGGTGGTATTGTGGATAATGAAGTAGATTCTCAAAGTCTACAGAGAGATTTGGGCCATTTGGAAAAGTGGGCTGAAAGATGGCAGATGGAGTTTAATGCTGATAAGTGTGAAGTGCTACATCTTGGCAGGACAAATCAAAATAGGACGTACATGGTAAATGGTAGGGAATTGAGGAATGCTGTGGAACAGAGGGATCTAGGAATAACTGTGCATAGTTCCCTGAAGGTGGAATCGCATGTAGATAGGGTGGTAAAGAAAGCCTTTGGTGTGCTGGCCTTTATAAATCAGAGCATTGAATATAGGAGTAGGGAAGTAATGTTAAAATTGTACAAGGCATTGGTAAGACCAATTCTGGAGTATGGTGTACAATTTTGGTCGCCTAGTTATAGGAAGGATGTCAACAAAATAGAGAGAGTACAGAGGAGATTTACTAGAATGTTGCCAGGGATCCAGCAACTATGTTACAGAGAAAGGTTGAACAAGTTAGGTCTTTATTCTTTGGAGCGCAGAAGGTTAAGGGGGGACTTGATTGAGGTCTTTAAAATGATGAAAGGGATAGACAGAGTTGACGTGGATAAGCTTTTCCCATTGAGGGTAGAGAAGATTCAAACAAGAGGGCATGACATGAGAATTAAGGGACAGAGGTTTCGGGGTAACGTGAGGGGGAACTTCTTTACTCAGAGGGTGGTGGCTGTGTGGAATGAGCTTCCAGCAGAGGTGGTGGAGGCAGGATCGATTTTAACATTTAAAAGTAAAGTGGATAGGTATATGGACGTGAAGGGAATGGAGGGGTATGGTCTGAGTGCAGGTAGATGGGACTAGGGGAAAATAAATGGTCGGCACGGACTGGAAGGGCCAAGAGGGCCTGTCTCCGTGCTGTAATTGTTAATTGTTATATGGTTATATGGCTCAATACTGACAAATAGCTTTGGATATGTCAATGTTTGTGGAGTTGCTGCCTTAAAGCCCTGTCCCACAGTACAAGTTCATTCCAAGAGCTCTCCCAAGTTTGCCCTGATTCAAACTCGGAGATTTACGGTAATGGCCGCTCGTCGGTACTCGGGGCTCTCGTGGACATTTTTCATCATGTTGAAAAATCTTCACGAGTCTTCCCGTGTTTACCTGTCGTTAGCGAGTCTTCCCCAGCACCTGCCGTTAGCACTAAGAGATGTCCCCAAGCTCCGACGTACCAGCTATGTTCATTCTCCGTACTTACCAGGAGTTTGATTTTTTTTTAGAGTCAGGAGAGCTCTTGGTATGAACTCGTACCATGGGACAGGGCTTTAAAAACATTATTGTTCCTAGCGTGTGCGATAGAGCTAGTGTATCGCTGTCCAGCGCGTTCTCGGTGGGACAGAGGGCCTGCTTCCACTATATCTCTAAAGACATACATCTCTCTCTCTGTATCTCTGCAAATATGCAGAGCCTGTAGAGGAAGGAACTGCAGATGCTGGTTTACACCGCAGACAGACACAAAACGCTGGAGTAACTCAGCGGGTACAGGCAGCATCTCTGGAGAGGGAATAGTTGACGTTTCGGGTCGAGACCCTTCTTGAACCTCAACCTTGTCACCCATTCTTTCTCTCCAAAGATACTGCCTGCACCCGCTGAGTTACTCCAGCATTTGGTTTCTGCCTGCAGAGTATGTACATACTGCATACAGTATGTATGTATATTCCCCTACAAAGGAAATAAGCCTCTTAAATTCCCACTTGTTTGTTGCTCAATATTGACAGATAGCTTGGGTAAGTCAATGGTTTTTTCGTAAATGCAATATTTTTCACTTCAATTGACTTTAAATATTAAATCTGTTATTGACCATTTAAGGTCATTGACTAATTTACAGAGCCTTTCACTCAGCAATCCATATCTGCATATTTGATTCTGTTGTTCTTAAAATGTTGCATTTGGAGAATTGCAACATATTCATAGCACCACGAAAATCATTATTTTCAAGAGCAAGAGCTGTGAATCTGAATTATTATAGTTTCAAATATTCATGAATTAGCTTATTAAATCAATACTTTACATTCTTTGATATTGAAATGCTGCAAAACATTTTCACTGATCCCGGTTTTAACATTCAAGTCTTGTAAATCCAGATTTACTTATTCAGATCACAAAATACTGATGCCACGACCATGACTTAATGATCACATATTGTGCTTAGTTTCGTTTAGAGATACAGCGAGGAAACAGGCCCTTCGGCCCACCAAGTCCGTGCCGACCAGCCATCCTTAAACATTAAAACTGTCCTATACTAGTATTCATACCAAGTCAATCAACCTACAACCCTGTACGTCTCCAGAGTGTGGGTGGAAACCAAAGATCTCGGAGAAAACCCACGCAGGTCACGGGGAGAACATACAAACTCCATACAGACAGCACCCGCAGTCAGGATCGAACCCGGGTCTCTGGCGCTGCGAGGCAGCAACTCTACCGCTGCGCCACCGTGCCGCCCTAGTGCAGAGCAACAGTTGGGTCTATGTTGGTGATGCAGAGTGTTTGAGTGACTGCCGATCACTGCGAATGCACATTAACTAGTACTTCAGTACAAGAACCTCAGCTTCACCTGCCCGATCAATCAGTTTCGCAAACACTGAACACAGCTTTGCCTTGAAGTCGAGAAGGCAGACCTGGAAATAAAATCCAAAAATGTTTCATGAATCAGAATGCTGTCAGAAGTCCATTGTAATACTGACCAAAAGCATTGGATTAAAAATTGTACCTCATCAATCACGTTATTGATTTTTATTTTCCTTCCGGTAAATAAAAAAGCTCTTTAGAACTTCCAACATACAAATAAATCGAGCAGAATGCTCGTTATGCTTTGAGAAATTGTGCTAATGGCAAATTTTAGATAGATTAAATATTGTCTGTAAGTAACAATTACACTGAGTACATTGTCCTATCATAAGTAGCAAACTCATTTTCAGATCTCTAAGGAGAGGTATTATGAGCTTACCATTACACATTCTCCACGTGACTTATTGTTTCCAAAGCAATTATGTAACTAGCTGTGTAGGAAAGAACTGCAGATGCTGGTTTAGACTGAAGATAGACACAAAGAGCTGGAGTAACACAGCTATCTTACAGAGGTGTATAAAATCATGAGAGGAATAGATCGGGTAAACGATTGGTGAATCGAGGGCCAGAGGACACAGGTTTAAGGTGAAGGGGAAAAGTTAAATAGCAATCTGAGAGGCAAATTTTTCACACAAAGGGTGGTAGGTGTATTGAACAAGCTGCCAAGGAGGTAATTAAGGCTGGGGTTATCCCAACGGTTAAGAAACAGTTAAGACGGGTCTATGGACAGGACAGGTTTGGAGGGATATGGACCAAACTCAGGCAGGTGGGACTAATGTAGCTGGGACATGTTAGGGGGAGTGGGAAAGTTGGGCCAAAGTTTGAATTCCTCAAATTCACCGCCCTGTGATCATGGTGTCTTCATGCCAGCCCTTTGCTGATATTATTGCCACTGTGAATTGCAATGGAAAATAAATATTAGCGGTAAGATGCAATGAAAGGCAAGAACTTTCCATTTCAACACAGCAGTCATACAGCCACATTAGATGTTAAAGCTTTCTTTCTAACGTCATTTATCTCCATTATGGTAAAGAAGATCGACTTTGTATCTCTTTCCTTGCACGAGATGATGGTCCTTTCACTCATCGTTTTAATAATTTAACTAATTTCTCCATTGGAAAGGAAAACGATAGAGGGTGGATAGACAAGACCTAATCGTTGCACTTACAGTACATATTCCCAGGGACCTGAAGCAGCCATTATGTGTACAAGAAGCTTCCATTTATATGAAATGTTTAACATTAAGCTCCAATTACTGAAGTTATTCCTTGCCAAAATGTTATCAGCACGGTGGAGCACGGTAGAGTTGCTGCCTTACAGCGCTTACAGCGCCAGAGACCAGGGTTCGATCCTGACTAAGGGTGTCAGTATCGTGTACCATGTCTGTACGTTCTCCCCATAACCTGCGTGGGTTTTGTCCGAGGTCTTCGGTTTCCTCCCACACTCCAAAGACAAACATGTTTGCAGTTTAATCAGCTTGGTATCAACGTAAATTGTCCCCAGTGTGTGTAGGATAGTGTAATGTGCAGGGATCACTGGTCGGTGCGGACTCGATGGGTCGAAGGACCTGTTTCCGCGCTGTATCTCCAAACTAAACTAAACTAAGACATTAACTGTTTCCCTTTCCTCATATCCTGCCTGATTTGTTTATTAATTTTATTTATTTTTACACATTTTAACACTATCCCACACACACTAGGGGCAATAGACAATAGACAATAGGTGCAGGAGTAGGCCATTTGGCCCTTCGAACCAGCACCGCCATTCAATGTGATCACGGCTGATCATCCCCAATCATTCCAAAATCTGTAATTTAAAAAAATAAATAAACAGATCATGGGGAGAACGTACAAACTCTGTACTGACATTCACCTGTCGCCACGATGGAACCCGGGTCTCCAGCGCTGTAAGGCAGTAACTCTACCACTGCGCTACCATGCCAGCAGTAGAGGAGATTATTTTAATCTGGCATCATGTTTGTGTAGACATTGTGGGGCAAAGTTGCCTGTTGCCATGTTGCATTATTCTAGGCTCCGTATTCTATAATAATGGTTTGTTATTTAGAGTCCTTGACTCGACAGATTTTGCATTGGAGATGGTTTTTTGAGTCTCTAGTATCTTAGAATTATTTTTGAAGTGCAGAAAATGCTGAAACGGTCAATATGGCAAAACTGTGGAAGAAGTAAGTGATTCTCAGAACTGTAATTATTCGGACATTTACAGCTCCTGCCAATTTACGCAAATCTTCAAATCAATGGACATCTCTTCACAAATGTGATGCTGATAAAGGAAGTGAGGGTGGATTTCAACCCTCTCTTTAGGGACAGACGAAGATTTTAGTTTGTTTCACTCCATTGACAAGTTATTTGTTGGAATCAAACAAATATGGCGGCACGGTGGCGCAGCGGTAGAGTTGCTGCCTTACAGCGCCAGAGACCCGGGTTGGATCCTGACTACGGCTGCTGTCTGCACAGAGTTTGAACGTTCTCCCCTCGTGACATGCGTGGGTTTTCTCTGAGATCTTCGGTTTCCTCCCACACTCCAAAGACGTCCAGGTTTGTAGGTTTGTTGGCTTAGTGTAAACGTAAAAACTTGCACAGGTTGGGGGAGTAGGCAGGTGCATGGCAGATTAAGTTTAATGCGGATAAATGTGAGGTTATCCACTTCGGTAGCAAAAACAGGAAGGCAGATTACTATCTAAATGGCGTCAAGTTGGGAAAAGGGGAAGTACAACGGGATCTGGGGGTTCTTATACATCAGTCTATGAAAGTAATCATGCAGGTACAGCAGGCAGTGAAGAAACAGAATGGCATGTTGGCCTTTATAACAAGAGGAATCGAATATAGGAGCAAAGAGGTCCTTCTGCAGTTGTACAGAGCCCTAGTGAGACCACATCTGGAGTATTGTGTGCAGTTTTGGTCCCCTAATTTGAGAAAGGACTTTCTTGCTATTGAGGGAGTGCAGCGTAGGTTTGCAAGGTTAATTTCTGGGATGGCGGGACTGTCATATGCTGAGAGAATGGAGCAGCTGGGCTTGTGCACTCAGGAGTTTAGAAGGATGAGAGGGTATCTCATTGAAACATATAAGATTGTTAAGGGCTTGGACACACTAGAGACAGGAAACATGTTCCCAATGTTGGGGGAGTCCAGAACCAGGGGCCACAGTTTAAGAATAAGGAGTAAGCCATTTAAAACGGTGATGAGGAAACACTTTTTCTCACAAAAAGTGGTGAGTCTGTTGAATTCTCTGCCTCAGAGGGCGGTGGAGGCCGGTTCTCTGGATGCCTTCAAGAGCGAGCTAGATAGGGCTCTTAAAAATAGCTGAATCAGATATGGGGAGAAGGCAGGAACGGGGTACTGATTAGGGATGATCAGCCATGATCACATTGAATGGCGGTGCTGGTTTGAAGGGCCAAATGGCCTGCTCCTGCACCTATTGCCTATTGTCTATTGCCCCAAGTGTGTGTGGGATAGTGTTAATATGTGGGGTCAGCTGGTCAGCGCTTACCCGGTTGGCAGAAGGGATCTGTTTCCACACTGCATCTCTAAATCTAACCTAAACTAAATTAAACTCAAGGGCATAGCATTACGGTGAAAGGGGCAAAGTTCAAAGGAGATGTACAGGGCACGTATTTTACACGGAGGGTGGTGAGTGCCTGGAACGCGCTGTCGTGGGGGCGGTGCTCATTTCATACACCGACCACCATTTGTGTGAAATGGTTACCCCTTACATTCTTATTAAATCTTTCCCCCTTCACCATATACATATGTCATCTCCATTCCCCTACTCTGGGCAAGAGATGTCCGTGATTATCAATGTGATACCGTATTGTGCATTTAACACAAGCAACAAAGTACATATTTCCATTGCTCAGTAGGGATACATGCATCTTACATAGTGCCACATTGGATTTAGTTTCATTTAGGTTTTACTTCGGAGTCACGTGAGTGATTCCGTGAAGAAGCCCGTCCAGGCCGCATGCGCGTCAGTAAGTCAGCCGCATTGGCGCAAGCACATGACTGGCAGGACAGAGCTCCTGCCGGCAGTAAGTTAAACCTAGAAGGTAAGTTTGTTTTTACTTACCAGGGTAAGTAAAAACATTCAAGCAGGAGCCTCTCTTCATAGAAACAGAGGTGCAGGAGTAGGCCATTCAGCTTCGAGCCACCGCCATTTCATGGCATCATCCAACTCAGTATCCCGACGAGTGAAAGGGCCACAAGGTTATGGGCTGTGGGAAACCCCGGTCCCCAACATGGGAACAATCTTCCTGCATCTAGGAAATCTCCTAAATTCCAGAGAGTATAAACGACAGACATAAATCAGTCTGGTGAACCTTCTCTGCAATGGCAAAATGTCCCTTCCTCAGATTTGGAGACCAAAACTGGGTGTGGTGACTGTACAACTAAGTAGAGTACAAATCCTTTTGGACCTGCAAGACTGCCAGTCTCGCTGCATCTCCCCTTTTCTAATCGTGGCTCCCAGCCTGCATCTGGGGATGCCGTGGAATGGCAAGGAAATAACGCCAGAGTCGCTGTTACGGTGCAGTCAGCGGCTCACAGACGTCGGTCCACCAGGCAGGAATAAAATTGGTGAGACTCTAAGGACCTCGTTCAGCCCTATTTGGACTCGGGTGAAAAAGTCGGGTTGTGAGGGAGACACGGACAAGGCAGTATGGCTCCCAGCCTGCGGGGAGGGTTTTGCTCTTAAAAATTGGTGAAAAGTTTAATGTATGTTATAGTTTAATGTTTTTTCTTAAAGTTAAAGTTAAAAGCAAAGTTTAAGTCATAAAAAGGTATTGTCATATCTCCCTGACAATTAAATTCTTGGTGTTTAGCACAAGTTGCTGTGAAGGTTTAAAAATTGTTTTAACCCTTCACAGGTAAAGCTGTACACTAAAAATGTTGATTTAGTAAGCCTACACTGTAATAGCGCGGGCCTATGGGACAGGCCGCGCCAGCAGCGCCTGACAGGGCTGCTTAATGTATGAAAGTGCCGGCCTATGGGAGAGCCGCACCAGCAGCGCCTGATACAGGGCTATTTCACTTGTGACATTGCCGGCCTACGGGGGAGCTGCGCTAGCAGCGCCTGGGACAGGGCTGTATCATGTTAAAAAGCGCCGGCCTCTACGAGAGGCGGCGCCAGCAACGCCTGGGACAGGGTAGCTCAAGTTCACACATAAGTCTGCTACGCCCACGGAGTCAGGGAGATGATTCTCCACCGGGGCTGGATAGCAAGGCCCACGGAGTCGGGGGATGAATTCCTCACCGGGGCTGGATAGTGCATTTGAAATGACTATCCCAAATACAGCAACTGTTGCATACAGTGCTACAGCAGGGCACACGCCAACAGGAGGAGTGTCAGTGCCACCCTGAACAAAAAGGCACCAGCAGTATCTAGTAGAGAACTGTTTGATAGCACCTTCACAGATGAGGATTAGTTCTGACCCCAACTCTGATGGTAAGGTTGAGCCAGATGTTCCACCTCTGCAGGCCGCACCAGCAGCTCCAGTTGACAGAGCTGCTACAGGTCTCCCTCTTGGAGGCAGAGACCAAGACGGGTCAGTATCCAGCTGACACTGAGTCTCAGGGTATGGCCGTGGGGCATACCCCAAGGGATGAAGGGCACATGGCAGAGGAACCTTTATTTCCTGACAACAAAGTTGCCATCCCAGCAGAATATTCTATTCGGGTATAGGTCCAATGGGTTCATATCAGTATAGGTATCCTGCGGCCTGCGGCAGCGCCTGTTTATGGCTGCCTATGAATCACCCTCTCTGAGGAGGGAAGAGCAAAAGGTCAAGATATAACTGACTTCCAGGCTCTAAAGAAGTCGATGGAACATGCTGAAGCACATATTTGCCGGTAGTGAACAGCGCCAACAGGGGGATGTGGGAGCCAGCTGCCGAATCTGTTATTCAGGTAGGTCTATTCAACAGGGGAAGAAAACCTGGCAGACGAATCAATTAAGGCCAACGGCGGGCAAAGGTCATCGTTTCAGGCGTTCATCGGCAGTAGGCGGTTCACTGGAGCTGGGGGCAGCATGATAGCTCAGAAATTCCATGCACCTTACCAATCCTACTCAACAAAGTGGGTCTGGCACTACCAAAACATGGGTAAGTGCACCATTCACAAGCTGTAATATTTACATTTGTTTGTACAACACACAAAGGGTAAAAACATCTGGTTGAGGCACAGTAGTAGCATTCCAAGCAAGTTTGGATTATGGCCAGGGTTATTTTTTAAAGTCAAGGTTTGGAAATCGGGCCCAATTTCTCATGCAAACCACCCATGGAATAAGGCAGGAGTGGCATGTTTATTATGAAAAATGGAGAGTGTCGAGCATATGAACTTTCCGAATATGAAACCTTATTTTCCTGACTAACAACAGATTCATAAGGGTCTCAAAGATCCATGCTATGCAGTTCCCATTACCGAGGTTATCAAAGACAATATAACTGTACTAATAACAGTAAAACATTGCGGAATGGGATAAACTGTTTGTTCGTCATTGGGATTTACTGTTAATTATCATTAGCTTTGACTCCGCCTTGTGGCAAGAGATTGGAGTTAATAGCAACCTGTTATAAAACTGACTTTTATTTCATCAAGGGTAATTGGAATTATAGTAGCTCTGTTTCAGCTGAGCAAATCAAGGAACTGATATCATGCAAAGTAGCAACCTCTCAAAGGACATGTAGACCATTGTTAACAACCTTATGCGATGGTCAGGTGAAGCTACCTCAGTCACAATGATGAAAAAACAGTATTCAGCATTGCTGAACATGACAATAAACTCATTGAATTTGAATTTGAATTTGAACTTGCTCCAGTAGTTTGGTCAGTCGAATTCAGTTATTACAAACTGATGCTAAGGTCTCTAAGGTGAGAAGTACCATCTCTATTTGGAGGTATTGGAGATTTGCATGAGTTACCAATTCTTCAATTTTGATATCAACTAAATATATACACTAGATGCACCCCATGGGTAAGGAAGGGGCTATTGAGCGAATATACATATTCTACATGCTCAAATTCAAGTTGCTACTCTACGATGGTGACATATGTTAGTCACATGGCAGTCAAGTAAAAGTATCCTGTAATAATTACCTAATCTCCTTTGCCACTGGTGTATCATCCAGTTCAGATCGATGACAACACAGAATAGGTATTGGATCTCAAAGTATGATGAAAGTATGGTTCAATGCTACATCGAATATCGACATGTTGGTGCATGTTTATTCACTGATTGCAAAAATATGTGGCACATCAGTGCGGAGAAATACATTCTCGCTACAAAAGGTGGAATGTTCTTTTATGTCTTCCTCCTTTTTTTGCCTCATTAGCTGGGTCTTAAAACAGTCAGCAAGACCTTGCTGGGGTTCATACTGTCGGACTGGCTAAGCAGCCATGTTGCCTGCTTCATCAGCCATAATAATACAACGGTATACGGTTATTCCAAAAAACAAAAACTTGCTGGTTCAAACTGTGGTTCAGGAGACCGGCCTTTGCATAATAAAACAATTATTGACTTACACATTTTGAATGGATTGACTTATGGCTCAGGTGGTCACATCAAGCCATGAATGTATTCACTGCAGAGTGCAGGGATAGCACCCAAAAAAGCAGTACATTCCTATTGAGGGGATTGGAAGTGATTTTGTTTAAATGTTAATGTTGCATTTAATATGGTACAAATTACTGACATTTTCCAGTTCATTCTTAAATGGCATTTGACAATAATTCAGTTATAGAGACACTACAGCTGCAACAAACGGGAATCACTCTGTCGGGTTCAACCCGGATATCGAGTTGTTAAAGAGATCTTGACACAAGTTCTCCCATTACAAGAATATGCAGTTGGTTATTGAAAATGTGTTAATATTACTTCACCAAGGGGTTCCAGCTACATCCTTAGTTATGACACTTATATCAGCACAACGAGGGCAAACATTGCAAATGCTGTGGCTAGATAGGATGGAATTGGCTGCACCATTACATTTTACATTCTGATCTACACAAGCAGAGCAGACCAGGGGTGGCAGGTTTTAAGATCATTTTCGGATACCCCACGGTCTCACATCTATGTTATCAAGGCCACCAGAATCCTAAGAAGTGTGGAATCAGCATTGTTCATTAATCAACAAACAACTACACAAAGGAAGGTCGGTTCAGACTATTTCAAGGAGGCTGCAGCAGGTTCTGGGTTATGCAGGTATTAACACTGACGATTGTATATCTCATTTCACCAGGTCAGCATCAACATCAGCGGCCAGGACAATGGACATGCCCATCGATCATATCCTCGCGACCGCAGGATGGTCAACTAAATTGATTTTAAAATGTTTTCCATTGGCCAGTTACTGACCCGGGGTTTTGCCCATTCTGTTTGCGTCCACTTTAGCGTCCCCTGAGTTACAGGGGTTGCTATTGATTTCTTTATTAATGTAAACCATTAATACATTTGAATCAATATCATGCTAATGCATTTTTTGATTATTCACTCATCCTGAGTCAATCGATGCAGTGAGACACCGAGATTTCGACCTGCGGCATGAAATCACAAAGCTTCGAACCCTTCACGGAATCACTCATGTGACTCCGAAGTAAAATAGTAAGATTAAACGAGAACTTACCAGTTACTGACCCGGGGTTTTGCCCATTCTGCCCAAACGTGCCCGCCACGCCCAACCCTCTCTCAGAAACATCATCTGGTAGTTCTCGAGTCACGCATCTTACTATGTCACTTCGGTGATTGTTATTTGTGATTTCATACCGCTGCTTTGAAGATTGACGCGCATGCGGCCTGGCGGGTCTTCTTCCCGTAATCACCAACGCAACTCCTCATAAAATCAAGATCAAACTTCAAACTGGTAAGTTCTTGTTTAATCTTTCTATTAATAATTAGTGTAGCGCAGTGGTAGAGTTGCTGTCTCACAGCGCCAGTGTCCCGGGTTCGATCCCCACTGCAGGCGCTGTCTCTACGGAGTCTGTACGTTCTCCCCATCACCTGCGTGGGTTTGCTCCGAGATCTTTGGTTTCCTTCCACACTCCAAAGGTGTACAGATATTTGGGTTAATTGGTTTGGTATAAATGTGTAAATGTAAAAGACCTGACCCTAGTGTGTGTGTAGGATAGTGTGCGGGGATCGCTGGTCGGCACATACACTTTCGGCCGACCAGCGATCCCCGACCAGCTATTTTCATGCTATATCTCTAAACTAAAACTAAACAAACCTAAAACTGGACAGGAAATACCAATGTATTTTCAACGTTGTAAGCAGAGCAGGTATCAAACTAGTGCAGCGATGGTGCTGCAGATTTAACACGATCTTGATCCTTTATTACAGAGAGATCAAGGGAGTGGGATTAATTCTGACATTCCAACAAAAACAGAGGCATAGATGCAAAATGTTCCGCAGTATTGAAATATCTTGAGAGCCAATGCAAAGAAGAATATAAAAATTCAAGGGAGCCAGTGGAGGTTGAGTTTCTCTCGAGTTGTTCGTTAAGCCTTGTAAGTCTATTCTTTGATTGCTACATGCGGAGAGAAGTCTCTGAAGAAGATGTGAATTTAAATGTTCATAAATCCGTGTTGGCGTTTTCTCAATTAGGAAGGGTTGTGTTACTATAGTGGGGAATTGTCACCTCCAAATTAAATCAAGGAATCTAACAAAAGACGTCTGTAGAATTCAGAGATACCGCTGCTTGTGGCCGATCCCTGGAGCTGATAACAAGACAGAGGATGGCACGGTGGCGCAGCAGTAGAGTTGCTGCCTTACAGCGCTTATAGTGCCAGAGACCCGGGTTCGATCCTGACTACGGGTGCTGTCACTGTGGAATTTGTATGTTCTCCCCGTGACCTGCGTGGGTTTTTACGGAGAACTCTGGTTTCCTCCCACACTCCAAAGACGTGCAGGTTTGTAGGTTAATTGGCTTGGTATAATTGTAATTTATCGCTAGTGTGTGTAGGATAGTGTTCGTGTGCGGTGATCGGTGATTGGCGCCGGCCCAGTGGGCTAAAGGGCCTGTTTCCAGGCTGCATCTCTAAAGCAGATAAACTAAAACCTGCTTGCATGCGATCCATAATTCCAGCATTTCATCAACCTTATTGTTCTTGTACTTAAAACATTGGGGGTTTAGCGTCATTACTGCTTAATTGAAACCCTCGTTAGGCTTTACATTAACACAGAGGTAAACATTTAAAAGTTAGTCATCTCCTCCCTTTAGTTTTATTCCACCCTCTTCAAATTTATGTCTCTTGCATGTGGTGTCAATACTAACAAGTAATGGAAAGCAATGAATACAACTGGCTTAATAGTTAACTCGAAGGCTATACATCTACGCTGCAAGCTCTTGCTCTTGGTTGACTGTCTTATGGGCCTGTCCCACTTAGGCAACTTTGCAGGCGACTGCAGGAGACTATGCAGTTGTGGAGAGTAGCGAGAATTCTCGAGCGTTAGGTGGGTCGCCAGGTGGTCCTAATGGGTTGCCAGCAGGTTGAAGGTTCTCGGAGGCTCTCCTAGGTTGTAGCCGGTGCTGACCGGTGAATTTCATTGGCTCGAAAAAGGTAAGCAGTAGTTTTCAGAACCACGGATAACTGACCGGTAACGTTAAATGTCCGCCGAGCTTCACAGACGTGTATCTCTGGCTTCTTAAAAGTTGTCTCCACTCCTTCTCCCCCCTTCCCCCCACCCTCACCCCCCTCTAATCCCCTCTTTTAAAGGACTTACTGTACACTGTGCTTTAGCCGTCTTTTTACAGCACCAACCTTCCTGTTCATCGCGTTGTGTGTCTGTACACCGTGTGAATTTTTTAGACAGGGCAAGCGGGGGGGGAGCGTTGTCTAAAAAAAATCACACGGGCTGGTGAAGGTAGCGATGTGTTTGTGTGTGTGTTCCACCATGACAGTCGACGTGCCAGTTGCCGGTTTTTCAGGCGACTGCCGGTAACTTGACAGTCGCCGGCATTCTGCTGAAAAATCGCCTAAGTGGGACAGGCCCATTACTGAGACTTTGAAGGTAATTCACAGAGCTCCTTCCTTCAATAAGTATACTGTCCATAATTGCAAGGAAATGCAATGCATACTAGTTTAGTTTACTCGCAGAACGCGGAAACAGTTCCTTCGGCCCACCGAGCCTGAACCTACCAGCGATCCCCGCACATGAATTCATCTTTTATTGCTTGCGTTAAATGGATGCTTTAGCCATGGCTGCATATTATACTCCCTTCCTCATTGAATTTCAGATGCTAATATCCTCATCATATTGTGCAGTTCTGTTCTTCCCCATTTGTTCATTCATATATCCCAAGGGGGAGGAAAAAATCATTCCAACCTGAAATCTCTCTCAATGATCATTTTAGACACATATTATTATGCATTTAATATATGAATATGGGCAGAGTCCAATCTAAACCAAGTGAACACAATACTGTTGATTGCAAGCAAACCCTGGAAATGCAATACTACTTTAGTTTAGTTTAGTTTAGTTTAGTTTAGAGACACAGCGCAGAAACAGGGCCTTTGGTTTCCGTGTCCGCGCCGACCAGCAAACCACGCACACTAACACTATCCTACACACACCAGCGACAATTTACTATTTTACCGAAGCCAATTGACCTACAAACCTGTACGTCTTTGGAGTGTGGGAGGAAATCTTAGATCTTGGAGAAAACCCATGCAGGTCACGGGGGGAACGTACAAACTCTGTACAGACAGCACCCACAGTCGGGATCGAACTCAGGTTTCTAGAGCCGTAAGGCAGCAGCTCTACCGCTATGACACTGTCAAGTTACCTAAAACATTATTCCTTATCATGTATCAGTACACTGTAAATGGGTTGATTGTAATCATGCATTGTCTCTCTACTGACTGGTTAGCACGCGACTGAAAGCTTTTTCACTGTATCTCGGCACACGGACAATAAACTCAACTGAACTGAGCTTTGCTTTGACATAACAACACTGCTATTTTGCCTGGATGTGGTAATTGAACCAGTGAGTTATTAAGGCACGTAGTTATAATTCATGGCACACACTATTTAAAATGCAGTGTACTTCTGAAGCAAAGTGCATTCAGTAATGTTTTTTTATAACAGCCGAGCACACTTATAATTCTGCTCCTGTGACATTTGCCTGTTGTAAAGTGGACATGGATATTTAGCTCATAACCTGGAAGAAAAGTAAATTGTAGGGGAAATGTACTTTGAATATTTTTGCGGAACGCTTTGTTGATCAGTTCGGTCCAGATTAATTTTGGCGAACAAATTCAGGAAATGTAGAACACTTCCATTGGGAGGATGGTGGCAAGCATGTTAAACACAGATTAGAGAAACCGTGTCATAAATTCTTCCCTCGGGTCATATCAAGAATGGCGAGTCAGGGAGAGATAGATCGTAATGTCCTGCCTGTGTACACTATGATTAAAACATTTGAGCCTGAAAATTAGAATAAGCTTGAGGGGGTGTGTTTGCAGTTAGTGAAATATCAATCAGTTAGACACAACATTGTCTACCCATCTTGAAATAACTGAAATTAGTAGCGGCGAGGTGGCGCATCAGTTGAGTTGCTGCCTCACAGCGCCAGAGACCTGGGTTCGATCCTGACCACGGGTGCTTGTCTGTACCTTCTCCCCATGACAGCGTGGGTTTACTCCGAGATTTTCGGTTTCCTCCCACACTCCAAGGACATACAGGTTTGTAGGTTGATTGGCTTGAAATAAATGTAAGTTGTCCCTCGTGTGTGTAGGAGAGTGTTAACGTGCGGGGATCACTGTTTGTTGCGGACTCGGTGGGCCGGAAGGCCTGTTTCCATGCTGTATCTCTAAACTCAAGAAGACTCAATAACAACATCTTTGCAGCAAGACTAGTTTCCCTTTTGCTTTCTTGTCTGACCACACCAGATGACCAGCCAGGGTTCTATTCAGTTCATGCCCATACGGTAAATGAAGAAAGACGTGAAATGTCAATAGTTTACTTTGTTAGGAGGAAAACTGTTTCGAGTTCGCTGCTTAAAACCACTAATCTGGAGAAAAAATACGCTAAAATCTATAATTGCTGCTTTCAGTCTGAGTGAAGAGGAAATTTTAAAATAGAACTTAATTGTACATTTGGTGCAATAAGCAGAATCAAGAATAAACAAGGTGTGACACGATGGAACTGCAGACGCTGGTTTAAACTGATGATAGAAACAAAATGCTGGAGTAACTCAGCGGGACAGGCAGCATCTTTGGAGGGAAGGAATGGGTGACGTTTCGGATCCAGACCCTTCTTCAGACCTAAAACGTCACTCATTCCTTCCCTCCAGCAATGCTGCCTGTCCCGCTGAGCTACTCCAGCATTTGTGTCTATCTATAGAATAGACAAGGTTTTGCTTCAATGGGAATAACATCACAATCACTCCACTGGTTAATGAAAAAAACTGAAAATTGGCACCTTCTTATTGATGTCAGTTTCATGGGACACACAGCTGTGGAACAAAAATGTTTTACAGGCTCATTATCTTAAAAAGGAAAATAGGGATGATCATTTGGCGCTGCGTTACAGAATCATCTCGACCAATGAAGGCCATTTTGTTCTTCATACTTGGGCCACGAATCTGATAAAGCTACTCACTCAGTCCCACTATCTTTACTGCCCTCGAATTTGTTTCGCTTTCGGTTTAGTTCAGAGATACAGCGAGGAAACAAACCCTTCGGCCCACCGAGTCTGCACCGACCAGCAATCTCCGCACACTAACACTACCCAAAACACGCTAGGAACAATTTACACTTATACCAAAGTCATTTAACCTACGAACCTGGATGTTTTTGGAAAAACTGAAGATCTCGGAGAAAACACGCATGGTCTCGGGGAGAAGGTACAAACACCGTACAGACAAGCACCTCAGGGCAGGATCGAACCCGGGTCTCTGACGCTGTAGGGGGCAACTCTACTGCTGTGCCATTGTGCTGCATTTGTCTTCGGAAGGAAGGAAGGAAGGAAGGAAGGAAGGAAGGAAGGAAGGAAGGAAGGAAGGAAGGAAGGAAGGAAGGAAGGAAGGAAGGAAGGAAGGAAGGAAGGAAGGAAGGAAGGAAGGAAGAAAAAAAGAGGCCCTTCAGCCTACCGAGCATTGATCACCCATTCACACTAGTTCTATGTTATCCCACTTACACATCCACTCCCTCCACACCAGACCAGTGGAAATTTACAGAGGCCAATTAACCTGCTAGTCCCACATGTCTTTGGGCTGTGGGAGGAAATGGGAGCACAGGGAGGTAGAGCGTGCAAACTCCACGCAGGCAGTACCCAAGGTCATAATCGAACCTGGGCATTTGGCTCTACCATCTCGGCAACTGTGCCACCCTGCCCACTTTGTTTTGGAAATTCACAATTTAACGTGCTTCCTCCAGCTTTTTAAGTAAATGTATCTTGCAATTTAAAAACACATTGAACAGAAAGAAAATTCTCCTCATCGTTTGTTCTTTTGTCAAGGGTTTTAAATAAATGTCCTCTATTTATCAAACTTTGCTCCAAGGGAAAAATTTGGTCCCATTATCTCGCTCAAAATGCCAACCGTTTTGAAACACTGTTAAATGTTGTTCAGTATTGTAGTTTAGAGATACAGCGCGGAAACAGGTCCTTCAGTACACCGAGTCTGCACCGACCAGCGATCCACGCACACTAACACTAACCTACACACATTAGAGGCAATTTACAATTTTACCAGGTCAGTACGAATGTTGAATGTGGGAGGAAACCGGAGAAAACCCACGCAGGTCACAGGGAGAACATGCAAACTCCATGCAGACAAGCACCCATAGTCAGGATCGAACCCGGGTCTCAGGCGCTGTAAGGCATCAACTCTACCGAAGAAGGGTCTCAACCCAAAACGTCACCTACCCATTTCCTCCAAAGATTGCTGCCTGACCCACTGAGTTACTCCAGCATTTTGTGCCCATCTTCAACTCTACTGCTGTGCCAGAATTGTGTTATTTTAAAAATAATGATCCAACTAATTTCACCAGATTTTAATTTATCAAATTGTTTTTTTTTTTCATTTCTCCAAACAAATTAACATGTGCTTGGGGTTTTATGCTGCTTTTGAAATATTGGGTCATTTCAAGTGAAGTGAAGTAATCCCTTAAATCACAATTAACCTTGCTCAAAACAAATTTAAATTGTTCAGCCCACACTACCATTTTAAAATAAGATAAAGAATAATGGAAGCGGGATTCATGGAACACTGTTAAGTTTGCTCAAAATGTTGGTTTATTTTTGATTAAGATTCTGCAGGCTATATCAGAAGTCAGTGTTCTGTTCGAAACGAGCTCTGGTGCTAATTCGTTGGCGGGAATTAAAATCTTTGAGGTCAGGGCAGGGAGAACTGAGACAAGGCTTGTACTGATGTACATGGAAATAATTATCCTTAAGCCATTGATGCCTAAACTCAAAATCCCATGTAACGGAAATCAGAATCGTTGAGAGAGTGTGTTATTTCGAAATGTTACAAGTGGCTAAAAGGCCAATTTTGCGGCTGTGAAGAAATAAGATGTTGGGTTATTGGGAGACCAGAGGGAGTTGACATTCATAGATAATAAGAGTGTGGAAAGGTAGGTGTATGGTAATGCAGTGAAACGTCATCTATGGGCCTTAGGGAGAGCAGAGGAAATATTTGAAGGTTAAGAAAGCCCCAATGGGATATGTTCAAACAGCTTCTTCAAGAACCAGCAGCTAAGAACATTTATAAGCCGATTCCAGCTTTAAATCATCTTTCCCTTGTAGCGATCGTATTCTGAGGGGAATGATAGCAGTTAGCGGTGTGGAAAGGTAGACTGTAGGAAGTAAGTCGCAGGTTTAAACCGAAGATCGGCACAAAATGCTGGAGTAACTCAGCGGGTCAGACAGCATCTCTGGAGAAAAGGAATGGGTGACGTTTCGGGTCGAAACCCTTCTTCAGGAACTTGACCCGAAACGTCACCTCTTCCTTTTCTTCAGTGAGTTACTCCAGCCTTCTGTCTTTGTGTTCAGAGATGTAGTCTGATTAGATGTGACTTCAAATACGTCCATATCACCTGAGAAACTTAATCAAACATGTTTGGAATTGGACCCTCAGGTCTCTCTTGTTTTCAGTTTAGTTTGTTGTCACGTGTTCCGAGATAGAGTGAAGAGCTTTTGTTGCGGGAAACTTTTGTCGCCGATAGTTTTTGAACATTTCAAAATCCAGCGGCGACAAAAAAAATGTTGTGACATTTGAGGAAACACCGCGCGTCAATACCTCGTCACGCCGCGGCACACCGCATCACGCCACGACGTTTTCGGTGACCTGATAATGTCGGTCAATGATGCCGGCAGTCGCCAAAAAATGGGACAAGCCCTTAAGTTGTATCGGAAGGAACTACAGATGCTGGTTTATACCACAGATAGACACAAAATGCTGGAGTAACTCAGCGGGACAGGTGGCATCTCTGGAGAGAAAGAATGGGTGATGTTTCAGCTCGAGACCCTTCTTCAGCCTGAAGCAAAACGTCACCAGACGCGATGCCTGGCCCGCTGAGTTTCTCCAGTGTCTATCTGCGATGAGTCAGTTTGCAGATGACTGAAGGTGAACATTACCATCTGAAATATTAACCTTTCCACAGATGCTGCCTGACCTGCAGAGTGCTTCCAGCGTTTTCTGTTTCTATTTCAGCTTGCGCCAGCAATTTTATTTTCAGCTTTTCAAGGTGGATTTTAATTTGTTTCTACACTTCCTTCCCAAGCCTTCAATTCTTATCCCTCAATACTGCAACCTTGATCACCCAACTGAAACCACATTTGTGCAGGACATTAATTTTACTCGAGAATCAATCAATTAGTCTGTCATTAAAAACAGCCATGATCTCCTTAGATTTATGACAAGCTTTAACAGTCTCTGCGGAAGATGCCAAGCGATATTTCAATTACATTAAAAGTGCACACATGTTCAAAGCGCGATGGCGCAGAGGTAGAGTTGCTGCCTCAAAGCGCCAGAGACCCGGGTTCGATCCTGACTACAAACGCTGTCTGTACGGAGTTTGTACGTTCTCCGCGTGGGTTTTCTCCCGGAGCTCCGGTTTCCCTCCAGACTCCAAAGACCTGCAGGTTTGTAGATTAATTGGCTTGGTAAAATTGTAAATTGTCCCTTTCTGCCAATGGGTCCCTCTGCCCATGTTAATACCACACATCATAACTACAAATCTCCACATCCACCATCCTTGCTGAGAATGACCACCGGTGCAGTAACTTCCAGGCAAGCACACCGGCCTTGTGACTCCGCTGAGCCTGGTTCAATCCTGACCTACGGTGCTGTCTGTCTGAAGTTTGGATATCTTAGTTTAGTCAAGAGTCAAGAGGGTTTTATCGTCACATGTCCCGGAATATGTTAACATGCAGCACAACAGAATATGTTAACATGGTGCACTGTAAATAATGTAAAAACATGAAAAAGTTCCGTGTGTGTATGTGTGTGTATATCTGTTTATATCCAGTATATACGTGTGTATGTATGTTTGTTCATATATATATATAGTATGTGTGTGTGTGTATATATATATATATATATACATGTGTGTGTGTGTGTGTGTGTGTGTTTGTGTATGTATTTTGTATGTGTCTACTGTACATTTACATACAGTATATGTACACATATACACACACACAAACATTCTCTCACACACATATTTATATATCTATATAAATTGTATATACATAAGCATATACATACATTCAACATATATACACCTATGTACACATATAAACACACAATAATAGTGTAAAAAGACAAAACCACTGCCCTCAAATCTATGTAGTTTAGCTTAGTTTAGTTGAGTTTATTGTCACGTGTACTGAGGTACAGTGAAAAGCTTCTTGTTGCGTGCTAACCATCTAGGAGATGTATATTTTTCACATTGAAGTCTGGCTCAGCCAGTGGCACCTAGGAATAGACTGGGTGACAACCAAGAATAGTTTGGTGACTACTGGAGAGACAGTTGACAGCACGGAAAGACGGCACCTGGGAAAGGCTGGGTTAGCACACCAGTCTGTGTCTTTCGTGAGAAAGACATCCAACAAAGCTACGGAAAGGCCTAATAAACCACGTGGCCTAAACATCCATCAGGCGAGAATGAAATGCTCGGAGAAGGAGAAAGAGGTGCAGCTCACAGGCCTTGGACCTGGTGAGATGCAGGAGGAGCCCGGCCGGGATTCACCCCACAGAGCCCAGTCCCTCCAGCACTAGAGTCTCCCAACCCCCGCAGAGTGGTTACTAAGATGGCTGATCCCTGGGCGGTTGCTGCTGGGACACAAGTCGGGGCCTGATCAACCCCGGCTGGGTTGCCTGGGCGAGGGTGTCTGATGTTGTGAGACCCGAAACACCCGATGACCCCAGGTCACGTCACTGAGGATGCGTCCCAGCTCATCTAGGAGATGTATATTTTTCACAGTCAGTGGAAAGACTATACATGCTTACAATCGAGCTGTCCAAGTGTGCAGATATGTGATCAATGCAATAACATTTAGTGCAAGATAAAATCAAGTTCCAGTAAAGTCTGATTAAGGATAGGCTGAGAATCTTCAATGAAGTAGATAGCACCATAGGACCGCTCTCTAATTGTTAGCAGGGTGGTTCAGTTGTCCATGTAATTTTAATGATCGATCCGTTCCACTCTAGATGCACAGAGTTTCTTGCCCAGAGTAGATGAATCGCGGACCAGAGGACATACTGTAGGTTTAAGGTGAAGAGGAAAAGATTTATTAGGAATCTGAGGGGTAACCTTTTCACACAAAGGGTGGTGGGTGTATGGAACAAGCTGCCAAAGGAGGTAGTTGAGGCAGGGACTATCCCAACATTTCAGAAACAGTTAGATAAGTACGTGGATGGGACAGTTTTGGAGGGATATGGACCAAATGCGGGCAGGTGGGGCTAGTGTAGCTTGGACATGTTGGCCGGTGTGGGCAAGTTGGTCCAAAGGGCCTGTTTCCATGCTGTATCACTCTATGACTATGACTGGAGATACATGACTGTAGATCCGGTTCCTTCCACATTCCAAAGAGGTACAGGTTTGTAGGTTAATTGGCTTTGGTACAATTGTAATATTATTCTTGGTGTGTGTAGAATAGTGTTAGTGCATGGGGATCGCTGATCGGCGGGGAATCGGTGGGACGCTGTATCTCTAAACTGAACTAAACTAAACTTGCTGAAGTTTAATATTTTGCTGTATGGTTTTCCTTATATCAGGGTTTATGGACATGATGCACAATTAAGCCAGACTGCTGAGTAACATAGAAACATAGAAACATGGAAAATAGGTGCAGGAGGAGGCCATTCGGCCCTACGACCCAGCGCCGCCATTCAATATGATCATGGCTGATCATCCAAAATCAGTACCCGTTCCTGCTTTCTCACCATATCCCTTGATTCCGTTAGCTCTAAGAGCTCTATCTGGCTCTCTCTTGAAAAGATGGAGTGAATTGTCCTCCACTGCCTTCTGTGGCAGAGAATTCCACAACTCTCTGGATGAAAAAGTTTTTCCTCATCTCAGTGTTTGAATCTTTTCTAATCAACTATCAGATGTGAGCTGACAAGGCTCATCACGATGCCACATCTCACAATTAGCAGTTAAATTACAATTACTACCCACACAAAGTGCGATTGTAATTATCTGCATCCAGCCAAATGCGTGTGTCAGAACTAAATTGAACAGTGAATTAATTTTCCACTGATTTTGGTACATCGCTGTCCAGTTTGCATCTTGGAGGTCATCACTTGCATCTTAAACGCCACCTTCTTGGAAACAACAACCTCTTAGCTGCTGTCAAGTTGGAAAGAACGCCGAGAAGATTTACAAGGATGATGCCAGGACTCCAGGGTCTGAGCTGCAGGGAGAGGTTGAGCAGGCTGGGACTCTACTCCTTGGAGCGCAGGAGGAGGAGGAGGGCTGATCTTATAGAGCTGTACAAAATCATGAGAGGAATAGATCGGTAGATGCATCCAGGGACATAGGGTTAAGATGAAGGGGGAATGATTGTATTGGGGGCGCCGTCGAGTATTGGCAGCCCAGCCTGCAGCTGTCCGTCCTTTCGCTCTTTTTTAGATTTTTTTAGTGTGTTAAAAGTTTGTTTGGAGGTCTGGTCATTTTTATGTGGGGGGTGAGGGGGGGGGGGGGGGGGGGGGGGAGGGGGGGGAAAACTATTTTTCTCAGTCCCTACCTGGCCGGAGATGCGGCCCTTCTCCGGGCTGTATCTTTGCGGCATACCGCCGGGACCGGCCACAACTTTGCTTCGGTGGCGGTGCAGCTCTGGGGCACCATCGCGGAGCGGGCGATGCCTTGCCCGGGTCACCTTGCGGCGAGCTCCGGAGTGCTGAGACCGCCGGCTCCCAACATGGCGGCGCTGTCGTTGCATCGCTGACTCTGAGCACCGCGGAGCCTGGGATCTCTCACCAGAGATCGCCAGTGTTGGAGCTCCGACCGGCGCGGCCTGCGGACTACGGGAGCCGCAGTCTCCAGGGAGGAGGCGGCCGTTCCGATCGCTCCAGGCCGCTGAAGAGTGACGCCGAGGCCCCATCATCCAGCGAGAGGGCCTGGATCGTTGGGGCGACTGCGGAGGCCTCAATAGGCCCGACTATGGGTGAACAACAGAAAGAGGACTGGACTTTGTGCCTTCCCTCATAGTGGGAACCATTGTGGGGGGATGTTTTTATGTTTTATGCTCAATTCTCTTTTTTAGTGTGGTGCCTTACTTTTATTGGTGAGCTGCAAATGGTAAAACTCTGAATCCATCCATCCATCCATCCATCCATCCATCCATCCATCGGTGGGTGTATGGAACGAGCTGCCGGAGGAGGCAGTTGAGGCTGGGACTATCCCAACATTTAAGAATCAATTAAGCAGGTTCATGGATAGGACAGGTTTAGAGGGATATGGGCCAAACGCAGCAGACAAGTGGGACTAGAGTAGATGGGACATTCAGAGACTTTTGTGTTGGAAAAGGATTTTGGTTATCTCTGTAAAACTTATTTACTTGACCTAATTCATGGCACTCATCTCCACTTTCAAGAAAAGTTATTCATTCTATCCCCAGTGTTTTTTCTGAATGGGTCCTAATAATTATCCATGTTAATCTTTCTCTCTCCCTCTCAGTCTCTCTCTCTCTCTCACATTCCCTCTCCCTCTCAGTCTCTCTCTCTCTCTCACACATTCTCTTTCACACTCAGTCTCTCAATATTTTGCTTTCAGCCTCTCTCTCAGGTTTCTCTCTCAGAAACTTTATTTTTAAGGGGAGAAAGGAGATAGTGAGAGCGAGAGGGAGGGAGGAATGGTGAGGGGGGGGGGAGAGGGAAAGGGAGAGAGAGAGGGAGATGGATATAGAGGGAGAGATGGGGAGAGGGGGAGGGGGGAGAGAGAGAAAGAGAGAGAGAGAGAGAGGGAGAGGGAGGGAGGGGAGAGTGTGAGAGGGGGAGGGGGGAGAGAGAGAGAGAGGGGAGAGAGGGAGATTTTTATAGATATGTGAAGAGAAAGAGGTTAGTTAAAACAAATGTAGGTCCCTTGCAGTCAGAAACAGGTGAGTTGATCATGGGGAACAAGGATATGGCGGACCAATTGAATAACTACTTTGGTTCCGTCTTCACTAAGGAAGACATAAATAATCTGCCTGAAATAGCAGGGGACTGTGGGTCAAAGGAGGAATTGAGTGAAATCCAGGTCAGTCGGGAAGTGGTGTTGGGTAAATTGAATAGATTAAAGGCGATAAATCCCCAGGGCCAGATAGGCTGCATCCCAGAGTACTTAAGGAAGTAGCTCAGGAAATAGTGGATGCATTAGTGATAATCTTTCAAAACTCTTTAGATTCTGAGTAGTTCCTGAGGATTGGCGGGTAGCAAATGTAACCCCTCTTTTTAAGAAGGGAGGGAGAGAGAAAACGGGGAATTACAGACCAGTTAGTCTAACATCGGTAGTGGGGGAAACTGCTAGAGTCAGTTATTAAAGATGGGATAGCAGCACATTTGGAAAGTGGTGAAATCATTGGACAAAGTCAGCATGGATTTACAAAAGGTAAATCATGTCTGACGAATCTTGTGGAATTTTTCGAGGATGTAACTAGTAGCGTGGATAAGGGAGAACCAGTGGATGTGGTATATCTGGACTTCCAGAAGGCTTTCGACAAGGTCCCACATAAGAGATTAGTATACAAACTTAAAGCATACGGTATTAGGGGTTCAGTATTGATGTGGATAGAGAACTGGCTGGCAAACAGGAAGCAAAGAGTAGGAGTAAAACGGGTCCTTTTCACAATGGCAGGCAGTAACTAGTGGGGTACCGCAGGGCTCAGTGCTGGGGACCCCAGCTATTTACAATATATATTAATGATCTGGATGAGGGAATTGAAGGCAATATCTCCAAGTTTGCGGATGACACTAAGCTGGGGGGCAGTGTTCGCTGTGAGGAGGATGCTAGGAGACTGCAAGGTGACTTGGATAGCCTGGGTGCAGTGGGCAAATGTTTGGCAGATGCAAGTATATGTGGATTAAATGTGAGGTTATCCACTTTGGTGGCAAAAAAGGAAAGCAGAATATTATTTAAATGGTGGCCGATTAGGAAAAGGGGAGATGCAGCGAGACCTGGGTGTCATGGTACACCAGTCATTGAAGTAGGCATGCAGGTGCAGCAGGGCAGTGAAAAAAGCGAATGGTATGTTAGCTTTCATAGCAAAAGGATTTGAGTACAGGAGCAGGGAGGTTCTACTTCAGTTGTACAGGGTCTTGGTGAGACCACACCTGGAGTATTGCGTGCAGTTTTGGTCTCCAAATCTGAGGAAGGACATTATTGCCATAGAGGGAGTGCAGAGAAGGTTCACCAGATGATTCCTGGGATGTCAGGACTGTCTTATGAAGAAACTGGATAGACTTGGTTTATACTCTCTGGAATTTAGGAGATTAAGAGGGGATCTTATAGAAACTTACAAAATTCTTAAGGGGTTGGACAGGCTAGATGCAGAAGATTGTTCCCATGTTGGGGAAGTCCAGGACAAGGGGTCACAGCTTAAGGATAAGGGAAATCCTTTAAGACCGAGATGAGAAAGACTTTCTTCACACAGAGAGTGGTGAGTCTCTGGAACTCTCTGCCACAGAGGGTAGTTGAGGCCAGTTCATTGGCTATATTTAAGAGTGAGTTGGATGTGGCCCTTGTGGCTAAGGGGATCAGAGGGTATGGAGAGAAGGCAGGTACGGGATACTGAGTTGGATGATCAGCCATGATCATATTGAATGGCGGTGCAGGCTCGAAGGGCTGAATGGCCTACTCCTGCACCTAATTTCTATGTTTCTATGTTTCTATGAGAGAGAGGGAGAGGGAGAGAGATAGAGATAGGGGAGAGAGAAAGAGAGAAAGAGAGAAAAAAAGAGAGACAGAGAGAGACAGAGAGAGAGGCAACTTGCAAAAGACATCCAGATTTGTGGGTTAATGAGCTTCTGCAAATTGCCCCCAGAGTGTGTGAGGAGTTGATGCATACAGTAAGTGTGATAACATACAACCAGTGTGAACAGCTGATCGAAGGTCGTTATGGACAGTGTGGACCAGAGGGGCCGTTTCAGCGCTGCATCAACAATGTAATATAATTTCCCCGATCTACTGAAGGTCCTGGACTCCAGACAAGAAGATTCTCCTTCCATAGATCCTGCCACACTTTGTGTGCGTTTCACTTTAACCCCCCCCCCCCGCTCTCATTCCCACACTGACCTTTCGGTCCTTTGTCAGATTGAGAGTCAGGCCCACCCTCATTCTCTTTGTCAATTTCAGAGTGAGGCCCAGCGCAAATTGGAGAAACAGCACCTCATATTTCGCTTGGGTAACTTACACCCCAGTGGAATGAACATTGACTTCTCAAGCTTCAAGTAACCATTGCCTTCCCTCTCTCTCCACCCCTCCCCCCTTCCCAGTTCTCCGACTAGTCTCACTGTCCTCGTTTACAGTTTATCTCTGTTTGCTTTGCTGTTACCTTCTCCTAGCTAACAATAATATATTCTTCATTTCATTTGAACCTCATCCCCTTTGTCTAATTTTCACACCTTACACTTCCTTATCTCTGCACTTCCCTCTCCCCTGATTGAGTCTGAAGAAGGGTCTCGGCCTGAAACGCCACCCATTCCGTCTCTCCACAGATGTTGCCTGTCCCGCTGAGTTACTCCAGCATTTTGTGTCTATCTCCAGCCATTTCTATTTTGGCACAGGCACCATGGACAAATGAAAATTTGCTTTTCAACGCTGATGGATAGATCTACCACCAGATGGAGACATTGCACACACGAGCAACATCTACATACAGCAAGAACTTCCAGAGAAAGATGGGATATGCAGATGAATTCATTTAAAAACATTTCTCATTTAATTTAAATTTTAATCTCCATCAATGAAATCCGTTGAAGGATAAATGGTATAAATTTTACATAAAACAGACTGAGCTGAGGAGAGACTGCGGGGCAGTCAACATTTAAAATTTAAGAGATGTTCCCATGGACTGTTGTCCCGATCTTGGCAGTGTGTGGCATGATTGATTCTTGCTCTCCAAACCTGTCAGCTTTGCAGCGTCGAGCACTGATGGGAACCACTTGATTCATTTTGTCCTTTGTATTTAACGAGGCTCCGAAAGTCAACCAGGACTTCCAGGACAACAGCCAACTGCAGTTGGGGGATAACGTCTGGATGCAAGCATCTCTGCAACACATGTCACAGAGACACACAGCATGGAAACAGGCCGTTCGGCCCCACTTGCCCACACCCACCAACATGCCCCTTCTACACTAGTCCCATCTGCCTGCGTTTGGTCCATAACCTTATAGAGTCATACAGAGTGGAAGCAGGCCCTTCTGCCCAACTTGCCCATACTGCCCAACATGCTATGTACACTAGTCCCACCTGCCTAGGTTTGGTCCGTAATCTTACAGAGTCACAGTCACAGAGGCATAGACTTATACAGTGTGGAAACGGGCCCTTCGGCCCAATTTGCCCACACAAACCTATATCTAGACTAGACTAGACCTGCCTTGGTTTGGTCCATAACTTATAGAGTCGTACAGCATAGAAACAGGTCCTTCAGGCCCACACCGACCAACATGCCCCATCTACACGAGGACCAGAGGACATAGATTTAAGGAGAAGGGGAGAAGGATTTTATAGGAATCAGAGGGGTAACGTTTCCACACAGAGGGTGCTGGGTGTATGGAACAAGCTGCCAGAGAAGGTAATTGAGGCAGGCTATAGCAACGTTTAAGAAACAATTAGACAGTTGCATGGAAAGACACAAAGTGCAGGAGTAACGCAGCGGGACAGACAGCATCTCTAGAGAGAAGGAATGAGTGACGTTTCGAGTTGAGACCCTTCTTCAGCCTCTCAGGGTCTGAAGAAGGGTCTCGACCCGAAATGTTACCTCTCCTCTCCAGAGATGCTGCCTGTCCTGCTGAGTTACTCCAGCACTTTGTATCTATCTTTGTGTAAACCAGCATCTGCAGCTCTTTCATTAAGGTACATGGATGGATGGGGCAGGTTTAGAGGGATGTGGGCCAAATGCAGGCAGGTAGGATATGTTGGTCGGTGTGGGCAAGTTGGGCTGAAGACCTCTTGTATGACTCTATGAAAGGAATGGAGTCTGACATTTGTAGGAAAGAACTGCAGATGCTGGTTTAAATCGAAGATAGACACAAAATGCTGGAGTAGTCTGTCTTTTAGACCTCATTCTGAAGAAGGATCTTGACCCGAAACGTCACCCATTCCTTCTCTCCAGAGATGCTGCCTGTCCCGCTGAGGTACTTCAGCATTTTGTGTCTATCTTTGAAGAGGTACTCTAGATATATTGTCCTCATTTTATGCATTGTATGTTTCCATGGCAGTAATCCCTCTTCTTTTCTTGCTCTTCAGTTTATCCTGCAAACTAGCTTGATCCACTCAGCATATTCAGTCATGCGATACCTCATAACTTCTGCCTCCGACTCAACTTCCCTGCTGAGAATTTCCCCAACTGCAGATTCATCTCAAATGCAACAAACATCAATTTCTGAGAGAGAAAAAAAACAAGTGTGAGCTTGAAATGTCAATAACATTTATTCATTTCATCTTTGTTTCAAAGTCTTCTTTCCTCAGTCTCTAGTCTCACTTATTTAATTTTCTCCTACTCCACATACCACGACCATTCTCCCAAATGATACACAACACACAAACTTAATGAAAGTCTGCAGATTGTTCTGCTTTGTGGAATTCCATTACATGCAACGTATCAACCTTCACAAGTTCCTAACTTATAGGTGAAGAATTAGGCCACTCGGCCTGTCAAGCCCAAAACTGCACACAATATTCCAGGTGTGGTCTCACTAGGGCTCTGTACAACAGTAGAAGGACCTCTTTGCTCCTATATTCGATTCCTCTTGTTATAAAATCCAACATGCCATTCGCTTTCTTCACTGCTAGGTACAGCAGTCAGTGAAGATGGCCTACTCCTGCACCTATTGTCTATTGTCTATTGTCTAAGTCTACCCCGCTATTCAGTCATGGCTAATCTATCTCTCCCTCCTGACTCCATTCTCCTGCCTTCTCCCCATAACCTCTGACGCCTGTTCAAATCAAGAATCTATCTATCTCTGCCTTGAAAATATCCATTGAGATAGCCTCCATAGCCAGCTGTGGCAATGAATTCCACAGATTCCCCAGCTAATGGGCCTGTCCAACCTACGCGACTTTTTCGGTGACTGCCGGCACCCGTCATAGGTCGTTACAGGTCGCCAAAAATGTTCAACATGTTAAAAACCCAGCGGTGACCAGAACAAGGTACGACTCTTTGGGTGACTACTCACGGCCATACGGGCTTCACCCCGTCGACATGTCGCCAGGGCGTCGCCTGTATGGTCGTGAGTCGTCTCCTCAGTCGCCCAAAGAGTCGTAGCGTCTTTCTGGTCGCCGCTGAATTTTCAACATGTTGGAAATTTTCGCCAACCTGCAACGACCTATGACGGGTGCCGGCAGTCGCTGAAAAAGTCGCGTAAGTGGGACAGGCCCGTTAGATTGCCTCATTTAATTCAATCCCATATTTTCTGTCTGATAACTAATCCACTATTCATGGTCATATAGTTTAGTTTAGTTTTATTGTCACGTGTATCGAGGTATAGTGAAAAACATTATTGCACCAGATCATGAACCCTAACAACCTCTTGCGCGTTATCTTACTGATCCTAGAAACACAAGGATCTTAGAGGGCTGAAACAGAAGAAACTGAGTTCGCACTGACCCCGCGCGCTAATGGGCCTGTCCCGCTTACGCAGCTTTTTCGGCGACTGCCGGCACCCGTCGTAGGTCGTTGCAGGCCGGCGAAAACGTTCAACGTGTTGAAAATTCAGCGGCGACCAGAAAGACGCTACGACTCTGGCGCTGTGAGGCAGCAACTCTACCGCTGCGCCACCGTGCCACTCATTGAATAATTGGGCCAAGATCTCACTCAGTCACACCAGAGTGCAACAGCAAACCCATGTTAAATATGTTTACAGTACGTGCAAACATCTCACACTCCCCAGAAATGAAGCTGAATCAATTCATCCAATACACTGCAGACAGACATAAAATGCTGGAGTGACTCAGCGGGACAGGCAGCATCTCTGGTCAAATGGAATAGGAGATGTTTTGGGTCCAGACCCTTCTTCAGACTGAGAGTTAGGGTAAAGGGAAACAAGAGATATAGACGGTGATATTGAGAGATATAGAACAAATGAATGAAAGATAGGGTGGCACAGTGGCGTAGTGGTTGAGCTACTGCCCTTACAGTACCAGAGACCCGGGTTCGATCCTGACTACGGGTTTTGTCTGTACAGAGTGTGTACGTTCTCCCCGTGACCTGCGCGGGCTTTCTCCGGGATCTTTGGTTTCCTCCCACATTGGGATGATCAGCCATGATCATATTGAATGGGGGTGCTGGCTCGAGGGGCCGAATGGCCTACACCTGCACCCATTGTCTATTGTCTGTTCCAAAGATGTACAGGTCTGTAGGTTAATTGCCATTGGTTCAAATGTATAAATGTAAAAAAAAAAAATTGTCCCTAATGTGTGTAGGATAGTGTTAGTGTACGGGCATCGCTGGCCAGTGCGGACTTGGTGGGCCGAAGGACCTCTTTCCGCGCCGTACCAATAAGCAAAAACGTAACGATGATGAAGGCCATTGTTAGCATTGTTAACATCCAACATACTGTTTAAATTTTCAGCATGAACCAGAGCTGGATGCGAGTGAGTTAACAACTCTACACAAAATGGAGGGACCGAACTGTGTTATTGATAGTTTGGGAAAAAAAGAACACATTCGCAAATTTTCAGTCCTCTACATTTTCTCCAGATCGTCCTGCCCGCAATTTATAAAGTTGAATTATCATCAGTAATATTTAAATCATAACACCATAGAACAAACCTCAGCGGGTAAGAATGATTTAATATCATCCTGCCCACATGGGTGTTGAGAACTGCTTTCCTCGTTAAATATAGCACTAAACAAACGATGTATTAGCTGCAGTGGTGGAAATTATACAACACTGTTGACACCCAGTTAATCTCAGCAAAGTGCACCGGTGTGGAAGAAAGTGTTTATCAATAATTATTTTGGAATTGTTAACGGCACGGTGGCGCAGCGGTAGAGAGGCTGCCTTACAACGTTTGCAGCGCCGGAGACCCGGGTTCGATCCCAACTACGGGTGCTGTCTGTACGGAGTTTGTACGTTCTCCCCGTGACCTGCGTGGGTTTTCTCCGCGATCTTCGGTTTCCTCCCGCACTCCAAAGACTTGTGGGTCTGTAGGTAATTGGCTTCGGTAAAATTGTCCCTCGTGTGTGAGATAGAATTAGTATACGCGCAATTGATGGGTCAGTATGGACTCAGTGGGCCGAAGGGCCTTTTTCCATGCTGCATCTCGAAATTAATCTAAACTGAGCTAATTGCCCTTCTGCCTGCCTAATGACAACTTAACCACAGGAAGTCAAAGACAGGCTGGACAGAGTTTTATCAATTAAAAACTGGAAGATGCACAACAACAGATTTAGAAATGAAAATGGCTGCGATTATTTGACTGTAACTGGGCAGCACGGTGGCGCAGCGATAGAGTTGCTGCCTTACAGCGCTTGCAGCGCCAGAGACCTGGGTTCGATCCAGACCACGGGTGCTGTCTGTACGGAGTTTTAACGTTCTCCCCCTGACCTGCCTGATGTTTCCCCCAAGATCTTCGGTTTCCCCCCACATTCAAAAGACGTACAGTTTTGGAGGTTGTAATTGGCTTGTTTTAAGTGTAAATTACCCCTAATTGTGGGTATAGAATATTGTTAGTGAGCAGGGATCGCTGGTCGGTGCGGACTCAATGGGCCAAAGGGCCTGTTTCCACACTATATCTCTAAACCTCTTCTTTCCTGTGGCATGCAAACCCTAAAGTTGTTGGACAACTTGTTCTATTTCATCTTCCGTTTGTGCACGTCGAGTTGATTGCATTAGTCGAAACAGGGCGGACCACGTGAAGGTTGCAATCTTCCACCCCATCTCTAAACTAAACTCCACTAAACGTGAAAATGTGCACCTCTATTGCGATGCTGTAATAATGTGACTATCACAAATGCTGTGTATGTTTACAGGCAGCATGAGAATAAATATTCTGCGGCTTTGAATCACCACCCCACAGCTACAGCATTGTTGCACGTCACTGCTCATTAGGCTGTCTCACCGTTCCCAACTTTTAAACTGTCCTTTTTTATGAATGCAGATCAAAACTGGCAGAATGTCACACCTAACAGCCAATGGCTCAAAATAGTTTGAAGCTGCTCTAAGCGGAGAAGCCATGATTGTTCTAAATTTATCACATTCCTGGGAACAATAGCTGGTGCACATCATCCTGTTTTCACAAGGATGTTATTCAACAAGAAAGTTGTGTTCTCTCAGCATTATGTCCCACGAGACTGTCAAACTTAAATGCATCTCCCACACGTTTCAATCTGGGGTGTGTTTGATTCACCCGTGCTAATTGGCACTCCAGTTTCTTAGCAGAGTTATTTTTTGCCAACCACGGCTCCCAATTAGGACTAGATGGGTTTAGTTTAGTTCAGTTTCAAGATACAGCGTGGAAACAGGCCCTTCGGCCCACCGAGTCCACACCGACCATCGAACCCCACACATTAACACTATCCTGCAGACACTCTAGGGACAATTTACACATACACCAGGCCAATTAACCTACACACCTGAACATCTTTAGTTTGTGTAGTTTAGTTTAGTTTAGAGATACTGCACGGAAACAGGCCCTTCGGCCCACCGAGTCCGCACCGACCAGCGATCCCCACACAGTCACACTATTATACACACACTAGGGAAAATGTAAATTTACACCAAGCCAATTAACCTACATACCTGTACGTCTTTGGAGTGTGGGAGGAAACCAAAGATCTCGGAGGAAACCCACGTGGTCACGGGGAGAACGTACAAGACAGCACCCGTGGTGGGGATCGTACCCGGGTCGCTGGCGCTGCAAGCGCTGTAAGGCACCAACACAACCGCAGTGCCACGGTGGATGCCCTAACATCAAGTAACCCTTGCTTTCCCTCTTTCTCCATCCAAACCCCCACCCTAGATTCATTGTCCTCGTGAATACATTTTTCTGATTGCGCGCCTCGTTGTCGCCTACCCCATAACTAACAACGATCTCCCTCTGCCCCGACCCTCTGACCGAAGAGGTGTCTCGACCTGAAACGCAACCCAGTCCTCCTTCTATACCGAGATGCTGACGGTCCCGCTGAGTTACTCCAGTGTTTTGAGTCTGTCTCCCAATTAGGACGATGGCCATGAAATCAAACCTTTCAACTTTGCCACACAATCTCCTTCGTCTCAGATAAAATGATCAGCGAATTCAACACAGGAGTTCTCTGGGCAGGGTGAGATTTGCCCGAAGCTTCCAATTTGTGGCCATCAAGCAATGGTAGATGTAAACAAGGTCAATAAAGGTCAAAGTCAACCAGCACATGGCTCTGTCACAACTGGGCAGTTGGATGAACGAGTGTGCTCGGTTCTTAGCTTAGTTTAGATTAGTTTGGTTTAGAGATACAGCGCGGAAACAGGCCCTTCGGCCCACCAAGTTCGCACCACCCCGACCAGCGATCCCCGCACATTAACGCTATTCTACACACACTAGGGACAATTTACATTTACACCAAGCCAATTAACCTACAAACCTGTGCATGTCTTTGGAGTGTGGGATGAAACTGAAGATCCCGATGAAAACCCACACAGGTCACGAGGAGAACGTACAAACTACGTACAGACAGCAGCAGTAGTCAGGATCGAACCGGGTCTCTGGCGCTGTGAGGCAGCAACTCTACCGCTGCTCTATGCAAAAGTAACAGAGATAAGCTTAGAAAGAGTGCAGAAAATGAACAAATTGGCCATTTTGTTTGGAGGATAACGTCGGCAGTCTGGAGTTCCAACACTGAAGGCTTTACCTTTGTAATGATAAGTGAACTGCAGCATAACAATGCTGAGAGTGGTCCACTAGTGGGAGAGTCTAGTACCACAGGGCACAACCGCAGAATAAAAAGTCATATGTTTAGAATGGCGATGAGGAGGAATTTCCTTCACCAGAGGGTGGTGAATCTGTGCGAATTCATTGCCACAGAAGGCTGAGGCCACGTCATTGTATATTTAAGGCAGAGATTGGTAGATTCTTTATTAGTACGAGTGCCTGGGGTTATGGGGAGAAGGCAGGAGAATAGGGTTAGGAGGGGTAAATAGTTCAGTCATGATTGAATGGCGGAGCGGACTGATGGGCCAAATGGCTTAGTTCTGCTCCTACAATTTGTGTTTTTTTAGATCTACCACTGCTCCATTGTGCCGCGAGATCCTTATTTATTGTGTTCTTAAGTATCCAAAGCAGAGTGTCCTTAACTGAAGGTAGTTAACTCCCATCTAGCAGCAGTGGTTGGTACAACAGTGTATCAGGAGTCATTCCACAAGCCTCCCATCTCCTTATTAATTAGAGTATAGGGCAGCACGGTGGTAGAGTCGCTACCTTGCAGTGTCGGAGACCCGGGCTCGATCACAAACATTTTGTGTCTGTCTTCAGTACATTGGATGAATTGGTTCAGCTCCATTTCTGGGGAGTGTGAGATGTCTGCACGTACTGTAAACACATTTAACATGGGCTTGCTGTTGCACTCTGATGTGACTGAGAGAGATCCCGATCCAATGATTTAATGGGCAGCACCATTGCGCAGCGGTAGAGTTGCTGCCTCACAGCGCCAGAGACCCGGGTTCGAACCCGACTACGGGTGCTGTCTGTATGGAGTTTATACGTCCTCCCCGTGACCTGCGTGGGTTTTCTCCCAGACTTCAAAGAAGTACAAGCATTTAGGTTAATTACCTCCTTATTGCCTTTGATGCCTCCGGGGATGTAGGGCAGCAACGAAGCTCCTCCACTCCTGTCTGTTCTGGGCTAGCTTCTGGACACTATCCCAGGTCAGGTCCATTGTTTTCATTTCCTCCTCTACAGTTCGACGCCAGGTGGTTTTGGGTCTCCCTCTTTTCCTTTTCCCTTCCGGTGTCCAGTGCAGGGCTATACTTGGGATGCTGTCTGGTTACATTCATCCTGGCATCTGTCAATAGCCCTGAAGGTCCATCATGACCAGTAGTGTTGATTCCTTCAGTTGCTAGTTTTCGTAACATATTTGTTTTACGTGACAGGATTATTAGCCCTGTTCTCAACCCCCAACCTGGAGGACCAGTGGATCGCTCTTCGTCTCGCCTCTACCCTTCGACCTGTCTAGCCTGAGAGACCCCAACACGAGATGAATCCCCCACTGGCAGAGCTCTAGGGGTCACTGAGACACACAAGCTCCCCGACCACGACAAGGTTGCAATCCAAAGGGAATTTAGGTTAATTGGCTTGATATAAATATGTGTGTTGGGGGGTATAAATGTGCCGGGACCGAAGGGCCTGTTTCCACGCTGTATCTCTAAGCTAAGCTAAACTAAACGATGTATCAAGAGTTGTGTAGGAAGGAACTGCAGACGCTGGTTTAAACCAAAGATAGACTCAATAGGCTGGAGTAACTCAGGCAGCATCTCTGCGGGGAATGAATGGGTGACGTTTCGGTTCGAGACCCTTCTTCAGACTTGTTAAGGATAAGGGAAACGAGTAATATAGATGGTGATGTCGAGAGATCTTCTTCTTTCGTGTGGCGTGCACAGCCTAAAGATGTAGGACAACTTGTTCTATTTGATCTTCTGTTTGTGCACGTCGAGTTGATTGCATTAGTCGAAACAGGGCGGCCCACGTGAAGGTTGCAATCTCCCACCCCATGTGGGGAGAGATGAAGAACAATAACTAAAAGATATGCAAAAAAGTAACGACGATAAAGGAAGCAGTCCATTGCTGGCTGTTTGTAGGTTGTAGAGGGTGTTTGTAGGACCAGAGGGAACAACTGCATACGTAGATGTTTTGTAGACGTATCAAGAGTTGTTCCACATGCTACCCATTTTCTTGCTGACACATTGACCTAGGTCACACAAGCGGGCCAGATACCTTTATATGGGGCGGTAACGGAACTTTATGTTAAATAAAGGCCACAAGGGAGAAGCGGAATTGAACAGCAAAGTTCCTCCCGAAGCTGAAACTCTTCGACACAAATCCAAACTTTGTTTCCTTCACGAATGTGAGCAGCCCCCCCCCAGGGGAACAGAGGGCCAAAATAAAATAATCAAAAAACGCATTTCAGGGACCGTGTGTGTTTTTTTTAATATAGAAAAGACTCCACTTTTCACAGCCTTTACATTACAATAAGGTAACGTGTAATTACCAAAAATGTAAAACAGCATGCCCGTATCTGAAAAGCAATTTAATAGAAATATAACAATGACGTACACAGGCACCCAAAGCTGTGTAAGTTTGCATTAACATTTACATTGTGTGATTTCCACTGCGCAGATCATTATTTATTGTGTAGACACACCAAGATGTGTGAAGTCCTTAGGGTATCCTAATAACATTTGTATTCTTGAGAGCTCGCTGCTACAAAGTGCAGAATGGATTATTATTTCACCTTTGTGAGTGTTGATTATTCTATACTCTGAGGAGAAGGGGGTGTCTTTACTTATAAAATGACCGTCCCCAGGAGATCCTGGAGTTGCTGCCTGTCCCGCTGAGTTACTCCAGTAATTTCTGTCTATCTTTGTTTTAACCCAGCATCTGCAGTTCCTTCCTACACGTCCCTGCACTGACGTCTTGTCTAGTTTGGAGATACAGCAAGGAAACAGGCCCTTCGGCCCACCGACACTGTGCCAACAGCGATCAAGATTCAATTTAATTGTCACACGTACCAATGGAATGTTGGCCATCATAACAAGAGGATTTCAGTATAGGAGTAAATAGGTTCTTCTGCAGTTGTATAGGGCTCTGGTAAGATCACATCCGGAGTATTGTGCACAGTTTTGGTCTCCTAATTTGAGGAAGGACATCCTTGTGATTGAGGCAGTGCAGCGTAGGTTCACGAGATTGATCCCTGGGATGGCGGGACTGTCATATGAGGAAAGATTGAAAAGACTAGGCTTGTATTCACTGGAGTTTAGAAGCATGAGGGGAGTTCTTATAGAAACATATACAATTATAAAAGGACTGGACAAGCTAAATGTAGGAAAAATGTTCCCAATATTGGGCGAGTCCAGAACCAGGGGCCACAGTCTTAGAATAAAGGGGTCCATTTAAGACCGAGGTGAGAAAATACTTTTTCACCCAGAGAGTTGTGAATTTGTGGAATTCCCTGCCACAGAGGGCAGTGGAGGCCAAATCACTGGATGGATTTAAGAGAGAGTTAGATAGAGCTCTAGGGGCTAGTGGAGTCAAGGGATATGGGGAGAAGGCAGGCACGGGTTATTGATTGGGGATGATCAGCCATGATCACAATGAATGGCGGTGCTGGCTCGAAGGGCCGAATGGCCTCCTCCTGCAACTATTTTCTATGTTTCTAATTAAAGTACAGTGAAATTTGAGTTACCGTACAGCCATACTAAGTGAGAAAAAAAAACAATACACAAGTCAGCCACAAAATATAAAATTTAACGTAAACATCCACAACGGAATCCACATTCCTCACCGTGATGGAAGGCAATAAAGTTCAGGATCGGGATGATCGAAACTACGGCGTCGGGACAGAACGGAATACTCCGCGGCATGGAGCTCCCGAGTCGGAGACCGCAGCTTCACGGTGTTAAAGTCCACAGGACCCGCGGTCGGAGCTCCAACACTGGCGGTCCTCGGCAAAAGATCCCAGGCTCTGCGATGGTTAGTCCGCGCTGCGCCGGCAGCTTGAAGCTCTGGGCCGGTCTCCAGGAAAAGACGCACCACTCCACGTTGATAGGCCGCAGGGGGGTGGCGGATATGCGACACGGAGAAAAATCACATCTCCGTCGAGGTAAGTGACTGGATAAAGTTTCCCCTGATCCCCCCCCCCGATCCCCCCACCTAAAACATATGAAGAAACATTAAAACAAACATTTCAAGACACTTAAAATAATAAAAACAGAGAAGGGATAAGACAGACTGCTGGCGAGGCGGCCATTATGGGCGCCACCTGGTAGTCACCAGTTCACACCCAGCTCTGTGCTATCCCCCACTTTCTCATCCACTCCCTACACACTGGCAACAATTTACTGAAGCCAATTAACCTGCAAACACGCGCGTCTTTGAGAAGTGGGAGGGAACCGAAGCACCCGGAGGAAACCCACGAGGTCACAGGGAGAACGTACAAACACCACACAGACACAGCACACCAGTTCAGCATTGAACCCAGGTGTCTGGTGCCGTGAGGCAGCAGCTCCACCCGCTGCACCACTGTGCCGCTGTTTATTCCGTTATCCAGCTGCCCACAATATTATTTTCTCAGTTCAGTTTAGTTTATTGTCACATTGTCCGAGGTACAGTGAAAAGCTTTTGTTGCGTGCTAAACAGCCAATGGAAAGGCAATACTTGATTACAATCGAGCCATTCACAGTGTACAGATACATGATAAGGGAATAACGTTTAGTGCAAGGTAAAGCCAGCAAAGTCCAATCAAAAATAGTCTGAGGGTCTCCAATGAGGTCGATAGTAGTTCAGGACCGCTCTCTGGTTGTGGTAGGATGGTTCAGTTGCCTGATAACAGCTGGGAAGAAACTGTCCCTGAATCTGGAGGTGTGCGTTTTCACACTTCTGTCCCTTTTGCCCGATGGGAGAGGGGAGAAGAGGGAGTGGCCGGGGTGCGACTGGTCCTTGATGATGCTGTTGGCCTTGCCGAGGCAGCGTGAGGTGTCGATGGAGTAAATGGAAGGGAGGTTGGTTTGTGTGATGGTCTGGGCTGCGTCCACAATTCACTGCAATTTCTGTTAACCTAATGCAATTTATTCTTCCACCCTGGGTGCCACAGAAGCAGTGGTGCTATTGAATAAATATTCATTGAACTATTCTTTATCTTTATATTGTTAATATAAATTCATAAACATGGAAGTAAAACAGTCACTTATGCAGCTAAGTTATTCTGCTCTAATCTTCTCTGCCCTCCGTGGTGTCTTTCTCCTCAACAAATAGTGATGGAATAATGTTGTGTATAATTCAGATTATTCTCTGACAGTCCCAAGGTGTGCTGTGTGCGTGTCTCTATCTTTGCAATGGTCTTGACATTTTCAAGAAGCGATTCAGGTAAATTGCAAATTTGCTATTTGGAAATCAGTTTAACCATATAACCATATACGGAAACAGGCCATCCCGGCCCTTCTAGTCCGTGCCGAACACTTACTCTCACCTAGTCCCATCTAGCTGCACTCAGAACATAACCCTCCACTCCTTTCCCGTCCATATACCTATCCAATTTATTTTTAAATGATAAAATCGAACCTGCCGTCACCACTTCCACTGGAAGCTCATTCCACACAGCTACCACTCTCTGAGTAAAGAAGTTCCCCCTCATGTTACCCCTAAACTTGTATCCCTTAATTCTCAAATCATGTCCTCTTGTTTGAAGCTTCCCTACTCTCAATGGAAAAAGCTTATCCACGTCAACTCTGTCTATCCCTCTCATCATTTTAAAGATCTCTATCAAGTCCCCCCTTAACCTTTAGTTTGGTTTATTATTACGTGTCAGCAAAGCCGGCGATGAGGATGGCTCATTTTCATGAAAGTATAAGGAAAGCAGATATGTGTAATAAGGAACTGCAGATGCTGGTTTAAACCAAAGATAGACAGAAATAGCTGGAGTAACTCAGCTGGGCAGGCAGCATCTCTGGAGAGAAGGAACGGCTGACATTTCGGGTCGAGACCCTTCTTCAGATATAACAGGCGGCACGGTGGCACAGAGGTGGAGCTTCATCCGTACAGCGCCAGACACCCGGGTTTGATCCTGACTACGGAGTTTTACGTTCTCCCCGTGACCTGCGTGGGTTTTCCGAGCTCTTCGGTTTCCTCCCACACTCCAACGACGTGCAGGTTTGTAGGTTTATTGGTGCAACTTGTCCACGCCGACCAACATGTCCCATCTACACCAGTCCCACCTGCCTGCGTTTGACCCAAATCCCTCCAAATCCGATCCATGTACCTGCCCAATTGCTTCTTAAACTAGAAAAAAAAAATTCAGAAGCCAATTAACCTACGTTTTTGGAACGTTTTGAAACCGGAGTACCTGGAGAAAACCTTTGTGGTCACGGGGAGAACGTACAAACTCCGTATAGACAGCACCCGTAGTCAGGATCGAACCTGGGACTCTGGCGTTGTGTGGTAGCAACTCTGCTGTGTCACAATGGTTCTTCTGTCTTGGTTCTTTAACTGACCTCTCCATCAAACTCGTGCACACAACACAACAACCTCAACTATGAACTACAGAGTGCATTTGGTTAGCATAAGGACTTCTGGGAAGTTTTGCGCTATCATTGGGGATATTCTTATTAATATTTTATATATTATATGTTAGCTATGTGTACTGTCTTTATAGACTTGTTATGTAGCTCCGGATAAGAATTTCATACATATGGTGATATCTAGTAACAGTTGGACCTGTGAGAAACTTCAGGTAGCTCTTGATTTCTCTCTCCTTCCCCTCGCCTTTCCCAGTTTTCCTACTTGTCTTCCTGCCTCCGACTACATTCTATCTTTGTCCCTCCACCTCCCCTGACATCAGTCTGAAGAAGGGTCTCGACCCAAAACGTTGCCCATTCACTTCTCTCCAATGATGCTGCCTGTCCTGCTGAGTTACTCCAGCATTTTGTATCTACCTTCAATAGAAATAAATATTGATCAAGTGAAAATAGGCATTCTAGATTGGATGTTGACATCATTGATTTGAGTAGCTGTGGCCAACGATTACCTTTTTAGTTTAGTTTAGTTTAGAGGTACAGCGGGGAAACAGGCCCTTCGGCCCATGTGCTGACCAGCGACCCCCGCACACCAACACCATCCTACGCACATTAAGGACAAATTACAATTTTACCAAAGCCAATTAGCGAACAAACAAACCTGCACGTCTTTGGATTGCGGGAGGAAACCGGAGCAACCCAGAGAAAACCCACGCAGGTCAAGGGGAGAACGGACACCTCCGTACAGACAAGCACCCGTAGTCAGGATCGATCTGGGGTCTCTGGCGCTGTAAGGCAGCAACTCTACTGCTGCGCCACCGTGCCTCTGTAAAGAAATTGGAGGGGACGAGGAAAATAGGGAAGCCGTTATGTTAGGGAAAGGCTTGGAAGTTAATGTCCTCTCATCATCAGGTGAAAGTCTATAAGCAATTCTGATTTTTCATTTTGTCATTAAAAAGAAATCCCTGGTCAGGGCTTCTGCAGAACTGGTGGTAATTCAATTACGAGTCTGTTGTTAGTGTGCATCAGTGGGGGTGTTGAGGTCATTGGTCCAACAAGAAGTGTAATTCAATATACACAACATTTCAAAATGCAGCATTTATCATCTATCAATTTAAGGGCACATTTTTGCAAATCGAAAAAAATCCGTCTGCGATTTTCAGCATACCCCAAAGAATGCACAACGCGATCGATATTTGCTACTGTGGATAAAATATAAATATCTTAGCTTATCAACGTTGATTAAATGCTTACAATTAATTCCGAATGTCAGCTTCAGTGAAAGACTGCTGAATTATTTAATACGGCCTTTGGAACTAGCCGGGTTATGCAAATACATTATTGCCAGATCGGAATTGTCAAAACTAAGCCTGCATTCTCCTGAACTGAGAGGTGACAGGAATGATAGATGGCAGAAAAACGATAGGTGTAAGTAAAGCCTCTGTCCCACTTACGTGTCCTTGGCACGCTAATTACGCGACCTCGTGGTCACTTGAGGCGTACGGGCACCGTGTGGCCGCGCGGGGCTGGTCCCACTTAGAAGCGCGGAGGGGTATGGAGTTGTGTGAGCTGGTCCCGACATCGCGCGGGGCTCCGAAATTCTTGCAGTGACCGAAATCTGTGTAGGAAGGAACTGCAGATGCTGGTTTAAACTGAAGATAGACACAAAAGGCAGGAGTAACTCAGTTGGACAGGCAGCTTCTCTGGAGAAAAGGAATTGGTGACGTTTCGGGTCGAGACCCTTCTTCAGACAGGGGAAAGGGAAACGAGAGATATCGACAGTGATGTAGTGAGATATAGAACAAATGAATGAAAGAAATGCAAAAAAGTAACAATGATAAAGGAAACAGGCCATTGTTAGCTGTTGCCTAGGTGAAAATGAGTTACAGACAATGAGACTCAACAAGACGACTTTGAAGCTGGTACGACTTGGTTGGGGGAGGGACGGATAGGGAGGGATGCAAGGGTTACTTGAAGTTAGAGAAATTAATATTCATACCACCGGGTTGTAAGATGAGTGGAAGTCATTGTGATGGCAATACGCATCTTATTTATTAATGGGCGTTTCTTGGCAACACAAAACAATGGCTCTTGAGAAATTAATGGGCCTCAGATATTATGCCCAGCACATTGTTTACAACTAAACCTATGAATTCCCACTCCCCCTAATCCGCTCTCCCATCATCCCCTCGCCCGATGGGAGAGGAGAGAAGGGGGAGTGGCCGGGGTGAGGAAGTTTAAAAGATTTAAAAGTTACAAAAGGAACTTAAGAGAAAACTGTTTAAGAGAAACTGACCACAACAAGGTGTGCGACTCGTCCTTGATTATGCTACTGGCCTTGCTGAGGCAGCGTGAGGTATAAATGGAGTCAATAGAAGGGAGGTTGGTTTGTGTGATGGTCCGGGCTGCGTCCACAATTCTCTGCAATTTCTTACGGAAATTGGAAAGTCCATCGTCTGTTCCCACACACAAATAATCAGTAGGCCCATCACCAAGAGAGGAGTAGAATGTGCAATTCCATAGGGGCAACTCGTCAGGAAACACCAAAACCAACAAAACTATGGCTGGACTTTAATTGAAAATAACCTTTTAATTATTTATTGGCATTTTGAATGTAATCACAGAGAAGGTCTGACAGGATCTGTAAAGGGATTACAGGCTTCGTTATCGCAGTAGTTAAAATGTGATGTTCACTTTCTGACAGCACCTTAAGGAATATACGAAAGATAGACTTGCATTACATAAGACAGCAATATGTGCAAATATACAATGACACTACCTTGGAGCTATGTTTGTTTGGTCTTTGGACTCATGAGGACTGAGTGCCACTGTTAATGGGCCTGTCCCACTTAGGCGAATCTTTAGGCGACTGCCAGGGACTAGTTTTAATGGAATTCACCTACGACACCTGGCGACAACCTACGACAGCAAAAACTGTCGCCACTGTCACCGAAAATTTTCAACATGTTGAAATGGAGTCGCCCAAAAAATCATCCAAGTGGGTCAGGCCCATCATTAAGGGCCTGTCCCAGCAGCGTGCAACTCCATGCAATGAGCGCGACCTAATGTGGTCACTTGAGTCATCCGGCGTCGCGGGGCCGGTTCCACTTCGATCGCCGGAGCCGTGCGGAATTGTGCGGAGTTCGTCCCGACATCGCGCGGGGCTCCGAAAAACTGACCATGTTCAAAAATTCCGCGCTGCAACGGCTTGTCGACTCGCAGTCGCCTCGACGCATTACACACAGCCTCGACGTCGTGCCTCCGTGACCCTCTCTGTGTGTGGCTCCATGGCCCTCTCTGTGTGTGCCTCTGTGCCCCTCTCTGTGTGTCCCTCTCTGTCCTGGCGAACTTACCTTTAAGACTTCGCTCCAAGTTCGCCTCACTTCCCGCCGCGTTGCGCCACTCACCCCAACTCCACTCGGCCCCCGCTGCCGGTTTGGTCGCGCTCTTTGCATGCAGGCGCATGCTGTTGGGAACGGCCCTGTACAGGGATCACCTGACCTCCTCGCGGCCCCCGCTGCCGGTTTGGTCGCGCTCATCGCGGCCCCGCTGACCGCATGGAGTCGGATGCTGGTAGGGCAGGCCGTTTACACTTTCAAATGCAAAATGCCTTGTCATTTTGGTTTAGTTTGGTTTAGAGATGCAGCACGGAAACAGGCCCTTCGGCCCACAGAGTCCGTGCCGGCCAGCGATCACCTGTTCACACTGGTTCCATGTCATTCCCACTTTCGTATTCACTCTCCAGATTAGGGACAATTTGTGGAAGCAAATTAACCAACAAAGGCGCACGTGTCTGGGATGTGGGAGGAATCCGGAGCACCCAGAGACAACCCACGAGATCAAGGGGGAGAATGTATGAACTCTGTAACGAACGTACCTGAGATCAGGATCGAACCCGGGTCTCTGGCACGGTGAGGCAGCAGTTCTAACAGCGCTAGATTGGCAGGATACATTGTTAGAGTGTAATCTACTAAATTACATTCTTAACAATGTTTTTAATAGATCATAGAACTGGAGTTTCTACAGTGATATAGAGAATGTACAAGAAGAGCAAAACTTTCCAAATAACCCCTGGGTCTACATTTAAAAAGATCACAGGTGGTAGTATCGCCGTTTAGCAGGTACTATCACAACATTTAAGAAACATTTAGACAGGTACATGGATAAGACGGGTTTGGAGGGATGTGAGCCAAATGCAGGCAGGTGGGACTAGTATAGATGGGATATGTTGGTTGGTGTGGGCAAGTTGTGCCGATGGGCTTGTTCTATATCTTCCATGCTATAACAGTCTATGACTACGTGTAGGAAGGAACTGCAGATGCTGGTTTAAACCCAGGACAGACACAAAAAGGTTGGAGTAACTCAACGGGTCAGACAGCATCTCTGGAGTTGATCACGACTACGGGTGCTGTCTGTACGGAGTTTGAACGTTCTCCACGTGACCACATGGGCTTTCTCCAAGATCTTTAGTTTCCTCCCACACTCCAAAGACAGACAGGTTTGTAGGTTAAATGGCTTGGGTTTGTCTACTTGGTATAAATGTAAATTGTCCCTAGTGTGTGTAGGCTTGTGTTAATGTGCATTGATCACTGGAAGGTGCGGACTCGGTGGGCCGAATGGGCCTGTTTCCATGCTGTATCTCTAAACTAAACTAAACTAAAAAGAAAGAGGTGACATTTCAGGTTGAGACCCTTCTTCGGATGACTCTATGATCTTTTACCTCACTTGCCCGTGGCCTCATGCCTCAAGATTCCTTCAATATCCATAAATTAGGCGTCTGCCTTGATTACATTCAGAGACTGAGAGTTGATTTTGTTCAACAATAAACCCACTGTTGGTTCCACGTTTCATTTGAATTTCCTACAATGGGCCAAACAGCCTGAAGACAATTGAACATGGCAATGTCTCCCCTTAACACTAACTCAACTTACAACTTAAAATAAAAATTCCTGCAATAATTATCCATGACGGTGCGGGTTGGGGGTTGGGGTCGGGGTCGGGGTCGGGGTCGGGGTCGGAGTTGGGGTTGGGGCTGGGGTTGGGGTCAGGGTCGGGGTTGGGGTTGGGGTCGGTGTCGGGGTCGGGGTCGGGGTCGGAGTTGGGGTCGGAGTTGGGGTTGGGGCTGGGGTTGGGGTCAGGGTCGGGGTTGGGGTTGGGGTTGGGGTTGGGGTCGGGGTTGGGGTTGGGGGGTTGGGTTGGGGTTGGGGTTTGGGGTCAGGGTCGGGGTCGGGGTCGGGGTCGGGGTTGGGGTTGGGGTCAGGGTCGGGGTCGGGTCGGGGGTCGGGGTTGGGGTCGGGGTCGGGTCGGGGTTGGGGTTGGGGTTGGGGTCGGGGTCGGGGTTGGGGTTGGGGTCGGGGTCGGGTCGGGGTCGGGTCGGGTCGGGGTTGGGGTTGGGTTGGGGTTGGGGGTTGGGGTTGGGGTCGGGGTCGGGGTCGGGGTTGGGGTCGGGCGGGGTCGGGGTCGGGGTCGGGGTCGGGGTCGGGGTTGGGGTTGGGTCGGGGGGGGTCGGGGGGGGTAGGGGTTGGGGTCGGGGTTGGGGTCGGGGTTGGGGTTGGGGTTGGGGTTGGGGTCGGGGTTGGGGTTGGGGTCGGGGTTGGGGTTGGGGTTGGGGTCGGGGTCGGGGCAGGGTTGGGGTCAGGGTCGGAGTCGGGGTCGGGGTCGGGGTCGGGGTTGGGGTTGGGATTGGGGTCGGGTCCGGGTGTTTAGTTTAGTATGCATCATTCAGGTAGATATTCAGAACCTTTTTCCCAGGGTGTAAATGTCCAACAACAAACAGTCCAGCTGTAATGTGAGAACGGGTAAAGTTTAATGGAGATGTACGGGGCAGGTTTGTTTATACCAAAGGGTGGGGGCCAGGAGCACATTGCCAGGTGTGGTGGTGGAGGCAGATATGATAGTCATGTTTAAGAGGCTTTTGGATAGGCACATGTTAGTGCAGGGCACAGAGGGATATGGATCATGTACACGCAGATGAGATCAGTTTAATGCTTGATCAATGGTGTTTTATCATTAATGTTTTATTATTATTAATGTTTAGTGTTTCCTGAGTCAATCGTAACTGTCACTGTATGTCATGTTGTTACTTGTGGGCGGAGCACCAAAGCAAATTCCTTGTATGTGAATACTTGGCCAATAAACTTACTTACTTAAACTAGGCATCATGTTCAGTATCAACACTGTAGATTAAAGGCCCCATTCCTGCACTGTACTGTTGTATGTTCTATCTTTTGTCTCTCATTATATATGTCCCATTTCCATTACATCAAAAATACAATTTCACTCAGGGGGGACAAGAGAAAGAATCCAATTCATTCACTACAACCCAATTTCTCAATTGGACGATTAACATCTATTTGTACGTTTATTATATATTTATTTGCCTTCCATTCAAGAAATCAAATTGTCGTGGTTGCTATAAAACGAGCTAAAAAGGCAGCAGGGTGGCACCATAGTAGAGTTGCTGCCTCACAGCGCCAGAGACCCAGGTTGAATTCTCACCACGGGTATGAATTCTCACCACGGAGTTTGTACGTTCTCCATATGACCTTGTTAGTTTTCCCCGGGTGCTCCGGATTCCTCCCACTCTCCAAAGACGTGCAACTTTGTAGGTTAATTGGCTCATTGTAAATTGTCCCTAGTGTCTGCAGCATCGTGTTCGTGTGCGGGGATCGCTGGTTAGCATGGGCTTGGTGGGCCGAAGGGCCTGTTTTTGTGCCGTTTCTCTTAACTAAACGTAACCAAGAACAATTGCCAGGCATTTGATAGCAAGGCAAGATGTGTGTAGCAAGGAACTGCAGATGATGGTTTAAACCGAAGGTAGACACAAAATGCAGGAGTAACTCAGCGGGACAGGCAGCATCTCTGGAGAGAAAGAATGGGTGACGTTTGGGCCTTTCTTCTGAAGAATTCCTTCTCCCCAGAGATGCTGCCTGTCCCGCTGAGTTACTCCAGCATTTTGATGTCTATCTCTGATACAAATTTGTCTTTGGTTCGAGTCATTAAAACCACTGCTATTGAATACCCCTTTAATTCACACAGTACTATTCAGCCACATCAACCTCAGTAGAAATGATCATCAGGTGAACAGCACAACAGCATGCAAGTTAAATAGCACCCGATATTAACTTGCTGTTATTAACTTGAAATATTGACTTGGTTTTTCACTCTATGGGCATTTTATTTATTACAGTTCAGATTTCCATTATCCAGAATTTTTTTATTTTCTTTTACCTTATTAAATAAATCACACAAGGAATTGGAATCGAGGCAAATAGATTTAATGGTTTGGAAGGGTATCGAGGGATATGGAACAAGGTATAAGATAGGTGATTGGAATTGAGTTGTACATTGAGGGGTCTGACTGCAAACATTAAATTTGTTAATAAATATCCAATGTCACGGTATACCGATGTAGGGTCTTAATCACCCCCCTGTCTCTGCAGATGATGCCAACAGACAATAGTCTGAAGAAGGGTTTCGGCACGAAACATTGCCTATTTCCTTCGCTCCATAGATGCTGCCGCACCCGCTGAGTTTCTCCATCACTTTTGTCTACCTTTGATTTTCCAGCATCTGCAGTTCCTTCTTAAACACAATAGACAATAGGTGCAGGAGTAGGCCATTCGGCCCTTCGAGCCAGCACTGCCATTCAATGTGATCATGGCTGATCATGCTCAATCAGTACCCCATTCCTGCCTTCTCCCCATATCCCCTGACATCCGCTATCTTTAAGAGCACTATCTAGCTCTCTCTTGAAAGTATCCAGAGAACCGACCTCCACCACTCTCTGAGGCAGAGAATTCCACAGACTCAAAACTCTCTGTGAGAAAAAGTGTTTCCTCGTCTCCGTTCTAAATGGCTTACCCCTTATTCTTAAACTGTGGCCCCTGTGCCTAAACCACTGGGTTCCTCCTGCAATGTGCTTATGCCCAGAGTAGAAAAATCCAGAACCAGAGGACATAGGTTTAAGTTGAAAGTAGACAAAAATGCTGGAGAAACTCAGCAGGTGAGGCAGCATCAATGGAGCGAAGGAATAGGTGACGTTCGGGTCGACACCCTTCTTCAGACCCTTTAAGTTGAGGTGAGATTTAGTAGGAAACTGATGGGTAACTATTTCTCACAAAGGGTGGTGACTGTATCGAACGAGCTGCCGGAGGAGGTAGTTGAGACAGGTACTATCGCAATGTTTAAGAAACATTCAGGTTTAGAGGGGTATGGGCCAAATGCAAGCAGGTGGGACATGTTGGCTGGTGTGGGCATGTTGGACTGAAGGGTCTGATTCTGCGCTGTATGACTCTATGCTCCAGTTTCCAGTATCTGCAGTCTCTAATAGAGCAGAGAACATAGAACAGTACTGAAATGCAGTGTCATTCCTCATGCAGTGTCTGAAGAAGGGTTTCGGCCCGAAACGTTGCCAATATCTCCTTCGCTCCTTAGATGCTGCTGCACCCGCTGCGTTTCTCCAGCCTTTTGTATACCCTCGATTTTCCAGCATCTGCAGTTCCTTCTTTAACACATAGAACAGGATCATTCAATCATGGCTGATCTATCGTTCCTTCTCAACCCCATTTTCTTGCCTTCTCCCCACCCCACTCCCATACTAATAAAGACTCTGTCAATATCTGGCTTAAAAATATCCATTGACTTGGCCTCCTAAGCCATCTGTGGCAAAGAATTCCACAGACTCATCACCCTAAAACAAATTCCTCCTCATCTCCTTTTTAAAGGTATGTCCTTTTATTCTGAGGCTGTGGCCTCTGGTCCTAGACTCTCCCTTTAATGGAAACATGCTCTCCACATCCACTCTATCCAAGCCTTTCTCTATTCGGTAAGTTTCAATGAGGTGCCCCCCTAATCCTTCTAAACTCCAGCGAGTAGAGGCCCAGCGCCGACAAACGCTCGTCATATGTGAACCCACTCATTCCTGGGACCATTCACCTAAACCTACTCTGGACCCTCTCTCGCGCCAGCACATCCTTCCTCAGATATGGGACCCAAAACTCCTCACGATGCAGCAAATCTGGTCTGACCAGCACCTTATAAATTACCTGTTTGGAAATGAAATGGTATAAATTCATATTTAATTGCTTGCGTTAAATGGATGCTTTAGCCATGGCTGCATATTATACTCCCTTCCTCATTTAATTTCAGATGCTAATATCCTCATCATATTGTGCAGTTCTGTTCTTCCCCATTTGTTCATTGATACATCCCAAGGGGGAGGAAAAAATCATTCCAACCTGAAATCTCTCTCAATGATCATTTTAGACACATATTATTATGCATTAACATATGATTATGGGCAGAGTCCAATCTAAACCAAGTGAACACAATACCCTTGATTGCAAGCAATCCCAGGAAATGCAATACTACTTTAGTTTAGTTTAGTTTAGAGAAACAGCGCAGAAATAGGGCCTTTGGTTTCCGAATCCGTGCCGACCAGCGAACATCGTACACTGACACTATCTTACACACACACCAGGGACAATTTACAATTTTACCGAAGCCAATTAACGTACAAACCTGTACGTCTTTGGAGTGTGGGAGGAAACCGGAGCACCCGGAGAAAACCCACGCAGGTCACAGGTAGAAAGTACAAACTCCGTACAGACAGCGCCCAGGATTGAAGCCGGGTCTCCGGTGCTGTCAGGCAGCAACTCTACCACTGCGCCACCGTGCCACCCTATACCCTGTCGGATCTGTTGGATTCCAGTCAGAAGCGGCAGGTAGTGCAACTGCCTCAAAGCTCCAAAAAACCTGTGTTTGGTCATGACTTCTGGTGATCTCTCTGAGAAATATGTACATTCTACTGGGGCCAATTAGTGCCATCAGTGGCACGCCTATGAGTTGTTTTTCTTCCGGTCCGTGCCACACCCTGTCCCACAGTACGAGTTCATTCCAAGTAGCTCTCCCGAGTTTTAAAATAATCAAACTCTTTGGTAACCACGGAGAATTAACATAGCAGGTACGTCTCAGGCACGTCTTTCAGCGCTAACGGCAGGTACTTGGGAAGACTCGCTAATGGCAGGTAAGCACTCATGAACAACATTTTGAAAATGTCCATGAAAGCCCTAGTACCGTCAAAATTATTTCGAGGAGGAAGGATGGGGAAACGACCTCTAATCTAAACTAAACATAGCGTTGTCAAAATTATTGTGGAGGAAGGATTCCCAAAGGGAAAAGACCTATGCTGTTTTTATTCATCTGTAAATAGTAAACAAGTCATCAATGGAGATATATTTTGACTTGAAGGAGCCTTGGTGTGGCATCATCCTGATTACTTGCAATAGTCCCCGAGGCTATATGGTGCAAGACTCTACACTTTGATCCATTCCCTATTTTTACGTCTCCCGTTGGGCACTAGCCGATAATTCTCCTGAGCCTCCACCACTGGATGTGTCAAAATATTCTGAGAAGGATCGCAACCCAAAATGTCAGCTATTCCTTTTTCTCCAGAGATGATGCCTGCCCGGAGTAAGTAACTAAGTTACTCCAGTGTTTTTGTGACTATCTTTGGTGTAAACCAGCATCCTACAGGTGGAAACTAGCTCAAAACCACTCTCTAGTTATTGGTAGGATGGTTCTGTTGCCCGATAACAGCTGGGAAGAATCTGAATCTGGAGACCTAGTTTAGTTTAGAGATACAACGTTGGAAACAGATCCTCGGCTCACCGAGTCCCGCCGACCAGTGATGCCCGCACATTTACACTATCTTACACACACTCGGGACAGTTTACATTTATACCAAGCAAATTAACCTGGCGGGAGCCCTGGTTGAAATTTGTGAGTGGCCCTTAAATACAGGAGAGGTGCCGGAAGACTGGAGGGTGGCAAATGTTGTACCTCTATTTAAGAGTGAGTTGGATGTGGCCCTTGTGGCTAAGGGGATCAGAGGGTATGGAGAGAAGGCAGGTACGGGATACTGAGTTGGATGATCAGCCATGATCATATTGAATGGCGGTGCAGGCTCGAAGGGCTGAATGGCCTACTCCTGCACCTAATTTCTATGTCTATGTTTCTATGTACCTCTTTTCAAGAATAAATGCAAGGAAAATGCTGGGAACTATAGGCCGGTAAGCTTAACATCTGTAGTTGGTAATTTACTGGAGATTATTCTGAGTGATATGAAATACAGGCATTTGGATGGGCAAGGGCTGATTAGGGATAGTCAGCATTGGCTTTCTACGTGGGAGATTGATTTTTTTGAAATCTGATTGATTTTTTTGAAGACGTGACCAAAGAGGTTGATGAGGGTGGAGCTGTCGACGTGTACATGGACTTCTTCAGTAAGGCGTTTTGCGAGGTTCTGCATGGTAGGCTTCTCTGGAAGGTTAAATCGCATGGAATACAAGGAGAGATCGCTGCGTGGATAGCAAATTGGCTCCACGGAAGGAAGCAAACTCCGTACAGACACGACCCATAGTCAGGATTGAACCGGCGTCTTTGACGCTGCAAGGCAGCAACTCTACCGCTGCTCCACGGTGCCGCCTTTCTTCAGGCCGTCATCGTGATAATGTCATTGTGACAGTGTGACGTCACCTTATCCCCTCCGCAGATGCTGCCCGACCCACTGAGTTCCTCCAGCACTTCATGTTTTGCTCCTTGAAGTTCTGTGCAGCTGAGAGAGATAGCTCTTAGCTAAGTGAAATGGAATGACAAAAGAGGATCAGTGTTTCTCTTAAATGATGCGTGTTGTGAACCTGTTTCCCGGAGAACTATTAAGACACCAATGCACAGCATCATGCCGCCTTGAGAATAAAGCGTACAAATGAAGATGCAATGGGACAAAAGGAAATAGAAGGATATGAGCGAATTGCTTAATCCTACCTTAGATGGCCAAATGGTGCAGGTGATTGTTATCTGACAATGGGGACTTACAGCGATTGAAATGCTGTTACATCAGCAACATCAATGTCAAATCAACTCAACATTATAAACTACGGGCTGACAGCTAGAAGTACAATGTTGTGATATTGGTGCGGAGAAAAAAAGAATCATCACACAATGCAATTTCAACAGAGGAAATTAGATTAGGTGGATAATGAGGCAAAACTCTATTACAGTTAATTTTTAGAGGGTGTTATTACCTTGCTAAAAGTGTTGTCAATGCCTCGTCGCCTTAGAGCGAAGTAGTCTTATAATTATTAGTCTTATTCTTATAACCACGCTAAACTTTGCAAATTGGAAGCTAGTGTCAAAAATAAATATAGAATTGAAAAGTGGTTTAAAGAAAACAAAAGACCCATCTCCTCAGAAATTTCGTGCACAGATAAAACCCATTAGGACCATTAGGCGCAGCGGTAGAGTTGCTGCCTCGCAGCGCCAGAGACCCGGCTTCGACCTGACTACGGGTGCTGTCTGAACGGAGTTTGCACGTTCTTCCCGTGACCTGCGTGGGTTTTCTTGGGGTGCTCCGGTTTCCTCCCACACTCCAAAGACATGCAGGTTTGTAGGTTAATTGTAAATTGTCCATAGTGTGTGTAGGATAGTGCTAGTGTACGGGGTGATCACTGGTAGGCGCGGACTTGGGTCTGTTTCCGTGCTGTATCTCTAATGCCTAAAGTCTGAAGACTAAAGTCGGGCAGCATCTCTAGAGAACATGGATAGGTGACGTTTCTGTTTGAAGAAGGGTCTCGACCCAAAACATCATTCCATGTTCTCCAGAGATGCTGCCTGGTCCGCTGCGTTACACCAACATCATGTGCCTTTTTGTGCATTAACCAGCATCTGCAGTTCCTTGCTTCTACAGAAACTAAGGATTGCCTTGTTTGGTTTTAACTGCTAAACAAAATCAAATTTGTTTTCTTCAGGCTCCTGCAGAAATGAAAGTATTTGCCTAATTGTTCCTTCCCCTGTTTCAATCCCGTTTAATTTAGCAAATGTTGCTAAATTCTAGAAGTAGAATGAGGCCATTCAGCCCATCATCTACCCTGCTATTCAATCATGCTGGTCTGTCTTACCCACTCAACCCCATTCTCCTGCCTTCTCCCCATAACCACTGACACCCGTACTAATCAAGAATCTTATCAATCTCCATCATTAAAAATATCCACTGAATTGGCCTCCACAGCCTTCTGTGGCAAAGAATTCCACAGATTCACCACCCTCTGACTAAAGAAATTCATTATCATCTTCCTAAAGGAATGTCCTTGAATTCTGAGGCTGTGACCTCTGGTCCTAGACTCCACCACTAATGGGAACGTCCTCTCCACATCCACTCTATCCAGGCCTTTCTCTATCTCCTTTTATATTAGTTCCTCCTTCATGCTAAATTTTATCCTGTGAATAAACATTGCCTTGCACATAATTCCAAAGGGGCAACTGCTTGTCAGTAGGTGGCATAACTTGCACTTAAGTGAAGGAAGAATTTATTATGTCAAAATTCCCTACCTTCTCTCTTGATCTTTCAGTGAGTGAAACTGGAAAGCTCTCAGCCACATTCAAAATAATCAGGTAATTGCTTTTGCTTCAGTCTTATAAATGTTGTCCTCTGAGTATCATGAAGCAGAGGTGAAGCAAGATACAAGAGAAAGGGATTAACAACACAAACCCCTGCATAAATCAACATGGAACACAATTGCAGATGTAGGTTATGAATTATACTCTCTTCCTCACCAATCAGTTGCCCTTGCGGGGTGGGAGATTGCAACCTTCACGTGGTCCGCCCTGTTTCAATGAATGCAATCAACCTGGCGTGCACAAGCAGAAGATCAAACAGAACAAGTTGTCTTACAACTTTAGGCAGTGCACGCCATACGCTAGAAGAAGAAGAGTTGCCCTTGCAGTTCTCCAAGTTTTGTTTTTTTAGTTTAGTTTAGATACACAGCGCGGATGCAGGCCCTTCGGCCCACCGAGTCCGCACCGACCAGCGATCCCCGCACATTAACATTCTCCTACAGACTCTAGGGACTATTTACAATTTTACTGAATCCAATTAACCTACAAACCTGTACGTCTTTGTAGAGCGTGGGAGGAAACCAAAGATCTCGGAGAAAACCCACGCAGGTCACGGGGAGAACGTGGAAACTCAGTACAGACAGCAGCCGTAGTCGGGATCGAACCCGGGTCTCTGGTGCTGTATGGCAGTGGCTTTAGCGCAGTGCTGCGTGCCGCATAATTCACGCCAGTAAGAGAAATAGATTTGATATAATTAAAACATTTCGCACTTACTGTTCATTCACATTTTTGTTAACGGTGGCACCCAGATGGGATGTCGAAGGACGAGAAGCTGCAGCGAAGCCGAAGAGGAAGCCAAGATACCGAACGGAAACAACGCTGAAAAGCCGTTCGGGTTCGTATCCTTTAGGCATCGTGTCCATTCGGCTATTTGGCTTTTAGGCATCGTGTCCATTCGGCTATTTGGCTTTTAGGCGTTGTGTCCGTTCGGTATCTTGGCTTCCACTTCTTCGCTTTGGCTTCTCGTCCTTCAACGTCCCGTCCGCACACGGTTTATTAAGGGTAAGCAATCTACAGCACAGAAACAGGCTCCTTGGCCCAACTTGCCATGCTGACCAAGATGCCTCATCTTCACTAGTCCCAACTGCCTAAGTAAGGCCCATATAAGCCCTTCCTGCCCAAATGCCTTTTAAATATTATTAAAAGATGTCACTTTGGTGCGGCAGAAGAGTTGCTTCCTTACAGCACCAGAGACCTGGGTTCGATCCTGACAATGGGTGCTGTCTGTACAGAGCTTGTACGTTCTCCCTGTAACCATGTGGGATTTCTCCTGATGCTCAGGTTTCCTCTCACATTCCCAGGATGTGCAGGTTTGTAGATTAATAAGTTTCTGTAAATGGTCCCTAGTTTTTAGGATAAAACGATTTTGAATGGGTGAGCGCCGGTCAACGCAGACTTGATGAGGCGAAGGGTCTATATCCATGCTGTATCTCTAAACTAAACTAAATTTGCCTCTCAGTAACCGAGCCCAAAGCAAAGGAATAAAGGTGACCTTTCATCAGTAATTAGTGCGTGGCTATCAACAAGATGATTCAATTTGCATGACAATTGAATCACACACAATAATTAAAACCGTTGCATAAAGCTTTTTTGAAAGATCGTGTAATTATTCCAAATTATAATTTGAATGCAAAAGCACCTGAGATTTAGCACATAATCAAAATGATGACCCTTTATCCGTGATGAGATAACATTATTTCTACTTTGTAGGAAGGAACTGCAGATGCTGGTTTCAACTGACGATAGACACAAAATGCTGGAGTAACACGGCGGGACGGGCAGCATCTCTGGAGAGAAGGAATGGGTGACGTTTTGGATCGAGAGGCTGAAGGGTCTCAACCCGAAACATCACCCAATTCATCTATCCAGAGATGCTGTCTGTTCCCGCTGAGTTACTCCAGCATTTTGTGTCATTATTTCTAAATTTATGTGTTTGAGGTGCCCCATTTATTGATGTGTCAAATGTCCTCTCTGTGGATTGTCACCTTGTCGTGGTGGAGAAGCTTGTGTGGACCTGAGATCCTGAGAGCGATGCCGTCTGGAGCTGTGCTCCTGGTAGGGCCACCCATGGCGGTAAGGTCGAGGGGGAGGTCCCTGACAAAGAGCAATCCAACCAAGACCTCAACGGTGGAACAGGCGGAGGACGATGGCTGACCTTAGTGGAGCATCACAACGGCTGGGAAGGTGGATGAAGGCTGCAGCAGAAAAGGGTCTCCGGTCGTCTTGGACTCCATGCCACTGGATCCTGACCCAGATCCGTCAAGGACCGTGTGACGGCTGTCTGTGCACCAGTCTCCCCACGTTAAACAAAGTCACGCACAGGCGTCCTCCATATAGGGAATAGCACCCTGGAGACACCCTGGTCAGCCATGACCGAAGGGGGGCTGAGAAAAGAAGAAGTGTCCTCTGCCCCTACCCCAATGCTATTCATAGGTTCCATAGTTTTCACAGTTACTATTTCATCTAAGGCATCCTAAGATTTGAAAAACAACAATTTGTGAAGCACGCTGTATCACTGCTTATATTTAGCATTGGCATGATATCTAAATGCATACATAGAGCACGGTGGCACAGCGGTAGGGTTGCTGTCTTCCAGCAGTTACAGAGACCCGGGTTCCATCATCACTGTGGGTGCTTGTCTCTACAGAGTTTGTACGTTCTCCCCGTGACGTACGTGGGTTTTCTCCAAGAACTTCGGTTTCCTCCCACACTCCAAAGACGTACAGATCTGTAGGCTTAGAGTAAATATAAAAAATGCCTCCAGTGTAGGATAGTGTTGGTGTGAGGGGATTACTGGTGGGTGTGGACTCGGTGGGCCATAGGGTCTGTTTCTGCGCTAGATCTCCAAACCGAACAAAAGAAACTAAACATGGGAATCGTATTAAAGCTTCTCTGTGGTGGTTCCAATAGACAATACACAATAGACAATAGTTGCAGGAGTAGGCCATTCGGCCCTTCGATCCAGCACTACCATTCAATGTGATCCAATCGTGTCGAAGCCCTTAACAATCTTATATGTTTCTATGAGATTCCCTCTCACCCTTCTACACTCCAGAGTGTACAAGCCCAGCTGCTCCATTCTCTCAGCATATGACAGTCCTGCCATCCCAGGAATTAACCTTGTAAACCTACGCTGCACTCCCTCAATAGCAAGAATGTCCTTCCTCAAATTAGGGACCAAAACTGCGCACAATACTCAAGGTGTTGTCTCACTAGGGCTCTGTACAACTGCAGAAGGACCTCTTTGCTCCAATGCTCGATTCCTCTTGTTATAGAGGCCAACATGCCATTCGCTTTCTTCACTGCCTGCTCTACCTCCATTTTAGGATGATTGACTTCTCAGTCTTGATGGAAGCTTGGGTAAGCAAATAACTTTTTCCCATGGTGGGTGAGTTTTAAGTGGGACCTTTAAACCAGCATCTGCAGTTCCTTCCCACACATTCAAATCTCTACTTTGCCAGGTTGCGTTTTGCTTTGTTCTTGGCAAACATTGGTGGTTTCTTGAGTAATGATGGGAACCACTGCACAGTCTGAAGCTGCATCTTTAGAATTATGCAAGCATGAAAATGCGATAACTAAAACCGTGTCTGTAACAAAACACAAAAGGAAATATTTCTGAAGTACTCAAACTCCCCTCAACTTTTACCAGGTAACAGCGGGGAAGAACAGCATGACATCTCGAAGCGATTACTCTCATTGCAAATGCCATTCTTAACACATGCCATCCGGGGCCAAACCACATTAACTGTGACACAGACCATCAGTCAAACGGCAAATTCCTAATAGGTTATGTAAGCACGGCACTGGGAAATTTAGTCTGCCCGACTTGCCATTCTCCACATCCTCGACTATCAAGTTAAAGTTCACCGAATCCAACTCAAGATTACCGACGTGTGCATAATGTGATTCAATGCAGATTCAAATTGAAGATTGTTGATATTGACTTCACCAACCAAAGAAGGAGCTTCCATTTGTGATGGCAAAATAAGAAGAGAATCCCTTATCGCATTTAATCCTTCACATTTCAGTGTTCAAAAGTTCATATGTGATAGGATCAGAGTTAGGCCATTTGGCCCCATCAAGTCTACTCCTCCATACACTCATGGCTGATGTAGCTCTCACTCTCAAGCACATTCTCCAACCAGTGTTGTTTTGTGGCCAAGAATAATAATGAATGAGCTATTTGAGTGAAACAGGTATGGGGCAAAATAATGCTCATCTTACATCTTAATATTGGTATTGGCTTATTATTGTTATGTGTACCGAGATACAGTGAAGGATTTCTACGTCTATGGAGTGTGGCAGGAAACTGGAGCACCCGGAGAAAACCCACGCAGGTCATGGGAGAACGTACTAACTCCATACAGACAGCACCCGTCGTCAGGATCGAGCCCGGGTCTCTGGTACTGTGAGGCAGCAACTCTACCGCCGCGCCACTGTGCCACCCTACCTATACCGGATACCATACATGGGTACAACCATACTATATACGCAGAAGAAAAAGGAAATAGGATGCAGGAAGTAGTGTGCAGCTATAGAGAAAGTGCAGATTTAAAAAAACAATACTTTATCCAATGACAACATTGCAAATAAATTCCTTTTAAATAGAACTAGAGGGTATAGATTCCTTTCTATACAGGGAGAATAAAATGAACCATACTGTGGTGGCGCCTCCTTCTTTGATGTCATGCTGATCCCCGTTTATGCAGGCTGGCCAGAGCAGCTGAAGACCAGCACCATGGACAGTGCCTGGCTGCAGAGAGACACTCAGCACCATGGACAGCGGGCTGTACGGAGCCGTGCCCACAGCCAGAGCAGCTACAACTGTGTCCTATTAGAGAGAGGGAGAGGGAGGGAGAGAGAGGGGAGAGGGGCAAAGGAGGGGGGGGAATAGAGGAGTGGGATAGAGAGGGAGAGACAGAGAGAGAGAGAGAGAGAGATAGAGAGGGAGAAAGAGAGGGAGAGAGAGGGAGAGAGAGAGGAGGGGGGATAGAGGAGCGGGATAGAGAGGGAGAGAGAGAGAGAGAGAGAGATAGAGAGGGAGAGAGAGAGGGAGAAAGAGAGAGGAGGGGGGATAGAGGAGTGGGATAGAGAGGGAGAGAGAGAGAGAGAGAGAGGAGAGAGAGAGAGAGAGAGAGAGAGAGAGAGAGAGAGGAGGGGGGGATAGAGGAGTGGGATAGAGAGGGAGAGAGAGATAGAGAGAGAGGGAGAGAGAGAGAGAGAGAGAGGAGGGGGGATAGAGTGGGATAGAGAGGGAGAGAGAGATAGATAGAGAGGGAGGGGGTAGGGAAAGAAAGGAGGGTGAAGTAGAGAGAGGTTGAGAAAGGGTGAGTGGAATAAATAGAGAGAAAAAGGGAGAGAGAGAAAGAAGAACGAGAGAGAGAGAGAGAGAGAGAGAGAGAGAGAGAGAGAGAGAGAGAGAGAGAGAGAGATAAAGTGATGATCATGTGCAATGGCAGGGAAGCTCATACAAATAAAGCCACTTTATACTGAAGTGATTATAATTCCCGAGCCTAGCATTTAATAGAGAAACACAACAAAACCATGAACAAAATTATCAAGGCCAAGAAGTGAAACATTTCAGGATGTCAGTATCAATGTTGGCGACTTGCCTTTAGTTACATTTTTTACGACAATATCAGGAGATGGACACAAATGGATATTGGAATTGAGGGAATGTAAGAGGAAAAGTGTTTTTTTGATTTTCTTGCAGTGCTGAAAAATATGTCCATCATGAATCTGATATGTCAGAAAACTATAGAATCACAGACATACAGCATGGAAAAGGGCCCTTTGGCCCAACTTGCCCACACTGACCAACATGTCCCATCTACACTAGTCCCACCTGCCTGCATTTGTTCCACATCCCTCTAAACATGCCCTATCCACATACCTTTCTGATTGTTTCTTAAACGTTGTGATAGTCCCAGCCTCAACTACCTCCTCTGCTACAGCAGCTCGTTCCATATGCCCACCACCCTTTGTGTGAAAAAGTTACCCCTCAAATTCCTATTAAATCTTTTCCCCTTCACCTTAAACCTATGTCCTCTGGTTCTCGATTCTTTTCTCTTTAGACCAAGTGGACAAGAATGTTACTAATTTCTCCACTAGTTTCACAAATTGATAGTTCCCAAGGGTCTTGACCCAAAATGTCAACCTATTACCTCCTAGATTTTCTCTTCCAACTCTCCTCACCACAACCAGTCTGAAGAAGGGTCTCGACCCAAAACGTCACCTATTCCTTCTCTCCAGAGATGCGGCCTGACCCGCTGAGTTACTCCAGCTTTTTGTGCCTATCTTCGGTTTAAACCAGCATCTGCAGTTCCTTCCTACTCATCACCTTATCCATGTTCCCCAGAATTGCTGCCTAAGCTGCTGAGTTGCTCCAACACTTTACAACTTTTTTTTGTCAATAAAGATTGCTGTTTCAAAATCACTTTAGATTTTCTGCTTTTCGGAAAGTGGCAGTTGGAGATTCGAGATGATAGCAGAAGTTTATGTCTATCAATTTGCACCTATAGGAAAAAAAGCCACATCTGCAGATGAAGTGGTTCCATAAGGAAGTTGATCGTCCCATTGCCTTATGTTCTATCAACACTTAGAAACATAGAAACATAGAAATTAAGTGCAGGAGTAGGCCATTCGGCCCTTCGAGCCTGCACCGCCATTCAATATGATCATGGCTGATCATCCAACTCAGTATCCCGTACCTGCCTTCTCTCCATACCCCCTGATCCCCTTAGCCACAAGGGCCACATCTAACTCCCTCTTAAATATAGCCAATGAACTGGCCTCAACTACCCTCTGTTGCAGAGAGTTCCAGAGACTAACCACTCTCTGTGTGAAAAAAGTCCTTCTCATCTCAGTCCTTAAGGATTTCCCCCTTATCGTTAAGCTGTGACCCCTTGTTCTGGACCTCCCCAACATCGGGAACAATCTTCCTGCATCTAGCCTGTCCAACCCCTTAAGAATTTTGTAAGTTTCTATAAAATCCCCTCTCAATCTCCTAAATTCTAGAGAGTATAAACCGAGTCTATCCAGTCTTTCTTCATAAGACAATCCTGACATCCCAGGAATCAGTCTGGTGAACCTTCTCTGCACTCCCTCTATGGCAATAATGTCCTTCCTCAGATTTGGAGACCAGAACTGTACGCAATACTCCAGGTGTGGTCTCACCAAGACCCTATACAACTGAAGTAGAACCTCCCTGCTCCTATACTCAAATACTTTGCAGTGAAAGCTAACATACCATTCGCTTTCTTCACTGCCTGCTGCACCTGCATGCCTACTTTCAATGACTGGTGTACCATGACACCCAGGTCTCGCTGCATCTCCCCTTTTCCTAATCGGCCACCATTTAAATAATAGTCTGCTTTCCTGTTTTTGCCACCAAAGTGGATAACCTCACATTTATCCACATTATACTGCATCTGCCAAACATTTGCCCACTCACCCAGCCTATCCAAGTCACCTTGCCGTCTCCTAGCATCCTCCTCACAGCTAACACTGCCCCCCAGCTTAGTGTCATCCGCAAACTTGGAGATATTGCCTTCAATTCCCTCATCCAGATCAATAATGTAAATTGTAAATAGCTGGGTTCCCAGCACTGAGCCCTGCGGTACCCCACTAGTCACTGCCTGCCATTGTGAAAAGGACCCGTTTACTCCTACTCTTTGCTTCCTGTTTGCGGCCAGTTCTCTATCCACATCAATACTGAACCCCTAATGCCGTATGCTTTAAGTTTGTATACCAATCTCTTATGTGGGACCTTGTCGAAAGCCTTCTGGAAGTCCAGATACACCACACCCACTGGTTCTTCCCTATCCACGCTACTACTTACATCCTCGAAAAATTCCACAAGATTCGTCAGACATGATTTACCTTTCGTAAATCCATGCTGACTTTGTCGAATGATTTCACCACTTTCCAAATGTGCTGCTATCCCATCTTTAATAACTGACTCTAGCAGTTTCCCCACTACCGATGTAAGACTAACTGGTCTGTAATTCCCCGTTTTCTCTCTCCCTCCCTTCTTAAAAAGAGGGGTTACGTTTGCTACCCGCCAATCCTCAGGAACTACTCCAGAATCTAAAGAGTTTTGAAAGATTATCACTAATGCATCCACTATTTCCGGAGCTACTTCCTTAAGTACTCTGGGATGGAACCTATCTGGCCCTGGGGATTTATCTGCCTTTAATCCATTCAATCTACCCAACACCACTTCCCGACTAACCTGGATTTCATTCAATTTCTCCTTTGACCTGCGGTCCCCTGCTATTTCCGGCAGATTATTTATGTCTTCCTTAGTGAAGAGGGAACCAAAGTAGTTATTCAATTGGTCCGCCATATCCTTGTTCCCCATGATCAACTCACCTGTTTCTGACTGCAAGGGACCTAGATTTGTTTTAACTAATCTCTTTCTCTTCACATATCTATAAAAACTTTTGCAGTCAGTTTTTATGTTCCCTGCCAGTTTTCTTTCATAATCTATTTTTCCTTCCCTAATTAAGCCCTTTGTCCCCCTCTGCTGGTCTCTGAATTTCTCCCAGTCCTTTGGTATGCTGCCTTTTCTGGCTAATTTGTACGCATCATTCTTTGCTTTGATACTATCCCTGATTTCCCTTGTTATCCACGGATGCACTACCTTCCCTGATTTATTCTTTTGCCAAACTGGGATGGACAATTTTTGTAGTTCATTCATGCAGTCTTTAAATGTCTTCCATTGTGTATCCACCGTCAACCCTTTTAGAATTGATTGCCAGTCAATCTTAGCCAATTCATATCTCATACCCTCAAAGTTACCTTTATTTAAGTTCAGAACCATTGTTTCTGAATTAACAATGTCACTCTCCATCCTAATGAAGAACTTGACCATATTATGGTCACTCTTGCCCAAACAAGACTGCTAACTAACCCTTACAACAAGACTGCTAACTAACCCTTCCTCATTACTCAATACCCAGTCTAAAATAGCCTGCTCTCTCGTTGGTTCCTCTACATGTTGATTTAGATAACTATCCCGCATACATTCCAAAAAATTCTCTTCCTCAATGCCCTTGCCGATTTGATTCACCCAATCTATATGTAGATTGAAGTCGCCCATTATAACTGTTTTGCCTTTGTCGCACGCATTACTAATTTCCTGTTTGATACCATCCCCAACATCACTGCTACTGTTAGGTGGCCTGTACACAACACCCACCAGAGTTTTCTGCCCCTTAGCGTTTCGCAGCTCTACCCATACCGATTCCACATCCTCCAAGCTAATGTCCATCCTTTCCATTGCATTAATCTCCTCTCTAACCAGTAACGCTACCCCATCTCCTTTTCCTTTCTCTCTATCCCTCCTGAATATTGAATATCCCTGGATGTTCAGCTCCCAGCCTTGGTCACCCTGGAGCCATGTCTCTGTGATCCCAACTATATCATAATCATTAATAGCTATCTGCACGTTCAACTCATCCATCTTATTACGAATACTCCTTGCATTGAGACACAAAGCCTTCAGGCTTGTTTTTACAATGCTCTTACCCCTTATACAATTATGTTGAAAAGTGGCCCTTTTTGATTTTTGCCCTGGATTTTTCTGCCTGCCACTTTTACTTTTCACCTTGCTCCATATTGCTTCTACCCTCGTTTTTCACCCACCTGCCTCTCTACTCTTGTACCCATCCCCCTGCCACATTAGTTTAAATCCTCCCCAACAGCACTAGCAAACACTCCCCAAGGACATTGGTTCCATTCCAGCCCAGGTGCAGACCGTCCTGTTTGTACTGGTCCCACCTCCCCCAGAAATGGTTCCAGTGCCCTAAAAATTTGAATCACTCCCCCTTGCACCATTTTTCAAGCCACGTATTCATCTGCAACATCCTCCTATTTCTACTCTGACTGGCCCGTGGTACTGGTAGTAATCCAGAGATTATTACCTTTGAGGCCCTACTTTTAAGTTTATCTCCCAGCTCCCTAAATTCACCTTGTAGGACCTCATCTCTTTTTTACCTATATCGTTGGTGCCAATATGCACCACGACAACTGGCTGTTCACCCTCCCCCTCCAGAATGTTCTGCAGCCGTTCAGTGACATCCCTGACCCTTGCACCAGGGAGGCAACATACCATCCTGGAGTCTCGTTTGTGGCCGCAGAAATGCCCATCTATTCCCCTGACTTACACTAAGTGGGCAGAGTTCAAGCTGTAAGCACTATCAACACACAGTTACAAACTGCCAACACACATATAAAGGAACCCCAGAGCTATCTCCACAATCCTCTGTTCAATATGCATGATTGTTTAAATATTTTATCTCGCCAATCTACAGACTTGCCGTATTTGATTCTAAATGGTTTCTACTTACAACTGAATGCCGACACTATTAGATTTTGCCCGGAGAAGAAGAATAAATCTACGGAGATTTTCAATGTCTCAGATAATCTGAGCAATTTTCCATGTTGGGGAATTACGTTGTCAATAGACAATAGACAATAGGTGCAGGAGTAGGCCATTCGGTCCTTCGAGCCAGCACCGCCATTCAATGTGATCATGGCTGATCATCCCCAATCAGTACCCCGTTCCTGCCTTTTACCCTATATCCTCTGACTCTGCTATCTTTAAGAGCCCTCTCTAGCTCTCTTGAAAGTATCCAGAGAACCTGCCTCTACCGCCCTCTGAGGCAGAGAATTCCACAGTCTCACAACTCTCTGTGAGAAAAAGTGTTTCCTCATCTCCGCTTTAAATGGCTAACTCCTTATTCTCAAACTGTGGCCCCTGTTTCTGAACTCCCCCAATATCGGGAACATGTTTCCTGCCTCTAGCGTGTCCAAACCCTTAATAATCTTATATGTTTCAATAAGATCCCCTCTCATCCTTCTAAACTCCAGAGTATGGTATGTTGTAGTCTTAATCAAAATGTCTACAAAACAGAGAGGATGTTTCCACTCGTGGGAGAGTCCAGGACCAGAAGCCATTGCCTCACAATAAAAGGAGTACCTTCAGAAAGTAGTCAGGATTGAACCCGGATCTCTTGACTGGGACTTTACCGCTGCACCACCTTGCGGCCCCCAAAGTGTATGGAGTAGGTGCAACAGTGGGATAACATAGAACCAGTGTGAACGGGTGATCAATGGTTGGCATGGAATAGGTGGGCCGAAGGGCCTGTTTCCTTGCTGTATCTTCCATTCAATCAAAATCCAATCACTACTATAGCAAGGACCACATCTGGTGTACACTCAATGGAATGAATCTGCAACATTTCTGACATGGAAACTCACAGCAAATTAAGAGATGGACTGCGAAATAATCTTTTTTAGTTCAGTTCAGTTTAGAGATACGGCGCGGATACAGGCCCTTAGGGTTCACAGAGTCCGCACCGACCAGCGATCCCCACACATTTACACTATCCCACACACACTGGGGACAATTCACACTTATATCAAGCCAATTCACCTACAAACCTGTACGTCTTTTTGAAGTGTGGGAGGAAACAGAAGATCTCGGAGAAAACCCACGCAGGTCACAGGGAGATCGTACAAACTCCGTACAGGCAATCTCCCGCGGTCAGGATCAAATCCGTGTCTCCGGTGCTGCAAGCGCCATAAGGAAGCAATTCTACCGCTGCTCCACCGTGACCACCCTTTGTGTCAATCTTTGGGGAGTCATTCGCAGATGAAGATTTAGGAAACACGAGGTTTTCGAATGGACTTATTTGCATATCTGGAACTATGGGATATAATGCACCAGATCTCAGAAGTGTGAGAGGCTCCGATGGAAATATATGATATACGAGTTATTTAAACTGAAGAGTGAACAAAATTTAAGGCTATAAATTTAACAAAGGCAAAATGACAGAAAGCCAGATAAAGAATAATGATAAGTCAACTGCAGAGGAATGTGCAGCACCATTATTCAAGGTCATTTAAAGGAAAATTGCTCTCATAACTGGAACAGCTTTGATTATTCAGTAGCTGAATGATATTCATGAAATATCTTTAGTCTGAAGCTTTGACGATTATTTGTTATACCGGATAGTTTTACACTGCGATGCAGTGTGAAAATATAGTTTCAGCGGGTCATTACTCACTGTCATCAGATGTACAGTGTTCAGTTTGAATATAATACTCGTTTCATGGAACTGTTTGCACAGCTGTTCTGCTCTAGTTGTTAAAAAAAAGGCATTCCCATTCATCACAGGTTACTGAATGCCGGAGATGAAAATGTTCAACCCAAATAGGATTTATACCTCTCAACTTCAACGGTGAGCGATGAAAGTACAGCGAGGAAACAGCCCACCGAGTCCACACCGACCAGCCATCCCCGCACACCAAAACTATCCGCCATAGTCCAGTTCAGTGGAGGTACAATTCCGACCCAATGATCTCTTTGGACTTTAAGAAACTCATCTGATGAAAGTCAAGAGGTAAGAGTGTTTTATTGCCATATTTTTTCACACATTTATTTTTTCACACAGAGTCTCTAGAATTCTCTGCCCCAGAAGGTAGTTGAGGCCAGTTCATTGGCTATATTTAAGAGGGAGTTAGATGTGGCCCTTGTGGCTAAAGGGATCAGGGGGTATGGAGAGAAGGCAGCTACAGGATACTGAGTTGAATGATCAGCCATGATCATATTGAATGGCAGTGCAGGCTCGAAGGGCCGAATGGCCGACTCCTGCACCTATTTTCTATGTTTCTATGTTTCTATGTCCCAGACAGAACAATTACGAGTCAGAATACAGAAGTGAGATCGACCGACTGACCAAATGGTGCCAGCACAATAACCTGGCCCTCAACGTCAGCAAAACCAAGGAACTGATTGTGGACTTTTGGAAGGGGTAGAATGGGGACCCACAGTCCTGTTTATATCAACGGGTCGATGGTGGAAAGGGTCAAGAGCTTCAAATTCCTGGGCGTGCACATCTGTGAAGATCTTTCCTGGTCCGAGAACACCGATGCAAATATCAAGAAAGTAGATCAGCGCCTCTACTTCCTGAGAAGATTACGGAGAGTCGGTCTGTCAAGGAGGACTCTCTCTAACTTCTACAGGTGCACAGTAGAGAGCTTGCTGACCGGTTGCATCGTGGCTTGGTTTGGCAACTTGAGCGCCCTGGAGCGGAAAAGACTACAAAAAGTAGTAAACACTGCCCAGTCCATCATCGGCTCTGACCTCCCTTCCATCGAGGGGATCTACCACAGTCGCTGCCTCAAAAAGGCTGGCGGCATCATCAAGGACCCACACCACCCTGGCCACACACTCATCTCCCTGCTACCTTCAGGTAGAAGGTACAGGAGCCTGGAGACTGCAACGACCATGTTCAGGAATAGCTACTTCCCCAAAGCCATCAGGATATTAAACCTGGCTCGGACAAAACACTGAACATTAATAACCCATTATCTGTTTATTTGCACTTTATCAGTTTATTTATTCATGTGTGTATATATTTATACAATGGCATATGGACACACTGATCTGTTCTGTATTCATGCCTTCTATGTTCTGTTGTGTTAAAGCAAAGCACGAATTGCATTGTCCTATCTGGGACACACGACAATAAACCCTCTTGATCTTGAACTTGAATTCTTACTTGCAGCAACATTACAGAATTGTAAACATAGTGTAAACAGTTTGGAAAGCAGCCTTCTTCAGACTGATGGAGCCGTTTAGTTTAGTTCAGGGATACAGCGTGGAAACAGGCCCTTCGGCCCACCGAGTCCGCACCGACCAGCGATCCCCGCACGCCAACACTATGCTCCACACACTGGGGGCAATTTACAATTTTACCTGGCCACTTAATCTACACAGCTGTAAGTTTTTGCGATGTGGGGGGAGATTAGGACACTCCTACTGTAGGAAACCTACACCGTCACAGGAGGAACGTGCAAACTCCACAGAGACGACACCCGAGGTCAGGGTGAAACCCCAGTCTCTGGCGCTGTGAGGCTGCAGCTCTACCAGCTGTGCCACCGCGCCACCCAATTATGGACCACAGGAAGACTTAAATGGAAGGGTTAATTAAGCAGAAGAGAGGCAAATGATATTCTCCGTACACTGACAAGTACCATGTTGGCTTGCAACGTCACGCACGCCATGGTTATCGCAAATTGTACTCGATTTGTATAATGACCGTGGCAAAAAGCAGTGAACACAGGATGAGCAATGGCATCATTTCAGCATCGTCAATAGCCGAATGAAATGCAAAATGCTCTGTTTAATCTAACATCGCTAAATTATCAACTGTAGCACTTATTTATTCCATGAAATTGATTCACCGCACTAATCATTGGATGAATAGACAGCAGCTCCCTCACCAATTAAAGTGAATATTAGATTTAGTGATGGAAAATATTCTGTTTAATCCAATTAACTGTTCAGCTGAAAAACCAAACGTAGTGATCAGGCTAAAGCCGGGAAACACGGCAAGATGCACTTCCAAGTGTGAATTAAAAATGTGTTTGACATTGCACCGTAAAGAGTGTTTAGTTTCAAAGACCACTGCATTCCAGAAATCTATTACAAATGTATAATACCCAAGTGTTTTTGGCTATGACCAACCGATATAGAAGAGACACCAACAGTCATGGAAAAATGACATTTGCTCCGTGCTAGCCAATCAGCGGAAAGACAACACATGATTACAATCGTCCACATTGTACAGATACTGGTTATGGGGAATAACGTTTAGTGCAAGATAAAGTCCAGTAAACTAAAGTCCAATTGAAGATAGTCTGAGGATCTCCATTGAAGTAGATGGTAGTTCAGGACTGCTGTCGAGTTGTTGATAGGATGGTTCAGTTTCCTGATAACAGCTGGGAAGAAACTGTCCCTGAGTCTGGATATGTGTTTTCACATTTCTATATCTCTTGCCTGATGGGAGATGGGAGAAGAGGGAGTGAGCAGGGTGAGACTACAAGATACATGATACATTTATTTGTCACATTTGCCAATTGGCACAGTGAAATGAAATCACCATAGACTGATCCTCAGTGTAGTGTGAAGTGTAGATGGAGTCAATGGAAGGGAGGTTGCTTTGCGTGGTGGTCTGGGCTGCATCCACAATTCTCTACAAATTCTTTCGGCCTTGGGTGAAGCTGTTCCCAAACCATGATGTGATGCAATGTAATAACATCATCCAAATGGCAGAATTTTGAATGAGTTTGTCTCATAACAGGTACCATTTAGTCAAAGCCAAAAGAGTTTATTGTCATGTGTCCCTGACAGGACAATGAAATTCTTTCTTTGCATAGCACAACAGAACATAGTAGGCATTGACTACAATTATATACGTAAATACACACATGAATGAATAAATTAATAAAGTGCAAATAGCAGATGGAGGGGTATTAATGTTCAGAGTTTTGTCTGAGCCAGGTTTAATAGCCTGATGGCTGTGGGGAAGTAGCTATTCCTGAACCGGGTCGTTGCAGTTCTCAGGCTCCTGTACCTTCTACCCGAAGGTAGCAGGGAGATGAGTGTGTGGCCAGGGTGGTGTGGGTCCTTGATGATGCTGCCAGCCTTTTTGAGGCAGCGACTGTGATAGATCCCCTCGATGGAAGGAAGGTCAGAGCCGATGATGGACTGGGCAGTGTTTACTACTTTTTGTAATCTTTTCCTCTCTAGGGCGCTCAAGTTGTCGAACCCAGCCACGATGCAACCGGTCAGCAAGCTCTCTACTGTGCACCTGTAGAAGTTAGAGAGAGTCCTCCTTGACAGACCGACTCTCCGTAATCTTCTCAGGAAGTAGAGGCGCTGATGAGCTTTCCTAATAATTGCATCTGTGTTCTCGGACCAGGAAAGATCTTCACAGATGTGCACGCCCAGGAATTTGAAGCTCTTGACCCTTTCAACCATCGACCCGTTGATATAAACAGGACTGTGGGTCCCCATCCTACTCCTTCCAAAGTCCACAATCAGTTCCTTGGTTTTGCTGGTGTTGAGGGCCAGGTTATTGTGCTGGCACCATATGGACAGTCGCTTGATCTCTCTTCTGTACTCCGACTCATCCCCATCAGTGATACGTCCCACAACAGCGGTGTCGTCAGCGAACTTGATGATGGAGTTCGCACTGTGACCGGCTACACAGTCATGAGTATAGAGTGAGTACAGCAGGGGGCTGAGCACGCAGCCTTGAGATGCTCCTGTGCTGATTGTTATCAAGTCTGACACATTTAATTACGTGTGGGGGGAATTAACCAGCACGGGAGAACTTCTTATTTGACCTTTTCACTGTAAGACATCTTCAGAAGCAATAATTTGTGAAAAGTTCTCGAATAATTCAAAGTTGCTGTTATTTCATGCAGAATTTAAGAATTCATCAAAATAACCTCCTTCAGAGTGTTATGCAGGCAGTGATTGATTGAAGAAACAGCATGGAAACAGGCCCTTCAGTCCACCAAGTCTATGCTGACCCACAGATCACATGTTCGCACCGGTTCTATCTTATCCCATTGTTGCATCCATTGCCTATATATATCATGGGCAATTTACAGAGGCCAATTGACCTGCAAACCCTCACACTTTTGAGATGTGGGAATAGACTGGAGCAACCAGTAGAAACCCAAGCAATCATAGTGAGAATGTGCAAACTCCACACAGACAGCAGCCGAGGTCAGAATTGAACCCGTGTCTCTGTCGCTGTGAGACAACAGCTCTACCAGTTGCATCATTGTGCCATTATAAATTTATTGTTTCCTTCCGAGAGACCATTGGGTCCTTGTTTATGTGCCGACCAGTGGGAAATTCCTTTACTCCAGAATCTCTTGTATATAGGAAGGAACTACAGTTGTTGGTTTAAACCGAAGATAGACACAAAATGCTTGAGAAACTCAGCAGGACAGGCAGCATCTCTGGAGAGAAGGAATAGGTGCCGTATAAGGTTGAGACCCTTCTTCAGACTTTGGAGAGAGGAGGAGAACTTCTTCAGTCGGAAAGAACGTCTAAAGCATCCGAAGAAGGGTCTCGACATAAAACGTCACCCATTCCTTCTCTCCAGAGATGCTGCCTTTCCCGCTGAGTTACTCCAGCATTTTGCGTCTGTCTTCAGCTCTTATATATACATGCACTCGCAGAAATTCACACACAGCCGCACAGCAACAAACTATGTGGACCCACTTGGGACCCGCTCAGCCCACGCACAATACCGTTTGCAAGTAGGAAGAGGGGAGTCCTCATTCAAACTTACTGAACAGTGAAAGGCCTGGATAGAGTGGATGTGGGGAGGATGGATCCATTAGTGGGAGAGTCTAGGCCCAGAGGCCATAGCCTCAGAATAAAATGATGTTCCTTTAGGAAGGAGGTGAGGAGGAAATTCTTTAGTTAGAGGGTGGTGAACCTGTGGAATTCATTGCCACAGAAGGTTGTGGAATCCAAGTCAATGGATATTTTTAAGCCAGAGATTGATAGATTCTTGATTAGTACGGGTGTCAGGGATTATGGGAAGAAGGGAAGAGAATGGGTTTTGTGAGGGAAAGAAAGATCAGCCATGATTGAATGGCAGAGTAGACTTGATGGGCTGAATTCTGCTTCTATCACCTACGAATTTAAGAACTTATGAAGCCTGCTTTTTATCACACTACAGTTAACCTTACCGTCATGTCTTTCAACTAAGTGTCCATTATTCATGAGTTGACATTGACAGTGATAGCAAAACACTATTTGCCCAGGGTTCTGAATCTTCAATTCTGCAATGATAGATAATGATCAAGACTGGGAATTATAAAGACAAATCTTCCTTCTTCATGTTCATAAGTTCCAGGAGGCCATTCGGCCCATCGAGTCTACTCCGCCATTCAATCATGGCTGATCTATCTTTCCCTCTGAACCCCATTCTCATGCCTTCTCCCTATTAACCCCTGACACCCGTTCTAATCAAGAATCTCTCTATCTCTGCCTTAAAAAATATCCATTGACGGTCTCCACAGCCGTCTGTGGCAATGAATTCTGCAGATTCACCACCCACTGATTAAAGTGATTGCTCCTCATCTCCTTCCTAAAGGAACGTCCTTTAATTCTGAGGCTGTGGCCTCTGGTCCTAGACTCTCCCACTAGTGGAAATATCCTCTCCACATCCTCTCTATCCAGGCCTTTGACTGTTCTCAGGTGCCGCAGAACAACAAAACAGCACTGAAATCCAAGAGTTTACTCTGTGATGCAGCTCGAATGACTCATTAAGTAAACCCCACCGAGCTGGATTGAACAGTCGTGATGAATTTAATGAAAACTTTTCAAATGTTATTGACATGGTAAAAGCATATTACTAATCTGTGAGTTTGGACGTCTGCTGGAACAATCATATATTGATAAAAAAAACATTAATAATTCATATTTTGCTGGTGCGGGCAATTGCCTTAATAATCAACATATTTGAACTCAGCCATTTACATTGATCTCCATTCTGATTTCCAATCACTGCAGATTCAAAAGCTATTGCAGTACTGCTTTATTACTTCCCTTTGAATGGTGAGATTGGTTTCTTTTAGTCAAAAGTGCTGGAGAAACTCAGCGGGTGCAGCAGCATCTACGTAGCGAAGGAAATAGGCAACGTTTCGGGCCGAAACCCAGAAGGGTTCCTTCGCTCCATAGATGCTGCTGCACCCGCTGAGTTTCTCCAGCACTTTTGTCTACCTTAGATTTTCCAGCATCTGCAGTTCCTTCTTAAATGGTTTATTTTAGTCATTGAGTAATATTGCATGGATACACGCCCTTCGGCCCAATTTGCCCACACCGGCCAACATATCCAATCTGCACTAGTCCCACCTTTGGCCCATATCCCTCTAAATCTGTCCTATCCATGTACCTGTCTAATTGTTTCTTAAACGTTGGATAGTCCCTGCCTCAACTACCTTCTCCGGCAGGCAGCTCGTTCCTTACACCCACCACCCACTTTGTGTGAAAAAGTTACCCCTCAGGTTCCTATTAAATTTTTTCCCCTTCACCTTAAACCTATGTCCTCTAGCTCTCGATTACCCTTCTCTGGGCAAGAGATGCCAGACTATCAATGTAATACCTTATCGGGACTGCAACGCCTCCAACTGGATGTCCGTGCAGAGAGTGGTGAGGATGGCTGAAAAAATCATCGGGACTTCTCTCCCCTCAATCGGGGATATTGCGACCGAACGTTGAGTGTCTAAGGCCAGCAGTATTATAGAGGATCCCACACATCTCCATCACGGACTGTTCACTCTGCTGCCCTCGGCAAAAGGAGCAGAACATCAAGGTTCTGCAACAGCTTCTTCCCACGAGCCACCAGGGGTCACAGTTTAAGGATAAGTGGGAAGTCTTTTAGGACCAAGATGAGAAGATCTTTTTTCACACAGAGAGTGGTGAGTCTGTGGAATTCTCTGCCACAGAAGGTAGTTGAGGCCAGTTCATTGGCTATATTTAAGAGGGAGTTAGATGTGGCCCTTGTGGCTAAAGGGATCAGGGGGTATGGAGAGAAGGCAGGTACAGGATACTGAGTTGGATGATCAGCCATGATCATATTGAATGGCGGTGCAGGCTTGAAGGGCCGAATGGCCTGCTCCTGCACCTATTTTCTATGATTCTATGTTTCTATGATCAAACTCCTGAATGCCATGTAATGGGCTGCCACCATTGTCTATTTTATCTTTTTATCCATTTTCACCATTTTATCCTTCTGTTTATTACCGTGTTGCACAGGGAGCTAAATGCAACGGAATTTCGTTTGGAATTGCATATATATTGATGTATCTCTAAATGACAATAAAGTTCGTATAATACCTTCCTCAACTACCTCCTCTGGCAGCTCGTTCCACTCACCCACCACCTTCATGTGCTTTAAGGGCCTGTCCCACTTCCGCAATTTATTTGGGTGACTACAGATGACTGACGTACATTTTTCAACATGTTGAAAATGTTTCCGCGATAGCGGCGACAATTTTTGTTGTCGTAAGTTGTCGTGGGTGCTGCCGTAAGCTATCGCCAGGTGAATTTCATTAAAACTAGTCTTTGGCAGCCGCCAAAAGAGTCGCCTAAGTAAGACAGGCCCATATCAGCAGCAGAGAAAATGCAGAAGGAAAGCAGTGTGCCTTGCGAGCGGTGCAAAAGATATGCCAATGTTATTGAATTTTCCTTTCATAACCATCACGCCATGTGATAGAATTTCGAGGCTCCTGCGGTGTGATATTTTCACAGTCCATTTACACAGGGACACTTTGATAACATCACCTCCTCATCCCACTCTGAATGAATGTGAATAATTTGAAAGGCTTTACTCGTTGTTGCAGCTCCGCACTCAAATTAGACAACATCCTGTGTAACGACTGCATGGAGGAAATATAGACCTTAAAGTAGCAGTATGCATAAATGAAAGTTTTCAAACATGCTTCTACTATTACTATTCGAGGCGGCATGGTGGCACAGCAGTAGAGCTGCTGCCTTACAGCACCAGAGACCCGGGTTTGTTCCTGGTTACGGGTGCTATCTGCACGGAGTTTGCACGTTCTCCCCGTTACCTCGTGGGTTTTCCATGGGTGCTCCGGTTTCCTCCCACATGCTAAAGACGTACAGGCTTGCAGATTATTGGGCTTGGTAAAATAGTAAATTGATCCTGGTGATCATTATGCTACCACTTTCCTCAAATGAAAACAGCAACAACTTGTCTTTATCTATAGCCTCCTGTTACTTGTTGGGAAGATAGATGTGATTGAATCCCAAAGCTGGCAGATCCTGGAATGAATGTTAAATGCAGAGTTCCACACATGATACAGTTTTTAAACTGTTCAAAGTATTTTAAATAATTAAAAGATGATTAAAACATTAATATATATTTAAAACCATGAAATTAAAATCCAACCTCCGAGTGCGGCACGATGGCTCGGCGGTAGAGTTGTTGACTTTAGGCCCTGTCCCACGGTGCGAGTTCATTCCAAGAGCTCTCCCGAGTTTAAAAAAAATCAAACTCGTGGTAAGCACAGAGAATGAACGTAGCGGGTACGTCGGAGCTCAGGGACGTCTCTTAGCGGCTCGTACCGCTAACGGCAGGTACTCGGGAAGACTCGCTAATGGCAGGTAAGCACGGGAAGACTCGTGAAGATTTTTCAACATGTTGACAAATGTCCACGAGAGCCCCGAGTACCGACGAGTGGCCATTACCGTAAATCTCCGAGTTCGAATCAGGGCAAACTCGGGAGAACTCTTGAAATGAACTCGTACCGTGGGACAGGGCCATTAGAGTGCTAGAGACCCGGGTTTGACCCTGATCATGGGTGCTGTCTGTATGGAGTTTGTATGTTCTCCCCGTGACCATGTGGGTTTTCTCCAGGTGCTCCGGTTTCCTCCTACATTTAAAAGACGAACAAGTTTGCAGGTTAATTGGTTTTGTAAATTGTCCCTAGTGTGTAGGATACAACTAATGTATGGGGCTGATTGCTGTTCGACATGCACTGTATGGCCTGTTTCCATGCTATATCTTTAAACTGAACTGAACATAAAAGGTCTCGACCTGAAAGGTCACCTATCCTTGTTCTCCAGGGCTGCTGCCTTGACGTCCTGAGTTACTCCAGCACTGTGTACTTTAGTGCATTCTCCAGCATTTACAGTACTTTCATTATACCAGGTGATGTTTTTCCGGTCAGGACTTTCTTTAGTCAGAGGGCAGTTAATCTTTGGAACTCATTGCCATGGAGGGCTGTGGAGGCCAAGTCAGTGGATATTTTTTAAGGCAGAGATAGACAAATTCTTGATTAGAATGAGTGTCAAGGGTTTATGGGGAGAAGGCAGGAGAATTGGACCAGGAGGCAGAGATCAGCCATGATTGAATGGCGGAGTGGACTCGATGGGCCGAATGGCCTAATTCTTCTACGATAACTTGTGTACTTGTGAACCTGAAATGTCATCTATTCGTTCCCTCCACAGATGCTGCCTGACCTGGTAATTACCTCCGGCTCTGTGTTTGCTCCTTGACGTAGACTCGATGGACCGAAGGGCCTCTTTCCACGCAGTATCTCTACACTAATCTAAACTAATCTCAACTCAACTCAACTCAACCAAACTATCTCCTCTCCCTCCATTTGCAACTTTTAACAGCATAGAATGAGATTCGACAGCTTCAGTGAGTCTTTAATGATGAAATACATTTTATCGTGCTCTCTCATTAAACACAAGCTGGGCGGCAAAATGTTGAGATAACATCCAACATTGTGGTCGGGTTTGGCTAGCCCGAACCTTAGAGACCTAAAACCTTTGGTTGGGTCTCCCTCAAGCAATTATTTTTCATCCATTGAAGCCACACCCCAGACCAATTTTCTTTTAGCCAACCTTTTAAATGAAAAGAAAAACCCACAAAGCCACCACACTTTGCTTGCAAAGTCAAAAGATCACTTTCCTTCTGTGAGTGTACTAACTGCGCCTCTGCTGCTCATTTCTCTGCTCGGAGTACTTACCCTCATTAATTATTTAGTCATATCAATGGCAATGTCAAACACTGGGTTGTATACTTCCAGTCAAAATAAATCATTCGGTCTTTATTAAGCTCCTGCATAGTTAATGGACAAAGACGCAGATTGCTTTCTCTATTATGTACCTTCTCGAATGTTGCAGGAGATACCTGTCCGTTAACTACAATCTGGCCCATTCAGCTGCGACAGGATACTTCAACCACGGCTCTTTAAACAAGTCTTCGCTGATCTTCGGGTCGGATGCAAACCAGCATTTCAGTTCAGTTTGTTGTCGCGTGTACCGAGGTATAGTGAAAAGCTTTTGTTGCCTACTAACCAGGCAGTGGAAAGACGATGCATGGTTACGATCGAGCCGTTCACAGTGTACAGATACATGAAGGGGGAAATGACGTTTAGTGCAAGGTAAAGCCAGCAATGTCCGATCAAGGATAGTCCGAGTGTACAAGGAAAAACTGCAGATGTTGGAAAAATCGAAGATGCTGGGGAAACTCAGTGGGCGAGGCAGCATCTATGGAGCGAAGGACGAGGTGGCGTTTCGGGTCGAGACCCTTCTTCAGTCCGAGGGTCACCAGGCACCATCACAAGCCATGTTCATACAAACCTACCCCAGCAAGAAATCAATCATTCGGTATTTAGCTTTAATATTAGGTTTAGAGGTACAGCATGGAAACACGCCCTTCGGGCCACCAAGTCCGTGCCGACCAGCGATCCCCACACACTAATACTACCCTACACACACTAGGGACAATTTACAATTTTACCAAGCCAATTAACCTACAAACCTGTACGTCTTTGGAGTGCAAACACGTTTGAAGTAAACATTGAATGATTATGTTGTTAATGTTAAAGGTACAGCGATTTGTTTAATGAGTTGCAATTGATTATCGAACCGTTCGGAAGGTGTTTTCCTCAATTTTCCACTCAAATTCATTTCTACGTAAAATCGGCCAAGTTATTGCTATAACTTGAGGTGCGGCACGGTGGTGCAGCGTAGAGTCACTGCCTCACAGCACCAGATGCCCGGGTTTGATCCTGACTACGGGTGCTGTCTGTACGGAGTTTGTACGTTCTCCCCGTGACCTGAGTGGGTTTTCTCCCGGTGCTCCGGTTTCCTCCGACACTCCAGAGATGTACAGGTTTGCAGGTTAATTGGCTTTGGTGAAATTTGTAAATGATCCCTAGTGTGTGTAGGATAGTGTTAATGTGCGGGGATCGCATGTCGGTGCGGACTTGGTGGGCCAAAGGGCCTTATTACATGCTGTATCTCTAAACTAAACTAAACTAAAATATAAGAGAGCATTTAAAACCTAATGTTATATTTTCAAAAACTGCTTCAAGACATATTCCTTGGTTTGTTTAAGAGTGCTTGTTTTGTAATGTTTAATAATTTGATAACAATTAACGTAGCACTGATGGATTAGTTGCAGAAATTATTTTTTAATCAAAATGTTTTCTTCATCCGTGAGCAGATTTCTGAATATACCGAAGCAGTCATAAAAATAACCCAGCAGTGTGAATATTGACTTCTCTAACTTCAAGTAACCCTTGCTTTCCCTCTCTCTCCATCCCTTCCCCACCCTAGTTCTCTGACTAGTTTGACTGTCCTGATTAAATTTAACTTAGTATGTTTCGTTGTCAGCTTCCCCTCAGCTATCAATGATCTATTCTATATTTTCCTTGATTCGCATTCCCTTTGATATCTCAATTTCACACCTTACCCTTCCATATGTCTCCCTCTTCCCTGAATCTCAATCTGAAGAAGGGTCTCGACCCCAAACGTCACCCATTCCTTCCATCCCGAGATGTTGCCTGCCCTGCTGAAGTATTCCTTCCCTCCATTGACACTGACTTTCTCCAGCATTTTTGTCTTCCTTCGATTTTTCAAGCATCTGCAGTTCTTTCTTAAACTAAAGTAAATGTTATTTGGTTATTTTTCTTTTCAATAAGACGGTGAGTAATCCTTGACTTCTGCTCCATTCTTTCCCAATCTCCCCGCCTCTCTTTGATTTCTGCGATATCAAAAATTATATTGAACTAAATGTACTGAGTAACAAAGCGAGGACAGCTCTGTGGGATACAGATTTTGAAAGACATACAACCCTTTGAATGAAGACATTTCTTCTTATTCTCCACGGGGCACATCCTTCTTTCATATATCTTTAAGAATGTAATGCATTTCAATAAATTCAACCCGAATTCTCAGGAAGAGATTTCTCATCAACCTTCTTTCTTCAGAAGACAGTTCCTTCATCCTAGCAATAACATTTAGTTTAGGTTGGCGGTGGGGGGGGGGGGGGGGGGGGGGGGGGGGGGGGGGGGGGGGGGGGGGGGGGGGAGGGGGAGTCCTCGTTGAAACATACACAATAAGTTTTTTGTCCATCCTGCTACTTACTTCTAAAAATCCCAGCAGATTTGCCAGGCAAGACCTTCCCGAATTATGGAGATTTATGTTGGTGAATAGAATAATTAACTGTTCTTGTCTGTATTTTCAGTTCAGTTTAGTTTAGTTTAGAGAGACAGCACGGAAATAGGCCATTTGGCCCACCAAGTCCATTCTCGCACCGACCAGCGATCCCCGCAGATTAACTACACACACTAGGGACAATTTTACTTTTATACCAAGCCGATTAACCTACAAATCTGCACTTCTTTGGAGAGGACGTCTTTCTGAAAGGAAATGCTGTAAAATGAAATTCTGTTAACACATATCATCGTTAGGACAGATGTATTCCTGCTGCAATGGGAACGCAGATATACTCTAGAAGGAATAGAAGGACATGGATAGAAACTGTATGTGTTATGTGTCTGTTCTCCAAAGAGAATATTTCAAATTCTTAAACACGCTGAAATAATCTACTTTCCATTCCCCCCCCCCCCCCCCCCCAAGAAACAGTTCCCAATTTATTGCTTTTGTTTCTTGACAATGTCACATTGTACGCCGCATAGTTAATTTTATCTCGATTACATCTTGTCCAGAGCATTCATTTTTCATCCCGACTCCTCTCAGGAATATGCCAGCCATGTCCTCCCGTCTGTTTTTCTGCATTTAACAGCTTCTCATCAACGATACAATCTAAATACGCCAAATTGAGTGAACAATAACATGTGTTTCCGTCGTTTTGCTCTGGGGAGTTCTGCGAAATTCGCTCCATTCCATTTGAAATGCTCTTTTTTTTTTGCTTAAAATTTAAAAGCAAGTTTCAAGCCTACAATGTCCAATTATCTAAGTGTCTATCAAACCTCAAGGAATGAATGGTGAATGAAAATTGTGTTATGTTCAGTAATTGAACAAATCCTTTGCTTCCCGAGTGGTTGGATAATTGGCAGTTCACTCTTTAGCTTTCTATCACCTCACATTTTAACATCCTCGTCTAAATCCGTGAAGCTTGAGAGAAAGGAAATCTACTTAGTGTGAACAGCTCTTCATTCAAGAAAAATGTCACAGAATTGGAAGTCACACAGGGTGGCATTAGAGCGTTGAAATATAAAAATAAAAACAAGTTTGCTCTTATTGCCACAGTGTTTATGTTTAGTTTAGTTTACAGATACACTGTGGAAACGGGCCATTTGATCTCTGCACATTAACACATAGATCCTACACACATTAGGGACAATTGACAATTTTTCCAAGCCAATTAGCCTACAAACCTGTACGTCTTTGGTGTGGGAGAGGCCACAGCCTCTGAATTAAAAGGAGATGAGGAGGAATTTCTTTGGTCAGAGGGTAGTGAATCTGTGGAATTCATTGCCACAGAAGGCTGTGGAGGTCAAGTCAATCTATACTTTTAAGGAGTAGATTGATAGATTCTTGATTAGCACGGGTGTCAGGGGTTATGGGGAGAAGGCAGGAGAATGGGGTTGTGAGGGAAAGATAGTTCACCCTTGATTGAATGGTGGAGTAGACTTGATGGGCTGAATGGCGTAATTCTGCTTCTAGAACATAATAGGGCTGAGAAGGAAAGATAGAAAGAAGGGTCTCGACCTGAAACGTCATCCATTCCTTCTCTCCAGAGATGTTGCCTGTCCCGCTGAGTTACTCCAGCTTTTGATGTCTATCTTCAATAGATCAGCCATGATTGAATGGCGGAGTAGACTTGATGGGCCGAATGGCCTAATTCTGCTCCTAGAACTTAAGAACTTATAATTGGGCTGAGGAGGATAGACTGGCCAGCCATGATTGAATAGCGGAATTAATTTGATGGGCAGAATGGCCTAATTCTATCCCTTATAAAAAAACACGATCTTCCATGCAGCCTTTCCCCACAGAGCTACGGGATGATTCAGTGCTTGGTATCTGGTGCCTTGTGGGGAGGGAAGAGCTTTGTACCAGGTTCCTTGCACAATACTATTTCATTAATGCTTCTCCATATGTGTTGTGGCTGTGAACTAAATCACTGGAGACTGAAGTTGGTAAATGTGAGAAGTCTTTACTCATCATGACACAAGCAGGCTTTCTCTCGACGAGGCTCTCAGTGGAGTCTCTGTGAACTCCAAATGCATCAAGTTTTTATACTCTACAGAACAAAGATAACAGCAGGTGACTGAATACAACTTCAGTGGCTATAATTATATTGTTTTCTTCAAAATTGTTGAGTCAAACAAATAGTTTAGTTTAGTTTTGAGATACAGCGTGGAAACAACCCCTTCAGCCCTCCTGAGTCAGTGTTGTTGAGCAGAGGGATCTAGGAGTGCAGGTGCGTGGTTCCTTGAAGGTGGATTCACAGGTAAATAGGGTGGTCACAAAGGCTTTTGGCACATTGGCCTTCATCAGTCTTGAGTATTGATTATAGAAGTTGCAGTTGTATAAGACATTGGTGAGGCCGCATTTAGAATATTGTATTGAATTCTGGGCACCATGTTATAGGAAAGAAATTGTCAAGCTGGAAAAGGTACAGAGAAGATTTATGAGGATGGTGCCAGGACTAGAGGGTCTGAGTGATAGGGAGCAGTTAAATACACTGGGACTATATTCCTTGCAGTGCAGGAAGAAGAGAGATGATCTTATAGAGGTGAATAAAATCATGAGAGGAATAGATTGGTAGATGCACAGAGTCTCTTGCCCAGAGTTGGGGAATCAAGGACCAGAGGACATAGGTTTAAGGTGAAGGGGAAGAGATTTAATAGGAATCTGAGGGGTAACTTTTTCACAGAAAGGGTGGGAGGTGTATCGAATGAGGAGGTAGTTGAGGCCGGGAAAATCCCAACATTTAAGACCCATTTCTTCTCTCCAGAGATCCTGCCTGTCCCACTCAGTTACTCCAGCATTTCGTGTCTACCAACATTTAAGAAACAGACAGGTACATGGATAGGACAGGTTTGGAGGGATATGGATCAAATGCGGCCTGTTGGGACTAGTGTAGCTGGGACATGTTGGTCGTTGTACGCAAGTTGGGCCGAAGGACCTGTTTCCACGCTGTGTCAATCAATGACTTTATGTCAACTCTTTTTCTCCAAACTTTTAGTAAGCCTTTACCACAACCCCTTGCGCCAAATAGTTGCTTACCTATTTAGTAACCAAATGTTGATTGAAGCTCAAACCCATTTTGTTAAAATTGGTAGACATTTCTCTTACATTTTTCTTCTCACCACTTGAATGAGAACACAAGGAAGTCACCTGATTAAAAAAAAAATTACAGGAGCCCATGAGAAAGATTCATTAGTATTTTAGTTTTGTGTAGAGATACAGCATGGAAAGAGGCCCTTCGGCCCACCGAGTCCACACCGACCAGTGCTCCCCGCACACTAACACCACCCTACACACACTTGGGACAATTCTTTTTTTTACACTAATACCAAGCCAATTAACCTACAAACCTGTACGTCTTTGGAGTGTGGGCGGAAAGTGAAGATCTCGGAGAAAACTCATGCGGTCACGGGGAGAACATGCAAACTCCGTACAGACAGCACCCGTAAGGCTGCAACTTGACCATGCGCCACCGTGCCGCCCTTTGAAGGATGTGGCCAAGAACTCAGAACACCAACCACGTGGAAATATGTAAGACAAGGGCTCCACAACCTGGGGTTAACTTACCCCTAGGGGTATATTTCGCCTACCCAGGGGATACATTTGTTGATTCTGGATTTGTACATAGCTTTTCTCATTGACTGTGACTGTGTTTGGTTCTGGTATACCGGTATCTGTTCATCATTAGTTGTTCATAAATAAGTGAAATAACATTGTTATGTGCTATTAAAGTGGCCAGGGGTAAACGGGACAAAAAAGGTCGGGAACCCCTGAGGTAAGACTTACCAGGTAAATTAGGAAACAGGACTCAAGTGATTACCGCAGTGTGAAATGTTAGAAAATAATAGGCTTCAGGTGACGACTGTGCTATTTTGGAGTAGTTTAATAAATCTCAAATATCGCCATAAATGTAATGAAAGGATGGTGTTTGAGACTTTTGGACATATGATAGAGGCCAAGATATCCAGTTTCTTCCCATATTCCGAAGACGTGGAAGTTTGTAGGTAAATTGACCTCTGTAACTTGTCCTTCGTGCGTAGGATAGAACAAGTGACGGCAAGTTGCCAATTTTGGGTCAATTTATCTCAATTACGTCACAGCAGAGCTTGGTGGATGCTTGCCGAGTGTTTGATTCTGGGCCCCTCGACTGTCAAAACTGTTCAAACTTCATCCCGGTCCAGGACTGATGCCCTCTGGTAAATGCAGAAGGAGAACCAAAGGGGAATTTAGTATTAGTTCAGGTTAGTTTGGAGATACAGCTCCGACCAACAATCACCCCGTTTACTAGTTCTATCCCATGTAGGAAGGAACTGCAGATGTTGATTTAAACCGAAGATAGATACAAAAAGCTGGAGTAACTCAGCGGGTCAGACAGCATCTCTCTCTCCATCCTCCCCCAGCCTAGTCATTGTACCAGTTTTACTGTCATCCTGGCGAGTCTCATTGTCTGTAACTCTTGTTCACCTAACCCACTTCCTGTTTCCTTTACCATCGTTACGTTGTTGCATTTCTTTCATTCGTTTGTTCTATATCTCTCTCTACATCTCCGTCGATATCTCACGTTTCCCTTTCCCCTGACTCTCAGTCTGAAGAAGGGTCCATCGCTACTTCTACGCTACGCACGAAGGACAATTTGCAGAGGTCAATTAACCTACAAACCTCCACATCTTCGGAATATGGGAAGAAACTGGAACACCCGGAGGAAATCCGCGCAGGTCATGGGCAGAACGTTCAAATTCCGCACAGACAGCACCCGTAGTCAGGATCGAACCCGGGTCTCTGGCGCTGTGAGGCAGCAACTCTACCGCTGTGCCACCGTGCCCCCCCAGAGTTGAAAGATTGAGCAGGCAGCGTTATTAAAGCTTAGTTATTCTGAGAGCAGGCTTGCCTGAGATTAGGCTGACCTGGATTCTCCAAGCGTTCGATGGGGAGTTTCAGGAGTGGCTGATCTGACCCAGAAATGATGACATTCCACTCCGGAAAATAAAACACTGGAAAATAACATGTTTTTCAGAGCACCGTGACAAAATAAATAGCACAACCCTTTAAAATGTTCTAGGACAGCAGCTTTTTCTTAAAGGTAAAGTGTAGTCAGGGACAGAACTATTCTGATCTTGCTGGCTGTGATTTTAAATCAAAATGTAAAACTTTAAATTAGTTTAGAGGCAGGGACTCGGTGACCCTCCGGCCCACCAAGTCCCTGCCGACCAGCAATCCCCATACAATACGATATAACTTTTTTCATCCCCGGTTGAAAATTGGTCTGCCAACAGACTCAACACACGACAAGGTAAACAAAAAAGTTGAAATTAAAATTAAATTAAACTAAATTTAAAATGAAAAGTGAAAACAAAAAGAAAAAAGGACAAGTGAGTGCTGTCTGGCTGCTGAGCGCACGGCGCCTTCACCGGAACGAACAAACAAACAAACAAATAAACACAGACTTATCCCCTGGGCAGAGGATTCTAAACCAGAATGTTCCCAAATCGCGCCCCTCCCCCCCCCACACCCTCCCCACCCAGTCCCCCATGCCGGGTCCCCGTTGTCTAACACTATGCTACACACTAGGGACAATTTACAATTTACAGAAGCCACCAAACGTGGTCTGTAAATTTACAATTCACCAACAAACGTGTTTGTCTTTGGAGTGTGGGAGGAAACCAGAACATCCGGAGTAAACCCACGTGGTCACAGAGAGAACGGACAAACTTGGTACAGACAGCGCCCGTAGTCAGCATTGAACCCGGGTCTCTAACGCAGCAGGGTAACAACTTGACCACTGCGCCACCCTGCCACCTGGCAAAGTAAATCTCAACCAACCAGCAAATATACAAATCAGGTGCTAGAAGGTCAACTTTGGCCCTGCCTCAAAGTCACATCTAAATTCTGTCTCTCAGGTTAATTCAGTCCCAACTTCTGATATAGAATGCAACTGTGGAGAAAATAATTGTTAGGGATACAAGGAATTTATAATGGCCAATTAACCTACCAATGCACACATGGCTAGGATGTAAAAGGAAATGGAGGCACCAGGAGGAAACTCAAGCGGTTTACAAGAAAAGACACAAAGTGCTGGAGTAACTCAGCGGGTCAGGCAGCATCTGTGGAGAACATGGATAGGTGACGTTTCACAGAGTGCTGGAGTTAAGCCCCGGTGCCACTTTCATGACCTAATTGGCGACCTCTGCCGAGTTTGCCCTTGATTTATACTCACAGCGTGGCCGCCACGTGGTTGTAGGAGGACTTTTACTTCGGCAAGTCAACACGACCTTGACATTTTTTTCAACTCATCTGGGGTCCTCTAAACTCGTGGATTAGGTTGTCCAAGTGGGACAGGTCCTTAACTCAGCGGGTCATGCAGCATCTCTGGAGAACGTGGATAGGTGACGTTCTGGGTCACGACACTTCTTCAGACTGATTGTGGTGGGGGGAATGAAGAAGGGTCTCGATCCGAAGTGTCACCGTTCCTTCACTCCAGAGATGCTGCCTGTCCCGCTGAATTACCACAGCATTTTGCGTCTAATTTCAGTGTAAACTAGCATCTGCTGTTCCTTCCCACACAATGGATTACATTTCAGGTCGGCAGAAAGGAAATATTTCTTCTGCCTAATAATATTATTGAAGTATCATAGGCGACAAAGCACTGAACATTGGAAGTAAAGAACCACAGAAAGTAATTTTCCTGACAGAGATCGACTCTGAAGTATATTGCACATTATCACATCTGGTCGTTTCACTGTAATCCAAAGATATTCTTTTCCGAGAGGTTATAATATGCTTCAGTGCATTGTCATCTGAGATGACAGGAAGCTACAAATTTAGCATGCATAAAGAGGGAAAGGTAGAAATGGTGAGCGATTATGTTCTTGCACGTATCAATACTCCTATCAATCAATTCCATCTCCACTTCACGCTGCCTCGGCAAGGCCAGCAGCATCATCAAGGACCAGTCTCACTCCGGTCACTCCCACTTCTGCCCTCTCTCATCAGGCAAGAGGTACAAAAGCCATGCGGGTTTGTAGGTCAAATGGCCTGGTGTGAATGTAAATTGTCCGTAGTGTGTGTAGGGTAGTGTTAAAGGGCCTGTCCCACTTGGGCGTCATTTGCGCGTCACGCAGGTGGCGCACGAGGATTTTGAGAATTCCAAAATCCTGGGGCGGCGCGAGCTACAGCGCGTCACTGCCTACGCCACCACGTCTCACCACGCAACATGCGCACGTAATACACGCCATGCACGCGTTACGAGCGCGTCGTGCGTCATGGCACGTAAATGATGTCGCGGGGATCGCTGGTCGGCATGGACTCGGTGGGCTGAAGGGCCGGTTTTCATGCTGTATCTCTAAACTAAACTATAAAAAGTACAGAAGTGTGAAAATGCAAATTTTCAGATTCGGGATCAATTACTTCCCAGCTGTCATCACCAAAATGAACCATCCTATCCCAAACTAGAGAACAGGCCTGACCTCGCATCTGCCTCATTGGAGACCCTCAGACTGTCTTTAATTGAATTTCATCTCATACTAACCATTATTCCCTTTATCCTGTATCTGTACACTGTGAACGGTTTGGTTATAATCATGTATCTATAGTCTCTTTGCTGGCTGGATGGCATGCAGCAAAAAGGCTGTTCACTGCACCTCAGTACATGTGACAATAAACTAAACTAAACTATAATGCAGTTTGGAAGAGATTCTCACCCTAACGCTGCAGAATCAGTCCACATCGGGTTTGGAATGTCAATGGTTCTTATCTAAGATCTCAGGGGTAAAGGAACCCACATTTGAGCTGGCTTGTAAGACAATAGAACAGTACAGCACATGAACAGGCTCTTCAGCCCACAATGTCCGTGCTGGACATAACACAAAGTTAAATTATTCTTCTCTGCACATGATTTATAACCCTCCATTCCTAGCTTATCCACGTGACTATATAAAAGCCTCCTCAATGCCACTATCGTATCTGCTTCTATCACCACCACTGGCCGCGTACTCCAGGCACTCACCACTCCCTGTGTAAAAAAACCCTCCAACGTAGAATTAGTGTAGGTGGCAATCTTCATGTTCATAACTTCTAGGAGCAGAATTAGACCATGCAGCCCTTCAAGTCAATTCTGCCATTCAAAATCATGGCTGAGCTATATTTCCCTCTTAACCCATTCTGCTGCCTTCTCCCCATAACCCCTGACACCCGCACTAATCAAGAATCTGTCACTGCCTTAAAAATATCTATTGATGGCTTCCACACCCTCTGTGGCAATTAATTCCACAGATTCATCAGAAATTCCTCATCTCCTTCCTAATGGAACGTCATTTAGTTCTGAGGCTGTGACCTCTGGCCCTAGACGCTCCAACCACATGGAAATGACAGGAAAGAATGATGCAGATCGTCACCCAGTACAAGTGCGACGTTAGCCAATAGTCAAATGCAGCGTACAACACACTGTCATTGATGTGATGTGTAGGAAGGAACTGCAGATGCTGGTTCAAACCGAAGATAGACTCTAAATGCTGGAGTAACTCAACGAGTCAGGCAGCATCTCTGGAGAGAAGGAAGAGGTGACGTTTCGGGTCGCGAACCTTCTTCAGACTCAGACTTCAGACTAGTCCACATGCGGCTCGGTGGCACAGCGGTAGAGTTGCTGCCTTACAACGCTTGCAGCACCAGACACCTGGGTTCGATCCCAACTACGGCTGCTGTCTGTACGGAGTTTGTACGTTCTCCCCGTGACCAGCATGGGTTTTCTCTGGGATCTTCGGTTTCCTCCCACACTCCAAAGACGTACAGGTACGTGGGTAAATCGGCTTGGTATAGGTGTAAGTTGTCCGTGGTGTGTGTAGGTTAGTGTTAATGTGCGGGGATCGCAGGTCGGTGTGGACTCAATGGGCCAAAGACCCTGTTTCAGCTGTATCTCTAAACCAAACTAAACTAAAGAAGGGTATTAGTTTAGCAACCTCCTCCCGCAGTTCTTTCTTAAACATTTTGTCTACTCCACTGCAAAATCTCCTCAAGGCATGTCTTCTTTGAAGAAGTTCTCCTCCTTTTAAGAATAAGGAGTAAGCCATTTAGAACGGAGACGAGGAAACACTAGGGCTCTTAAAAATAGCGGAGTCAGGGGATATGGGAAGAAGGCAGGAACGGGGTACTGATTGTGGATGATCAGCCATGATCACATTGAATGGCGGTGCTGGCTCGAGGGGCCGAATGGCCTACCCCTCAACCTATTGTCTATTGTCTCTCTCCGAAGACAGTTTAGCAGCCTCCTCTCTGCAATTCTTTCTTAAACAAGGGTCTAGACTCGAAATGTCACCTGTTCCGTTTCTCTGGAGGTGAGGGCAGACATTGGCCAGATTCAGAAGCATTACATGCATCTGAAGGGATTATTGGAAGAGGCATGAAAATAGAAAGAGAAGGTAATAAATGAGAGGGATGCTACCAATGAAAACATCTAAACAGGGAGAGGAATTCCTCTGTGTGAGAGGGAGTGTGTATAATGTGCAGCCTGATGCTTTCATTGGTGTGGTATTGTTGTATGAGGAAGACAGGGAAAAACAGGGCTCCAGTTCACATGCATAGATGCCGCACAGAATCAAAGCACCAGGTGCCGTATTATACAGGCTCCTTCTCGCACTCGGTGTTGAAGACTTTCTCTCCCTGTCAAGGTATTGGATTGGTAACACTGCTCTGATTAGTTACTTTCTGTTTGGATTTGCGACAGGACTTCAGAGTCACGGCGCTGAAACAAATATACACGTTGTTTGTACAACTGACTGACACAGGAACAGATTGTTCCCTTACGGTAGCGAGGCCGTTGATTAGAAATGTACTCACTCACCTTTCCAACAAAGCGCATTCAATCTCAAGGTGTAGATAGACACAAAATACTGGAGTAACTCAGCAGGACAGGCAGCATCTGTTAGAAACATATAAAGTTATAAAAGGACTGGACAAGCTAGATGCAGGAAAAATGTTCCCAATGTTGGGCGAGTCCAGAACCAGGGGCCACAGTCTTAGAATAAAGGGGAGGTCATTTAAGACTGAGGTGAGAAAAAACTTTTTCACCCAGAGAGTTGTGAATTTATGGAATTCCCTGCCACAGAGGGCAGCGGAGGCCAAGTCACTGGATGGATTTAAGAGAGAGTTAGATAGAGCTCCAGGGGCTAGTGGAGTCACGGGATATGGGGAGAAGGCAGGCACGGGTTATTGATTGGGGACGATCAGCCATGATCACAATGAATGGTGGTACTGGCTCGAAGGGCCGAATGGCCTCCTCTTGCACCTATTTTCTATGTTTCTATGTTTCTATCTCTGGAGAGAAGGAATGGGTGAATGGGTCAAGGCATATATGGCCGATAATTTCAAGGTATTGCCAATAATTCTAACTGACTGGGTGGCACGGTGGCGCAGCGGTAGAGTTGCTGCCTTACAGCGCCAGAGACCCGGGTTCGATCCTGACCACGGGAGCTGACTGTGTGGAGTTTGTACGTTCTCCCATTGACCTGCGTGGGTTCTCTCCGGGAGCTCTGGTTTCCTCCCACACCCCAAATACGCACAGGTTTGTTGGTTAATTGACTTTGGTGAAATTGTAAATTGTCCCTGGTGTGTGTAGGATAGTGCGGGTGTACGAGGATCGCTAGTCGGTGAGCCGAAGGGCCTGTTTCATCGCTACATCTCTAAACTAAACCAAACTAAACACGTAGCTTGTACAGCTGACTGACACAGGAAGACTTTTGCGGTTGAAATACCTATGATAAGAAATGTACTCATCCACCTGTAGAACAAGGTCAAGCACTGTATGGGTGATATTCTGTCAGCAGTGTGGCAAAGTACTCCAAAGACATACAGGTTTGTAGGTTAATCGGCTTGATATAAATGTAACATTGTCCCTAGTATGTGTTGGTTAGTGTTAGTGTGCGGGGATCGCTGGTCGGTGCAGACTCAGTGGGCTGAAGGGCTTGTTTGGAAGGATGAATTCTTCCTTTAAAACACTGAAACACAAATATGCTGAAATTTCAGAAACTGCAACATTATTTCAGAACAGATTGACTATGGAGTTAATTTCTCTGTTTCCACAAAAAAACCTAACATTAACTCCAATTTAACAGATCAGTGTTCAATGTCAGTGTTCCAAAACCGAAAGGGGCTGCTCCTTGCCTTCTGGCTGCACTTCACACCCACCACCCTCGTCTTTGGACACCCTGTGCGTAAGGGGAGAGGGTAGGGCTGAAGATGTCTCCTAGGCCTGGCCAAGCTGACCAATCCGCAAGTCACGGCGCCAGGCGGAAGTGGGCTCTGCCCGAGCCGGCTGGCTGCATGCCCCTTTTCCGGAGTTACGTCCGCGCCTCGGTGGTGTTAGAGAGGGATTGCGCGATGTCCGCGGGCCCTCGGGGGGATTTCCGGGACCGCTAGCCACCACGGGGGGTGGAACGCATCCATAACAAGGACGGGGAAATTGTCATTTAAGAATATTTGGTTTACTTGTACAATGGTGATAGGTTTTGTTTGAATCATTTAGTATTGTACATATTATTGTAAATAATTGAATCAATTATTTTTGGTTAAAACATTTTTTTTTAATTAAAAAAAAATTTGAATTTCACTTTGTCCTCAAGGCAGTTTCTAAAAGAAGATTCCTCCATCGTTAATCTCCACATGCGGAAACCTACTGAAGTATTTAATCTCTCAGTACACCAAGCTGATCTGCCATCTGCTACTAATTAAATATTAACAAATATGTTGTTAAAAAAAATAGCCATGATCTTCATTATTATCTGGTTGGTCTGCAAAATGAACTGGAAGCTCAGGAGATCCTTTGATAAATGGTGGCATGGTGGTGCAGCGGTGGAGTTGCTGCCCTACAGCTCCAGAGTCCAGGGGTTTGATCCTGACTATGGATGCTGTCTCTACGGAGTTTGCACGTTCTCCCCGAGACCTGCGTGGGTTTTCTCCGTGATCTTCGGTTTCCTCCCACACTCCAAAGATGCACAGGTTTGTAGGTTAATTGGCTTGGTATCAATGTAAATTGTCCCGAGTGTGTGTGGGACAGTGTTAGTGTGTGGCAAATGATGGCCGGCAAGGACTTGGTGTTTCCACGCTGTATCTCTAAACTGAGTCTGAAGAAGGGTCTCGACCCGAAACGTCATCCATTCCTTCTCTCCGGAGATGTCCCGTCTGAGTTACTCCAACCTTCAAACTAAACAAAGTGCTGGAGTAACTCAACGGGTCAGGCAGCATCTCTGGAGAACATGGATAGGTGATGTTTTGGGTGGGGACCCTTCACTGTATTGAATATGATGAGATGGGATTGAAAGGTTGGGAGCTAGAAGGGAATCACCCCAAAGACCTAGACAAGCCACACGTTATCCAAACTTGAATGCATCTGGCCAATCTTTCATAGTTGCAAAGTTACCATTGTGAGAGTGGCTTCATCGCAGGCACTGCAAAGCATCATGGTAATGTCTGACCACTAATTTCCCAAATTGCTAATGGCTTGGATGATAAATCCTGTCTGTGGTCTCAATGGCAGCATTCCCAAAGCGTGAATCATTCATTTAGTATTAGTTTCGTTTAGAGCTACAGCGCGAAAACAGGCCCTTTGGCAACAACCAGCGATCCACGCACATTAACACTTTCCTACACACACCGGGGACAATTTTACATTCATATCAAGCCAATTAATCTACAAACCCAGTGTGAAGAAGGGTCTCGACCCGAAACGTCGCCTATCTCCTTCGCTCCTTAGATGCTGCTGCACCCGCTGAGTTTCTCCAGCCTTTGGTGTACCCTCGATTCTCCACTGCATCTGCAGTTTCCTCCTTTAACACTTAATCTACAAACCTGTGCGTTCTTTGGAGTGAGTGTGGTGAGGAAACGGAAGATCCTGAGGAAAACCCACGCGGCGGGGTCACGTGGAGAAGAACGTACAAACTCGGGGAAACAGTAAAGCATCCGTTAGTCAGGATCTCTGGCTGCTGGTAAGGCAGCAGCTCTACCGCTTGCACCTCCGTGCCACCCATTAGATTAAGATTCAGAGAAAAAAATGAGGAAAGGAATCTTTGGAAAAACAAACTGGGTATTCCAAAATGTAAACTTTATCTGCCGCTCAAACATCTATTTCTGTTTACACGCAATTATCTTTTGTTTGTCGCTCTGAACAAAAGAAGACCAGTTGTGATCCACACGATGAATAATAAAGCAGCCAATAACATTAGCCTTCTTTACAGGCCGAGGTTTTAACTGCATTCCATTAGTGTCCTGAACCCAACCAGCCACCTCGGTTAAAAAAAAAAGAAAATTACTTATTGATTTATTCGTCCTAAGTTGCTTTGTTAAGGCTTCATGATTTTTGAGGCC